>CM055898.1:24262588-24896338 GCA_029582155.1 Panopea generosa
AATATGTTGTGGAATATGCTGTACATAATTTATGAATAAATATGTTTAAACCAATTACTCCTAATTGATTTGTTGGGATTAAGCTGTTTAATTATAAAATACACACCAAGTTCGATATTTGTGATTATCAGTAATATTTTACAGGAGTTGTGTCCCTTTTACAACCAAACTTTTTGCTAAAATTATGTAATACATAATGAGCTTTAGAGAGTAATTAACCTGAAATACTTTAAACAACCCCCCCCCCCCCCCCCACCCCCCACCCCAGTCCCACTAATCCCCACAACATTCAAAGACTAATGGAGAAATGTATATACAGAATATACATCATATACTGCAGCGGTGGTCTTGGCGTAGGGCGTCTGCCTCACATGCAGAAGGTCATGGGATTGATCCCTTACCAAGTCATAACAAAGATTTGAAAAACTAGAAACTTCCTTGATAAGTGCTCAGCATTCAGAGGAGAGTTCTAGGTCTGGTCGGCCTGGTGTCAATATAATGTGACTGGGTGGGGTATCATACCATGTGTCTTTGGCATGATTCTCCAGCTAGTGAGGCAGTGCTTAGAATACTTTCTTCAAGTAAACACCGGCGTGAGGTAACTGAAAAATGTTGAAAGCTGCACTAAACATCATAGTATTACAACAACTTCAACATGATATATATATCAATTTTTGTTTTCATTTCGCAATGTAACTGTCTCTAAAAATGTGTTGTGACTAGATATAAAGGATTTTAGAATTCTTTTATTCTGTTACAGAATGGCCATTTAAAAACAGTAAATCAGTTTCTTTTATGGGTCCCTTGGGTACCAGTTTCTGTATGTTCGATATAAAAGTGATCCCAGGATGCCAGCTACATCTATCTGCCTGATATACATACATATTACAGAATAAGGTTACTTATGCTAATGGTACTAATGGTTATGGAAAACAAGAAAACTAATTACCCTATGTACATTTTCTGTTAAAATTGTTTTTCTTTTCATTTTTTTCTTATAAAGAATCAGTTTCATTTGAATGAAAATTTTATTTAACCCCATTTCCATTTTTTTCCTTTGTGGAGCACTTGTAGCATGGAATTTAAGATCAGATGGTTATGGGTTTGATCCTCCATCATGGCTGTGTGTGGTGCCTGTAAGCAAGACTTTTTTCTTCATATGCTTATAGCTGGTTCTACCCTGGGGAAGACTTTGAGTGTGATTTGCCTAAGTTGTGGAAACTTGTTGTACAACTGAAGTTAAACCAAACCTGTTTTACGTAACTTAATTGCTTAATTTGACTCAAGCTTAATAAATGTCTCGCAGAACAGTTGATATTTCAGTGTTCAACATTATAAAGAAAATTTGCACTTCTGGATCAATGAAAACATTAAATACCAGGTGTTCAAGGCATCTAGTCATTGGTTACTCAAAATATGCAGGAAAAACACGTGGGATGGACCAAGATTTTAAATAGCCTATTGGCACCCCTGCAATTTTAGGTTAACTGAGTCTCAACGGACCTTTTGCGATCCCTTTTTGTCCGTCGTCATGCATTGTCTGCCGTGTGTCCATACACAATTGACATTTTTCGACTTTTTATCAAAAACCGTAAGCTCAAGTAATGAAATGTTGTATTAAGCTTTGGTACCTAAGGGTGAATCAAAATTGTGAATTGCAAGGTCCCCATCGCTGCCAGGAGACTTGCAGGAGATGGTGCGAAAGCAGTCAAATTCAAGGTAAACTTTCAAAATCTTCTTCTTAATATAGGAAGCACAGGGAAACAAATGGTGAGCATGATTATGGACACAACTGTGTCCTTTATAAAAATGGTGAATTGCATGTCCCAGGGTCTATGGTTTGGCCCTGGGGATGGGGCCTAAAAAAAAAGTTAAAGGTAACGTTTAAAAATCTTCTTATTTCTTGTGAGCAATATTATTTACCCCTAAAGGTCCTTTATATTTGTGAATTTTATTTCCCTGGGTCTCATGGTTTGACCCTGTGGGTGGGACCTACTTTACTTAATGTATGTAAGAGAAAATGACAAGAACCTTATTTCTTATGACTAAATAGACCTATGTGAATGTTTTTTGGCATGATTTGTTGTTGCTGGCATGTTGGTTAATACCTATCGGAATTTCATGGTTCCCAGCCCAATAAGGTCTTAGGAGCAGGTTTGGGCCAAAACAGTCGAATTCAAGGTTAACTTTAAGAATTTTCTTATTGTTATAGGAAGCACTCAGAAACTTAAATTGTGAGCATGGTTATTGATGACTATGGGTCTTTTATAAAATTTGTGATTTTTCATGTCCATGAGTCTCAGGGTTTGGTCCTGGGGGTGTGGCCTACTTTACTAAATCTATATAAGGGAAAATGACAAAAAAACATTATTTCTCACGACTGAATAGACTTATGTGAATGTTTTTCGGATAATCAGGTGACTGTTAAGGCCCATGGGCCTCTTGTTGGTAATTCTGTCTATTTGTTTTATTGTATCACCCAACAGGTCATTCAAATTTGGCAAACGCATGGAAATTTGCATAACTTACCACCAGTAGAAAGAAACGTGATCATGCATTAATAAGAAGCAGTTTCAAAAAAATTATCAGATTTTTTTAAAAAATTGTTATTGTCCCAACTTTCATTATCAAATAAATAAGTATTTTCCTGAAAAATAAGGGTGTCCCAAAACATTTTATAAGGGTGTTCCATCACCAAGGGTAAATATAGTACATGGATCTAATTTTTCTAGTGCAAGCTTCTTCATCTCTAACGGGAGGTAATTTGGTCAGTTTAGACCTAAAATGTGTGGCGTATGCAAGTGTTGAAAAAGTTACACCAATGTCTTAGTGGATTGGATAATTATTTAAGTTAAAACGAATTTGTTTTTTATCATCAAAAATTGATACACCTCGAGTCGTCTGGTTAACTTCCCAGGAAAAAGTGGTTAGAATAATTGATCGTCTGTTAGCCCCCGCAGACATAAAAATGACTAAATACACAAATTCAAAAACAAAATCTATTGGATTCAATACAACAGGAGATTTGTGGCAGATGTTGGGCAGAGATCATAGTCTTTATTAACTGCATAAATACATCAGCCAGGCCGATTAGCTCAGTCAGTTACGCATCTGACTATCAATCTAGGGGTTGTGAGATAAAATCCCTGCCCGGCAACAGTCTCTGTGATGATTGATATACTACGTTGTGCCTCATTATCATTTGTCCCTCACTGCACATTCAAGTGGGGAAGTTACCAGTTACTTGAGGTGATGGGGTGTGCTCAAGTACTGGTTAACCTTTCAGGATCACAGGAAACAGTGGTTAGGTTAACTGATTGTCTGTTAGCCCTACATGGCATAAAAATGACTAAATATTCAGTCAATCAATCAATAGATTTGAGACTGTGTGGAAGGGCTGCCACATAAAAAAAGATCAGTTACATCATGGCATTGTAGACTTTAGACAGTGTAACAGGGCTACCACATCAAAAATATTCAGTCTCATTATGGCATTGTACACTTGAGACTGTGTTACAGGACTGCCACATCAAAAATATTCAGTCACATCATGGCATTGTAGACTTGGGACTGTGTTACAGGGATGCCACATCAAAAATATTCAGTCACATCATGGCATTGTAGACTTGGGACTGTGTTACGGGTCTGCAACATAAAATATATTCAGTCACATCATGTCATTGTAAACTTGAGATTGTGTTACAGGTCTGTAACATCAAAAATATTCAGTCACATCATGCTATTGTAGACTTGAGACTGTGTTACAGGTCTGTAACATCAAAAATATTCAGTCACATCATGGCATTGTAGACTTGAGACTGTGTTACAGGTCTGCAACATCAAAAATATTCAGTCACATCACGGCATTGTAGAATTGAGACTGTGTTACAGGGCTACATCAAAAACGTTCAGTCACATCACGGCATTGTAGAATTGAGACTGTGTTACAGGGCTACATCAAAAACGTTCAGTCACATCACGGCATTGTAGAATTGAGACTGTGTTACAGGGCTACATCAAAAACGTTCAGTCACATCACGGCATTGTAGAATTGAGACTGTGTTACAGGGCTACATCAAAAACGTTCAGTCACATCAAGGCATTGTAGACTTGAGACTGTGTTACAGGGCTACATCAAAAACGTTCAGTCACATCAAGGCATTGTAGACTTGGGACTGTGTTACAGGGCTACATCAAAAACGTTCAGTCACATCAAGGCATTGTAGACTTGAGACTGTGTTACAGGTCTGTAACATCAAAAATATTCAGTCACATCATGCTATTGTAGACTTGAGACTGTGTTACAGGTCTGTAACATCAAAAATATTCAGTCACATCATGGCATTGTAGACTTGAGACTGTGTTACAGGTCTGCAACATCAAAAATATTCAGTCACATCATGGCATTTTAGACTTGAGACTGTGTTATAAGTCTGCAGCATCAAACATATTCAGTCACATCATGGCATTGTACACTTGAGACTGTGTTACAGGTCTGCAACATCAAAAATATTCAGTCTCATCATTGCATTGTAGACTTGAGACTGTGTTACAGGTCTGTAACATCAAAAATATTCAGTCACATCATGGCATTGTAGACTTGGGACTGTGTTAAGGGTCTGCAACATAAAATATATTCAGTCACATCATGTCATTGTAAACTTGAGATTGTGTTACAGGTCTGTAACATCAAAAATATTCAGTCACATCACGGCATTGTAGAATTGAGACTGTGTTACAGGGCTACATCAAAAATGTTCAGTCACATCATGGCATTGTAGACTCGAGACTGTGTTACAGGTCTGTAACATCAAAAATATTCAGTCACATCATGCTATTGTAGACTTGAGACTGTGTTACAGGTCTGTAACATCAAAAATATTCAGTCACATCATGCTATTGTAGACTTGAGACTGTGTTACAGGTCTGTAACATCAAAAATATTCAGTCACATCATGGCATTGTAGACTTGAGACTGTGTTACAGGTCTGCAACATCAAAAATATTCGTTCACATCATGGCATTGTAGACTTGAGACTGTGTTATAGGTTTGCAACATCAAAATTATTCAGTCACATCATGGCATTGTAGACTTGAGACTGTGTTACAGGTCTGCAACATCAAAAATATTCAGTCACATCATGGCATTGTAGACTTGAGACTGTGTTATAAGTCTGCAGCATCAAACATATTCAGTCACATCATGGCAGTGTAGACTTGAGACTGTGTTACAGGGCTGCCACATCAAAAATATTCAGTCTCATCATGGCATTGTAGACTTGAGACTGTGTTACAGGTCTGTAACATCAAAACTATTCAGTCACATCATGGCATTGTAGACGTGAGATTGTGCTATAAGTCTGCAGCATCAAACATGTTCAGTCACATCATGGCAGAGTAGACTTGAAACTGTGTTATAAGTCTGCAGCATGAAAAAACATGTTCAGTCACATCATGGCATTGTAGACTTGAGACTGTGTTATAAGTTTGCAGCATCAAACATATTCAGTCACATCATGGCATTGTAGACTTGAAACTGTGTTCTAGGTCTGCCACATCAAAAATATTCAGTCACATCATGGCATTATAGACTCGAGACTGTATTACAGGTCTGTAACATCAAAAATATTCAGTCACATCATGGCATTGTAGACTTGAGACTGTGTTATAAGTCTGCAGCATCAAACATATTCAGTCACATCATGGCATTGTAGACTTGAGACTGTGTTATAAGTCTGCAGCATCAAACATATTCAGTCATATCATGGCATTGTAAACTTCAGACTGTGTTACAGGGCTGCCACATCAAAAATATTCAGTCACATCATGGCATTGTAGACATGAGACTGTGTTACAGATTTGCAACATCAAAATTATTCAGTCACATCATGGCATTGTAGACTTGAGACTGTGTTCAGTCACATCATGGCATTGTAGACTTGAGACTGTGTTATAAGTCTGCGGCATCAAACATATTCAGTCACATCATGACAGTGTAGACTTGAGACTGTGTTACAGGGCTGCCACATCAAAAATATTCAGTCTCATCGTGGCATTGCACACTTGAGACTGTGTTACAGGTCTGCAACTCCAAACATATTCAGTCACATCATGGCATTGTACACTTGAGACTGTGTTACAGGGCTGCCACATCAAAAATATTCAGTCACATCATGGCATTGTAGACGTAAGACTGTGTTATAAATCTGCAGCATCAAACATGTTCAGTCACATCATGGCAGTGTAGACTTGAGACTGTGTTATAAGTCTGCAGCATCAAACATGTTCAGTCTCATCAAGGCATTGTAGACTTGAGACTGTGTTACAGGTCTGCAACATTAAACATGTTCAGTCACATCATGGCAGTGTAGACTTGAGACTGTGTTATAAGTCTGCCACATCAAAAATATTCAGTCTCATCATGGCATTGTAAACGTGAGACTGTGATACAGGACTGTAACATCAAAAATATTCAGTCACATAATGGCATTGTAGACTTGAGACTGTGTTACAGGTCTGCAACATCAAAAATATTCAGTCACATCATGGCATTGTAGACTTGGGACTGTGATAAAGGACTGTAACATCAAACATTTTCAGTCACATCATGGCAGTGTAGACTTGAGACTGTGTTACAGGACTGTAACATCAAAAATATTCAGTCACATCTTGGCATTGTAGACGTGAGACTGTGTTATAAGTCTGCAGCATCAAACATGTTCAGTCACATCATGGCAGTGTAGACTTGAGACTGTGTTACAGGTCTGCAACATCAAAAATATTCAGTCACATCATGGCATTGTAGACTTGGGACTGTGATAAAGGACTGTAACATCAAACATTTTCAGTCACATCTTGGCATTGTAGACGTGAGACTGTGTTATAAGTCTGCAGCATCAAACATGTTCAGTCATATCATGGCATTGTAGACGTGAGATTGTGTTATAAGTCTGCAGCATCAAACATGTTCAGTCACATCATGGCAGTGTAGACTTGAGACTGTGTTACAGGTCTGCAACATCAAAAATATTCAGTCACATCATGGCAGTGTAGACGTAAGACTGTGTTACAGGGCTGCCACATCAAACATATTCAGTCACATCATGGCATTGTAGATGTGAGACTATGTTACAGGGCTGTCACATCAAAAATATTTAGTCACCTCTTGGCATTGTAGAATTGAGATTGTGTTACAGGTCTGTAACATCAAAAACATTCAGTCACTAATGGCATTGTAGACTTGAGACTGTGTTACAGGGCTGCAACATCAAAAATATTTAGTCATATCATGGCATTGTAGATTTGAGACTGTGTTACAGGGCTGCCACATCAAAAATATTCAGTCTCATCGTGGCATTGCACACTTGAGACTGTGTTACAGGTCTGCAACTCCAAACATATTCAGTCACATCATGGCATTGTACACTTGAGACTGTGTTACAGGGCTGCCACATCAAAAATATTCAGTCACATCATGGCATTGTAGACGTAAGACTGTGTTATAAATCTGCAGCATCAAACATGTTCAGTCACATCATGGCAGTGTAGACTTGAGACTGTGTTATAAGTCTGCAGCATCAAACATGTTCAGTCTCATCAAGGCATTGTAAACGTGAGACTGTGATACAGGACTGTAACATCAAAAATATTCAGTCACATAATGGCATTGTAGACTTGAGACTGTGTTACAGGTCTGCAACATCAAAAATATTCAGTCACATCATGGCATTGTAGACTTGGGACTGTGATAAAGGACTGTAACATCAAACATTTTCAGTCACATCATGGCAGTGTAGACTTGAGACTGTGTTACAGGACTGTAACATCAAAAATATTCAGTCACATCTTGGCATTGTAGACGTGAGACTGTGTTATAAGTCTGCAGCATCAAACATGTTCAGTCATATCATTGCATTGTAGACGTGAGATTGTGTTATAAGTCTGCAGCATCAAACATGTTCAGTCACATCATGGCAGTGTAGACTTGAGACTGTGTTACAGGACTGTAACATCAAAAATATTCAGTCACATCATGGCATTGTAGACGTGAGATTGTGTTATAAGTCTGCAGCATCAAACATGTTCAGTCACATCATGGCAGTGTAGACTTGAGACTGTGTTACAGGTCTGCCACATCAAAAATATTCAGTCTCATCATGGCATTGTAGACTTGAGACTGTGTTACAGGTCTGTAACATCAAAAATATTCAGTCACATAATGGCATTGTAAACTTGAGACTGTGTTACAGGTCTGCCACATCAAAAATATTCAGTCACATCATGGCATTGTAGACTTGGGATGTGATAAAGGACTGTAACATCAAACATTTTCAGTCACATCTTGGCATTGTAGACGTGAGACTGTGTTATAAGTCTGCAGCATCAAACATGTTCAGTCATATCATGGCATTGTAGACGTGAGATTGTGTTATAAGTCTGCAGCATCAAACATGTTCAGTCACATCATGGCAGTGTAGACTTGAGACTGTGTTACAGGTCTGCAACATCAAAAATATTCAGTCACATCATGGCAGTGTAGACGTAAGACTGTGTAACAGGGCTGCCACATCAAACATATTCAGTCACATCATGGCATTGTAGACGTGAGACTATGTTACAGGGCTGTCACATCAAAAATATTTAGTCACCTCTTGGCATTGTAGAATTGAGATTGTGTTACAGGTCTGTAACATCAAAAACATTCAGTCACTAATGGCATTGTAGACTTGAGACTGTGTTACAGGGCTGCAACATCAAAAATATTTAGTCATATCATGGCATTGTAGATTTGAGACTGTGTTACAGGGCTGCCACATCAAAAATATTCAGTCTCATCGTGGCATTGCACACTTGAGACTGTGTTACAGGTCTGCAACTCCAAACATATTCAGTCACATCATGGCATTGTACACTTGAGACTGTGTTACAGGGCTGCCACATCAAAAATATTCAGTCACATCATGGCATTGTAGACGTAAGACTGTGTTATAAATCTGCAGCATCAAACATGTTCAGTCACATCATGGCAGTGTAGACTTGAGACTGTGTTATAAGTCTGCAGCATCAAACATGTTCAGTCTCATCAAGGCATTGTAGACTTGAGACTGTGTTACAGGTCTGCAACATTAAACATGTTCAGTCACATCATGGCAGTGTAGACTTGAGACTGTGTTATAAGTCTGCCACATCAAAAATATTCAGTCTCATCATGGCATTGTAAACGTGAGACTGTGATACAGGACTGTAACATCAAAAATATTCAGTCACATAATGGCATTGTAGACTTGAGACTGTGTTACAGGTCTGCAACATCAAAAATATTCAGTCACATCATGGCATTGTAGACTTGGGACTGTGATAAAGGACTGTAACATCAAACATTTTCAGTCACATCATGGCAGTGTAGACTTGAGACTGTGTTACAGGACTGTAACATCAAAAATATTCAGTCACATCTTGGCATTGTAGACGTGAGACTGTGTTATAAGTCTGCAGCATCAAACATGTTCAGTCATATCATTGCATTGTAGACGTGAGATTGTGTTATAAGTCTGCAGCATCAAACATGTTCAGTCACATCATGGCAGTGTAGACTTGAGACTGTGTTACAGGTCTGCCACATCAAAAATATTCAGTCTCATCATGGCATTGTAGACTTGAGACTGTGTTACAGGTCTGTAACATCAAAAATATTCAGTCACATAATGGCATTGTAGACTTGAGACTGTGTTACAGGTCTGCCACATCAAAAATATTCAGTCACATCATGGCATTGTAGACTTGGGATGTGATAAAGGACTGTAACATCAAACATTTTCAGTCACATCTTGGCATTGTAGACGTGAGACTGTGTTATAAGTCTGCAGCATCAAACATGTTCAGTCATATCATGGCATTGTAGACGTGAGATTGTGTTATAAGTCTGCAGCATCAAACATGTTCAGTCACATCATGGCAGTGTAGACTTGAGACTGTGTTACAGGTCTGCAACATCAAAAATATTCAGTCACATCATGGCAGTGTAGACGTAAGACTGTGTAACAGGGCTGCCACATCAAACATATTCAGTCACATCATGGCATTGTAGACGTGAGACTATGTTACAGGGCTGTCACATCAAAAATATTTAGTCACCTCTTGGCATTGTAGAATTGAGATTGTGTTACAGGTCTGTAACATCAAAAACATTCAGTCACTAATGGCATTGTAGACTTGAGACTGTGTTACAGGGCTGCAACATCAAAAATATTTAGTCATATCATGGCATTGTAGATTTGAGACTGTGTTACAGGTCTGCAACATCAAACATATTCAGTCACATCATGGCATTGTAGACTTGAGACTGTGTTACAGGGCTGCCACATCAGAAATATTCAGTCACAACATGACATTGTAGACTTGAGACTGTGTTACAGGGCTGCCACATCAGAAATATTCAGTCATATCATGGCATTGAAGATTTTAGACTGTGTTATAAGTCTGCAGCATCAAACATATTCAGTCACATCATGGCATTGTAAACTTGAGACTGTGTTACAGGGCTGCCACATCAAAAATATTCAGTCACATCATGGCATTGTAGACATGAGACTGTGTTACAGATTTGCAACATCAAAATTATTCAGTCACATCATGGCATTGTAGACTTGAGACTGTGTTCAGTCACATCATGGCATTGTAGACTTGAGACTGTGTTATAAGTCTGCGGCATCAAACATATTCAGTCACATCATGGCAGTGTAGACTTGAGACTGTGTTACAGGGCTGCCACATCAAAAATATTCAGTCTCATCGTGGCATTGCACACTTGAGACTGTGTTACAGGTCTGCAACTCCAAACATATTCAGTCACATCATGGCATTGTACACTTGAGACTGTGTTACAGGGCTGCCACATCAAAAATATTCAGTCACATCATGGCATTGTAGACGTGAGACTGTGTTATAAGTCTGCCACATCAAAAATATTCAGTCTCATCATGGCATTGTAAACGTGAGACTGTGATACAGGACTGTAACATCAAAAATATTCAGTCACATAATGGCATTGTAGACTTGAGACTGTGTTACAGGTCTGCAACATCAAAAATATTCAGTCACATCATGGCATTGTAGACTTGGGACTGTGATAAAGGACTGTAACATCAAACATTTTCAGTCACATCATGGCAGTGTAGACTTGAGACTGTGTTACAGGACTGTAACATCAAAAATATTCAGTCACATCTTGGCATTGTAGACGTGAGACTGTGTTATAAGTCTGCAGCATCAAACATGTTCAGTCATATCATTGCATTGTAGACGTGAGATTGTGTTATAAGTCTGCAGCATCAAACATGTTCAGTCACATCATGGCAGTGTAGACTTGAGACTGTGTTACAGGTCTGCCACATCAAAAATATTCAGTCTCATCATGGCATTGTAGACTTGAGACTGTGTTACAGGTCTGTAACATCAAAAATATTCAGTCACATAATGGCATTGTAGACTTGAGACTGTGTTACAGGTCTGCCACATCAAAAATATTCAGTCACATCATGGCATTGTAGACTTGGGATGTGATAAAGGACTGTAACATCAAACATTTTCAGTCACATCTTGGCATTGTAGACGTGAGACTGTGTTATAAGTCTGCAGCATCAAACATGTTCAGTCATATCATGGCATTGTAGACGTGAGATTGTGTTATAAGTCTGCAGCATCAAACATGTTCAGTCACATCATGGCAGTGTAGACTTGAGACTGTGTTACAGGTCTGCAACATCAAAAATATTCAGTCACATCATGGCAGTGTAGACGTAAGACTGTGTTACAGGGCTGCCACATCAAACATATTCAGTCACATCATGGCATTGTAGACGTGAGACTATGTTACAGGGCTGTCACATCAAAAATGTTTAGTCACCTCTTGGCATTGTAGAATTGAGATTGTGTTACAGGTCTGTAACATCAAAAACATTCAGTCACTAATGGCATTGTAGACTTGAGACTGTGTTACAGGGCTGCAACATCAAAAATATTTAGTCATATCATGGCATTGTAGATTTGAGACTGTGTTACAGGTCTGCAACATCAAACATATTCAGTCACATCATGGCATTGTAGACTTGAGACTGTGTTACAGGGCTGCCACATCAGAAATATTCAGTCACAACATGACATTGTAGACTTGAGACTGTGTTACAGGGCTGCCACATCAGAAATATTCAGTCATATCATGGCATTGAAGATTTTAGACTGTGTTATAAGTCTGCAGCATCAAACATATTCAGTCACATCATGGCATTGTAAACTTGAGACTGTGTTACAGGGCTGCCACATCAAAAATATTCAGTCACATCATGGCATTGTAGACATGAGACTGTGTTACAGATTTGCAACATCAAAATTATTCAGTCACATCATGGCATTGTAGACTTGAGACTGTGTTCAGTCACATCATGGCATTGTAGACTTGAGACTGTGTTATAAGTCTGCGGCATCAAACATATTCAGTCATATCATGGCAGTGTAGACTTGAGACTGTGTTACAGGGCTGCCACATCAAAAATATTCAGTCTCATCGTGGCATTGCACACTTGAGACTGTGTTACAGGTCTGCAACTCCAAACATATTCAGTCACATCATGGCATTGTACACTTGAGACTGTGTTACAGGGCTGCCACATCAAAAATATTCAGTCACATCATGGCATTGTAGACGTGAGACTGTGTTATAAGTCTGCAGCATCAAACATGTTCAGTCACATCATGGCAGTGTAGACTTGAGACTGTGTTATAAGTATGCAGCATCAAACATGTTCAGTCTCATCAAGGCATTGTAGACTTGAGACTGTGTTACAGGTCTGCCACATCAAAAATATTCAGTCTCATCATGGCATTGTACACTTGAGACTGTGTTACAGGACTGTAACATCAAAAATATTCAGTCACAAAATGGCATTGTAGACTTGAGACTGTGTTACAGGTCTGCAACATCAAAAATATTCAGTCACATCATGGCATTGTAGACTTGGGACTGTGATAAAGGACTGTAACATCAAACATTTTCAGTCACATCATGGCAGTGTAGACTTGAGACTGTGTTACAAGACTGTAACATCAAAAATATTCAGTCACATCTTGGCATTGTAGACGTGAGACTGTGTTATAAGTCTGCAGCATCAAACATGTTCAGTCATATCATGGCATTGTAGACGTGAGATTGTGTTATAATTCTGCAGCATCAAACATGTTCAGTCACATCATGGCAGTGTAGACTTGAGACTATGCTATAAGTCTGCAGCATCAAACATGTTCAGTGTCATCATGGCATTGTAGACTTGAGACTGTGTAACAGGTCTGCAACATTAAAAATATTCAGTCTCATCATGGCATTGTAGACGTAAGACTGTGTTACAGGGCTGCCACATCAAACATATTCAGTCACATCATGGCATTGTAGACGTGAGACTATGTTTCAGGGCTGTCACATCAAAAATATTCAGTCACCTCTTGGCATTGTAGAATTGAGATTGTGTTACAGGTCTGTAACATCAAAAACATTCAGTCACTAATGGCATTGTAGACTTGAGACTGTGTTACAGGGCTGCAACATCAAAAATATTTAGTCATATCATGGCATTGTAGATTTGAGACTGTGTTACAGGTCTGCAACATCAAACATATTCAGTCACATCATGGCATTGTAGACTTGATACTGTGTTACAGGGCTGCCACATCAGAAATATTCAGTCACATCATGGCAGTGTAGACTTGAGACTGTGTTACAGGTCTGCAACATCAAAAATATTCAGTCTCATCATGGCATTGTAAACTTGAGACTGTGATACAGGACTGTAACATCAAAAATATTCAGTCACATAATGGCATTGTAGACTTGAGACTTTGTTACAGGTCTGCAACATCAAAAATATTCAGTCACATCATGGCATTGTAGACTTGGGACTGTGATAAAGGACTGTAACATCAAACATTTTCAGTCACATCTTGGCATTGTAGACGTGAGACTGTGTTATAAGTCTGCAGCATCAAACATGTTCAGTCATATCATGGCATTGTAGACGTGAGATTGTGTTATAAGTCTGCAGCATCAAACATGTTCAGTCACATCATGGCAGTGTAGACGTGAGACTGTGTTACAGGTCTGCAACATCAAAAATATTCAGTCACATCATGGCAGTGTAGACGTAAGACTGTGTTACAGGGCTGCCACATCAAACATATTCAGTCACATCATGGCATTGTAGACGTGAGACTATGTTACAGGGCTGTCACATCAAAAATATTTAGTCACCTCTTGGCATTGTAGAATTGAGATTGTGTTACAGGTCTGTAACATCAAAAACATTCAGTCACTAATGGCATTGTAGACTTGAGACTGTGTTACAGGGCTGCAACATCAAAAATATTTAGTCATATCATGGCATTGTAGATTTGAGACTGTGTTACAGGTCTGCAACATCAAACATATTCAGTCACATCATGGCATTGTAGACTTGAGACTGTGTTACAGGGCTGCCACATCAGAAATATTCAGTCACAACATGACATTGTAGACTTGAGACTGTGTTACAGGGCTGCCACATCAGAAATATTCAGTCATATCATGGCATTGTAGATTTTAGACTGTGTTATAAGTCTGCAGCATCAAACATATTCAGTCACATCATGGCATTGTAAACTTGAGACTGTGTTACAGGGCTGCCACATCAAAAATATTCAGTCACATCATGGCATTGTAGACATGAGACTGTGTTACAGATTTGCAACATCAAAATTATTCAGTCACATCATGGCATTGTAGACTTGAGACTGTGTTCAGTCACATCATGGCATTGTAGACTTGAGACTGTGTTATAAGTCTGCGGCATCAAACATATTCAGTCACATCATGGCAGTGTAGACTTGAGACTGTGTTACAGGGCTGCCACATCAAAAATATTCAGTCTCATCGTGGCATTGCACACTTGAGACTGTGTTACAGGTCTGCAACTCCAAACATATTCAGTCACATCATGGCATTGTACACTTGAGACTGTGTTACAGGGCTGCCACATCAAAAATATTCAGTCACATCATGGCATTGTAGACGTGAGACTGTGTTATAAGTCTGCAGCATCAAACATGTTCAGTCACATCATGGCAGTGTAGACTTGAGACTGTGTTATAAGTATGCAGCATCAAACATGTTCAGTCTCATCAAGGCATTGTAGACTTGAGACTGTGTTACAGGTCTGCCACATCAAAAATATTCAGTCTCATCGTGGCATTGTAGATTTGAGACTGTGTTACAGGTCTGCAACATCAAACATATTCAGTCACATCATGGCATTGTAGACTTGGGACTGTGATAAAGGACTTTAACATCAAACATTTTCAGTCACATCATGGCAGTGTAGACTTAAGACTGTGTTACAGGACTGTAACATCAAAAATATTCAGTCACATCTTGGCATTGTAGACGTGAGACTGTGTTATAAGTCTGCAGCATCAAACATGTTCAGTCATATCATGGCATTGTAGACGTGAGATTGTGTTATAATTCTGCAGCATCAAACATGTTCAGTCACATCATGGCAGTGTAGACTTGAGACTGTGCTATAAGTCTGCAGCATCAAACATGTTCAGTGTCATCGTGGCATTGTAGACTTGAGACTGTGTTACAGGTCTGCAACATTAAAAATATTCAGTCTCATCATGGCATTGTAGACATAAGACTGTGTTACAGGGCTGCCACATCAAACATATTCAGTCACATCATGGCATTGTAGACGTGAGACTATGTTACAGGGCTGTCACATCAAAAATATTCAGTCACCTCTTGGCATTGTAGAATTGAGATTGTGTTACAGGTCTGTAACATCAAAAACATTCAGTCACTAATGGCATTGTAGACTTGAGACTGTGTTACAGGGCTGCAACATCAAAAATATTTAGTCATATCATGGCATTGTAGATTTGAGACTGTGTTACAGGTCTGCAACATCAAACATATTCAGTCACATCATGGCATTGTAGACTTGAGACTGTGTTACAGGGCTGCCACATCAGAAATATTCAGTCACATCATGACATTGTAGACTTGAGACTGTGTTACAGGGCTGCCACATCAGAAATATTCAGTCATATCATGGCATTGTAGACTTGAGACTGTGTTACAGGTCTGCAACATCAAAAATATTCAGTCACATCATGGTATTGTAGACTTGAGACTGTGTTACAGATCTGTTACATCAAAAATATTCAGTCACATAATGGCATTGTAGACTTGAGACTGTGTTACAGGTCTGTTACATCAAAAATATTCAGTCACATAACGGCATTGTAGACTTAAGACTGTGTTACAATGTTCTATGTTCAATATCACACCATTATGTAGCAAATACAGTAAACTGTGATAACAATTATAATCATGTTTTGCATCCCTGCTTGAGAACAAACAAATTTGCTTGTACTAATAGATTCTGTTTTCCTCTAGTTTCCCATTTTAACATTTAACAATGCTATTTCCCCAAGACCTTTTCCCCCATGCCTTAACTACAGAAAGCCCCAAAGGTTAATCACTGCAGCATATCTGGCATGTCATTGTTGGTGCATGCCATGACACTACATGTATACTGACTACCCTGATATTTATCTTCCATTAACTAGGCTAATCTCCTGTGGATTAATCATTGCCTTTTATTATCGAGATCTTTTATTGCCTTAGTTAAGGACTTTCTTCTATGTAGGAATATTTTATATAGAAATTGTCAGACAATCAGAAATAGTGACTCATGGTTAGTGTAGTTAAAAAAAAAAAATGAGAGAAAATTCATTTTGATAAAAGATAACAGTCCGGTTATATTCAGATAAAACATTTACAGTCCTTTCATGTTTGAATAAAACATTTACAGTCCTGTTATATTTAGATAAACAATTTGCAGTCCTGTTATATTTAGATAAAACATTTACAGTCCTGTCATATTTAGATAAACAATTTGCAGTCCTGCTATATTTGGATAAAACATTTACAGTCCTGTTATATTTGGATAAAACATTTACAGTCCTGTTATATTTAGATAAACAATTTGCAGTCCTGTTATATTTGGGTATAACATTTGCAGTCCTGTTATATTTGGATAAAACATTTACAGCCCTGTTATATTTGCATAAAACATTTACAGCCCTGTTATATTTGAATAAAACATTTACAGTCCTGTCATATTTAGATAAAATATTTACAGCCCTGTTATATTTGGATAAAACATTTACAGTCCTGTTATATTTAGATTTTTGGATAAAACATGTACAGCCTTCTTATTTTTGGATAAACATTTACAGCCCTGTAATATTTGGATAAAACATTTGCAGTCCTGTTATATTTGGATAAAACATTTACAGTCCTGTTATATTTGGAT
Organism: Panopea generosa; assembly: GCA_029582155.1. Lineage (NCBI taxonomy): Eukaryota > Metazoa > Mollusca > Bivalvia > Adapedonta > Hiatellidae > Panopea > Panopea generosa. Next base: position 24,279,991 of record CM055898.1, read on the forward strand.
ACAACATTTATAGTCCTGTTATATTTAGATAAAACATTTACAGCCCTGTTATATTTGGATAAAACATTTACAGTCCTGTTATATTTAGATTTTTGGATAAAACATTTACAGTCCTGTTATATTTGGATAAAACATTTACAGTCCTGCTATATTTGGGTAAAACATTTACAGTCCTGTAATATTTGGGTAAAACATTTACAGTCTTGTTATATTTGGGTAAAACATTTACAGTCCTGTTATATTTAAATAAAACATTTACAGCCCTGTTATATTTGGATAAAACATTTACAGTCCTGTTATATTTAGATTTTTGGATAAAACATGTACAGCCTTCTTATTTTTGGATAAACATTTACAGCCCTGTAATATTTGGATAAAACATTTGCAGTCCTGTTATATTTGGATAAAACATTTACAGTCCTGTTATATTTGGATACAACATTTATAGTCCTGTTATATTTAGATAAAACATTTACAGCCCTGTTATATTTGGATAAAACATTTACAGTCCTGTTATATTTAGATTTTTGGATAAAACATTTACAGTCCTGTTATATTTGGATAAAACATTTACAGTCCTGCTATATTTGGGTAAAACATTTACAGTCCTGTAATATTTGGGTAAAACATTTACAGTCTTGTTATATTTGGGTAAAACATTTACAGTCCTGTTATATTTAAATAAAACATTTACAGCCCTGTTATATTTGGATAAAACATTTACAGTCCTGTTATATTTAGATTTTTGGATAAAACATTTACAGTCCTGTTATATTTGGATAAAACATTTACAGTCCTGTTATATTTGGGTAAAACATTTACAGTCCTGTAATATTTGGGTAAAACATTTACAGTCCTGTTATATTTGGATAAACATTTACAGTCCTGTTATATTTAGATTTTTGGATAAAACATTTACAGTCCTGTTATATTTGGGTAAAACATTTACAGTCCTGTAATATTTGGGTAAAACATTTACAGTCCTGTTATATTTGGATAAACATTTACAGTCCTGTTATATTGAGATAAAACATTTACAGTCCTGTTATATTTGGGTATAACATTTACAGTCCTGTTATTTTTGGGTATAACATTTACAGCCCTGTTATATTTGGGTATAACATTTACAGCTCTGTTATATTTGGATAAACATTTACAGTCCTGTTATATTTGGATAAAACATTTACAGTCCTGTAATATTTGGGTATAACATTTACAGTCATGTTATATTTGGATAAAACATTTACAGTCCTGTAATATTTGGGTATAACATTTACAGCCCTGTTATATTTGAGTATCATACCATGTGGCTGTGGAATAATACTCCAGTATCAGGCCTTAGTATACTGCATGGCTCAAGCTGCCATTGTCTCGATTTGACTGAAAAATGTTTAAAGCAACGCTAAACACCATACAACATCAACACATCAACATGTTTCTATTTTTTGATAGAAATGTAATCTATAATATAACCCCCCCCCCCCCCCCCCCCCCCACACACACACACACACACACACACACACACACACTTTGATTGATCTTCTCAAGCTGCCATTGTCTCGATTTGACTGAACAATGTTGAAAGCAACGCTAAACACCATACAATATACAACATGTTTCTAGTTTTATATAGAATTGTACTCTATAGTATAATTCCCCCCATCCCCACATTGACCTTGATGGCAGTAGTTCAGAGCAAACGATAATCCCATAAAATAAAATTCCTGTGCACTTTGATTGATCTTCTCATTTATAATACATGCTGATGATAATGATAAACTCTGTTTTATAGCATATTTGATTGATTTACAGCATCAGGGAGATGCTCATTAATGAATCTTCATTGTTTGGATCAGTTACAGTTACAGTTAGTGCCCCTTTTATTTGGGGATCAGTTGCAGCTTACACGTAGTCCCCCTTTTATTTTGGGATCAGTTACAGCTAACACTTAGTGTTCCTTTGATTATGGGGTAAGTTGCAGCTTACAGTTAGTGCCCCTTTGATTATGGGGTCAGTTGCAGCTTACAGTTAGTGCCCCTTTGATTATGGGGTCAGTTGCATCTTACACTTAGTACCCTTTTTATTATGGGGTCAGTTGCAACTTACAGTTAGTGCCCCTTTGATTATGGGGTCAGTTGCAGCTTACACTTAGTACCCTTTTTATTATGGGATCAGTTACATCTTACACTTAGTGCCCCTTTGATTATGGGGTCAGTTGCAGCTTACACTTAGTACCCTTTTTATTATGGGATCAGTTACATCTTACACTTAGTGCCCCTTTGATTATAGGGTCAGTTGCAGCTTACAGTTAGTACCCTTTTTATTATGGGGTAAATTACAGCCTGCAGTTAGTGCCTCTTTTATTTGGGGTTAGTTGCAGCTTTCAGTTAGTGCCCTTCATACTTGGGGGGGTCAACTGCAGCTTTTAAATGTCCATTTTTATTTGGGAGTCAGTTTGCAGCTTACCCTCAGTATCCCTTATATTTAGTGTCAGTTGCAGCTTTAAAATGCCTTTTTTATTTCAGGGTCAGTTAGTGACCCTTTTATTTGTGATCAGTTGAACATTACAGGGAACTTAGTCCTGAACATGAGCATGACAGAGGTAAAATATTTGACCTAGTAAGTTTTAAACTTCACCTAATTTTATTGACTTTGTCTATGGTCAAGATGACATTATCATAAATAATACCATAGTGTTGTGTTAAATATTGTTAACAGCCCTTTGACCTTGCCATAAAGGCACTGAGGGACCCCAGGCAGTTTTTTAATTGGCATTAAGTCAATTTCTAGTCAGAAAAAACTTCATTGTCTTTTTATCAAACTTTTGATGGTATTCATCTCTGCACACATTTAAAACCTACTGTATTGGTTTGCACCTACCTTCAGTTTCAATACAGTTTATCTTGTTTCAATAAAATATCTTTTTTTCATGAGAGCTTCATGCATTAGTTTATCTTGGTTTATCTGAGTGTCTTATTTCATAATGATTCATGGTGTTTTATCTTGTTTCATGGAAGTTTATCTCTTTCATGGATTTTTTCTTCTTTCATTACAATACATATTGCTTTTTTTATTTTCTCTTGTTTTAAGAAACTGTTCCTTGTTTCATGCGTATTCTCATTTCAATGTATTTCATCTGGTTCTCTCAAGTCTTTGTCGCAGATTTCATGTGAGTCATCTTTTATCAAGAGAATTCATCCTGTTTCATGAAACTTGTTTCTCTCTTTTGGCTCTGCACATCTTGGTTTATGGGAATTTATTTTGTTTAACAGTAGTTCATCTTGTTTCAGGAAAGTTCATCAAGTTTTATAAAAGGTCTCTTTTGTTTTGTTGGAGCTTGGCATTACCAACTAGGATATCTGCAAACAATTTAAGCATTCTTCTTCATTACCAATTTTCCGGAGGAATTAAATGGTGGTAAAATGTTAAAATCTTCATGTTATCCATTAACTCTGTAACAAACATTTGACTAATGACATCTACAAGACTAAATTGTTGATAAAAGACGTAACTCACTAATTCCACCGTCCTTGGTAAAACCAGGACATTATCAGCTGTATTGCGGGGTTTTATATGCATGAAACAAGCAGATAAGTATTTTGTGGCTGCTGGGTAATTGATCGGTAATTCCGTTGATTAACTGAGATGTACAAGCCTACGCTTTCTGACAGAACTTTGAATACAGTGTCATAGCTATGAGCTGGGACAGAAGGCATTTGGGCTAATTTTGCGAACAATCGTTAGTTGTGGTGATAATACTAGAGAACTATGTAAACTAAAAGAGACAGATATCAGTGTTTACCGTACAATGACTATGATGTTATTGGTATTGATTTCCACATGCCTCTTGTATCGAGAGTTTCAGAGATACAGCTCACACAAAGATGATATTATCGTACTGATTTGTGCTTCCTACAAATCAGGGTTAGACATACTGGCAAGAGTTCTTTAAAGGCCATCATTGTTGTTTCTTGCCCAAGGGTGGCAATTAATAAATTTTCATAACTATTTGGTTGGAATAATGATGCTCCAAACTTGACTTTTTTTTTTCTTCTTCTTTTTTTTAATGACATCGAAGCATTGTCAAGGCTTCTTAAAAATAGATAAGGTTGGAAAACAGGAGAAAGAGAAGATGGCAGTGATATCAAAGCAGTACCGTGGATTTATTATAATCCCCACCCCTCCCCCAACCCCTTAAAACGAAGATCGAAACAGGGTATTGTTATGGAAGCTACTGTGTCGGTTGGTCTTTATGAGAGATCTACTTCTCTAGTAATTTTCATACATGATCAGTTTCTATTGTAGGTTACTTAACATAACATTTGTGATACTGATTTAATTCCATGCAGAGTTATTGCCCTTGCACTAAGTAAAATTGCTGTACTAACTTTATTGTAATTCGTGTGGAACAAACTACTTCCACAGTTTTCCAGCGATTTACTTATAGTTCTTACAAATCCAATTTTGGATTCAGTTCAGAAATCCTTTGTGGCATTTTTTTTCAGGAACTTTATTCAAGTATTGATATGCTGTCAAATAAGGTATATTTCCTCAATGATTTTTTGAAAGAGTTTTCTTTCTTGACTAGATAGCTGGCTTTCAGAATAAATTCATTAAATATATCCTGGGATGTCACTATGAAATACAGTTGTGCATGTATATGTGCAGCATGCTACTTTATTGATTTGTTACATGCATTGCCCAGGAAACTCCTGTATAGCTCTTGCAGCTGTCACTTTGGGACAAAAAATGTCCAAAGCAACAATCTAGCTTCTTATTGCCAATTCCTTGTAGTGGTATAATCAATTTATTTACTTTCGTGTAACAACATATGGCAGGCAACCCAAACATTCACTTCTTGTTACTTAAAAGACAGTAACTGTAACTCTTGGGAGACAAACCTGTTTAGATTAGATTATCTCCCTTGCCTGTCTGACCGGCTAGACGAGTGTTGATAGTGTGGTATGATAATGAAATGATATTGTAACCTCAAATATAAAGTCAGGGCTCATTTAATTTATGTTCAGTTAATTCACGATGTTCTTAGTGTACAGTTCCTAGTTTAAAAGTCATAGTTTCCTTGTGAAAGTCAGAATTTCATTTCATATTTTACTAGCTTCCTCATGTGATTTGTAATTTTCGTAGGCCTTATGATAAGAATTATTTTTATGCTCTTGAAATTAAATGTTCCCCTTGTCCGTATGTTCATATGTCTGAGGTAAAAAATTTGCTTTCAATCAAAAACTTTTATTATTTTGTGTATAGCTGCATAATCATAAAATACTGCCAAGTTCGATATTTGTAAATGTTGGTCAAAATTTACTGGAGTTATAGCCCCTTTATTAATTCTGATAAAACTGGGCCATGATGTTTATTTGATGATGATGTTTCAGCTTTGATTAATCCATTTAATTTTCAATATGGTCAAAACAGAAATGTTAAAAGTAATTTCCATGTTCGGATAAAATGTGTACTGCTTAAATAGCCATCATCGGATGTTTCAATCTTCTGTCAAATGTTCTATATGGCAGCTACGTTATAGTGACAAGTATTTATTCACTAGCCAATTGTAACCCATGCACATTGGTTTTTATCTCTTATTGTGCTGATTAACCTCTCTGACCTGCAGTGACACTTTACTTGTAAAAGTCCTGCTATATTAGTTGGCAAAAAAACACTATCAATTTTATATTGAGTTGCCATTATTCCATGTTGTTGTTGTTGACATATTGTCCCTCCATTGACTTTTCTAGTCTTTCAATGCTCGTGTGATGTCATTGCCCAGGTGGAGTTAGTCTTAATCATCTTTGATACTTTCGTTTTAAAAGTCAAACCTAACAATTCTTCTTGAAAAGAATAGTAACATTCTGATAAAGTTTCTCATTGGTCAATTCAAATAATCAGATTACCTCAGTTATTTCCACAGTACATTATCACACTATCATCTCAATGTTTATTTCAGTATTGATTTTTCTTTGTTAATTTGATTTTTTTTTATTAAAGACAAATGCTAATGGACAAGATATCTGTTACGATATTTGTTGGAATTTAATTTTTTTTTTTAAAAAATGCATAACTTTTTTGAAGGCATGTTTGTATCAGCCAATGAAATCTTACTTTTTTCTGTACAAAGTGTCATGACAATTGCTTTTAGGAAAATATAGTGGAAGCTTGGGTAAAAAATAACTGGTGCATTACATTGAACTTTATTGGATGGCATTGTCATTCATTTATCTGATTAAAAATACATTATTATGCTCCCCCAAATGGGTAAAATATATAGTCACCGCTTTGTACATGCGTCCGTGTGTCCCATAGTTTTGGTTCGGGCTATTTCTCTGCAATCTCTAATTGGAATTTTATAAAACTTATTAAGATGCATCATTACCAAGTGCAGATGTGCATATTGTCTTTGTATTTCGGTTTGATGATTTTTCTCGGAGTTATGGCCCTTTGATTCTGTTGGTGACCTAATTCTTGTCTGCTCTATTTCTCTACAACCCCATGTTGGAATTTTATGAAACTTGCTAGGATGCATCAATACCAGTCGAGATGCCCATATTGTCTTTTTGTTCCAGTTTGATGATTTTATATGGAGTTATGGCCCTTTAATTGAGACTGTGACCAAATTCTTGTCTGCGCTATTTCTCTACAACCTCAGGTTTGAATTTCATGAAACTTGCTAGGATGCATCATTACAAAGTGCAGATGTGCATATTGTCTTTATGTTCTGCTGCAATGATTTTTCATTGAATTATGACCGTTTCATTCTCTCTGACCAAATTCTTTTCCCCCCGCTATTTCTCTACAACCCAATGTTGGAATTTTATGAAACTTGCTAGGGTGCATCACTACCAAGTGGAGATGCACATATCGTCTTTGTGTTCTGGTTCTAAGATTTTTCACTGAATTATGGCCCTTTCTTTGAGTCTGTGACCAAATTATTGTTCTTGCTATTTCTCCACAACCTCAGGTTGGAACTTTATGAAACTTGTTTTACATGCTTGTCATACATAGCCATGTCAGTCCTTCCCCAAATTCTTGTTGCAGCTATTTCTCTAGAACCATTGTTTGGAATGTATCATTAGCAAGTGGAGATATACATTTTTTACATTTGACGATTTTTAGAGTTGTGGCCCTTAGATTGCATCCATTACCAAATCCTTGTCCTCTCCATTTCTCATTCTAGTTGCTGGAATTTTATGAAACTTGCCAGGAGTCATAACTACCAAGTGCAGAGTGTGTGTGTATTGTCTTTGTGTTTATTTCTATGACTTTTTACAGAGTTATGACCCTTTGATTCTGTCCATTACCACACATCATTGTTTTGATCGTCAAGAACTTGGAAGTGCAATGAGGCTTGGGACATGAATAATGCAGTAGAGGTCAATGTGTGGCAGTGCAGAGTGAAGAACAAAACATCTCTTCCAAACATTATCTTCCCTTTACACCCCCGTTCCCTTTACAAACAATGCAGCTACTACTCAACCAAGCACTTGTTCAGGGAGCATCCATCAGTTCTGCCAATACATTGTTTCTATTAAAAATAATGATATTGTGAATTTCTCTTCCTTAAATTTTTGTATTTAAACTCCTGTTAAATTCATTTAAGTTGCAGAATTTTTTTTATTTTTTTTTTATGAAAAAACAAACAAAAAAAAAACAAAAACTTTTACTGAGATTGAAAAAAAATGAGACTAAAAAAAATTAACTAGTAAAACAATGGTTTTAATCAGATTAAAAAAAGTAGTAATAAGACATCTGTTAAAATGACAGTGCACAGTTTCTGGAAGTATTACATATTAAAGTCACTCACTGTTCAATTGATTTTAATTGGAGTGAAAATATTTGGTTTAATGAAGAAAAAATATTGTTAATGAGGTTTTATTTCCCTAAAAAAAATCTTTTTAATATGAATTAAAAAAAATGTTAAATTGCATTTTTTAAATTGTTTGATTAGTAAAACAGATTTATTGAAATGAGAAAAAAGAATAATTTCAAATTAGAGGGAAAACTGTTAGGAGTTTGAGTTAGCTTGCAAAAAAATTAAGTTAAGGTTTTTAGTGTTTTCTGCAATTTCCTCCTCATTGTCTATACCACAATAATTGCCTAGCTAATATATATTGCTTAGCATTAAAATAACAATATCAATAGAAAATAAGTGATACCATACTTAGATAATGCTGTATTTAATGAAAATAAGTGATACCATTCTTAGATAATGCTGTATTTAATGAAAACCTTGTTTGATTTGTTCCACAATATAGCTGTTGTTTTCATGTTGGTTCGCCTTAAATGACGAGATTGATTGCGATCCTCCATAAGATTATCTCCATCTTTACTGCGCAGACAATATTACATTTGATATTCACTGATTGCCGTATTTAACAACTGGCATTGATTACATCCCCGTTTTGTGGTCATTGTTTTTTTCTAATTACATTTTGTTGGTATTTTGTGTTTTGGTTCTCAGGGAAAAAATACTAATATATGATTGATTTTTTTATAAAATATTGTATGCTACTGCCATCATCTATAATAGTCTCTTTGTTAAATACACTGCTGAAAGAAGAAGTGTTCACTTTAGTTAAATGGCTTGATCCCCCTATAGTTAACTTTGCCATCATCTTTTATAGTCTCTTTGTTAAATACACTGCTGAAAGAAGAAGTGTTCACTTTATTCACTTTTGTTAAATGTCTTGATAAATTTCTATAGTTAACTTTGCCATCATCTATATTCTCCTTGTTAAATACACTGCTGAAAAAAGAAGTATTCACTTTTGTTAAATGGCTTGATCCCCCTATAGTTATCTTTGCCATCGTCTTTTATAGTCTCTTTGTTAAATACACTGCTGAAAGAAGAAGTGTTCACTTTAGTTAAATGGCTTGATAAATTTTTATTGTTAACTTTGCCATCATCTATATTCTCCTTGTTAAATACACTACTGAAAGAAGAAGTGTTCACTTTTGTTAAATGACTTCATCCATTTCTATCATAAACTTTGCCAGCATCTATATTTTTCGTGTTAAATACACTGCTGAAAGAAGAAGTGTTCACCTTAGTTAAATGACTTGATAAATTTCTATAGTTAACTTTGCCATTATCTATATTCTCCTTGTTAAATACACTGCTGAAAGAAGTGTTCGCTTTTGTTAAATGACTTCATCCATTTCTATCATAAACTTTGCCAGCATCTATATTTTTCGTGTTAAATACACTGCTGAAAGAAGAAGTGTTCACCTTAGTTAAATGACTTGATAAATTTCTATAGTTAACTTTGCCATTATCTATATTCTCCTTGTTAAATACACTGCTGAAAGAAGTGTTCACTTTTGTTAAATGACTTCATCCATTTCTATCATAAACTTTGCCAGCATCTATATTCTCCTTATTAAATACACTGCGGATGTCAAATGGTGGCTGTGCTGTACAAGAGCACTTGCCTCTCAACTCAGAGGTCATAGGTCCAACTTTGATTATGGCGAGTTACTTAGTGAGAAAATGTGCATGTTCTTTGTGGAGGAATGCAGAATTATGATTTTGTATTTGAGGAAGATATTGAATGCCCTTTGAAGGTACAGACAGCAAATTTTGATGAATTTTCAAGTAACTCTATCTCTGAAAATTATATATCAACACAATGTAGATATGAAAAAGAGATACCCAGTCTGTGTACAGACACTTAATTTAGTTTCTTTTTAGGAAAAAAGTGGCAACCCAGTCTTGTAAATGGTTGCAGTTACATAATAATTCACTTACTTGACAAGAATAATGAATTGTTATTATACCCCTGACAAACGAAGTTTGAGGGGGTATATTGGAGTCACCCTGTGGTCGGTCTGTCGGTCTGTCGGTCTGTCCGTTGCAGTTTTCCTTGTCCGGAGCATCACTTGAAAAGTGCTGGATCGAATTTCATCAAACGTCATACAATGGTAGAATATAATGAGAGGAAGTGCAGTGTACAAGAAACATAACTCTATTCTTGCTAATTACAGAATTATTGCCCTTTGATATTTTTTCTTGTCCGGAGCATAACTTGAAAAGTACCGGATGGAATTTCATCAAGCTTCATACAATGGTAGAATATAATGAGAGGAAGTGCAGTGTACAAGAAACATAACTCTATTCTTGCTAATTACAGAGTTATTGCCCTTTGATATATTTCCCTTGTTCGGAGCATTACTTTTAAAGTACTGGATGGAATTTCATCAAACTTCATTTTGTACCGTTTTTATCATTCTGATTGAAAAATATCTAACAATTTTTATATTTTATTCATTTTTTCAAACTAAAGTATTAAGGTCCTTAAACACATTTTCTGCATTTTCCCATTATTTCAGACTAATTTTTAGCTCTACTGGCCAAAGGCCAGAAGTGCTTATGCGATGGCGCGTTGTCTGTCGTCCGGCGTCTGTCATCTGTCGTCTGTCGTCTGTTAGCAGCACTTTCTCTGAAACCACTAGGCCAATTAAACTGAAACTTCACATGCATGTTTCTGTTGCATAGGAGACTATACAGAAGATTTTTTTTTTCGATCTGAAATTCAAGATGGCCACCGTTACTAAAAATAATCCAAAACTTAAAAAATCGTCTCCTCATGAACGGCCCAACAGATTTTCAAAATGTTTATGTAGTAATGATGACCAACTATAGTTTTGTTAGATTTGCTCAAATCTTGTCCCTAGGGTTAAAAATGACACCGCCCCGATATTTCTATTGCATAGGAGAATTTCAAAAAGTGCTATGGCCACTATGAGTCAGTAGAGCATCCTCAGGCCCTCTTGGGCCTCTTGTTAAGCAAATAAAAGGACAGAAAAAATCCATTTTTATGCCATTGTTGTGTTATTTTTTTTTTTTTTTTTGCAACATGTAGTTTCAATAGAATACAATCATCACATGATTTAGTAAGAGGATTATGGATACTATAACGACTGACAATTGTAAATTGTAAATAAATTTATTTAAGTTGTTCATGTAGATCTTTTTTCTTTTTGTTTTTCTATTAATGTGACACAATGAGACATACTTTTTTACTATATATATATATTTTTAACTTTTGAAAATATAGAGGAGGCCAACTGCTTCCTGCTTACACCTCAGTGAGGCTACGGTACTGTAATTTCTTAAACATCCAGTTTCATGTATGATACCTGTAGATTAAAATGTACATGTGTAAACATGTGTCAAGATTGATTCAGTTATGAACATGAGCAAATTTTTAACATTACCATATGTCCCTTTAACATAATTACAAAGTGTTAGAATGTACATTCATAATTGTAACTCATGGGGTTCAACTGTTTTCAAAATTGTAAAATTTAACTCATTACCTGTTTGTGTTCGTAAAGTTAATGGTTGTTTTTTCAACAGTATAACTATATCTATAATATTCATGATATTAACTGAAGGTCAGTTATTAATTTAGTTTGCTATAACTGTTGATAATTAAAGTTTCATGGTACTTCTGATTCTCAAAATGAAACCCAGAATAAATCCAACACTAATATGGTAATTGTGTAAATACAGTGCAGTGCAGTACAGTGCAGGGCTTTAAAATATTTAATAAAAATGCACAGTAATTACTTGTTGGTTTGAGTGATTTAACAGTGACTTTGATTATAATATTAATGACATTAATTAGGAAAGTGACCAAACCTGGACTGATTTAATTTTGATGTCGGACTAAAATTGTTTGTGTCAGCCGTAATGTTTAAAAAAAATAGTTGTCCACAGAGTATGTACCGTTTATATATCTTATCCATTAATTTGATATATTTCCTCGATATTACTAACTTCGCAATCCAGAAACATGCTTCAATTTTCAAAAAGAAACAACCTAAACATGTCACTTTCAAGGACTTGAATTGATAATACTATAATAGGAGACAGAGTTGAAAATGGTTGTACGCAATTTTACACATATTCTTATATAGTTTAGCGAGATTAATACTGCTATTGGTTAGTCTGTTTAAATGTCACATTCAATAAAAAGTGCTTCTGACAATGTTCAAAGCATTGAATGTGACATCAGCTCAAGACAAACTGAGGCTATATCCCGATACAAGATACATCTGGTTTACATCCTGAATCTATTTTTTGCATAAAATTGATTGAAACTGGTTCATTCAAATGAGAACACATGATGTTGGTAATAATAATGTACATATTTAGAAAAGTTTGTCAAATTAAACACAGATAGCATGAAAAATAAACAACTGATAAGCTTGCATGGTAGGTGGGTTATTGGGATATACATACATGCATGGGCATAGTGTAGAGTGGTTTTAAAAGGAAAAAGTGTGGTTCTTACGACAGCAATTCTTACAGAAATAAAAACCTTGGACCGATTTGCATTTTGCAATTTTAGAAGCCCTGGTACAAACACATATATCAGCCAATTTTGGACAAACTTCTCACAAAGTGTTATTCAGCTAAGTTTAAACTTATTTATTTTACACCAATTGTGAAACAATTGAGTTTTTACAACTTAGGCACATCACGTTTGAAGTCTTCCTGGGTACTTAGTATTATGTGGATAAAGTGTCTTGCCCAAAGACACCATACATAGCCGTGGCAGAGGATCGAATCCTTGGGACCCTCCGATCCTGGATCCCATGCTCTACAACTAATCCCCACACTCCACAATTAATCAGTATTCAGAGTGCAGGGCAGCAGTGCAGAGGATAGTGTTGTATATATAGATCCTGGATCCCATGTTCTACCACTAATCCCCACACTCCACAGACTTAATCAGTATTCAGAGTGCAGGGCAGCAGTGCAGAGGATCGTGTTGTATATATAGATCCTGGATCCCATGCTCTACTACTAAACCCCATACTCCACATAATTAATCAGTATTCAGAGTGCAGTGCAGCAGTGCAGAGGATAGTGTTGTATATATAGATCCTGGATCCCATGCTCTACCACTAATCCCCACACTTCACATAATTAATCAGTATTCAGAGTGCAGTGCAGCAGTGCAGAGGATCATGTTGTATATATAGATCCTGGATCCCATGCTCTACTACTAAACCCCACACTCCACATAATTAATCAGTATTCAGAGTGAAAGGCGGCAATGCAGAGGATCGTGTTGTATATATAGATCCTGGATCCCATGCTTTACTACTAAACCCCACACTCCACATAATTAATCAGTATTCAGAGTGCAGGGCAGCAGTGCAGAGGATAGTGTTGTATATATAGATCCTGGATCCCATGCTCTACCACTAATCCCCACACTCCACAATTAATCAGTATTCAGAGTGCAGGGCAGCAGTGCAGAGGATAGTGTTGTGTATAAAGATCCTGGATCCCATGCTCTACCACTAATCCCCACACTCCACATAATTAATCAGTATTCAGAGTGCAGGGCGGCAGTGCAGAGTATAGTGTTGTATATATAGATCCTGGATCCCATGCTCTACTACTAAACCCCACACTCCACATAATTAATCAGTATTCAGAGTGCAGGGCAGCAGTGCAGAGGATCATGTTGTATATATAGATCCTGGATCCCATGCTCTACCACTAATCCCCACACTCCACAATTAATCAGTTTTCAGAGTGCAGGGCGGCAGTGCAGAGGATAGTGTTGTATATATAGATCCTGGATCCCATGCTCTACCACTAATCCCCACACTCCACAATTAATCAGTATTCAGAGTGCAGGGCGGCAGTACAGAGGATAGTGTTGTGTATATATAGATCCTGGATCCCATGCTCTACCACTAATCCCCATACTCCACAATTAATCAGTATTCATATTGCAGGGAGGCAGTGCAGAGGATAGTGTTGTGTATATAGATCCTGGATCCCATGCTCTACCACTAATCCCCACACTCCTCAATTAATCAGTATTCAGAGTGCAGGGCGGCAGTGCAGAGGATAGTGTTGTATATATAGATCCTGGATCCCATGCTCTACCACTAATCCCCACACTCCACAATTAATCAGTATTCAGAGTGCAGGGCGGCAGTGCAGAGGATAGTGTTGTATATATAGATCCTGGATCCATTGCTCTACCACTAATCCCCACACTTCACATAATTAATCAGTATTCAGATTGCAGGGCGGCAGTGCAGAGGATAGTGTTGTATATATAGATCCTGGATCCCATGCTCTACCACTAATCCCCACACTCCACAATTAATCAGTATTCATATTGCAGGGAGGTAGTGCAGAGGATAGTGTTGTGTATATAGATCCTGGATCCCATGCTCTACCACTAATCCCCACACTCCTCAATTAATCAGTATTCAGAGTGCAGGGCGGCAGTGCAGAGGATAGTGTTGTATATATAGATCCTGGATCCATTGCTCTACCACTAATCCCCACACTTCACATAATTAATCAGTATTCAGAGTGAAAGGCGGCAATGCAGAGGATCGTGTTGTATATATAGATCCTGGATCCCATGCTTTACTACTAAACCCCACACTCCACATAATTAATCAGTATTCAGAGTGCAGGGCAGCAGTGCAGAGGATAGTGTTGTATATATAGATCCTGGATCCCATGCTCTACCACTAATCCCCACACTCCACAATTAATCAGTATTCAGAGTGCAGGGCAGCAGTGCAGAGGATAGTGTTGTGTATAAAGATCCTGGATCCCATGCTCTACCACTAATCCCCACACTCCACATAATTAATCAGTATTCAGAGTGCAGGGCGGCAGTGCAGAGTATAGTGTTGTATATATAGATCCTGGATCCCATGCTCTACTACTAAACCCCACACTCCACATAATTAATCAGTATTCAGAGTGCAGGGCAGCAGTGCAGAGGATCATGTTGTATATATAGATCCTGGATCCCATGCTCTACCACTAATCCCCACACTCCACAATTAATCAGTTTTCAGAGTGCAGGGCGGCAGTGCAGAGGATAGTGTTGTATATATAGATCCTGGATCCCATGCTCTACCACTAATCCCCACACTCCACAATTAATCAGTATTCAGAGTGCAGGGCGGCAGTACAGAGGATAGTGTTGTGTATATATAGATCCTGGATCCCATGCTCTACCACTAATCCCCACACTCCACAATTAATCAGTATTCATATTGCAGGGAGGCAGTGCAGAGGATAGTGTTGTGTATATAGAACTTGGATCCCATGCTCTACCACTAATCCCCACACTCCTCAATTAATCAGTATTCAGAGTGCAGGGCGGCAGTGCAGAGGATAGTGTTGTATATATAGATCCTGGATCCCATGCTCTACCACTAATCCCCACTCCACAATTAATCAGTATTCAGAGTGCAGGGCGGCAGTGCAGAGGATAGTGTTGTATATATAGATCCTGGATCCATTGCTCTACCACTAATCCCCACACTTCACATAATTAATCAGTATTCAGATTGCAGGGCGGCAGTGCAGAGGATAGTGTTGTATATATAGATCCTGGATCCCATGCTCTACCACTAATCCCCACACTCCACAATTAATCAGTATTCATATTGCAGGGAGGCAGTGCAGAGGATAGTGTTGTGTATATAGATCCTGGATCCCATGCTCTACCACTAATCCCCACACTCCTCAATTAATCAGTATTCAGAGTGCAGGGCGGCAGTGCAGAGGATAGTGTTGTATATATAGATCCTGGATCCCATGCTCTACCACTAATCCCCACACTCCACAATTAATCAGTATTCAGAGTGCAGGGCGGCAGTGCAGAGGATAGTGTTGTATATATAGATCCTGGATCCATTGCTCTACCACTAATCCCCACACTTCACATAATTAATCAGTATTCAGATTGCAGGGCGGCAGTGCAGAGGATAGTGTTGTATATATAGATCCTGGATCCCATGCTCTACCACTAATCCCCACACTCCACAATTAATCAGTATTCAGAGTGCAGGGTGGCAGTGCAGAGGATAGTGTTGTGTATAAAGATCCTGGATCCCATGCTCTACCACTAATCCCAACACTCCACAATTAATCAGTATTCAGAGTGCAGGGCGGCAGTGCAGAGGATAGTGTTGTATATATAGATCCTGGATCCCATGCTCTACTACTTATCCCCACACTCCACAATTAATCAGTATTCAGAGTGCAGGGCAGCAGTGCAGAGGATAGTGTTGTGTATAAAGATCCTGGATCCCATGCTCTACCACTTATCCCCACACTCCACAATTAATCAGTATTCAGAGTGCAGGGCAGCAGTGCAGAGGATAGTGTTGTATATATAGATCCTGGATCCCATGCTCTACCACTAATCCCCACACTCCACAATTAATCAGTATTCAGAGTGCAGGGCGGCAGTGCAGAGGATAGTGTTGTATATATAGATCCTGGATCCCATGCTCTACCACTAATCCCCACACTCCACAATTAATCAGTATTCAGAGTGCAGGGCGGCAATGCAGAGGATAGTGTTGTATATATAGATCCTGGATCCCATGCTCTACCACTTATCCCCACAATTCACATAATTAATCATTATTCAGAGTGCAGGGCGGCAGTGCAGAGGATAGTGTTGTATATATAGATCCTGGATCCCATGCTCTACCACTTATCCCCACAATTCACATAATTAATCAGTATTCAGAGTGCAGTGCAGCAGTGCAGAGGATAGTGTTGTATATATAGATCCTGGATCCCATGCTCTACCACTAATCCCCACACTCCACAATTAATCAGTTTCCAGATTGCAGGGCAGCAGTGCAGAGGATAGTGTTGTATATATAGATCCTGGATCCCATGCTCTACCACTAATCCCCACACTCCACAATTAATCAGTATTCAGAGTGCAGGGCGGCAGTGCTGAGGATAGTGTTGTATATATAGAATTTAGCAAGATACTTCAAGTTGAAATGATTAAAAAGTTGAATTTGGGATTTTTCAAAATATTAAAATTGACAAAAACATTTTTTCCAGTATAGCAAACCTATATAATACACGCAGGTCGCATATTGTCACAAGGATATCTATACCGGTATTTAAACATGCCAAAATAATATTGACAAAATAACATTCTTCTACTACATGTATATTGTGTCTTATATATAATAATTATATACTGACTGCATGATCCTTTATTGCCATAAGGAAATCTTGTTAAACATGCCAAAATAATATAAAGTCAAACATTGAGATATCTGAATTTCGAAATAGATTTTATCTTGAGATCAATATATATTTTCATCACCTGAAAAGTGTCATCTGTCAATTGTACTTTCGCTTTCATATTACGATCTGTGCAGTTGTGATAAATGTTCATATCTGGGTCTATATATAAAATCCTTTGAATTGCTCTGCAGTGTGAGATATAAGTTGGAGCTGATTGATTGAATCATATGATATTTATACAATGTACATGCAATCACCCAATTCAATGACAATATTTGTTTGCAAGATTCTATCATTCAGTAAAATTGACACCTTTGCTGTAGATGGGTAATTAGTGTCACTTCTTAAACAAAATGAAAAATAGCATGTATATATTTTTACATGACCTGGATAAAAACACAATACATGTATATAATGTCAACGATTATTATATCGAGACAATCATTCAATTTAAGGTGTAAAATGATTAATCGGGAACTGAAACTTTGATCAAGATATCAAATATATCGACAGACAATAAAGAGTAAACAGGAATATATTTACATACACAAAGATGGGAAAAGTTGGGGGATGGCTAAAAATATTGACACTACAAGAATATTGACTTATATATATATTGCCTAACTTGGCAGCCTTCTTGCCCAGGTTAGACTTAAATAGATTTTCCAGTAATATTGCCACGTATTTTATGATGTATCAGATGAGTCATGTTATTTCAGTTACATGTTGCCGAGTTTGTCTTAGAATGAAGAGATGTAAGGTGTCAAGCAGTATTTGCTAGCTGTCTATTTTTATGATGAGAATTTCGTTTAAGTGTCATTTCTTTGATTTTTTGACAAATTTCAAATACAAAATCATTCTTTTTTCATTTGTTAATGATAACAAGATTTTTGTATCCATTTTAAAAATAATTTATTTTCATAGTCTTAGATTATAGTGATTTTTCCTGATATACGCAGCCTTTGATATAGATTTTTAATAATGTGGGAGGGTTATATCATACTAATGAATTATGGGTAAACTTTATTATGTAATTTAGATGCTGTGCAAATTTACTGTTTCCTTCCTGGTTACGGTGATGAATGATAAAAGCAATTGAAAAATTAATATTTCATTGGAAGCTGTTTTCCACAGAGAAATTGACAAATTTGAAAAAATATCATTGATTAAAATGTACTGCAACTTGGCGATGAATCATTTTGATATTTTATATTGTTAAAGGTACAGATCCAATAAGGAATGTAAGAGGGGGTTGGATTTTGACACATGAAATTCTGTTATAATTATAGTTAATATTAATATTTACCGGTATCCATTTTAGATTTTAATATATGTAGAGCCACCTTCCTTGGCCAGCGGGTTGGTGGGTTATGAGTGGGAGTGTGTGTGTGGGTGGGTGGGGGGGGGGGGGAGGTGTTATACTCATGTTTCCAAATATTATAACAATAGCTTTTTTTATGCTCCCTAAAATTAAAGGATATAGCTACTGCTTTCTCGGTTCACACACAAATGCATATCTAAGTGACTGAGGTTGAGGATTAGTCATTTTTTGGAAAGTTGAAAAACAGTTGAAAAAAAAATTATGTTGTGGCTAAAAAAATGCCTTTATGTGGCTAAAATATCTGTTATGCATAGAAACCACTTTGTTAGTATGTCCATCTGTCTGTAGTTATAGTAATAGTTATAATGACTATTCTCTCAAACAGTTAAAGACAAGCTCGCACTTATGTTGGACAATTCCATAAACTCCATTACTCTTCTGTTTTACGATAAAAGTGATTCTGTCCATTCCTCAGTTTATCCTGTTTTATGAGGATTTCATTGTAGATTAGAAAGGCACCAATGATTTAACAGTATGCAAATATGTACTAATTTGCATATTTTGTGCCGTCTATGAATATTAATGAAGTTATAATCTGTTTTCGTGTTGTTGGCTTTGTCAGATTGTTTGTATTGAATTCCTGTTTTTTGATTGGTTAGTTTTGTATTACTCTGTGCCATTAATTATCAAGGGAGACAATTTGCATAAACATCAGTCAACTTGTATATCTTGTCAGGGTGTTTATTCTCCAAAGAGACAGACAGTTGGATGTTATGTGAAGTTTGCTGGCTGCATAATTAAAAACTTGCTTTGACAGACAGAAGATGACTACTTTGTGCTTTTTGACAATGTTTTTTAATCTAAAGTTTGAATAAGTGTACGGTTACTTCAAATTCATTTTTTTAAATGTTTTTCTCCTTTATTTATAAATTGATTAACAATTTTTTTCCCCCCAATATAAACTTAACAGTATTCCATCTTTAGGCCTCCTTAAAAAACTGTGCTGTGATCTGACCCAGTATTTTTCATCCATACGGGTAAGTAAATTATAAAGAAACGTGATGTGTATAAAGGTTCATAATATTTAACTTCAGACAATCAGTGAAGTTTTCCAAGTTCATGAAAGTTGTACAAATATGATTTTTTTTCCATATTTACTGAAGTCGGTTTTATTACGTCTTTTCCTATATTTAATTTAAGTAAAACCTCAGAGAAAAAAATCCATTGATCAATGTTGGCCAGGATGCTTCTTACTCCTGTTATTTTATTGAATTGTTCTGATTCCGATTAGTCACCTTAATGGAGTATACTGAATCGTTTAATATGTCTCCTCAGGGAAACATATTGTTTTTCTGCTTAAAGCCGCTCGCTCATCTGTCTGTCACAAAGTCTTGTCTAGATAACTCCACCCGCACCTGTAGTCAGGTTAAGCTGAAACTTGCTAGGAAGGATCAGTGTAATATTTATAGGCCTAGTTGTGCATATCTTTATTATATTTTTTTTTCTGTGATTTTTGATTAAGTTCAGACCCTCCCTCTGCATTTTTGGAATTAATGATCTCATCTGGAGAATTTCTCCAATGTTTATGGTCGGATTTAGCCAATTCAATGATTTTGACTGAATAAGGACACTTTGCATTTTTGAAATTAAAAATATTATCTGTGATTTTTCTCTTTAAGCCAAACTTGCATTTCAATAAAATTTGCTGAGAAGGAGAATTATGAGACGTATTTAAATTCTGCATATTTCTTTTGCATTCTGATTTAATGTATTTCGCTCAATTACAGCCGATTTCAACGTCTAATGAAAAGTCTTATCTGTGGTTCTTGTCTTGAGTTATTAATTGAAACTTGTTTTATATATCCTTTTTGCATTTCAGTTCAGTGATTTTTGGCCCTTTGGACTTTTCGAACGAAAAATCTGGCCTATGCTTCTTTCCACAATCACTGACGGCAATTTGACAAAACTTGCTGCGAATATTGATGTGAAGCCTCAATGTGCATATCAACTTTGATTTTCGGTGCCATTGCAATTTTTCTTGTAGTCCCATCACCAGATCAAAATTTTTTGAATACTTTTTAGACATTTTCTCACACTTGAATGTGCAGGAGACATTGATTTTCCCTCAATAAACCCACAAATTTTAGTTAATTTTTAATTGAGGATTAAAACTTTTCAAAAATGATTAAATGGTATACTAAGGAATATCAAATTCATAAAGGTTTCCTGTAAAATTGTTCACATAATTCTTAGAAACTATTCCCAGCTATATTTAGATAATTAACTTTGATTGCATCTTTTGCATGCTTAATTCAGATAACAAAATCATTTGTGCATACAAAGTACTGATTGCTTTTCCCGTGCTCTTCATCAAAACTCAGCAATCGCACGCATGCAGGCCACCTGCTAATGCTGTGATTACCCCAAATGAGATAACAACGAGCTTTCAAATTGATTTAGACTTGGAAGCTCGGCTTATTTCTGACTCGTGGAAAACTTTACTGTGATTACCACTCACCTGTCTGGGTTCACACTTCGATACATCACACGGAGTAATTGATGCTGTTGGCCTTTGTCACGTGCAGTAATCAACATTATTCCTTTTCAAAACACATTAACATGACATTAACGTGACATAAACGTGACATGAATGCGACATTTAACTTTGTCAGTAACTGCGACTTAATTGAGAGTGTGGGAAAGATGAAAATGATGATGATATTTGCTTGCTTGGCGATATTGGCGATATTTGTGTGGTCATAAGGAGGCATTTGATGTCACAAATCATTACTGTGCAAACTGTGATCGGATTTATACACAATCATTTTAGACAATATCAGTTTTAAATAGTTCACCATGGAATTGAGTAATAGAATAAAGAACTTCACCAACTCACAGTAGGCTTAGGGGCTTTTAGATTTTCTGATTAGTCATAGTTTGTTTTAGCGTCTGTGTTATTGACAATGAAACCCACACATCACAGTAACTTTGTTACATTCATATTGTCATTGAAACAAAAAACAAACCATTTCCAGAAATGCTATTCAATATAAATTGTTTGCTGTCATCCTAGTATTGGATTGGTGACATATTAAAAGGAAATTATTGTTCACTCTGTCATAATTGTGCTTTGAAAAAAAATCTTCTTTTTTTTTTTTTTTGCCAGTATTTTTCAGGATAAGGACAAGGATTCTGGTCAGACTCATTAAAAAAGATTCTGTCAGGTTTTCCATCACCAATTTAACTTGATACCATATATGATATATAACCTGCTTTGTGTTGAACATGGTGTTTAATTAATCAATCCCATTCAGTTTACTGAAAAAGGAGTATTCATTTATTTCTTAACTAATTTGGTACCAGCAAGTTTCCCGTAAAAGAAACTCAGAAACGTGGAAACAAAATAATCAATCGACAAAAATGAAAACAATGATGTTTAACAAACAGACAAAGATGACACGGAAGTCTATAACTGCGACAAAACAAATTGGTAACTAGCCTGAAGCTGTTGATGCAGAATTAATTGATTTTGCTGTTTACATCAACACAGATAACGGGAGTAAAGAACATCATGAACACTGTGACAGCAGCTATTCAGCATGCATCCTTATAAGAGAGAAGTCATTATGTAACTTTTGACAAACATGATTTGTTCCGTTTTGCCTCAGTTTCTGAATCAACAAATTGGAAGCAAAGTCTGGAGTATTTCATTATGATAAAGAATCATAATCAGTTTAGAAATGAGTTGGCAGTGAATTCTCATGAATTTGTAACTTTTTTTTTTCGGATTATAGTGAAATATAATTTTTTTTTTGAAAAATAAAAAATATTGGAATTAGTTTGAGTGTTTAGTGTTAGAATAAAACATTAATAAACCTTGAATAAGAGCAGTATTTGAGTGTGAAGTGTTGGAATAAAACTTTAATAATACTTGAATAAGAACAGTATTTGATTATTATATTTTATTTGGATTGAAGAAGTGAAATCTGTTTTGATTTTATTTATCTTGAAATTTAAACAAAAGGTATTTGAGTTGCATTCCTTGTGTTACATTTAATAACAATTTTATATTCATTATTTAGCAAGATGTTTAATAGACTTGTGTTAAATAATAGAATTAAAAGAAGATTAAACTAATTGGCCAAATTGCTTAAAATTTATAATAAACGTGAAAGGAATTGCTGGTTTAGGTAATTTATAAAAGATATTGTCCCCGATCTTAAGTAAGCTGTAGACAGACTCCTCAGGTAAATGAGCAGTGCTTCACCGTGAAAATTGATTCCTGCCAGGGGAAATGAATAGAAATGTCCATTAGAATACAGTACACTGCAGTTCAGAGATGGTCTGGACCAGACAGGTCCAAATTTATTATAAAGTACCAGCAAGATGGACAGTTTCAAGGCTTTATTAATTCATATATGAAGAGATTTTTAAATGTGTACTGTGGAGTTGATGTTATCTATAAATATCAAGATTTTTTATGGATATAAAGAATTTTAAATGAGTTTATGGAGGTGATCTGATTCAGCAATATTGAGAATTTTAAATGAGTTTATGAAAGTGATCTGATTCAGCAATATTAAGAATTTTAAATGAGTTTATGGAGCAGATTTAGCGATTATGAAAATTTTAGATTAGTTTTATTTAATGAAAACTATGGGATTAATCAAAATAAAGATTTTTCCAAATAATTATTATGGATGTGATGTGATTGAGCCATAAGTGGTGGATTTACAACCTGTTTACTGAAATATTCACACGATTGCATCGTTAATTACTGTTGTATTTAAATGAGTTAACTAAGAGGCTACAGACTGGATTACAGGTACCAGAACAGGGTTTTTAGGTGGAATTTTATAAATTTATTAATATTTAAAAACAAAAACAAGTTTCTTACTCATCTCAAAGATTATATAAAGGAATAAAGAAATTAAAACATCAGAGAATTTTTAAACAAAATTGGAACTCGGACCTTGGATCACCAATATTAGGAATAAATATATTATAGGAAAGTGTAAGTGCCATGTTATCCCGGTTACAGCCTAATGGAATTAACAAATAATTTAAAGGATTGCAGTCATATACATACATGTGAGGGAGATTGGATGCAAATTAGGGAGATTTTTGTTTCGCGTCATAAAATTTGAAAATATTGTCATTTTGGTACATTTTTATATAATTTCTTAATAATTCAAGTATATTAAACCATAAAAGATGGTGTTTTGTCATAATATATAGAGAGTTTAAATAAATAACAAGAGTAATATAGAATCATGATTTTTTTTTATTAACTTTTTCGTTTCTTCATTAAAGCATATAAAAGTTTGTATGTGTGGGGGAGGGGGGGGGGAGGGATTAAACTTTTTTTTAAACCTAGCATTCTAATAAGTCTGAATCCTATATTTATTCATCACAACATCACAACAACTACTCTAATACCATAATTAAGTTTTCTGAATAAATATGAAAGCGGTAAAAGTATTCTATTTTATTTTAATTGTAAAAATTAAACCATTTAAGTTTGATTTTGTCAAAAAAAACAGAGTCGGTGGGTAGAAACTTTCTTTAAACTTTATTATCAAGTGCCTATGTAGATATTTGCTGTATAGAAAGTATCCACTTTGATCCTCGAGTTTTCTTGTCCAATAAAAAAAACACGGCAAATACTGGAAAATAGCCTGATGTTTAAATGGAAATTAGAAAGTCACACATGCGCGTCTCGATACCTTAAACCAAATAATGGCGAACGATTCGCGATGAATAGATTCCTTCCAGATTCGACAAGAATTTCCTCATGTTATAACTTATTGCCGAGGAACGGTCAATTTCTAGTTTGCAAATAATTTACAGTTATAACTGCGTTAAAATGTAGTAAGAATAAATACTTTAACCATTTCAGAATAATTTTGTGTCATTTCTTTTTCAAAGTTTTTTTAATTGTTTATTTTTGGTCTTATGGCACAGTTGTGCTTCGGACATCAAGTCACACTTTTTTCTTAAAGTTTTGGACTTGTTAAAGACTGTCTTTGGTTTACAGTTTTATAAATTGATTTTCTTTATCGTTGTTTCAGTAGTAAACTATATAAAAACCAACAAGACTACGAGATATATGCCAATAAGTCATGCTGGATCGAATTTGATTGTAACGCATCTCGTGTGTAATCACGTTGAAAATTTCTTATATCATCTGCAATCTGATTGGCTTACAACTGATAAAGGCGGAGCTTATGTATCTTGGTCATGTTTAGCACGATTGACATTCGCAGTGTCAATTAGTTTGTTTTTACAAATTGCACTGGAGTGAAAATATAAAACACAGGTTATTGTGATTGAGTCGCGGGTTTTCTCTTCGATTCCGGGAGACTCCCGCACAATGTGGGAGAGTTCACATGTCTGGGCATATATTGTTGTGGATATATATTTTTATAAATGCTCCATACAAGTCTATATTTAGCCTTAAAAATATGTTTAAATTATTCAAAGCTAACATCTGAAAAATATTGTAAAATGTTTAAGAGGAATTCAGATAAACATAGCCAGGCATAGTTAGCTCAGTCTTTAGCTCATTTTACTATCAATCAGAGGTCATGAGTGTGAATCCCGGTTCAGTCAGTACAGTCTCTGTAATGATTGACATATGAAATTGCATTTCATTGTCATTCGTCTCTCATCTCTGATTCAAATAGGAAAGTTGTCAATTATGGGTGTGCTTGAGTACTGGTTAACCTTTGAGAATCTCAGGAAAGAATGGTTAGGTTAGCTGATCATCATTCTGTAAGCCCTTGTTGGGATAAAATGAAGCTTTATATTTAAACAAAAATAACATCAATATATCATGATAAAATTGCTCTATATAGAAGCATTTACGTAAAGGCTCTTCAAGAATTGACATCATGCTTTTGAAGGTGTAGGATGCAAGTCCCAAGTGGGCGACATTCGGAGTCAAATAATCAGATGATGGTTTATACAAATTCAATTTGTCTGTATATCTTTCTTCTGTAGACCATTGATGGTGTAAAAACGATGCTAAATATTCAAACAAACTGTATATCTAATTCAATATAAACTTCAAACAAATACCAGACAGTTACAGATTTCATAGAAACTTGGTGATGGAATAGGATGCTTAATGGCCATATTGAATACGCAGTGATTGTTCCTCGGAGAAAAATAAACATGAAAGCATTTTTACGATTACTCCCTTCTGCGATATTAACTAAAGTCTTCTAATGGCCTCTGTAGAAACTTTACCTATGTTTGTAAAAATTAGTTACTTTAATCTATTTTAAGTGTATGACTTTTAAATTTGGTATCAGATTTAACATAATTATTATACACTGGGTTTTGATGAAAGTATTTTATATAATACTAAAATCACCATTTGTAAGCTAATTTACCTTAAAATTGACCATAATTACCTGTCTTAATCGGTAATTCATATGTTCTTGTGTTGTCAGAAATTAAATTTTCCAAGTTACCATACATATCCATGTTAAGGCTATTTAACTGTTTACAGCATTTCTGATCACCCAAGAAGTGACATTGGTGAACATACTTTTTGTGTCTAAATGGCTCTAGGTATTGGCTAGCCCGTATCAACTCCACGGCAGGTAGTCATCCAGGTGATGACTTTCGGAAGCTGTTCGCCATGTCAGTCTGATACAACTTTACTATTGCAGTTAGGAGTAGAGTCTTCTGTGGCCAAGTGGTCTGAGATTACTTTATTCTTACCACAAAGGTTCAAGTTCCACACTGTTAAAATCCTTCATGTGAGAAAGTTTGCCAGTTGCTTGCAGAAAGACAGTAGTTCCACTCAGATTAATTCTGAGATCTTCCTCAAACAATAAAACTGGATATTTCCATATATAGCCTGAAATGTGTTGAAAATGGCGACGATAAAACCCCCATTCAATACTAAGTTCAATGTAGTTGTTAACAAAACCGTCCTTATTTATGGATAAAAGCAGAAAATATATACATTGGTCATGCAAATCGCTGTCCAAAATGGCAGCTATCAGCACAGCAATAAAATAGCCAGTTTTTACCAAGCTGTTATATTGATTGTAATATTAGTTATATTTGATGGATAATCAGACTGTATAAAATTGAATTATTTCATATATTCTAAATAAATTGATTAATGTTATGGTTAATAGAATGAATGAATGACTTGAGTTTAACGGCTTACCAACACATTATCAGTTATTCGACGCCAAAGAGAAGGAAGATTTCAGGTTCATTTTACATTAAAAAAAACAACAACAAATTATATACTGAACAATACATTAACGAATGAATATGCAGAATGAACCTAGAATCTTGATACCTGCAGAGCCATGGATATACATTATATGTGTAAATGCCATTTGAATAATCATGGAATCAGCCTTAGATATGCATTATATATAGTGATTTGATCACAATTTATATGTGTGTGGAGAAGCCTACGCTACCTGGATTCTAGCATTAAAGCCTCAGTTCTATAATTATAATATACTGTATATAACAACACCAGCTTATTAATTTACTAAGTAATAGATGGAAAAAACTGATATATGGAAATAAACAGCCGCAGCAGACTTCCTTTGAGAATGAAATTGACGGCTGCTTACTTGACTATGAAATGGATGTCACTTACATGTTGGCTCTAAGGAATTGACTGAAAAATGCTGATATTACTGTTGGAACTAAACATTTGTCATACCAGTTTAGACAAACCTTTCTTTGCAATGCATCTGTGAAAAATTTGAAGTGTATAACTATGATATACTGAATAGATCTAATACCGTAGAATAAGTTTGCATAATGTTCTTTCTTTCTTCTTTTTCTTTAAAGAAAACTATGAAATTAAACTTTTGTGCTGGAAAATGTGAAATGTAATTCTTTGCCTGTGAGAATACGGAGCAACATATTTTTGTTTTTTCAAAATGGAGTTACTGGTTTCTTTTTTAATGTCTAATAAATCTGACAGATGAATGACAGTATGTAATTTTTCTCTCTAGAAATGCAACAAAAGAAGACATTCTGTGATAGACAGATTGTAAATTAACAATAATACATGATGTCACGTGGTGTCACGGTTTATGCACTGATAGTGTGCTCCACTGTTAATGATTCCAAAATCGGCATCACCTTTGCGGATAAAATTTATGAATGACATCATATAGAGACATCTTAAGTAATTGCAGAACTGATTATTCTTGAGAAATTGCTGGAAAATACATAATTTAAACCATTCTGTGGTGCATCACCGGACATTTGCAGCATTGGTGCTATTTATGAGACATCTACAATGGATAAACTGTCTGCTGTACAAATGTATTGCGGTCATGTAGGACAGCATCTGTGGGCGTACACCTGGGAGAGGTCAGCTGGGTATGTATATATGTGAAACTGGGGTATTGTTGTCATGTAGGACAGAATCTGTGGGCGTACACCTGGGAGAGGTCAGTTAGGTATGCATATCTGTGATACTGGGGTATTGTGGTCATGTAGGACAGCATCTGTGGGCGTACACTTGGTGGAGGTAAGATTAGTATGTACATCTGTGATACTGGGGTATTGTGGGCATGTAGGGCAGCATCTGTGGGCGTACACCTGGGACAGGTCAACTGGATATGTATATCTGTGATACTGGGTATTGTGGTCATGTTGGACAGCATCTGTGGGTGTTCACCTGGGAGAGATCAACTGGATATGTATATATATGATACTAGGGTATTGTGGTCATGTTGGACAGTATCTGTTGGTTTGCGCCTGGGAGAGGTCAACTGGATATGTATATATGTGATACTAGGGTATTGTCATGTAGGATAACATCTGTTGGTGTACACCTGGGAGAGATCATCTGGGTATGTATATATGTGATACTAGGGTATTGTGGTCATGTAAGACAGCATATGTGGGTGTACACTTAGGAGAGATCAACTGGATATATATATATGTGATACTAGGGTATTGTGGTCATGTAGGACAGCATCTTTGGGTGTACACCTGGGAGAGATCAACTGGATATGTATATATGTGATACTGGGGTATTGTGGTCATGTAAGACACCATCTGTGGGTGTACACCTGGGAGAGGACAACTGGGTATGTATATATGTGATACTAGGGTATTGTGGTCATGTAAGACACCATCTGTGGGTGTACACTTGGGAGAGGACAACTTGATATGTATATATGTGATACTAGGGTATTGTGGTCATGTAGGACAGCATCTGTTGGTGTACACCTGGGAGAGGTCAACTGGGTATGTATATATATGATACTAGGGTATTGTGGTCATGTAGGACAGCATCTGTGGGTGTACACTTGGGAGAGATCAACTGGATATGTATATATGTGATACTAGGGTATTGTGGTTATGAAGGACAGCATCTGTGGGTGTACACCTGGGAGAGGACAACTGGATATGTATATATGTGATACTAGGGTATTGTGGTCATGTAGGACAGCATCTGTGGGTGTACACCTGGGAGAGGTCAACTGGATATGTATATATATGATACTAGGGTATTGTGGTCATGTAGGACAGCATCTGTGGGTGTACACCTGGGAGAGGTCAACTGGATATGTATATATATGATACTAGGGTATTGTCATGTAGGATAGCATCTGTTGGTGTACACCTGGGAGAGGTCAACTGGATATGTATATATGTGATACTGGGGTATTGTGGTCATGTAAGACACCATCTGTGGGTGTACACGTGGGAGAGGACAACTGGATATGTATATAATATGATACTGGGATATGTTGTTCATGTAGGACAGCATATGCGGGTGTACACCTGGGAGAGGACAACTGGATATGTATATAATATGATACTGGGATATGTTGTTCATGTAGGACAGCATATGCGGGTGTACACCTGGGAGAGGACAACTGGATATGTATATATGTGATACTAGGGTATTGTGGTCATGTAGGATAGCATCTGTGGGTGTACACCTGGGAGAGGACAACTTGATATGTATATATGTGATACTAGGGTATTGTCATGTAGGATAGCATCTGTTGGTGTACACCTGGGAGTGGTCAACTGGGTATGTATATATGTGATACTAGGGTATTGTGGTCATGTAGGACAGCATCTATGGGTGTACACCTGGGAGAGATCAACTGGATATGTATATATGTGATACTAGGGTATTGTGGTCATGTAAGACAGCATCTGTGGGTGTACACCTGGGAGAGATCAACTGGATATGTATATATGTGATACTAGGGTATTGTGGTCATGTAGGATAGCATCTGTGGGTGTACACCTGGGAGAGATCAACTGGATATGTATATATGTGATACTGGGGTATTGTGGTCATGTAAGACACCATCTGTGGGTGTACACCTGGGAGAGATCAACTGGATATGTATATATGTGATACTAGGGTATTGTGGTCATGTAAGACAGCATCTGTGGGTGTACACCTGGGAGAGGACAACTGGGTATTTATTATACTTAGGTACTATTGTCATGTAGGATTAGGGTTAGGGTTAATATCTGATACTGACATATTCTGAAATAATACAATACCTTAATTGATCGGGATACATTTAAGATTGAAGTGTGACTTCTTTGCATCTAAATAGGATCAAACCAGCAACCTTTGCCCACTTATGCCAGAGGTTGCAGGTTTTATCCCCCGCTCGACCTGATACCTCTCTTAAAACACATCGGTACTGGTTCTACCCAGGAAGCGAGACTCGGGAGAAGTTCATATATGCTCTGTGGTATCATCGCAATTGAGCTAAAATAGATTTGTATAAATTTAAAAAAAGTAAATGTGCAAGGCAGGGCCTAGATCCATGATGGCAGTTGTTCATAAGCTTCACTGTAAGCTTGAGATGATTAAAAGTTGATGGCAATTTTTTGTTATGCACCAGTTATTTTACCTTTCTCCCCTCAAGCCGAGACATAACTGAGAACAACAGGGCTATATAAAGTGCAGGCTCCTGTCACATCAATGTCCCTTTATAGTGCCATAGAAGTGAGGTACTTCTTACACTTTGTTTAAAATATATCCTGGTTTATTGAGGTGTTTCCTTTCTTCAATTAGCCGGATCACATATTTTTTGTCTGAGTTATCTGCCCTCAAGTTGTCTAAATTTATTTTAGTTGATTTTGTGTGTTTGATTATATGGCACTCTCTTATTTCAAAATATCTTAACTTACACACGGGAGGAGGGTTACACGATATAAAGCAGCAATATCCGCAGACCGTGTTATAGAGAAATTTATCTTAAAAAGTCCAAGTTGGTTTTTTACACCTATTATGCCACCCAACACTGACTGAATGGTATTGTTTGCGTTGTAATGTGATATAGGGCATATTTGGGTACAACAGAAACACACTTAGATAATGACTGTATAAAATTAATAAAAAAGAAAAAGAAAACATTTTCATGTTTTGATAACACTATAATTAAGACAGCCATTTAATTGCTGCATACCCCCGGATGTGAGAAACGTGGGGTCAACGTAAAAACTTGCTAATAACAAAGTTTACAAATGGCTTCCATATTTGGCACATGTCAACAATTATTGAATCACTAATTATTACAAACTGTTCATAACTTTTATGCTGGCACAGATCAACCAATTAAACTATCCTTTAAACCAACATGATATAAGGTTTATAACAGTTTGTTCTAAACAAGGCTAATTGGTGAGTAGAAGATCAGCAATGATCAAATCAAAACATGGCGACGATATATTGTTTGGTTGTCATTTCCGTTATTTGATCATTCAAATAGTTTGTTAGGTTTATATCTTGACAATTTCCCCTTTCCACCATCCCACAAAAAACAATGGGAGATGAGGATAAACCCTGTTATAAGGGTTTCATGTTGTATCAGACCATGTAATAATGGGATTGCAGAGTATTAGGACATTTTCATATTTTCCCACATAATACCCAAACAGACAGACTGACTCTGTAAATAAAAAAGAAGCTAACATTGAATTTTGATGGTATCAATGTTGAGATCTGATCATCACGCGCTCTTCAATGACGAAGAGATTGATGGTTAACCAGTCCAGATCAATCATTGATTGAACTCAATTTCGGTTTCAACTCTATTTTGCTGACATTAACAATTTTCGAGCGGTAACTGTGTTTTTTTGTCAGATCATTGTTTTGCATTCCGGCGGATGTTTGCCTGACAGTTGCTTCAGTTTTTGCTTCTGCTTCGTGCTAATAGGATTTGAAGAGTATTAACGATTTTAATTGAATTCAGGGAAATCTGAATATTTATTAAATGATAGTGCATGGATGATTCCATTGATTGGTTCCATTTAATTCTTTATTGCCACTTCACAAGTCCTCTTTGTTAAACATTTCTAATGTAAATTGTGGCTTTTAAAGTTGCTTAGCTTGTTTTTTTTTGGTAATATCATAAAACTGACTGCTAAAATGATTGTAGTAAAAGAGACCACAGCAGTGATTTTTGTGGTTAAGCATACATCTTGCATTCAGGAAGTCACGTGGGTTCATTCCTCAGCTGGAACCTGGGTTATACTAAAGACTTTCAAATACACGTTCTGTCAAACCTGGTGTTTAAGCAACCAGTCAAGGGAAAATCTTTTAAGACAGGTTATTGCATCATACAGGTTAATTTTCTCTGAAATCATAGAAATGAGAAAAAACAAATGTGACTGCTTAAGACTTATGGCTGCTCAATAGAGGTGATCGACCGCTTACACAGGTTTTACTATATTACTAAATTTTGCTTGCTCATTTTGCTTTCACATTAGAGAACATTTTTAGGACAGGTCAGATTGGTGCAAGTATAATGTGAGTGGGTGGGAGGGCAATATCATATCCTTTTTCTGCTGTTAATACTTCAGTGTGAAAGCATTTAGAATTCTGATAGCTTAAAGCATTGCAAAGTACCATAATTATATAGTTACAAATTATATATAATGATTTTTAGTAAAAAGTTAGGTATTTACATAGGTTAGGTATTTGCATAAGTTAGGTATTTACATTTATTTGGTTCCTTTTGTTTTTTTAGTTTAGCATGCAACACACTTTTATACCTCAGACCCAGAGATTTTTAAATCGCTCTAGCATCTGTTATTTTAGTTTAAACCAACTTGTTTTACACTGATTGTGAAACATTAGTTCTTACAACTTAAGACAAATCACGTTCAAAGTCTTCCTTGGTATAACCAGTACTAAGCATATGTGTAAAAAATGTCTTGCTTTAGGACACCTTACAATGTCATAGCCGTGGCAGAGGACCGAACCCACGACCCTCCGATCATGGGTTTGATGTTCTGCCACTAGACCATGCTCTCCACACAATGATTATTCTCAGACTAATTAATATGTTGTCCTTGTTTGTTCAGTTCTGATAATAGGATTCAATTCTGTTTTGTGCAATTTATCATGTTCAGAAAATTGTCTATTGCGCCAATAAATAAAACTAATTTTTTTTTTTCTATTTAGTATAAACACCGCGGCGTGGTCTAGTGGTAGCCCGTCCGCCTCACATGTGGAAGGTCGTGGGTTCAATCCCCGGCCGGGTCATACCAAAGACTTTAAAAATGGTACTAGAAGCTTCCTCCCTTGACGCTCAGCATTTAGAGGAGAGTTCTAGGTCTGGTCGGCCGAGTGTCAGTATAATGTGACTGGGTGGGGTATCATACCATGTGTCTGCGGCATGATACTCCAGTGTAACAGCACTCAGAATACTGTCTCAAGTAGACACTGTCGCGATATGACTGAAAAATTGTTGAAAGTGACGCTAAACACCATACAACAACATCTATTTAGTATACTACAGTATCTTAAAATATGAAAAAAATGCGCAATATGTGTTATACATAGTTGAATATATTTATAATATTCTTCACATGGAGATAATGGTTGTCAACTATTTAGAAAAATATTGTCTTTGTATCATGTTTGGGCTGATGGATAGAGGATAGAGTGTTGGCCGCTCATGCCAGAGGTTGTGGGTTCAATCCCCAGCTTGACCCGATGCCTCTCGTAAAACAACACTCAGTAATGGTTCTACCCAGGAAGAGGACTCGAGAATGGTTCATATAAGCTCTGAGCTTTCATCACAATTGAGCTAAAATAAATTAGTATAAACCACAACTGTTGTTCTTGATGCCGCTGTTACTGGAAACTGTAACCATATTGCAGTGCTCTAGATAAGCTTTTTTCAAATTAGTATTTTACCCCTTCAGTGAGTATGCATTTGCTTATTTTCAAAAATGTAAAGGGTAAAAATTAACTTTCTTATCAAATTACCATTTAAAATAAACTAATCAGCACTGAAATTGAGAATAACCAATGCTTATTTTACCCCTTAATTTAAATTGCAATGCTTTATTCAGAAATTACAAGCTTAAATACCCCCAGCTTATCTTGCAGTTGATATTATTTGGAAATTGTAATTCTCTATTGATGCTTCAACTCGTCTTTTATTTACTCTAGCTGGGCCTGGTTAGTTTAGTCAGTTGCACGTCTGACTATAAATCCAGGGGTCTTGAGTTCAAATCCCTGTTAATTCAGTCTCCGTGACTATTGATTGCATCTTACTGTCATTTAAATTTTGTCTCTAGCAGCTGATTAAAATGGGAAAGTGATCAGTTACTTGTGGAGATAGGTATGCTCAAGTACTTGTTAACCTTTCAACTTGTAGAGATAGGTATGCTCAAGTACTTGTTAATCTTCCAACTTGTGGAGATAGGTATGCTCAAGTACTCGTTAACCTTCCAACTTGTAGTGATAGGTATGCTCAAATACTTGTTAACCTTCCAACTTGTGGAGATAGGTATGCTCAAGTACTCGTTAACCTTACAACTTGCAGAGATAGGTATGCTCAAGTACTCGTTAACCTTCCAACTTGCAGAGATAGGTATGCTCAAGTACTCGTTAACCTTCCAACATGTGGAAATAGGTATGCTCAAGTACTCGTTAACCTCCCAACTTGTGGAGATAGGTATGCTGAAGTACTCGTTAACCTTCCAACTTGTGGAGATAGGTATGCTCAAGTACTCGTTAACCTTCCAACTTGTGGAGATAGGTATGCTCAAGTACTCGTTAACCTTCCAACTTGTGGAGATAGGTATGCTCAAGTACTTGTTAACCTTCCAACTTGTGTTGGTAGGTATGCTCAAGTACTTGTAAACTTTCCAACTTGTAGAGTAAGGTATGCTCAAGTACTTGTTAACCTTCCAACTTGTAGAGATAGGTATGCTCAAGTACTCGTTAACCTTACAACTTGCAGAGATAGGTATGCTCAAGTACTCGTTAACCTTCCAACTTGCAGAGATAGGTATGCTCAAGTACTCGTTAACCTTCCAACATGTGGAAATAGGTATGCTCAAGTACTCGTTAACCTCCCAACTTGTGGAGATAGGTATGCTCAAGTACTCATTAACCTTCCAACTTGTGGAGATAGGTATGCTCAAGTACTCGTTAACCTTCCAACTTGTGGAGATAGGTATGCTCAAGTACTCGTTAACCTTCCAACTTGTGGAGATAGGTATGCTCAAGTACTTGTTAACCTTCCAACTTGTGTTGGTAGGTATGCTCAAGTACTTGTTAACTTTCCAACTTGTAGAGTAAGGTATGCTTAAGTACTTGTTAACCTTCCAACTTGTAGAGATAGGTATGCTCAAGTACTCGTTAACATTCCAACTTGTAGAGATTGTTAACCTTCCAACCTGTAGAGATAGGTATGCTCAAGTACTCGTTAACCTTCCAACTTGTAGAGATTGTTAACCTTCAAACTTGTAGAGATAGGTATGCTCAGTTAATTGTTAACCTTTCAACTTGTAGAGATAGGTATGCTCATGTACTCGTTAACCTTCCAACTTGTGGAGATAGGTATGCTCAAGTACTCGTTAACCTTCCAACTTGTGGAGATAGGTATGCTCAAGTACTCGTTAATCTTCCAACTTGTGGAGATAGGTATGTTCAAGTACTCGTTAACCTTCCAACATGTGGAGATAGGTATGCTCAAGTACTCGTTAACCTTCCAACTTGTAGAGATAGGTATGCTTATGTACTCATTAACCTTCCAACTTGTGGAGATAGGTATGCTCAAGTACTCGTTAACCTTCCAACTTGTAGAGATAGGTATGCTCAAGTACTCGTTAACCTTCCAACTTGCGGAGATAGGTATGCTCAAGTACTCGTTAACCTTCCAACTTGCAGAGATAGGTATGCTCAAGTACTATTTAACCTTCCAACTTGCAGTGATAGTTATGCTCAAATACTCTTTAACTTTACAACTTGCAGAGATAGGTATGCTCAAGTACTCGTTAACCTTCCAACTTGCAGAGATAGGTATGCTCAAGTACTCGTTAACCTTCCAACTTGCAGAGATAGGTATGCTCAAGTAATCGTTAACCTTCCAACTTGTAGAGATAACTCTTTAACCTTCCAGTATCCCAGGGAAGAGTGGGTAGGTTAAGTAATAGCCCTCGATGGCATATATGTAATTTTTTGTAATACAGTTAACCCCATTTTCAACACAATTACTTTAATGATACAGTCAAACCTGTCTTAAGCAGTCAGCCAAGGGAAAGGGCCAAATTGGCTGCTTAAGACAGGTGGCTGCCTACTACAGGGTCATCAATTTTCACCCAGATTAGCGAAGTATTTTTGTATATTGGCACAATTTCACAACCTCAACACGTTCATCCAAAGTCAAACACTTTCGTTTTGGTGGCATTGTTAACACGCTGACAATCAAAACATTTATGATTTAAGTCACAATAAATCATTTCCAAATTTTATATTTTTCCACAATTAGCGCTTTTTACAAGTGTGAACTTAATGAGTTAATTCCTTATCATTCATTAAAAGCACGAACAAACTGCCATTCTAATTATCGTCTCAAAAACGTTAGCTTCTTTAATCTTTTTATATTCCGACTTTTTCAGTTAACGTGTTTACACAAAACACTTTGATCTGTCTATTTTACCATTTACGCAAGCTAAAAATAGCGATGTGAAAATTATCACGCACTACACTCGTGTTTGAGTTGGAAAAATTGCGATTATGTAGAAAACAATAACAGCTTTGTTTGGTTTGAGTCGGAAAAATGGCGATTATGTAGAACACAATAACAGCTTTGTTTGGTTTGTTTACGGCCAATTAAAAAAGTTTAAACTAAAAGAAATTTATTTTAAATTAAAGATATATTATAATTATTTGATTTTTTTGGTTTTTAGTACTTTAATTAAATATTAATTCTGTGGCCGTAATGAAATTTTTATATGCCAAAATTGATATTTTACGTTAAAATTTGTTCATTTGGTGGCCGTTTTAGGAGGTTTTTTAATGCATTTTGGACGAAAAATGTTGGCCGCTGGCCGCATCGACCAGGTGACCGCCTATTGCAGTTAAATTATATAGTAAATTTCGACGGGAGGGTCTGAAACTGGCCGCTTAAGGCAGGTGGCTGCTTATAACAGGTGACCGTTAGTACAGGTTTGACTGTATATAATTATGGAATATTCAGTTTTATTGGTAGAGGAAGACATCAGAATGAATCTGAGTAGAACCACCGTCCTTCAACAAGTAACTTGCATAAAAAATTTTGAGCGATAGGGACACAAACCTACAACCTTAGTGGTGAAAGCTGAGACTTTACCTTAGAGCACTCGACCACAGTGGACCCTCTATGCCATTAAAATGATGCTAAATATTGAAACAATTTCCTGATTCTCATTTGATTTGACACAATCTAAATGGATGTTCAGATAGTACATTTTAATTTCATATTTGGGAAATATTTTGAAATATCTTAATGATCATGAAGGTATTTAAGCCATTGCGTGTGAGGGAACAATTTGCTATGTTACAGAATCATGACTGCCCTCCTGCGGATCAAGACAATCCTATATTACGTCTACATAATTCATTTATATATCGCAATTGAGAAAGAAAACACCGCATTAAAATATGAATGTCATACTACGTTTTAAAGATAATAGAAAATTTTCCTTAGTCCGAAAAACAGACCTTGAACCATGCAAGAATGTTAGAATTGTATTTTATCACAGTCATGGGAGTGAGTTATAACTTTATGTAATTTTTGTTGTTGATATTTTCACCAGTGGATAATATTCTTATCTTCATGTCTTTAAAAACGCAAGTAACAATATTGTATGAAATGAATGATAAACCAGAACAACACTTTCTTACCTTATCTTTCGGTTTTATTCCAACCATTTCATCACTTTCAAACACAAATTTAACCCTTTACTTCATATAGACGCCTTTGGACACCTGTAATATAGACGCCTTTGGACACCTAATATAGATGCCTTTGGACACCTCTAATATAAATGCCTTTGGACACCTAATATAGATGCCTTTGGACAACTTATATAGAAGGCTTTTGAATTATTGGGTGAATTATGTTTATATTAACTGACAGAGTGGAAAACAGTGAAGGAATTGTTCAGATTGCTTGTCACGAGCAATCTGAACTCTTCCTACACTGTTTTCAAAGGCCTTCTATGATTGGTGCGGGAAAATGCGTATCTATGGAATAAAGGTTTAACACATTCATAAAAATTGTTGTGGTTGACATAATATAAAGCAATCAAAATGACAACAGATCTTGGATAAAGATATATTCAATATAAAAAAAATGTGTTTTTAAAAGTGTTAAGCATATCTCTAAATGAAGTCAATTATTGGGCTATAGTGGCATTATTTTGATACATTTATGCCTAACAATGACTTACGGAAACTATATACATACTGTTATACAGTATAAAGCACCTTGGAAACATAGTTTTCTCGTTCCTTTTAAGCACTCATGTCAGGTCATCTACCAACAAATTAACTTCCTTGGAATGCAGTATAAACTGAGACAATTAACTTGTTCTGCCTCAGAGACAGTTCCTACTTGTTTCCAAATTGGTTTGGTATTTACAGCAACTGGGAAGTTTATCTCAAAATTGACCTTTTAGAGGACTGTACTCATAGAGCATAGAAGGTAACAAGTTTGTATATTGACTAATATGGGGTCATATACTTGCAATGGGGTCATTTGCTGCTGACATCCTGACATGGTTATGTTGGACTGAGATAACCAAGGGTTAAGTACAGACCATTATTGCATTTGATGCAGACATCCTGTCATGGAGATATTTACAGGTGAAATACTGAACAGAACTGAGATTACCATAGATTCCACTGAGGCATTTAGTTTTAATTGGTTACTTAGGAAATTGTCGAGATTTTTTTTCTCATACTATGTATGTCCATAATATACTACTTATTTTCCTGTTGATATAGGAAAATTCCAAATTGAAAAAAGAAAAGAAAAAAAAGTGTGCTGTTTATACTAAAGATTTTATTAGTTTTTTAAATTAAGTTCTTAAAAAGATAAAGACAATACAGTGACACAGTAGTATTGTTTGTGGGCGGTACACTGAAAATAAACCCAGATCTGTCAAATAGTTACATAAGCCAGCAATAAAACACTTTCCCAAATACATATATATGCCAAGTATTGTTGTGAATGTTTTTCAGGGAAAGGTTATTGTTCTAATAACATAGTTACTTACTTGTCCTAAACCTAGCTGTTGAAATAGGGTTAATGGTTGTAGACATACATACTTGTCTCTGAAACACAGTCCTAAACCTAGCTGTGAAACTAGGTTATATGTGGACATAATACAAACACAGTCCTAAACCTAGCTGTGAAACTAGGTTATATGTGGACATAATACAAACACAGTCCTAAACCTAGCTGTGAAACTAGGTTATGTGGACATAATACAAACACAGTCCTAAACCTAGCTGTTAAACTAGGTTATATGTGGATATGTACAAGCACAGTTCTAAACCTAGCTGTGAAACTAGGTTATATGTGGACATTATACAAACACAGTCGTAAACCTAACTGTTAAAACAGGTTATATGTGGATATATACAAGCACAGTTCTAAACCTAGCTGTTGAGATAGGTTATATAAATTATGGAGTTGACAGAAGTTTTGTATTGAATTTGTCATGGCAACCAGCGAAAATGTGGTTATAAGGAGCATGATGTGTTATTTGTGGATTAAAATTGTCAGATATTGTATAAAAAATTTATTGGAATGTGGTTATATCAAATTTGTCAGATCTTTTATAAAATTGCTGTTGGAATGTGGCTTTAACAAATTTGATGTAGATTTTTTTTTTTAAGTATTATTAGCAGACGGAAACCATTAAATTGTATAAATTTCTTATTGGATTGTGGTTATAACAATTTTGGATGTTTTTATTCTTGTGAATAAAATCTTCAGTCTTGAATGAAATTGCTGTTGGATTGTGTTTTAAAAAATTGGATGTTTTTGGGATTTTTTTGTGGATTAGAATTGTCAGATTTTGTGTAAAATTGTGACTGAAATATGGTTTTATCGACCTCTTTATGTAGTATTTGTGGATTTTAATCATAAGATATTGTATAAAATTGTAACTGGCCAGTAGATATTGTATAAAATTGTAACTGACCATTAGATATTGAACAGTTTATTAATATAAAAAGGAAGAAATGTTCTGTAGGCCTGTTGGCTATTGCAGTTATTTTAAAATTAACAAAGAGACCTCCATAGAGTATGATCATTATGAAGATGTGATATTAGGCCTCTGTGTGAGGGGCGTTGCTGTTGTTGTTTAGAGGTAGAGTTATATATATATGTGTGTAAAGAAAGGAAAAATATTATAAAATGTTACACTAAAGAGAGAATGGCTGCTTTAAGATGTCTAAAGATATTTCACTATGTGTGCAGTTATTTATGGCAGTATGATACTACAGGAATTAATAACGTTGATGGAAAGATCATTTTGTAAATTCTAACCAAAGTAATTCAGAATTCTGTGTGGTCTAAAGTGCTGTCTCAATTTCACTTACCTCTCACCGCTTAAAGGTTATAGGTTCGAGACTCATCAGTTGCTGAAAAAATGTTTATGTGAGAGAGTTTGTCGGTTATTTGCGGTAGGACGGTGGTTCTACACTGATTCATTCTGGTGTCTTTCTCCTCCAATAAAACTGAATATGCCATATAAAACCTGAAATTTGTTGAAAATGGCATTTAACCTAATTAAAATATATATATATATATAACTGAGTCTCATGCATTAGCATTTTGCCTCAAGATCACTTTCACTGCTCAGGTTGGGGGCTTGGTAAAAAAAAACATTTTTAGAAATTTTGCCTGTTGTTCAAGAAATATTAAAGTTTCAGATAACAATATTTTGATATTAGCTGCTCTTATCAGGGTTGTTATTAGAAGCCGGGGACTGGTCCCCCCCCCTCCCCCAGCTATTCTTACTTGAACACCTGGCTGAGTTTCTTCTGTTTTTTTTTAGGCAGACCCCCATACCCACTTCTACTTTTTCCTTTCACCCTCCTACTTCAAAACTAAATGAAAGTCCTGCCATATGGTCATATATTAATAGGAGATTAATTTGTTGCATGTGTAAAATTTGATTTCAGCATGGTTGCCACTATGCACAAGTGCAGATTAAATGCGAGTAGAAATAGTAATTGTTAAAAAACAATAATTGATGAAGGATCTAATCAGATTTAAAGGAGATTTAATTCAATTAGTGTGAATTATTCAACAATAAACAATTACCTTAAAGACGTATTCGGATCCAGTAAAAAAAAACGTCATTTTGCCATAAACAAGTTTATCAAATTAAAATCTAAAGACACTGGCAATGAGAAACAGTATTGATTGCATGACTCAGTTAATATTGTTGTTGTTGTATGGTGTTTAGCTTTGCTTTCAACAATTTTTCAGTTTTATCACGACGGTGTCTTAAGACAGTAGTCTAAGCGCTGCACCACCTGAGTGCCATGCCACAGACACAAAGTATGATACCCCACCTATGCACATTATACTGACACTGGGCCAACCAGATCTAGACTTTCCTTTGATGCTGAGCGCCGAGAAGGGAGCTTCTAGTAACATTCCTCAAGTCTTTGGTATGACCTGGCCGGGATAGAATAAATAACCTTCCGTCTGTGTGCGAGGCGGACACTACTCCGAGACCACTGCTGTGGTATTGCATGACTCAGAGACATTCTAGGATCTCCAAATGCAGGATCCGCCGTGACTGAGTTGTCTGAGGGATTGTCTCAAGGTCACTCAATAACTTTTACTCAGAAATTACGGGTTCAAGTCCAGCTTGTTCCAAAATATTTATTAGAAAAAATTTGCCATTTACTTGAGGAAGGACAGTGAAAATTTTACTAAGATTCGGTAGAGCTTTAGACTTATTGAAATCATTTACAATGTTTAATTGACATCCTCTAGGTGATTGGCTAAAATTGAATCTTTCATCACAGTCAGGCAGACGGCAACAATAGATGATCAGAATGCATGAATAATACAATGTGGCACAGATTTATTCTTGCAAAATTATCCTGGAAATAAGTGGTAAATCAAAAATATTAAATAGAATGTTTTCTCATCACTTTGGCTGTAATTGTATATATCATTGCGCAGTGTCAAGGGAAGTATATTTATTTATCTGCTTAAGAAAGTCATTGTTTCAAACACAGGGCTGGGTATGATATTAATAATGGGCTTTAAGAATATTTTGTCTGTAAAATATGTGTTGCGAGTCGCAGGGACGCAGAATGCATAATAAAATTGATCATTTTGGTTCTGATTTAGGAAACTTTGAAATTGCTTTCTGTTTATTTTGAGAAATTTATAGCATTTTAATACAATTGAATTAATATAACTACTCTTTGTTTGTGTGCGTGTAATTTGTTCTTTAAATGTGGATGAAATAAGTACATTAAAACAATTTTTACAGAACATGTCTGTAGTATCTTTTAGCTGTTTAAAGGGACAGAGTTTAAAATCATTTTACTAATGTTTGCTCATCAAAAACATCTTGAGATCAACATTCTATGAAAATGTAATGACTTGGAAATATGAAGGTCCAAGTTTTATTACCTGAAATTTAATATATAAGAATTTATAAGCAGTCTGCAAAGGAGGATGTTTACCAGAGTTGTGCCCCTTGACAGAACAAGAAAGAAATTAATACTTGATTACCAACTGGGGTAATTTAATCTCATATTTGTATCAAGCAGATAATTTTATAAAATTCCGCCAATAGTGTTAAATTTTTGAATATTGCTATGTGTACCTTTAGCAAAGCTGTCTATAAAGGGGCATAACTCTAAAAAACAATTGAAAGGCATTATATTTCATATGTGAAAATATAATAATAATAATAGATATTTATTTCCATTATGTTTTACCAATATGATATACCATTCTAAAGAAATATCAGTTTGTATATTTTAAGAATCTTTGTTAAAAACTTGTGTGATTTTATTTGTTTTATAATAAATGTTGACACTTTCTTAAATATGGAGTTTCAGAATGATTCATTTTTTTTTCTCCTCACAATTTTGGGAAGATGTCCCAGACCCTTGGAATTGGGAATTTTAGCAGCGTTTCCATTAAAATTGGGAAAACTTTCATTGTATCTATTTGTTCATCTTTACAAAAATGTGTATGCTTGCTTCACTAACCATTTAATTCAAGATTCAATTTCATACTCAGTTCAGAATGGGGAAAACTTTGTTTATTTTATCAAGGAAATATAGCATGTTTCACTACAAT
Source organism: Panopea generosa (assembly GCA_029582155.1). Classification (NCBI taxonomy): domain Eukaryota; kingdom Metazoa; phylum Mollusca; class Bivalvia; order Adapedonta; family Hiatellidae; genus Panopea; species Panopea generosa. Next base: position 24,323,012 of record CM055898.1, read on the forward strand.
TATTGAAGCTTTCAATTGGGAACATTTACCACTCAATTGGGAAAAAAAGATACTATTTGCCATTTGGAATATGACCCTATGAGTTTTTGTGTGTGTGTAATTAGTGCCTTGGGGTTGTGAAAATTAAAACTAGAAACTGCCGTGTATTAAAACATTCACTATGAACATCTACACCAAAAATATGGTAATCCCATTTTGCAGTATACCGTAAACCTGTCTGTTACGAAGAAGGAAGTTTTTATGTATGTGCTCGTATAACCTTATTGTTAGTAATGCATCAAATACTGTGCTCTCCATATAGGTTTTACTTAATTCATATTACAGTAAAACCTGTGTAAGTGGCCACCTCTATTAAGCAGCCACTTGTCTTAAGCAGCCACATTTGCTATTTCCCATTGTTATGCTTTCATAAAAAGTTACCCTGTATTAAGCAACAACCTGTTTTAAAAGGCCATTTTTGCTCCATCTCACAACTGGCTGCTTAAAACAGGTTTGACTGTATTTTTGTTTTGTTATACATTCGTAAAGGTACAGATTAATCAGTATGAACTTCAGTAAATTTGGATTTCAACATTGGAGCATGTCCCTTTAAAGTCTATCTTATAGATCTAAAATGTTGCATCCGAGTATGGAAGAGAAACATTTATTAATGTAATTATTTCTGCACTAGACAATAATTATGGACAAGACTAATTAATAATATAACAGTGATAACCATCTTCTGTTTAAATATCGTGAGAAGTTCGAATTTTCACAACTCGTATCTAAAATGAAATTTGATCATTGATCATTGCAGGGCTTAGAATGATGGATATATTATAGACTGGATCTGGGATGCTACTGGCTCTAATAGATGCTGGTGAGCACGGAAAATGTTTTGTGCTGGATTTTTGTTTCTTTAGCAATTCATTCAACAAATTCAAAAGGACTTTATCTGAAGTTGCAGCCGTGATAAAAAAAGCATAATTGACCACTTAAGTAACAGTTTAATCAGGTGACAATGGATTTGTAGACTTGTTATGATGAACTGGTTCTAAGCAAATTCTAATGAATATGGTGTGCTAGCAAGGACGGAAAACGTTCAATGTTTAATTTTTTTTTTTAAATCTATTCAATAGTTCTGGAAGATTTTGATTGTAGATTATATGGTTCTCTGCAAAGAAAATTAAATTTTATTTATTGAAAGTTTGTTTTTATGAGTTTGTATTTGATTAATTAACATAAGGGTATATTGGGTGACTTTCAATGGAATTAATGAAGTAGTAATCATGATATGAAGAGAGTTATTTGATAATAAGGAAATACATTCTTCTCTTATCGAAAGGTTTGTAAGTTTTGTCCATTTCACATGTGATTTATCCAGATGTTTTTGAGAGTTTGTTGTTTCGGGGGGGGGGGGGTAAAAATGAGCAAACACATAAAAAATGGCGGATTTTTTGTTTGTAAAAAAAGTAACATCAAGGCACAGAAAACACGGTAATTTATTTTATACTCATTATTTTTCTTAATGCATACTCCCAAGATGTAACTAAGTATATTGTCTTCCATCGGTAGTTCACTCCTACCTTGCAGCTATCACCATAAAAGACGCAATTCGAGAAAACTGAGAGTGTTTACATGTGCCGCAATACATGTTAACTAAATGACACCTTCTTTTGGACTTTTTCTATGATATCACACTGTGTTTTCATAAATTTTACTGTCAGTACTGTTTTCACCACCAATTATTTCCAAATTACACTTGATTCGTCCGTTTAAGACCTCCATGTTTTGAAATTCATATGTGTATGACAATATATGAGGGATTTCGTCAACTGTATGCCATAAATGAATGGATGCGTTTGACGCCCAGTAGGGAAAAATAAAAATATTGTCTTCATTATCTTCGATGTTTGCTTTTTAAAACTTAGGGAAAGGCCAAGGTAGATCCATTATTTGAATAAACCATTCAGAAACATTATCAGAGTAAGTTAACTGTTTTCAAAGAATAAATGTTACTCATTTATAAAAGAAAGCGTCCCAGATGACCAAGACTTTAAATTAAGGAGTATATTAATTTTCGTTTTGATGACATCATATTCTCACCACCTTGTCTGTGTATACATGTAGTAACATGTATGACGAAAGGTGGTTGTATTTGACTTTTATTGAAGTCATATTCCACTCTGTTTAATACCAAATCAGGAGTGTACCTGCCTATACACAAGTACGCAGCTGGGTCCACATGATTTAGATTTTTTTAGCTGATATCAGAAAACTCGTACGTAATATGTTTGATACTATCCAACAGATTGCAAAAACGTTTAACTATTCAGAAAAACATCTACTTGCATTTAAAAGTGAATATGAAAATGATGATCTTGATGGAGAAACGGACCGACTTCAAAATCTTTGTGAAACTGGATGGGCAAGTCGGACAGACTCCTTGTACACATACATTTAAATAAGCGTATTCTAACGTTGTGAGTTCACTCAATGTAAAGATGTAGCATCTTGAAGTTTGACATAGTTTTACAGGATGTAATGCCTCTTAACAAGTAGTTTCAGGCAAAGGGCAATTGGAGAGCAATGTGCTTACCACACAGATTTGTCAAGTATGTTGCATCAGCTGCCGGCACAAAAGAGAGACAGTGCTTTACTGACCTCAGAGGTAACCGTGAGAGATTCCGAAGTGAAGTATACTATATCCTGGGTTGTGTAACCAAAACACTATCCTTTCTTGTCTGGTTGAACTTATAACCATGCCAGTGCGGAAATGTTATTCAGTGTCATGCATAGAGTGCGGATTATCTATCGTCAACAATGAAAGCTAAATACTGTCTGGACTAGTCATGCTAGATAGTTACAGATGTGAGCAGATTGACATTGAAAATGTAATTTAAAAAATGCCGGTAAAAATGAATGAATGAATGAATAAATGAATGAATAGTGTTTTACGGCGTACCAACACATCAAAGGTTATTCGACGCCAACAGGAAAAAAGATTCCAGGTTCACTCTACATGTACAAAAAAACAACAAATTAACAAACAGATTAAATAAAATACATCAACAAAATGAATATGCAGAATGAACCTTAGAACCTTGATACCTGAAGAACTGCAGAGTTTCAGCAAGTTCTATCATATAACTTAAATTGTCGCTTCCTACGACATGCATGAGCCACAGTGATCCTATTCTTGCCATCACTCATGGCTACCTGAAACCACACAGGGGTTGATAATTTAACCACAATAGTGAACATGACACAAAATGATAAAGTGAACATGACACCCATTTGAATGATTCCTACCCCTCTGCAGAGATCGGCAGTGATTCTATTCTTAGCCGGAACCACATGGGCTTGCTGGTAAGAAAGTCCGGAAATGTGAATTTATCTAGAACCAGGGGCGCTCAGTTGAGTACAAATTGTGACTTTGTGAAGACAGTCTTACTGTTCTAATGCCGATGATGGTAACATAAATGTTTGTTTTGCACTGAAGAGTAATGCCTGTCATTAAATAAAACATCATCAAACTTAAAAAATGTTTAACTTATTTTGTAATTATTACTATTTTGTTTTAAAAAGAAATTACCCAGAACCCTTACAACTAGACTATGGCACTCAATGTGATGGATCAATCACACAACATCATTTAAGTGAAAAGGTGAAATTTATTTGAGTTTTCATTATTTTTTTGGCGATGTATACTCTAGTATAGAATGTACTACTAGTATCTTGAAGAAAATGTGCCAAAAATTGTTCATGCCTATGTCTTTTCTTTATAGATGATAACGGAGAATCAAATTTTCTTTTTGGTGTTCTTAGTGGCATTGCACTAGGTGAGGGTGAAATAAATTTCCGCTTCTGCAGTCGTGACCGCTAATTTAAGGAAATGGCTTATTTTTTTCCGCAAGGCATTTTACCGGGAAAGGAAAAATCATAATAAACGACACACTATGCTGATTTTTTATTCAATGAAGCACTTAAACTGTTATAGTTTCACAAATACATAGTCTTGTTTTTTAACATACACATAACTGACAATATGTATATTTGTATTTTCCCTACTGGGAACACATCCATACATTTATGACATACAGTTGACGAAAACCCTCATATATTGTCGTACACATATGAATTTCAAAATGAGGAGGTATTAAACGGATGAATCAAGTATAATTTGGAAATACTTTGTGGTGAAAATTGTGAGTTCTGACAGTAAAACTCATGATACACAGCGTGATATCATAGAAAAAACAACAAAAGAAGGTGCCATTTAGTGAATATGGATTTCGGTACAAGAAAACACTCTCGATTTTCTCAAATTGTGTCTTTTTGTGGTGATACATGTAGCTGCATGGTAAGAATGAACTACTGATGGAAGACATTAAACTGAGTTACATCTTGGAAGTATGCATTAAGAAAAATAGTGAGTATAAAACAAATTACCGTGTTTTTCTGTGCTTTGACGTAACTTTTCACATACCCTCAAAATATGTTCGCCCCCCCTCTGTTTACAACTTCTACTGACATTGTTAAGTACTATAAATATATAGGCAAAGAGTTAATTGTCTACAGTGAATTATCATAAGATATAAGGTCTTAGTTGAGGTTAATTGTTAAAAGTGAATTATCATTAAATATAAGGTCTTAGTTGCGGTTATTTGCTAACAGTGAATTATCATCAAATATAAGGTTTTAGTTGAGGATTAATTGTCTACAGTGAATTATCATCAAATATATGGTCTTACTTCAGGTTAATTGTTAACAGTGAATTATCATCAAATATAAGGTCTTAGTTGAGGTTAATTATTAACAGTGAATTATCATCAAATATATGGTCTTACTTCAGGTTAATTATTAACAGTGAATTATCATCAAATATAAGGTCTTAGTTGAGGTTAATTATTAACAGTGAATTATCATCAAATATAAGGTCTTAGTTGAGTTTAATTGTCTACAGTGAATTATCATCAAATATATGGTCTTACTTCAGGTTAATTGTTAACAGTGAATTATCACCAACTATAAGGTCTTAGTTGAGGTTAATTGTTAACAGTGAATTATCATCAAATATAAGGTCTTAGTTGAGGGTTAATTGTTAACAGTGAATTATCATTAAATATATGGTCTTAGTTGAGGTTAATTGTTAACAGTGAATTATCATCAAATATAAGGTCGTAGTTGAGGTTAATTGTTAACAGCAAATTATCATTAAATATAAGGTCTGAGTTGAGTGTTAATTGTCTACAGTGAATTATCATCAAATTTATGGTCTTAATTGAGATTAATTGTTAACAGTGAATTATCATCAAATATAAGATCTTAGTTGAGGTTAATTGTTAACAGTGAATTATCATCAAATATAAAGTCTTACTTCAGGTTAATTTTTAACAGAAAATTATCATCAAATATAAATTCTTAGTTGAGGTTAATTGTCTGCAGTGAATTATTGTCAAATATAAGGTCTTAGTTGAGGTTAATTGTCTACAGTGAATTATCATCAAATATAAGGTCTTAATTGAGGTTAATTGTTAACAGTGAAATATCATTAAATATAAGGTCTTAGTTGAGGTTAATTGTCTACAGTGAATTATCATCAAATATAAGGTCTTAGTTGAGGTTAATTGTTAACAGTGAATAATCATCAATTATTAGGTTATAGTTTAGGGTAGGTTATATTGTTTACAGTCAGCTATAAACTGATTCATTTTAGTTGAGTTTTAATTGTTTACCGTGATTTGTCATCAATGATTAGGTCTTATTTTAGTGTTGATTGTTTATAGTGAATTATCCACATTGATTAGGTCTGAGTTGAGTGTTAATTGTTTACAGTGAATTATCAACATTGATTAGGTCATAGTTGAGTGTAAATTATTCATAGTGAATTATCAACATTGATTAGGTCTGAGTTGAATGTTAATTGTTTTTAGTGAATTATCAACATTGATTATGTCTAAGGTGAGTGTTTATTGTTTATAGTGAATTATCAATGTTTATAAGGTTTAAGTTAAGTGTAAATTATCCACATTGATTAGGCCAAAGTTGAGTGTTAATTGTTTAACGTGAATTATCAACATTGATTAGGTCTAAGTTGAGTGTTAATTGTTTACAGTGAATTATCAACATTGATTAGGTCTGAGATGAGTGTTAATGGTTTACAGTGAATTATCAACATTGATTAGGTCTAAGTTGAGTGTTAATTGTTTACAGTGCATTATCAACATTGATTAGGTCTAAGTTGAGTGTTAATTGTTTACAGTGAATAATCAACATTGATTAGGTCTAAATGAGTGTTAATTGTGTGCAGTGATATATCATTAATGATTAGATCTTAGACGTGTTTCATTGTCTACAGTGATTTATCATCGATGATTAGGTCTTAGTTGAGAGTTAGTTGTATGCAATCAAGTATTAGGTATTAATTGAGTGTTTATTGTTAACAGTGAATTATGATCATTTATTAGGTGTTAGTTGAGTGTTAATTGTTGATAGTGAATTATCAACATTGATTAGGTCTTAGTTGGGTGTTAATTATTCTCAGTGATTTGTCATTGATGATTAGTTTATTGTTAACAGTGAATTATTATTATTTATTAGACTGGTGTTAGTTGAGTGTTAATTATTTTCAATGATTTATCAAGTTTCACTGTGGTCTTTTATTCAGTATTATCAAATGGTTTTATTCATGTTGATGTGTGATGATTATAATTACTCAGATGGACATATCTTGTTGTAAATGAGATTTATAATTACTCAGATGGACATATCTTGTTGTAAATGAGATTTATAATTACACAGATGGACATATCTTGTTGTAAATGAGAATTATAATTATTCAGATGGGCATTTCTTATTGTACATGTGTTTCATAATTATTGATATAGACTTTTCTTGTTGTACATGGGTTTATAGTAATTCAGATGGACATTTCTTATTGTACATGAGATTCATATTTATGAGAAAAACAATGCTTGTTGTACATGGGATTTATAATGATTCAGATAGCTATTTCTTATTGTACGTGGGATTTATAACTATTTAGATAGACATCTCCTGTTGTACATGGGATTTTTAATTATTCGGATGGATTTTTTTGATACATTGGAATGACAATACATCAGTTATAACAGATCACTGTTGCTGTACATTGGATCTATAATGATTGAAATTGACACTTCTTTTTGCACATTGGAACAGTAATTGATGTGTCAGTTAATTATAACAGACAAGTGATATATGGCATGGAATTTATAATGATTCAGATGTCTTAATGTACATGGGAATAATAATGCATCATTGATAAAAGCCACTTGTTGTTGTACATGGGGACCATAGATGAGATGGACATTATTGCCCTAGGTCTACAAATGGTCCAGAGGTAAGGTACATGTATGATGTTTGTACATTTAACACGAGACACAGAGCCAGTTGCACGCACATGAAACTCAAAACCATTAGAGAAATTATGATATCTTGTTCTGCGTGACTGATCTCATCAAACAAATCCACAACCTTGATTAAATGGGATTGGAACGGGATATTGATCTTGTTTTCATTAAATTTCAATCCTTTTAAATCACCAACATTCAATTTGTGCATGCGACCCAATCTCTACCGGTGCTGAGTTTCTGTCTTTTATTGAAATTATTAATTGGGAATTCCATTACATGGGTGGTAATGTCAAAGTATGGGGGGGAGGGGGGGGGGGGGAGGGGGGGGGGGGGGACTTAATAACTAATGTCTTCTGCTGCCAGCCATACTGCCAGTCAGATGCTATTCTCATAAATATGTACCAATTTTAATCATATTTGTATAAAATCTATGCACTATTAACTTCTAAACAATTTATTTTGCAATTTAAAAGTAGTTCCAGAATATTTTCTAATATTAACAGAGTTGTCCCTCTTTGTTACCAAAAGGCATTATGTAACATATCTCCACTTTGTTGGAAAATGAGTACAGCAAACTTGTTTGTTGACCACTTCTCTGGTTCATTACAATTATCTGCTGGCACACTATATAATTACTGAAATTTATTAGAATATCAATTTAGAAAAAGATAATATACCAAAGACATGAATAATAGATTTCTTCAGATTGAAGCAAATATTTAGATTTTTTAATAATTGCACACAACTTTGCGATATGTGTCTGACACCTGCTTGTACAGACAGTGAGTTTATTATGACTTTCATAATATTCTCACCTTGTTGAACAAGTATGGAACACTTTGTAATACAACATAGTCACTACTGGTACCTTATTCAACATTGTCACTACTGGTACTTTATTCAACATAGTCACTTTTGGTACCTTATTTAACATTGTCACTATTAGTACCTTATTCAACATGGTTACTATGTGTACCTTATTCAAAACTGTCACAACTGGTACCTCATTGAACACTCACTAATGGTACCTTATTCAACATTGTCACTACTGGTACCTTATTCATCATTGTCACAAGTCACTAATGATACTTTATTCAGCATTGTCACTACTGGTACCGTATTCAACATTGACACTACTGGTACCTTATTCGTCATTGTCACTACTGGTACCTTATTCAACATTGTCACTACTGGTACCTAATTTAACATTGTCACTAATGGTACCTTATTCAACATTGTCACTTCTGGTACATTATTCAACATTGTCACTATTGGTACCTTATTGAACATTGTCACTACTGGTACCTTATTCAACATCGTCACTACTGATACCTTATGTAACACTGTCACTTCTAGTACCTTATGTAACATTGTCACATCTGATACCTTATTTAACATTGTCACTATTGGTACCTTATTTAACATTGTCACTTCTGGTACCTTTTTCAATATTGTCACTATTGGTACCTTATTTAACATTGTCACTATTGGTACCTTTTCAGCATTGTCATCACTTATACATTATTTAACATAGTCATTATTGGTACCTTATTCAACATTGTCACTCTGGTACCTTATTTAACAGTCACTTTTGGTACCTTATTCAACATCATCACTACTTGTACCTTATTAAACATTGTCATTAATGGTACCTTATTCAACATTGTTGCTACTGGTACTTTGTTCAACATTGTTGCTACTGGTACCTTATTCAACATTGTCACTATTGGTACCTTATTCAACATTGTTGCTACTGGAACTTTATTCAACATTGTTACTACTGGTACCTTATTTAGCATTGTCACTATTGGTACCTTATTCAACATTGTTGTTACTGGTACTTTATTCAACATTGCCACTACTGGTACCTTATTTAACTTTGTCACTACTGGTACCTTATTCAACAATTCAACATTGTCACTACTGGTTCCTTATTTAACATTGTCACTAATGGTACATTATTCAACATTGTCGCTACTGAAACCTTATTCAACATTGTCACTATTGGTACCTTATTCAGCATCATCACTACTGGTACCTTATTTAACATTGTCACTATTGGTACCTTATTCAACATTGTTGCTACTGGAACTTTATTCAACATTGTCACTACTGGTACCTTATTTAACATTGTCACAACTGGTACCTTATTCAACATTGTCACTACTGGTACCTTATTTAACATTGTCACTACATGTTCCTTATTCAACACTGTCACTACTGGTACCTTATTTAACATTGTCACTACTGGTACCTTATTCAACATTGTCACTACTGGTACCTTATTTAACATTGTCACTACTGGTACCTTATTCAACATAGTCACTACTGGTACCTTATTCAACATTGTCACTAATGGTACCTTATTTAACATTGTTGTTACTTGTATCTTATTTAACATTATCACTACTGGTACCTGATTCAACATTGTCACTACTGCTTCCTTATTTAACATTGTCACTACTGGTATATAATTCAACATTGTCACTACTGAAACCTTATTCAACATTGTCACTATTGGTATCTTATTCAACATCGTCACTACTGGTACTTTGTTCAAATTGTCACTACTGGTACCTTATTTAACATTTTCACTATTGATACCTTATTTAACATTGTCACTTTTGATACCTTACTCAACATTTTCACTACTGGTACCTTATTTAACATTGTCACTACTGGTACCTTATTCAACATTGTCACTATTGGTACCTTATTGAACATTGTCACTATTGGTACCTTATTCAGCATCATCACTACTGGTACCTAATTTAACATTGTCACTATTGGTACCTTATTCAACATTGTTGCTACTGGAACTTTATTCAACATTGTCACTACTGGTACCTTATTTAACATTGTCACAACTGGTACCTTATTCAACATTGTCACTTTTGATACCATATTCAAAATTGTCACCACTGGTACCTTATACAACATTGTCACTATTGGTACCTTATTCAACATTGTCACTACTGGAACATTATTCAACATTGAGACTACTGGTACCTTATTCAACATCGTCACTATTATTCTTACAAGTTGTTAATTCTGACATTATTCAGGGCTAGATATGACTTGTGTATTAACTAATCAAGCTGAACACATAACTTTAATTGTTTTTTTATATTATGGTGTAAAAGTTTTTATATGATAGAGTAATTGTCGCTAAGGTTGTAGGTTTGAGTCTCGCTTGCTCAAAAAAAATTATGTGAAAAAGTTACGACTTGCGGAAAGATGGCCTGGTTCTACTCAGATTTATTCAGAGGTCTTCCTCCACCAGTAAAACTGGATATGCCATTATTATTTATCTGAAATGTGTTAAAAATTACGTTAAACTCATTCTATATGATAGCAAAAAGAATAGTGTTTTAATGACATCCCCATGCTAATCATGCAAACAGGATTTTCACAATGCAAGGGCTGTAACTCTGACATTACTTTTTTCAATAAGGGAAACCACCAAGATTGTCAATTGTCAATTTTGACTGGGGTGCAAGGGAAGGTGTAAATGAACACAACTTCAGAACTTACACATGAGTTCAATGATTTTGGAGAAAAATGAAATCTTTAATTTTTGTCATCCATGTTGAGCATGGCATGAATTTCTTACATACAGACACAAAAAAAATCTTGTTTTTAATCAATGCAAGAAACATATTGAAAAAAAAAAAAAAAGAAAAAAAAAAAGAAACATAAAATTATTGAACTTTACCTTACAAAATAATGTTGGCAATTTTGTGAGTGCTGTTCAGGATGATCACAGTCCTGTACATTGTGCTGGTTTGTTAAAACTAAAGTGATCAGATGGCGGAAAGTGTTGTCTAATTGCCACTTACCTCTCATTGCTGCAAGCCAGCTCTGTCCAATAACATTAAATGAGAAAATGTGCCAGTTACTTGTAGAAGGAGAGTGGGTCTACTCTACTCAGATTCTTTCTGAAACCTTCCTCCACTGATAAAACTGGATATTGTGTTGCCATATGTAACCTATTATGTGTTTAATACAACTATAATTGTGGAAGGCTTTGTTAGTGATGCTAGTTACACACAATAACTGAACTTGATTTTACGAGAGGGTGGGGAGACAGTTTTACAATAGTTTTCTGCCCAAACATATACAGTTCTTACATATTTTAAAGAGAGTGAGTTCACATAAAGTCATATTTTCGATATACTCTTAATTCTTTGAACTTGAAACTTGTCTGAGAGAAAGTGAGTGAAAATGAATGAGAGGGAAAATTCTACTATTATTTTAAGCAAGTTCTGTCCAAATTACCAAGAGTTGTGTGTACCTTTAATACCCAATAATGCTTTACAGTATATAATAATAATGTCATGTTTATTTTTTCAGCATAATAAATGGATTACTTGACAGGTAAACAAGCTTTCATGCATGTTTGTGCCTGGTATAATATATAGCTTCATCAACCAGTCATGCCCAACCCCCACCCACCCTCATCATCTAGTTAGGCACATGCTTACAAAGAAATTAAAAGCCTTGTCATTTATACCTTTTTTTGTCTTTTATATGATTATTTTCATAATTTACAGATAAAGATAACTTAGTATTTGTCTGAAAGTTCTCAATGTTTGGCTGGGATACACAGATTAGTCAGAGTTTACCTTTTTTCAAAGACAAACAGGCATACGTTGTCTACCAACTTTCATTTAAATTAGGTAATATGTGGAAGCTTTACATGGTTTGCTTAAAAGTCTGGATAGTATATGCTCTAATAATAAAACTGCTCTAAGGTCATGTTAAATAAGCACACGCATGATACAGGTGCCTATTGAGTATAAATTTGTCCCTTTTGCAGCAATTCTACAGGACTGTTGACATTGCCTTTTCCATTCCCTTCAAGGTTACCCTAACACACATGCTGTAGGTAGGCTGTGACTGATTGATGTACATTAAAACCCCCAGTAGCTTTAAGAACCTATTATCATTGTTTAATGTAGATATCTATATATAATACATAATTATATAATGATGATGATATTATTTTAGGTTATATATATATATATATATTGTTAAATTGGTACTAAGGTACTGTTCCATATGTGCAATATGCATTATGTATCATCAAAAAGAAATGTTCTTCTTGATACATCACTTAAAAAAGGCCTTTACAGTGCTATCTTTAAATGATACTTGGACAGACAGCAAAAAAAAGAATAAAAAAAGGCTTTCTGATAGAGTTTGTGATATTTTGTTGAATGTCAGCATTCATTGAGCATGTGGACCAGTGGTAAAGTATTGGACCCATCAGTGCATGATGAGTGCGTGGTCCAGTGGTAGAGTATTGGACCCATCAGTGCATGATGAGTGCGTGGTCCAGTGGTAGAGTATTGGACCCGTTATCAGACGGTCATGGATTATCCTCTGCCACAACTTGTGTCCTTGAGCAAGACATTTTATCTGCATGTGCTTAGTACTGGTTCTACCCAGGAAGACCTTAAGCGTCATTTGTTCAAGTTGTAAAAATCTTGTTTCACAATCTAGGTAAAATAAATAACATTTATTGACCACATACTCAAGAGCAGTGTTGGTTATCTCATTACCAATCATGACTCAATCAAACTGTCAGCTTTTTTCTTTTTCTTGGCCACATTCTGTTCTTCTAAAGAATCATTTCAATTCAATTCTGTCTTTTTTTGTAACATTCTATTGTTTGACGAAATGACAATGAAAACCAGATGCACATATGGAATCACGCCATAGCCATTAAGTGTTAACTGCTTACCCCTTCATTTTCAGAGTGATTTATTTTTGCTTCATTCATGGATCATTAGTTTTAAAACAAGATGCCAATATCAGTATAAATGTTCCAAATTGTAATTAGCAAATGATATGTTTTGATAATTATATAAGGAGTTGTTTTTTTTTTTCTTCGGCCGAAGTTAATAGCTATGTCTGCCAACAGATGATTAAGTGAGCCATTTGCAATGGGCGTTAGGATTCATTTTTTGGTAAATGTTTTTGTTTTGCAAAGAAAAAATGATAAATTTTAAAAATCAATAAAAAGTCTTAGGTCATTATAAACTAATTATCATCCAAGTTTTTCTTAAAAACGGGGAGGGCGGGAGGATTTTAATATTATTTTTTATTTTTTTTTTTTTATTTTTTTTTTTTTTAAGAAAATAAAAAGGGTTGGGGCAGCATGATAATAAGGGGGCTGGCGGGGATCGCACATGAAATGTGCAGGTAAAGATGGCTGAAGCATAATTTCAATATTTCAGAAAGAAAATCAAGTTATTCATACGATAGAAAAATATAATAGCAAAATATAAAAAGATAAAGAAGGCAAGTAGTAATTTCAAGATAAGTTAAACAAAATGTTGAAAGAAACAGAGAGAAAGATGTTTGTATTAATTTCCACAGATGATGTCTCACTCCCATCGGGGAATGTTTATAATTCCGTCTATACCGTGTTATTAAGTGACTGAAGTGTTATATTGTGTTGCATCTTTTCAATTTATCTAGTTTTCATGACATGATTGCCTTTTTGTATTCGATCAGAAACTTTTGAAATGTGTTCATTCTGACAACCTAAATGTAATTGCTGTAAATTGTATTTATTGAGTCCTTCATATGTATAATATCTATGGAAAAAGCACTAAATCAACAAAGAAATTATTTTTGGAAAACACAATTTGATTTTATTGAAAGTGTCGGCATCTTGTTTTTCCTGCTTATTTTAGTTAATGTAACAATAGCTGAATAGCAATGCTTATAATATACTGGACAAAAACAGAAACTTCCGGTAACATTGAAGATATTTTAAAACCAAGGAATTTTTATAATGAACGTTTGGATTTGAGAGGGGCAGAAGTCTAAATCATAGAGTGTTGGACAATCATGCCAAAGGATGAAGGTTTGAACCAATGCCTCGGACTTGAGAGGGGTTTATCTTTACACTTTCTTCACAATCATGAATAAGCTAAACTATTGGATTCTATTGTGCCATAAACTCTGGTAACTGAGCCACTATTAAAACCCAATCCCCTGGGATATTGATGATAAAGTTTTGACAGTTTTGAGTGAAAGTCGTGATATGTGGATGTCCACTACATGACTGGTCATCCATATTTGGACCTGTTTAATTTATATCAATTTTTTTTAACTTAATTGCCATGAAAGCTCAGAGCTTATTTAACCCTTTACTTCATATAACTGACGCCTTTTGACACCTCTAATATAGACGCCTTTGGACACCTAATATAGAAGGGGGAAGAAATTACTGTATTTACCTTATGTATTGGGACAGCGAAAAATATAAACATTTGTCGGTTTCCCAATACATAGTGAAAATACGGTATATAGAAATCGGAAGTTTGTATTTTTTGTTCAGTATACATCCCAATGTTGTGGTACTGTAAATGTTTGTTCTAATATTATGACTGTTGGTATCAATATGGAGGGCGTCAGATGGTTACCATTAAAGTTGGATGAGTTTAGTTTGGAATTATGAGTATATAAGCTACATGTACATCATGTTGTTATATATACTATATATACTTCATGATGTCCATACATCTTGACTGTATACCATTTACATTGGGTTGACCGCATGGTCATGTGGTAGAACATCAAACCCAGGATAAGAGAGACTTGGGATAGATCTTCAACTTGGTCATGTGACATGGCCAAGAACAACACACTTTATCTGCATGTGCTTGGTACTGGTTCCGCCCAGGAAGATCTAGGATAATTTTAAATATGATTTGTAAATTTTAGATTAAATTAGTTTGTATTTTAACTTACTGTATTATTGTATAAAGCTTTGCAGTTCATCCTATGTAAATTTTAATAGTGTTTAAAACAAAAACAATGGTGACCATCGTCTGCAAAGAAATCTACAGTAGTTGTATTAAATGATATATATGTGATTAAATGTAATATGTTGTGAGGTAGGATTTTATTTCAGGGATAGGAACTTATTTACAATAAAGTTTAATATCATTGTTATACTTATGTCAAAAAGTTTTTCTTCTTTTTCATTATGTTGTATTCATTTTTCAAATAGATATTTTTGTTTGTGCACATTACAACATAGTATAACATTCAAACATAATAAACTCACAAACAGCCATTTCATCAAACTATTCTATAGAAATAACATCCTTACGCCAAGAAACAACATACATGAGTTCTTCAATTCTGATTACTCTGTCCAAATTTCTACATACATGTATTGCGTTTGCCTTTTCATCATCACATCCATTGACTTGGGCCAGACTTCCTTGTCCAATGTTTCCATTACAGTTTCAGCCTTAACAAGGGTTTGATTTTTGTTTTGTTCACCATACAAAATCTGGACCAAGCTCTTGCCCAATGATGAAAAAGTGAATATAAAATATTACATTTATGATGACTGTCTTTTGGATTAAGGATATGCTTTGTGATAAAAAAAGGGGCCTTTTATTTTTATGCCCCAGCCATTTGAAGAATGGAGGAGGGCATTAGGGTTATCTCTGTCTGTTTGTCTATTTGTCCATCCATATGTGTCTGTTCATCCATCAGTTTGGTAGCCAATGAATATCATAACCTCTGAAAGGATTTTATATGCATTTAATATTTAAAGTGTAATTTTAAAATACAGGAAAAGTTTACAGGAGTGAATATAGCCATTCTTTTCCTTAATTTTGGTAAAATTTGCTGACATTTAGCGAGGTCAATCAGTGTCCTGCAGACACATTTCTAGTTCCAAGTCCTCATTGTCATTGATAAACATTTGAAACCTTGTTTTTGTCACCTCCTTGCACGTTAAAACAACTGAAGTTGCAATGACTTGTTTTGCAGTTGATGTAAAACAAATGATAAGTTTATATTCAATGGCTGAGGTTATAAATGGCTTAGATCAATTTTTGATAAAATCTGCTTACTATTTTTCAACTATTTTAAACAGGAACTTTCCATTCTCAAATAACATTGATACTAGATGTATCAAACTGCACTTTTGATATCTGTGAAGAAGAGGCACTCCTGACATCTTTAAAAAAGATGTAGATTCCGTGAATATATATATGTGTATGTATTTATGTGGCTGCTGATTAATTGGTATGCTCTTCATTATTACCAATCAGCTCGATAGCATCGATGAAAGTTGCACGAAAATGGCCAATATAACTGTAAATAATTTCCACTGATGTATCACTCAATCTCGTATTGATGTCTTACTATCCGTTACCTTGACACCTTGAATATTTTATTGATCACAATGATGTATCATTCAGCGTAACAAGTCAGATAATTCTGGTGGACCATCTGAGCTTCTGGGTAGAACAGTTGCCTCCCTTATACTACAGATAGTTCACTAATAGTTTACTACATGGCCATGTTTAAAGTATCTCAACATGGGATCGAATTTTTGTCAGACCAAAATGAGTTTGCGCTAGTTACATTTGTTCTGGGAAAGCAAAAAGATTCTCCATGAAATTTTAAAGATATGGCAGCAACAATGTAAACTAAAAAGAGAATACCATGTTAGTAGTGTTTGATATTATCAACTTTATCAGGTGAGGCATAGCAAAAAAAAAACAAGACGAGGCTCCTCATTTTTTTGTGCTGAACCTGATGAAGTTGGTACTATGAGACACTAACATAATATTCTCTTTATCATGTCAATATTGATAACTCTTCTTTTTTATGAAATTTAAAATCAAACTTTTGTTACATCCTGTAGAGATTCTGTCAAAATGTTTAATTATCCATAATGACGTCATATTCCTTATAAACTTGCATTGATGGGATAAATCTATGTTTATCAGACAGCAGTTCTTCAACAGAAATGAATACATTGACATGATAAATACAGAAAATTAGCTAATAACATTTCCATAGCGAATATACATTGATTGTTTGATTTTCTTTAATCCATTTTTTTAATGATGCAATTCCTCCACATTAACTATGCAACTGTAAACAGTTTGTTATTTAAAATTAAACATTGATAATAATTTCACATTCACAGACTTTCAAGTACATTATATAGGAAGGGGAGAAACTATAGCTGGTTTCTTTATTAAGGATAAATAGGTGAGAAACCCTGCAATCAGGGACTAGCACTCCTGTGATCAGGGACTAGTACTTATTTGATCAGGGACTAGTACTCCTGTGATCAGTGACTTGTACTTCTGTGATCAGGGACTAGTACTTCTGTGATCAGGAACTAGTACTTCTGTGATCAGGGACTAGTACTTCTTTGATCAGGGACTAGTACTCCTGTGATCAGGGACTTGTACTTTTTTGATCAAGGACTAGTACTTCTGTGATCAGGAACTAGTACTCCTGTGATCAGGGACTAGTACTCCTGTGATCAGGAACTAGTAATCCTGTGATCAGGGACTAGTAATCCTGTGATCAGGAATTAGTACTTCTGTGATCAGAGACTAGTACTATTTTGATCAGGGACTAGTACTCCTGTGATCAGGGACTTGTACTTTTTTGATCAGGGACTTGTACTTCTGTGATCAGGAACTAGTACTCTTGTGATCAGGGACTAGTATTCCTGTGATCAGGGACTAATAATCCTGTGATCAGGGACTTGTACTTCTGTGATCAGGGACTAGTACTTCTTTGATCAGTGACTAGTACATCTGTGATCAAAGACTTGTACTCCTTTGATCAGGGACTAGTACTCCTGTGATCAGGGACTAGTACTTCTTTGACCAGGGACTGGTACTTCTGTGATCAGGGACTAGTACTCCTGTGATCAGGGACTAGTTCCTCTTTGATCAGGGACTAGTACTCCTGTGACCAGGGACTAGTACTTCTTTGATCAGGGACTAGTACTTCTTTGATCAGGGACTAGTACTCCTGTGATCAGGGACTAGTACTTCTTTGATCAGGGACTAGTACTCCTGTGATCAGGGACTAGTACTCCTGTGATCAGGGACTAGTACTCCTGTGATCAGGGACTTGTACTTCTTTGATCAGGGACTTGTACTTCTTTGATCAGGGACTAATACTCCTGTGATCAGGGACTAGTACTTCTTTGATCAGGGACTAGTACTTCTTTGATCAGGGACTAGTATTTCTTTGATCAGGGACTAGTACTCCTGTGATCAGGGACTAGTACTCCTGTGATCAGGGACTATTACTCCTGTGATCAGGGACTTGTACTTCTTAGATCAGAGACTTGTACTCCTTTGATCAGGGACTAGTACTCCTGTGATCAGGGACTAGTACTTCTTTGATCAGGGACTAGTACTTCTTTGATCAGGGACTAGTACTCCTGTGATCAGGGACTTGTACTTCTTTGATCAGGGACTAGTACTTTTTTGATCAAGGACTAGTACTCCTGTGATCAGGGACTAGTACTTCTGTGATCAGGGACTAGTACTTTTGTGATCAGGGACTTGTACTTCTTTGATCAGGGACTTGTACTTCTTTGATCAGGGACTAGTACTCCTGTTACTAGGAACTAGTACTTCTGTAATCAGGGACTTTTACTGCTTTGATCAGGGACTAGTACTCCTGTGATCAGGGACTAGTTCCTCTTTGATCAGGGACTAGTACTCCTGTGATCAGGGACTAGTACTTCTTTGATCAGGGACTAGTACTTCTTTGATCAGGGACTAGTACTCCTGTGATCAGGGACTAGTACTTCTTTGATCAGGGACTACTACTCCTGTGATCAGGGACTAGTACTCCTGTGATCAGGGACTTGTACTTCTTTGATCAGGGACTTGTACTTCTTTGATCAGGGACTAATACTCCTGTGATCAGGGACTAGTACTTCTTTGATCAGGGACTAGTATTTCTTTGATCAGGGACTAGTACTCCTATGATCAGGGACTAGTACTCCTGTGATCAGGGACTTGTACTTCTTAGATCAGGGACTTGTACTCCTTTGATCAGGGACTAGTACTCCTGTGATCAGGGACTAGTACTTCTTTGATCAGGGACTAGTACTTCTTTGATCAGGGACTAGTACTCCTGTGATCAGGAACTAGTACTCCTGTGATCAGGGACTTGTACTTCTTTGATCAGGGACTAGTACTTCTTTGATCAGGGACTAGTACTTCTTTGATCAGGGACTAGTATTTCTTTGATCAGGGATTAGTACTCCTGTGATCAGGGACTAGTACTCCTGTGATCAGGGACTTGTACTTCTTAGATCAGGGACTTGTACTCCTTTGATCAGGGACTAGTACTCCTGTGATCAGGGACCAGTACTTCTTTGATCAGGGACTAGTACTTCTTTGATCAGGGACTAGTACTTCTGTGATCAGGGACTAGTACTCCTGTGATCAGGGACTTGTACTTCTTTGATCAGGGACTAGTACTTTTTTGATCAAGGACTAGTACTCCTGTGATCAGGGACTAGTACTTCTGTGATCAGGGACTAGTACTTTTGTGGTCAGGGACTTGTACTTCTTTGATCAGGGACTTGTACTTCTTTGATCAGGGACTAGTACTCCTGTTACTAGGAACTAGTACTTCTGTAATCAGGGGCTTTTACTGCTTTGACCAGGGACTAGTGATCCTGTGATCAGGGACTAGTTCCTCTTTGATCAGGGACTACTACTCCTGTGATCAGGGACTAGTACTTCTTTGATCAGGGACTAGTACTTCTTTGATCAGGGACTAGTACTCCTGTGATCAGGGACTAGTACTTATTTGATCAGGGACTAGTACTCCTGTGATCAGGGACTAGTACTCCTGTGATCAGGGACTTGTACTTCTTTGATCAGGGACTTGTACTTCTTTGATCAGGGACTAATACTCCTGTGATCAGGGACTAGTACTTCTTTGATCAGGGACTAGTACTTCTTTGATCAGGGACTAGTACTTCTTTGATCAGGGACTAGTATTTCTTTGATCAGGGACTAGTACTCCTGTGATCAGGGACTAGTACTCCTGTGATCAGGGACTTGTACTTCTTAGATCAGGGACTTGTACTCCTTTGATTAGGGACTAGTACTCCTGTGATCAGGGACTAGTACTTCTTTGATCAGGGACTAATACTTCTTTGATCAGGGACTAGTACTCCTGTGATCAGGGACTAGTACTCCTGTGATCAGGGACTTGTACTTCTTTGATCAGGGACTAGTACTTTTTTGATCAAGGACTAGTACTCCTGTGATCAGGGACTAGTACTTCTGTGATCAGGGACTAGTACTTTTGTGATCAGGGACTTGTACTTCTTTGATCAGGGACTTGTACTTCTTTGATCAGGGACTAGTACTCCTGTTACTAGGAACTAGTACTTCTGTAATCAGGGACTTTTACTGCTTTGATCAGGGACTTGTACTCCTGTGATCAGGGATTAGTACTTCTATGATCAGATACGAGTACTCCTGTGATCAGGTACTAGTACACCTGTCATCAGGGACAAGTACTTCTGTGGTCAGGTACTAGTACTCATGTGGTCAGGGACTAGTACTCCTGTGATCAGGTACTAGTACTCCTATGGTCAGGGACTAGTACACCTGTCATCAGGGACAAGTATTCCTTTGATCAGGGACAAATACTTCTGTGATCAGGGACTTGTACTTCTTTGATCAGGGACTAGTACTCCTGTGATCAGGTACTAGTACACCTGTCATCAGGGACAAGTTCTCCTGTTATCAGGTACTAGTACTCCTTTGGTCAGGTACCATTACTCGTGTGGTCAGGGACTAGTACACCTGTCATCAGGGACAAGTTCTCCTGTGATCAGGTACTAGTACTCCTTTGGTCAGGTACTAGTACTCGTGTGGTCAGGGACTAGTACACCTGTCATCAGGGACTAGTACTCCTGTGAGCAGGTACTAGTACACCTGTCATCAGGGACAAGTTCTCCTGTGATCAGGTACTAGTACTCCTTTGGTCAGGTACTAGTACTCATGTGGTCAGGGACTAGTACACCTGTCATCAGGGACAAGTTCTCCTGTGATCAGGGACAAGTACTCGTGTGGTCAGGTACTAGTACTCGTGTGGTCAGGGACTAATACACCTGTCATCAGGGACAAGTACTCCTTTGATCAGGGACAAGTACTTCTGTGGTCAGAGACTAGTACACCTGTCATCAGGGACAAGTACTTCTGTGATCAGGGACTAGTACTTCTGTGATAAGGGACTAGTTCTTCTGTGATCAGGAACTTGTACTTCTTTGATCAGGGACTAGTACTCCTCTGATCAGGGACTTGTACTCCTCTGATGAGGGACTAGAATTCCTGTGATCAGGGACTAGTTCTGCTGCGTCATCATACAAATTTTGCGAAGTCATTTACATTAATATTTGATCTACACTGATGGACAGACGTAATGCACAACAACAGCATGTCTTCCTCCAGTGAGTGTGAGACCTGATAAAGCATTATTGTTGACTGTGGCTAATTAATAGTCTAGACATAATTTGTTTTCATGAAGAAAACTCTTCCTCTTTGATCTATCGTAAGTAACGTTATTTACAGTAATATATAAGGAATTACCAAAGTAAAGCCCCAAGATCGTAGACGATAAATTGCTTATTGTACAAAGTAGTTTTTGATGTTGGTTGCACTGATCCCATATAAAGTAGTGCAAAGTAAGTGCAGACAGTCTCTTTAATAAGTTATGGATCAAGTCTGATTTTTATTCTGGTTGGTCTTTAATGCTCCCAAATAGTCTCAAAGCATTAAGCTTTCTGGCTGTTTATTACAACAAAATTATTTGCAAAGACGTACCACATTTTACATAATTTTGCTCTCAGTAAGTTAATTAATCAATAGCGCCCCATCTATATGATAATAGAATTATAATAACACCCCTTCTATATGATAACAGAATGATAACACCCCATCTATATGATAACAAAATGAAAATAACACCTGATCTATATGATAACAGAATTATAATAACACCCCTTCTATATGATAACAGAATGATAACACCCCATCTATATGATAACAGAATGAAAATAACACCTGATCTATATGATAACAGAATGATAATAACACCCCTTCTATATGATAACAGAATGATAACACCCCATCTATATAATAACAGAATGAAAATTACACCTCATCTATTTGATAACAGAATGATAATAACACCCCATCTATATGAAAACAGAATGAATATAACACCCCATCCATATGATAACACCCCATCTTTATGATAACAGAATGATAATAACACCCCTTCTATATGATAACAGAATGATAACACCCAATCTTTATGATAACAGAATGATAATAACACCCCTTCTATATGATAACAGAATGATAATCACACCCCATCTATATGAAAACAGAATGAAAATAACACCCCATCCATATGATAACAGAATGATAATAACACCCCTTCTATATGATAACAGAATGATAATAACACACCTTTTATATGATAATTGAATGATAATAACAACCCATCTATATGATAACAGAATGATAATAACATCCCATCTATATGATAACAGAATGAAAATAACACCCCATCTATATGATAACAGTATGATAATAACACCCCTTCTATATGATGACAGAATGATAATAACACCCCTTCTATATGATAACAGAATGATAATAACACCCCATCTATCTGATAACAGAATGATAATCACACCCCATCTATATGATAACAGAATGATAATAACACCCTTTCTATATGATAACAGAATGACAATAACACCCCTTCTGTATGATAACAGAATAATAATAACACCCCATCTATATGAAAAGAGAATGATAACAACACGTTACGTTTTTTTGTTATTTCTGTGAGATAAGACATATTTTTCCAATTTGGAAAAAAGCATTGCTTATTTTCCTGTGTCTAAAGCATATTAATTGTCCCATGTCTAAAGTTTCAATTCCAACAGATTTTCAAACATTTCTTAGTAGAATGTGCAACCAGCTGTCAAGTTTACTTAACAAAAACACTAGTACACAACTTTTTCTAATGTCAAAATGTTTTTTCTTAATAAGTTCTGGTTCTGGTCAATTCCAACTACTTTTTTTCAAAATATCGTGGGCCATCACACACCCATCTCTCACGGAAACCCATCAGTATCACCAGGTTTGATTAACTTAATAATATCCTAGGTAAGAGTTACATAAAATCTTCATCAAATGATTTGCTATTATGTTGTTAACATGCTTACATTTATATCAAAGTAAAATCTTGATTAATTAGTTAATTAATGTTTCGTATAAAATAAAGTACACCTTTATGCCAGTTCAATAATGACAATCAGCTTTATATATGTTACTTTAATTAAATAACTTCAAAGGTTTTAAAGAACATATAATTGAGGATTGCTCATCTCTCTGTACAGTTGAGCAATATCTTGTCTCAGTGAATAAAAGTTGCTGTCTTTATTAGTTCACCTGAGCAATTTAAGTAACATATATATCTCTAACTGATCAAGTCGGATAATAATGTTAGAGTTATGGCCCTTGAAGCATAAAAAACTGCACTTTTTGACCTTTTGTGCACTCTTAGACATAGCACTTGCATTTTTCATTTGATCCTCATCAAACTTACACAGTAGGTATATAACCATAATATCTTTCACAAACCTGGTAATTAATGTTAGAGTTATGGCCCTTTAATCATCAAAACTTGCCATTATTGACCTGTTGTGTGCACTTTCACACCCACATTTTTCATTTGATTTTCATCAGACTTATACAGTACCGGTAGTTGTATAACCATGATCACCAAACTCAGCTGACTAAATTTAAATGTTTGAGGTAAATGACCCCTTGCATTAATAAAAATACCATCTTAGGGATTGTCTCATAGCTCTACGACAGGTGAGCAATTAAGGGTCAATGTGGCCCTCTTATCATGTGTCATTGAACCAGTCTACTGGCAATAATTTCTGATTGATCAAATTCCATTTTACATAATATAAATTTGTTTCGAAATGGCTGTCACAGTGTGATATTCTAAATTTCAAAATATTGATGCACGTAACATGCAGATAAAGGAGATCACCACCCCGCCTTCTGCAATGTAAGTCCCCTAACGAGGATGTACACCATTCACAAGTGTGGATTATATAAGAGTAAATATGGTAAATAAAGTCTTGGTGAATATCAGTAAACAACTGAAAAAAATGAAATTTCAGCTGATAATGCTATTGATATTCTTTAGAAAAAGTGTAAAAATATCACTTTAGAAATTGATTTATACTTTTCTTTTAATTAGTTTTTTGTGCAAATTGAAATTTAACTTTTTTGTAGGTAAGTAAATCTATAATAACAAAAAATGCAAGTTGTGTATAAGGAAACCATGATATGCACAAAAAATCTTGACAAAGCCTTGTTATTTATATATATAACATTTAACTTTGGTTGTGAATTTTCTTATCCACAATGCAGCTGTGCCCGGTTATCTCAGCTGGTAGCATGTCTGACTATTAATCCAGTGGTAGTAAGTTAGTAATCAAATAATCAGATAATGTTAATGTTTCCAGTAACCAAAAGTTGTAATAGTTTCTGCTACTTACATGGTTATGTACACCCTTTTTCTTCACATTTTTGTATGGTCATAATTGCTTTTCATGCTGATATTTTTACAAGTGTAAGTGGTAGACAATTCCACAACAAAGATGCAGGTGCACACATGGATGATTCAGATGGAATAATCAGATGATGTATGTTTCCAGTGACCAAGAAATTACATTGAATTGATTGAATATTAAGCGTAATTTTTATGCCTTTGAGGGCTAACAGACGATCAATTAACCTAACCACTGTTGCCTGGGATCCTGAAAAGTTAACCAGTACTCAAGCACACTCAATCTCCACAAGTAATTGATAACTTTCCCACTTGAATCAGCAGTGAGAGACGAATGATATTGAGACACAATGTCTTATATCAAGCATGACGGAGACTGTTGCCAGGCAGGGATTCTAACTCACGATCCCTGGATTGATAGTCAGACGCGTAAGCAATTGTACATCCTGGCCCAAGAAATAACAATTGTTTCCCCTTATAATACAATGATTTTCATAACGGAAAAAGTAAATTTATGTACACATTTCAAATTAAGTGGGTATTGGGCATTTTCTTATGCATTTTTTATGCTTAATTTTTTATTTTAATTGCAATTTCATTATATTTAATTGGTTATTTAAGTAAACACAGGCCAGTAATGTAATGGATAGTGTTGGCAGCTCACACCAGAGGCTGCGGGCACAATCCCCAGCTCGACGCGATGCCGCTCATAAAACAACACTAATCAGTACTGATTCTACCCAGGAAGATGCTTCGAGAGCGAGCATTTCATATAAGCTTTTTAAGCTTTCACCACTATCAAGCCCAATAATTTAGTATAAACTATTTATGTAAACAGGCTGCTTATTTGTTGATCTGTGTTCACTTTGACTCAGAATAAGAAACAGTCATTGAAAAACTGCATGGTGAAAGTGACAAGTAACATCGTATACAAAACATTGATATAATCGTCAGTCCTATTTAACTAAGTCGGTATGCATCTCACTATCAATCTAGGGGTCGTGAGTTTGAATCTTTGCCTGACTACAGTCTGTATGACGATTGGCCATGAACTCTGTTCTGCAATCATGAGTTTCCCACCTCTGATTATGTGGCAAAGTAGTCAGTGACTTGCAGAGAAAGGACCTGGTGTGTCTAGTAACTACGTAATCCCAGTAGAGATGACAAGGCGCACTGACAGCTGTTGAATAACTAAAATAATGTTAAAGGGATTATATTGGCATATAACCGTCAATTTCCTGTCCTAAGATGCACTTATGACTTAGAGATATACGTGCCTAAAGTGTCTAATTACATAACCTCTTTATTACAAACATCGGGTTTCTGAAGCCACATTTTTGTTTTTGTTTACATTTGCCATTTTCAACGAACCACTTTCGGGTTTCTGATTAATCATCGGATAACATCGTGATGACTCGTTTCCAATCTCTTTTTCGAGGTTTTGTTCAGGATGTTTAAGTTCAATGTAAACATTGCGCAATACTTTATTACCGGACGTATTAAAGTTTTGGCCAATATTCAATTACTGTTAATTTGATAACTTTCAAGTAAATAAAGGTTATATGTCAATAGATAAGCATTATTTTGTGCACACTGCATACAGGAAAAGTCTGGATTAACAGCGTGTTTGTGTTACTTGCCAATATAATCCCTTTAATATAAAACAATCACTTCAAATCTATATAAACTTTTATTTTTCTGTAATTGAGAGCAACATATGTAAAGTAATAATTAACTTTTTGGCTTTTTCATCAGGCACTTGTTAGCCTAAGCAGCAGCCTTCATTTTCTGCATGATATCATGTAATCAATAAAACAAATCACAGAACATAAATATGTTCATACCATGTTTGCTTTTTATTTTTAACAATTGCAAAATTGTGTATGTAACTTCTTGTAAATACTAGCCTCAGAGAAAATCAACAAACAAAACTTTCATTAAAAATGAGAGACATAAAATATTTACAAGCTGACTTGATTATGTGATTACGTTATTTCAATGGGAAAAGATAGACTGGGAAGAATTTCCAGGGAAGAAATTACAAAGTTCAAATCAAATAAGGCTGGCCTAAGATTAAATTAATTAACAAAAACTAGTGACTACCTGGAACTTGCGGTCTCATGGGAAATTGACAACCATTCTTGTTTAGCTCATATACAGTTTGTCAGCTGATTGTTCTTTCAGGCAATACTTATAGTCTGAAGGAATATACTACAGCTTGGGAAATCATACAGAGGAGGCCAGTAAACATCAGTGATTTTCCTGTTTTACTGACGTTCTGCTCCAATAGGATCCCTTTTAACTATAATAAACTCCAGGATCAAATTGTCATCTAAGAAGGCTATCAGGCAGCTAGTTTATATGTGCTGTTACATGTATGGCTGTCCCTCAAGCTACATCAAACTGACCAAACTACATCTAATTGACCTGACACGGGCTGTCAATCAAACAAGTTGATGATCCAATCAGCAGTCAATATTGGTTCCATTTCTACCATTTTGCTTAGACAAACAATGTATAAGTAACACTACATTGTACTTACTTGCACATTCAAAGAATAAGTAACACTACATTGTATTTACTTGGAGAATCAATGTATAAGCAACACTTCATTGTATTTACTTTGACAAGCAATGTATAAGCAACACTTCATTGTATTTGCTTGGACAAACAATGTATAAGCAACACTTCATTGTATTTGCTTGGACAAACAATGTATAAGTTACACTACATTGTATTTACTTGGACAAACAATGTACAAGGTAGACTACATTGTATTTACTTGGACAAGCAATGTTTAAGTAACACTACATTGTATTTACTTGGACAAGCAATGTGTAAGTAACACTACATTGTACTTACTTGGACAAGCAATGTATAAGTAACACTACATCCTATTTACTTGGACAAACAATGTATAAGTAACACTTCATTGTATTTACTTGCACATTCAAAGAATAAGTAACACTACATTGTATTTACTTGCACATTCAAAGAATAAGTAACACTACATTGTATTTACTTTGACAAGCAATGTATAAGCAACACTTCATTGTATTTGCTTGGACAAACAATGTATAAGTTACACTACATTGTATTTACTTGGACAAACAATGTACAAGGTAGACTACATTGTATTTACTTGGACAAGCAATGTTTAAGTAACACTACATTGTATTTACTTGGACAAGCAATGTGTAAGTAACACTACATTGTACTTACTTGGACAAGCAATGTATAAGTAACACTACATCCTATTTACTTGGACAAACAATGTATAAGTAACACTTCATTGTATTTACTTGGACAAACAATGTATAAGTCACACTACATTGTATTTGCGTGGAGAATGTATAAGTAACACTATATTGTATTTGCTTGGACAAGCAATGTATAAGTAACGTGTCATTGATTTTACTTGAAAAAACAATGTATATCAGTAACACTACATTGTATTTTCTTGGACAAGCAATGTTTAAGTAACATTACATTGTATTTACTTAGACAAACAATGTTAAAGTAACACCACATTGTATTAACATGGACAAACAATGTATAATTAACACTTCATTGTATTTACTTGGACAAACAATGTTAAAGTCACACTACATTGTATTTGCGTCGACAATGTATAAGTAACACTATATTGTATTTGCTTGGACAAGCAATGTATAAGTAACACGTCATTGATTTTACTTGGAAAAACAATGTATATAAGTAACACTACATTGTAATTTCTTGGACAATCAATGTTTAAGTAACATTACATTGTATTTATTTGGACAAAGAATGTTTAAGTAACACCACATTGTATTTACATGGACAAGCAATGTATAATTAACACTTCATTGTATTTACTTTGACAAGCAATGTATAAGTAACTGAACACTGTATTTATATGGACAAGCAATGTAAAAGTAACAGTAAATTGTATTTTCTTGGACAAGCAATGTATAAGTAACACTACATTGTATTTACTTGGACAAACAATGTATAAGTAACACTACATTGTATTTACTTGGAGAAGCAATGTATAAGTAACTGAACATTGTATTTGTTTGGACAACCAATGTATAAGTAACACTACATTGTATTTACTTGGACAAGCAATGTATAAGTAACACTTCATTGTATTTATTTGGACAAGCAATGTATAGGTAACACTTCATTGTATTTACTTGGACAAGCAATGTAGAAGTAACACTACATTGTATTTATTTGGCGAAGCAATGTATAAGAAACACTACATTGTATTTGCTTGGACAAGCAATGTATAAGTTACACTACATTGTATTTATTTGGACAAGCAATGTATAAGTAACACTTCATTGTATTTACTTGGACAAGCAATGTAGAAGTAACACTACATTGTATTTATTTGGCGAAGCAATGTATAAGAAACACTACATTGTATTTGCTTGGACAAGCAATGTATAAGTAACACTACATTGTATTTATTTTGACAAGCAATGTATAAGTAACACTTCATTGTATTTACTTGAACAAGCAATGTATAAGTAACACTACATTTTATTTAATTGTCCAAGCAATGTATAAGTAACACTACATTGTATTTGCTTGGACAAGCAATGTATAAGTAACACTTCATTGTATTTGCTTGGACAAGCAATGTATAAGTAACACTTCATTATAGTTACTTGGACAAGCAATGTATAGGTAACACTACATTGTATTTATTTGGACAAGCAATGTATAAGTAACACTTCATTATATTTACTTGGACTAGCAATGTATAAGTAACACTACATTGTATTTAATTGACCAAGCAATGTATAAGTAACACTACATTGTATTTGCTTGGACAAGCAATGTATAAATAACACTTCATTGTAGTTACTTGGACAAGCAATGTATAAGTAACACTACATTGTAATTACTTGGACAAGCAATGTTACGTGGGCAATAGTCTTTTTTGCATCAGGTCAATTGTTTTTCCCATCAGAAATAAAAAAGAAACAGTCTCCAAATGAAAACCCTTATAAAGAATAGCAAGCAACCATGGTCAAGAGGTTACCCCTGTGGCCCCATTGTTGTTCCTCTTAAGATAACAAGCAACCACTGCCTCTAGAGAGATTTCTGTTGTTGTAAATAAGCTTATTTTACACTGCCACCAGTTTACTCAAGGGCGATGCCCCCAGAAGAGAGTTTATCTTTTTATGTTTGCAGGGGATAGTGCAGGATACAGATTATAACCCATCATAAGTTTCTTCTGGTTCTTAAGCATGCTCGGTGTATAGCAAAGTTACACAGGCCTTCTGTTTAAAGTCCCATCCAGTTGACTGAAAGTATTTTTAGTTGGCCAGCCCCGGTAGTCGAACCCTCAACCCCAACACTAGAAGTCTCATGCTCTACCAACTGAGCTCATGGGGCTTAGCGATGTCATTGACAATTACCTCTCATCACTGAATCACGGGGCAGGAGATACTTTAGCACTCACTGGTTAAACTTAAAGGATTCCAGGAAAGAGTGGTTCGGTTTACTGAGTGTCCATTAGCCCTCGATGGCATAACAGTGAGGTTAAATATTCTTACAAACAGAATTGATTGTAACAACTACCAGGAGAATGGTTTCATGTTTTCTTTACAAACAATCATTTATCATTAGAGCCCTATAATAGTGTACACAGCCTTCCTTATGGCCACAATCAATTCCACTGTAATCACAGGGTAGAGGAAGACTTGCTGGAAATTATTAGCTTCTGACTTTCTATTTGGTACAGACAGTATTAACTGTCTCATTTCCGATGAAATATCCAACTTCATTGAATAAAGAAGAACGCAACATACATTATTTGATTTGATTTCTGATTATTTTGGCTATAACTTTTCTGAAGTACATCTTTATTATACAAACAACGCATGCTTTACTGAATTGTTAATCATCATAACTTAGTGGAGTCCGTAACACGTCTGACTAATAATCAAGGAGTTGCAAGTTTGAATCCCCAACCCAGCCACATTCTCCGTGATGATTGATAACAACATTGTGTCTCATAATTATTTGTCTCTCACCTCTCATTCAAGTGGGAAAGTTATCAGTTATTTGTAGATATGGGTGTGCTAGAGTACTGGTTAATCTTCTAGTATCCCAGGATACTGATTTAAAAATGGAGTACCGGTAATAATCTATATAAACAGACATTGAACACTCTTGTTTTGTGAGAGATGAAAGGCTCATGCACAAACATTCTTCTATGTGGAGAATAATCCTCAGTATATTAATTAATGTTAACACTCGTTAGAGGTTGTTCCATTGATTGTCCAACACCTACGCAGGTATATCCCCAATACATCAATATTTAAAGGCATTTTTCCAATCACAGACATTTGCCAAGATTGATTTTTTCTCCTTTAAACTTAATAGCACTGTCACATGACCTGACATCAGATATCTGTTGATAGTATCACTTTGTAATACTGATTACGGCTGAATTGACATTACAGACATTATTTTTCAGGTGCAAATAGCAATAACAGTATGTTGTACGTGGGAATTGTTTTATGTGTAAGGCATAGTTTAATATGTGTTTATTCAACTGCATAACCAAAATAATTAAATATGGTGAGTCCTGCATGATCGAGATGGACCCTGCAACTGTGTCAAGATTACTTGTATCTCACTGCTGAGGTCATGGATTCAAGCCCAACTGGGGCCATCACTTTTTGTGAGAAAGTTTGCCATTAACTTGTAGAGAAACAATGTAAGCATCTGTTTTTTTTCCATAATATAATCTTCTTGCCATAAATTTGATCTAAATATGACATGCTCCAGCCATAAACTTAATCCAGATATGACAGGTTCTGGCCATAAACTTGATCAAGATATGACAGGATTAGCCATAAACTTACTCTAGATATGACAGGTTCTAGCCATAAACTTGATCAAGATATGACAGGTTCTAGCCATAAACTTACTCCAGATATGACAGGTTCAAGCCATAAACTTACTCCAGATATGACAGGTTCTAGCCATAAAATTACTAAAGATATGACAGGTTCTTACCATAAACTTATTTTAGATATGATAGGTTCTAGCCATAAACTTACTCTAGATATGACAGGTTCTAGCCATAAACTTGATCAAAATATGACAGGTTCTAGCCATAAACCTACTCTAGATATGACAGGTTCTTGCCATAAACCTACTCAAGATAAGACAGGTTCTAGCCATAAACTTGATCAAGATATGACAGGTTCTAGCCATAAACTTACTCTAGATATGACAGGTTCTAGCCGTAAAGTTACTCCAGATATGACAGGTTCTAGCCATAAACTTGATCAAGATATGACAGGTTCTAGCCATTAACTTACTCCAGATATGACAGGTTCTAGCCATAAATATACCTCAGATATGACAGGTTCTAGCCATAAATATATCTCAGATATGACAGGTTCTAGCAATAAACTTACTCCAGATAAGACAGGTTCTACCCATAAATTTACTCTAGATATGACAGGTTCTAGTCACAAACTTACTCCAGATATGACAGGTTCTAGCCATAAATATACTCCAAATATGACACGTTCTAGCAATAAACTTACTCTAGATATGTCAGGTTCTAGCCATAGACTTACTCCAGATATGACAGGTTCTAGCCATAAATTTATTTTAGATATGACAAGTTCTAGCCATAAACTTACTCTAGATATGACAGGTACTAGCCATAAACTTGATCAAAATATGACAGGTTCTAGCCATAAACCTACTCTAGATATGACAGGTTCTAGCCATAAACTTGATCAAGATATGACAGGTTCTAGCCATAAGCTTACTCTAGATATGACAGGTTCTAGCCATAAAATTAGTCAAGATATGACAGGTTCTAGCCATAAACTTACTCCAGATATGACAGGCTCTAGCCATTAACTTAAACGCATTTTTTAACTTGACCTAAATATATATTTCAACTTCCCCCATGTGATCGCCATTTGATAAAATGGCGACAAAAGCAGACGAAGACATTTCAAATCATAAATTTTAAATTTTGGGTACAAAAATGAGGGGTTAATTTTAATGACCATAATTTGGTAATAGAGTTTTAAGTTAAATTTTCAACTATCCATAAACATTTTGATAACTTACCTCCTTAGAATATATTTAAAACAATTTGACAGGTTTTCATGATTGAGTAACTTTGTAGTAAACTGTGACGTAATTATGGCTCGTGCACTGTGAAATCTTGTGAGAATAGCGAGGAAATAAAAATGGCCTTGAACTAAGGTAAAATGTCTCAATTTAAACGCATTCTACAATATATTCATGCACAGTTTCAACGTATTTGAATTAAATATTATATACCAAGCATCGCTTTTATTTCATTTATTCTCCCGCATAATTGTACTTACACTTACACATATGTATACAGGCTATTGTTTATAGACATACCATTAGTGAAGAAATGGAGATAACGTGAAAACATGTTAAACCTCTATAAACTGGAATTCTCTCTAAACCAGACTTTTTGTTCAGTCCCAACTTTGTCCAGTTTAGAGAGGTTTCATTGTATTTTATTATTAGAATTGAAATTCAGTTACAATTTCACTATTCCTCTAGTATGAGCGATCAACGCTCCATTCACTGCATGACCACCCAGTTTATATATTTTTACTCTGCTTAAAGAAATAATCATGTGTTACATAATAGTTATGTAGATGAATTATTCAGACATGTGTCACATATGGTACAGTGACATAATTCAATTATTTAGAAGTCAATTTGTCACCATTGTTCCCCTAGACTTTGTATATGACTGGCTGAATTTTCTTCCTTCATTCTTGCAATATTCAACTCTTCATTTCAACAAGAATTCAGCAATCATGTGTGATTTATCTAATATTTTGTCTGGCCTGATTGATAAGGTCAGGATCATCATTAATCTAGTCGTCCTAGACAACATGTTTCCTTGGCCTCGGATTCCCTAGTTTAGATGCCTGAGAAATCGCCTGGTTGTTCCTCTTTCAATCCTTACATCTTTTTTTATAATCTTGTTTTTACTCTTGATTTTCTTTCTGTAGCATCAAGATGTTTACTTTCATATTATTTTTGATTTTTAATAAAAGTTGATTGTTTAGTTTTCAATAAAAGTTGATTGTTTAGTTTTCAATAAAAGTTAATTGTTTAGTTTTCAATAAAAGTTGATTGTTTAGTTTTCAATAAAAGTTAATTGTTTAGTTTTCAATAAAAGTTGATTGTTTAGTTTTCAATAAAAGTTGATTGTACAGTTTACAATAAAAGTTGATTGTTTAGTTTTCAATAGAAGTTGACTGTTAGTTTTCAATAAAAGTTGGTTGTTAAGTTTTCAGTAAAAGTTCAGTAAAAGTTGATTGTTTAGTTTTCAATAAGAGTTGATTGTTTAGTTTTCAATACAATGTTGATTGTTAAGTTTTCAGTAAAAGTTGATTGTTTAGTTTTCAGTAAAAGTTAATTGTTTAGTTTTCAATAAAAGTTGATTGTTTAGTTTGCAATACAAGTTGATTGTTTAGTTTTCAATAAAAGTTGACTGTTAGTTTTCAGTAATAGTTGATTGTTATAAGGTTTCAGTAAAAGTTCAGTAAAAGTTGATTGTTTAGTTTTCAATAAAAGTTGATTGTTTAGTTTTAATAAAAGTTGGTTGTTTAGTTTTCAGTAAAAGTTGATTGTTTAGTTTTCAATAAAAGTTGATTGTTTAGTTTTCAGTAAAAGTTGATTGCTTAGTTTTCAGTAAAAGTTAATTGTTTAGTTTTCAATAAAAGTTGATTGTTTAGTTTTCAATAAAAGTTGGTTGTTAAGTTTTCAGTAAAAGTTGATTGTTAAGTTTTCAGTAAAGTTGACATTTGGGTTCCATAACTTAATGACTCTAGCTTAATGACATGTTTGTTGGGTTTGGGCGAGTACAATCAGACTCGGGTTTGGATCTGTCATGGACTTAGAACAAAGTTCATGACAAATTGACCCAGTCTGGTTGCAGGTGCACAAAACCTTGCTCTTCCTATGTCGTCACATCATACATGAGACTTGGTACATAAAGGTAGCCCAGACTGTGGCCATTAATACTCATATACGTTACGGAGAGAGCTAACTGGGAGTAATCTATATGAGTGAGGATTAATACAAAATTGGCAATGCAAGTGACATTAGCACAAGTATTGTAACTCTTATGTCAGTAAACTGATACTACTAATTAGAAAATTAAACATTTTGCCGTCACACAGTTTTAACCAAAAGAAATGAGATTATGTCTATTTTTCTTTTAGAACGTCATTTTCATTTCGGATTTACTTAATTATTCATAAAATTAACTATATGACCTATAAAAGTTTGTTGTGAGAGCTATTAAGTATCACTTAATTATCACAAATAGAGGTCTTTCAGAGTTTAATAGCTCTTTTATTGCACAAAATGCATTAATAATGTATACCTACATTCATATTTGCAGAGCTTATTTTAGCCCAACGTCTTGCTTGTAATGCTATCTTAAGGCTATGGTTCCAGCGCTTTAAGCGGAACGGTATATTAGTGAATTGGTTTAAGTGTTTGATACTCACGACAGAAGTTGTGAGTTCAATCCCCGCTGATGTCTTTCCATGGCATGACCTTTAAAACACAACACTCAGTACTGGTTTTACCCAGGAAAACAAATTTGAGAGTAATTGACCTGATACGAGAATGACTACCGCTCTTCGCACTGACCACAAATCATTGTCCAAGTAAATACAATGTAGAGTTAATTTATATATCATCAGCTTTTCTAAGAAAAAAAGTGAAATAGAAAGCAATATTGATCGCTGATTGGACTGTTGAGTTGTTTGATTGACAGCCCATGTCAGGCCAATTAGTATATTTTAGCTATAAGAAATCAAACTTGAAACCAACAGTTATTTTGTAACAAACACTAACATCTTCAGACTGATTAATTATGTGTCCCTATAATTAATAAACTAGTAATCAAGGTCATCAATCAAGTCAGTGTCAGAACATTTTTGATATCTTCTGATCATCCGTATTTACTAATTATCCTCCACTGTTAGTCAGACCAGTCCGAGGCTTTGCAGAGAGTCTTCAATCATCAAAAATATGACAAATATTCCATCCCTTTTACATCTATAACACTTACTGATTTTCTCCTATTTGTGGATTTGGAATATTCTGGTATCATTAGAAAGAATAATTAATAAAGTTGTACTGACTGATTACAGAACTGTGGTTAGACTGATTTATTTGCAGGAGCTAACACGCAGGTTTATTGGTTAACCAGTGTGGTAAAACACAGGTTAATTGGTTAACCAGTACAGTAACACACATGTTAATTGGTTACCAGGACAGTTAAACATAGGTTAATTGGTTAACAATTACATGAGTAACACACAGGTTACTTGATTACAGGGACAGTAACACACACGTTAATTGGTTACAGGGACAGTAACACACAGGTTGATTGATCTTGGTCTATATTGTTTATAAATGGTATAATTGGAATGAACCTATGTCAGTTATCATTGTCACTATGCCTGACCTGGTTAGCTCCCTTGGTCCACTCCAATAAGGTGTCTGACTATCAATCCAGGGGTCTTGAATTCGAATCCCTGCCCAGACACAGTCTCTGTTATGATTCATATACAACATTGCATCTCTCACCACTGATACAAGTGGGAAAGTTATCAGTTACTTGGGGGTATGCTCGAGTACTGGTAAACCTTCTAGGATCCCAGGAAAGAGTGGTTAGGTTAACTGTTAGTCCTTGATGGCATGAAAATGACACTAAATTTTTAAAGGTTTTTGCTGAGGGATGTTGTTTTTAATTTTTAAAGGTTTTTGCTGAGGGATGTTGTTTTTACTTGGATTAATTTTTGGGTCTTCCTATACCAAAAAAATAAATAAAGTTGTTTCTTGGATATGGCATTGTAACCCACATCCAAAAAATAATAATGATTTAAAATGGCACATGGAAAATTTGAAATCTTTGTTCACTTATCAACTTGATATTTACACCTAGGTATAATCATGTGATGGTGTTAACCCTTTACTCTATAGATACGTGTTTTCCTGCACCAATCACAGAAAGCCTTTGACAACAGTGCAGGAAGAGTTCAGATTGCTCGTAATGAGCAATCTGAACACTTCCTGCACTGTTTTCCACTCTGTCAGTTAATAAAAACATAATTCACCCATTGCTGATACGTGGTGAATTAATGCTTTCAGTATTAGAGGTGTCCAAAGGCGTCTATATGAAGTAATGGGTTAATCTCCAAGTGTAAGATAAGAAAATTAATGCAAATTAGTGTTTTGAGAAGTTATCAGTATGCCTGTAAAAATTCTTTAAAAAGTACAAAGCTCAATAGAGTTTCTTTGCAATACTTCCTGTTATAATTATTGATGAAATCAAAATATATTTAACGCTTTTTGTTAAAGAATGCCAAAATATGATGGCCTCTACCATGATCAGAGTTGTTCATTTTTTCAAAATGAAAAGGAAATTGTGCATGTTTTTTTATTTAATATTTACATCATGTTTACATAATATATGTCAGAAATTGTGTTAATTAAATGAAGATTTAAAAAAATTTCTGTGTGTAACCTTCATTTAAAAAAAAATTAAAATCTATTTTTTTACAAAGACTGCAAATAGGCATTTGTCCAACTCTGACTGCAAAACATGTGCACATCTCGTGACGTGTGCAGTTTGAAACTGATTCCACGGCTGCTTCTGTTAATTTGATATCTCTCTACAATGGTTCTCATGAAAAGTAAAAGAAATAAAGAAAAGAAAATTAAAATTTAAAATGACAAGAATCTTTGTGTTTGCTGCAATGTGCTGGCATTTTAATGATGGAAGAATCTTTCGTTAACATAAAGATAAACATTAAAGATTTTCATGTCGATAAAAACCCCAAAGATCCACTTTCTAACATCTCGTTTTACAATACTAAAATGTGCAAGTCTTTCTTTACGACGTAAATATGTAAAACATTATTGCTTTCGTTCATGAAAATGAAATCATCAGCATTTATAAAGGACAGAAAGTGGTAATTTGGCAAGAAGCACTTTGATTATGACTTTGGACATTGTTTTGTTAATGGAATGTGTAAGATATTATTTTTTTTTTTTTTAAGTTGAAAATTTAGTCGAATTTGCAGTTGAAAATTTAGTTCAATTTGCAGTTGAAAACTTAGTCCAATTTGCAGAATGCCAAACTGTATAATATATTAAGGCTATAATTTTGAGCTGTGCTCATAAACCAAGTAAACGATCTTAATTTAATAAGAAATAACAATATCATTGTCTTACGATAAACAAGTTTAACAGATGTAAATAATTAGTGGCTGGAAGCAAAAATTGACCAGTGTCTTCATGACCGCAATCTTAAGTTTTCACCTCAGCTGATATTGTGTGTAATAGACTTTACTATGCAACCATATGACCCCATTAGCTCAGTCAATAAAGTATCTGACTGTCAATCCAGGATTGTGACTTCGAATCTTCACTTGGCCAGAGTCTCTGTGATGATTGATATACAACATTGCATCTTATAACCTGTTATGTAAGATTTTAACAGTGCTTTGCTAACAAAATTTGCAGTGGTGTTTTTGTGATAGAGTGTCTGCCTTGCACGCAAAAGGTCATAGATTTGATTCCCGGCCCATACATATGATATTTTCAGGACTCAAACCTGTGAATTTAGTAATTTTTTCATGTGAGATTCATGCCTTAAACTGTGAGTTTTTTTAATGTATATTTTAGCGTGCGAAATTCAATCATTTTTATAAAAATTTACATATGTGGATAAATGGATTTAATTATGAGCATCATAATGATGTTTAAAATTAAAACTGAGTATAATTAAGTCACTTACAACATCTAACAGGAAAAGAAGTTTCAAAAACAAATTTTTTCTTTAATTATATCATATTTTATTTTCATGATTTATGTCATTTTTCTACTTATTTCTACATTGTTTCTATTACATTCAATTCCATACTTTGAGTTTAATTACACACACCAAGGTCCTGTATATAATCTTTTTTATAATTCCTTGCACACTCTCTCTCTCTCTGCAGTTTTAAAAAGACACAGAATTGATCAGGATACTTTTGACTGATTATTGATTTTGACACTCATAGATTGAATAAATTCACTATTCAAAACTGGTAGTTCTGTTGTTGCGGGGATGGTGTATTCTTTAGTCTTTTCCTCAATCTAATTGATAGACAATACTGGTCTGAGTCATTGGCACAGCTTCAGAACTGAAAAATATAAATTATCAAAAATAAATATTTGTTTTTATCTGCAAATTTTTTACTTGTGGTTTTACATAAGCTTTTGGTAGTGTCAGGATATGTTACAGGCAGAGTCTGATATTGATTATTTTTATTCATAATCATATGAAATATTAAATAGAAATAATTTTAAGTATTTTCATTTTTACCATGTTTAAGCATTTCCAGCATCCATTTCAATATGAATGTTTTTTCATCCTGGCCTTGTGTATTCACCTAAAAAATATATATTTATACACACCTTCCAAAACAGGCACTTTATATCTAGTATCTGAACACAGGAACTCCAGGGACCAAAGAACACCTCAACGAACAACAAACGTTAGAAATAATATTACTACCTTTGACTCGATACCCTCTCGTCACGTTAAATGGGAATGTGCGTTTCTGTATTGAAACTAGATAAACGAGTAATCATCTTTCCAACAACAACCTGGTAGAACATAAATAAATCATCTCAGTAAATGCAATGTATATATTGCTTTAAAAATATGAAAACAAAACTTCAAAGACTGACCTACCAACACCAAACATCAATTCAATGCGTTAATAATCAATTATCAAAATACAATACAAATTGCTTCTATTTGTTTACTTAACAACAATTGCTCCATTTACCAGAACCCCCCTCCCTCGAGGCATACTGTTGAAGACACATGTTTTGTTTTGCAAATTACCAGGTGCGTGTCTTTTGGTTAACTTGGATTTGTTAAAAAAAAAAAAAATAAGCATAAACAAGCTAAATGGCGGACATTATTGTAAAACTCTGAAAAAAGTGGTCAACTTCTCTACTTTTGAAATATGGTTTTATTGTGAGATTTTGATCACGACCCGTGAGATCGTAAATTGGTAAAAAAAACTGTGAGATTTTGTCTCACGCTGTTAGGTATCACATGTATGCTGGCCGGGTTATACTAAATACTTAAAAGATGGTACTTGAAGATCCTTTGCTTGGCGCTCAGCAACTAGATAGTTCTAAGGTCTCAGGTCAGCCCCGGTGTCAGTATAATGTGACTGGGTGGGGTATCATACCATATGTCTACGGTATGATACTCCTGTGTGGCAGCGCTCAGAATAATGTCTCATGTATACACCGTTTTAATACAATTGAAAAATTGACGAAAGCGATGCTAAATATCATACAACCTTAACAGGCTTAAACATTCTGGAAATAAGATCACTGGCAGAGTGACTCGTATCCCTATCCGTATATAATATCTACAGCAACTATTATTGTCACTATTGTCAGTCAACTTTTCTAATTTTAAAAGTGATACATCTCAGACACAGGTAGCTATGGGGCTTTCCAATTTTAGACAAATTAGTCATCTATAGATACATAATTTAAACAGAAGTTGTCGACATTCTTCCTAGAATAGAGCTCTGTAAAATTAAGAAACTTTTTGAAATTTCTCTCAGACTGTATTTAAGGCATCTTAAATGCACAAGTTTTGAATGCTTTTGATTAATCCCCTAGGCTTCTGGAGGTAGTATTAAGAGTTTTAGGAGTTTTAGTGAGTTGAAATTGGACTTTCACAGATTAAAGTTACTCGGGATGGTCCAATGACCACTTGAACGTACAGGTCACTTGCATTATATTATGGAAAACCACTTATATTTAATTTTTACCTGTCATTATGATTTAGTCAACTGTTACTATAACTGGACCTGTTCACTTGTATTAGAATGTTCCTGGCATGACATGACTATCATAGTCAATAGATCCGGTGATTGCTCAAATTTGAAGAATCAGCTGCTCAGTTTTCTACCACAAATATATTGTGTGTCCGCTATTATCGTATAACTTTATAATAGAAACAAATCAAAATTTGCAGAAATGTTTATCTGTTGTACACAAAATTAAGGTTCATTCACACTAGATCAAAGACAACTTTGAAGGTCAACCATTCTTGAGAATATTCTTAGACTTGAGCTTGAAAATCCAAATTTCATCCTCAGATATCTAGTTAATCATGACATATAGAATAATTGTTAGTGTTAATTTGACTATAATACAGTATGTCCCTATAAGCTTGCAAATTTTGGTCTCAAAAAACGGTCTCTAAGTGTATTTTTCAAAATTCATTCTTGAGTTCAAGTCTAAGAATATTCTTAAGAACGGTTGGTGAATACCAGTCCAGAAGTTATATCATTGTGTTGCAACTGTTATTGTACAACTTAATGATGGGAATGAGCCAAATTAAACTGAAATTATTTTGACAATAAGTAGATAATGAGAAGAAGTGATATACAAAAAATGTAAAATAGTTTGTATTACGAGCCGTCACTTCCGTGGTAAAATGTGTTTTATTTCTACATTAATTGTTGGCTTAGCATCTGTATTCTTTTTTGTACATTGCTATTAGTATAAAATCAATCCCAGTTTCTGGTTCAATTAACAATGGCTGCAGCTGTGTATGTAATGATAATGTTAGATTATAGGTCACAATGTGACAGCTGCGCATGCATTTATGTATGTAATAAATGCATATTATGTATGTATCCTTCTGCATAATGAGTGTACTTGGTGAATCAGAATATAGGAATCATTAGTGCAAGGAAATAATTGAGATGATTTCTTATTCTGCTTTTTAACTGTGGAAGAATTTTACTAATAGCCAAGTAACATTATTACGATATAATGGTTATCCAAAATGAACATGATAAACGGGGAATGAATTACTGATGAATTCTGCTTAGTGCATATTTAAAAGTGTTTATATTGGAAGGGTTTGCCATGATTAAAATAGTTTAGAATTATTAATACTCAATGATGCATATTCAGTTTAATTGTGTGAGAGGGCCATGTTTGTAAATATTGTCATATAAACAATGATTGATCGAAAGAATATTTAACATCATTTTTATGCCATTGATGGCTAACAGACGTTTTGTTAATCTAACCGCTGTTTCCTGGGAACCTTAAAGGTTAACTAGTACTCGAGCACATCTCGCGTCAGCAAATAAATAATAACTTTCCCACTTGAATCAACAATGTGAGATGAATGATAATGAGATGCAATGTTGTATATCATTCAATGCTGAGACTGTGGCAGGGCAGGGATTCACACTCGCAACAACTGGATTGATAGTCAGACACACTGTCAACTGAGCTCATTGGGCACGCGTCGTATAATCAAGGGAGGATTTGCAATGATCAAAAGAATATAAATTTGATGTTGACTCAATACTAAATTAATGTTTAATTGAAAGCTACATTGTACAAAAATTCTAGGAAGGATTTGCAATGAATCAAATAAATATAACAGTTTTTATATC
Source organism: Panopea generosa (assembly GCA_029582155.1). Classification (NCBI taxonomy): domain Eukaryota; kingdom Metazoa; phylum Mollusca; class Bivalvia; order Adapedonta; family Hiatellidae; genus Panopea; species Panopea generosa. The sequence continues at coordinate 24,365,379 of CM055898.1, forward strand.
AGCTTCAATACTCCATTGAAGGACGATGTTTTTATACCCCCGACAAACAAAGTTTGAAGGGGTATATTGGAGTCACCCTGCGGTTGGTCTGTCGGTCTGTCGGTTTGTCGGTCTGTACGTTGCAATTTTCCTTGTCCGGAGCATCACTTGAAAAGTACTGGATGGAATTTCATCAAACGTCATACAATGGTAGAATATAATGAGAGGAAGTGCAGTGTACAAGAAACATAACTTTATTCTTGCTAATTACAGAGTTATTGCCCTTTGATATTTTTTCTTGTCCGGAGCATAACTTGAAAAGTACCGGATGGAATTTCATCAAGCTTCATACAATGGTAGAATATAATGAGAGGAAGTGCAGTGTACAAGAAACATAACTCTATTCTTGCTAATTACAGAGTTATTGCCCTTTGATATATTTCTCTTGTCCGGAGCATTACTTTTAAAGTACTGGATGGAATTTCATCAAACTTCATACAATGGTAGAATATAATGAGAGGAAGTGCAGTGTACAGGAAACATAACTCTATTCTTGCTAATTACAGAGTTATTGCCCTTTGAAGTAGCAAAGACTTATTGTTTCTTACTCGATATTACGGCTTTCGTCTTTTGGTACAACAACCTACACATCGTAAAGGCGGTATTCTGGATCTCCTGTTTGTAAATAGAGATTTTGTCGACAGTGCTTTAGACATTATCCCGACGTACTACAGTGACCATTTCATAGTGTCATTGGCAGTTCCACTCAGAACTATGTTATAAAGTGCACTAAACCCACAAGTGCATCGTAGTAACTGTTCCATACTTAATAATAGAGTTCAAGTGTCAAAAATGTAATGAACATATGCTATTTGTTAACAAACAATGCATAAATGTTCAAAACTTTCAATTGCTCCAAAATCATAGCAGTGTCATTTGTAATGAACTGTATACAAAGACTTTGCCAAATGTTTATAAACTGTCTTCTTCATAAAAAGCCATCAGTGATAACAGTTTAATAAAGTTCATGAAAGAACCAAGTTAATGAATACATGGAGTTCGTGCAAAGCAGGTTCGATATTGTATTCCAAGTGCTCTTGTTTGTTTCTTATCCATAAAATTGTTGTCCCTCAACATAACTCGAAAAAGAATAACATTTATTGATTGCCATGAAAGCTTGTACACTGCACAATAATTAAAAAGACCGTTTTTAATTTTAACAAAACCATAAAAAAATTAACAATACAAAAAACTCAATCCATAACATTCTCTTATATTAAGTATTTTTTTTGTCTGGAGCATAACTTTAAAACTATTGGATATAATTTAATAAAAAATTTCATACAATGGTAAACCATTTTCTGTCATGGCGGCGTTCGGGGGTGGGGGGGGGGGGGGGGGGGGTATTCATCACCTTTAGTGATAGCTCTAGTTTTTGTTGAATTGATTTGGGGCTATATTGTACATTAATCAAAAAGGATTTGTAATGATTAAAATGATTCAGGGCCCAGTGATCTTAGTTGCTGTCTTTTGACCTCTCACTGCTGAGGTCAGCTTGATGTTGTAGTTTGCTAGTTTGAGTCATCCTTCACCAATAAAACTAGATTAAAGCATGTGATCCAGTGATAGAGTATCTGACCCAGGGTTGGAAAATTGTTGGTTCATTCCTCCGCAAATGCTATTTTGTGGTGTCCCTGAGCAAGACACTTTATCTGCTTATTGATTCTACCCAATAAGACCTCAAGCTTGATTTGTCTAAGGTAACTTGTTTCACAATCGAGATAAAAAATATTTGTCATTTTGTTGGAAAATTGCATTACAGTACAGCATTTTACAGTAGTTAGTTGATATGACTAAGGGCTACATTGAAGTTTTAAGCTAGTTAGTTGATATAACTGAGGGCTACATTGAAGTTTGAGGCTAGTAAGTTGATATGACTGAGGGCTACATTGAAGTTTGAGGCAAGAAAGTTGATATGACTGAGGGCCACATTGAAGTTTGAGGCTAGTAAGTTGATATGACTGAGGGCTACATTGAAGTTTGAGGCTAGTTAGTTGATATGACCGAGGGCTACATTGAAGTTTAAGGCTAGTAAGTTGATATGACTGAGGGCTACATTGAAGTTTGAGGCTAGTAAGTTGATATAACTGAGGGCTACATTGAAGTTTGAGGCTAGTTAGTTGATATGACTGAGGGCTACATTGAAGTTTGAGGCTAGTAAGTTGATATGACTGAGGGCTACATTGAAGTTTGAGGCTAGTAAGTTGATATGACTGAGGGCTACATTGAAGTTTGAGGCTAGTTAGTTGATATGACTGAGGGCTACATTGAAGTTTGAGGCTAGTAAGTTGATATGACTGAGGGCCACATTGAAGTTTGAGGCTAGTAAGTTGATATGACTAAGGGCCACATTGAAGTTTGAGGCTAGTAAGTTGATATAACTGAGGGCTACATTGAAGTTTGAGGCTAGTTAGTTGATATGACTGAGGGCTACATTGAAGTTTGAGGCTAGTTAGTTGATATGACTGAGGGCTACATTGAAGTTTGAGGCTAGTAAGTTGATGATTGAGGGCTACATTGAAGTTTGAGGCTAGTTAGTTGATATGACTGAGGGCCACATTGAAGTTTGAGGCTAATTAGTTGATATGACTGAGGGCTACATTGAAGTTTGAGGCTAGTAAGTTGATATGACTGAGGGCTACATTGAAGTTTGAGGCTAGTAAGTTGATATGACTGAGGGCTACATTGAAGTTTGAGGCTAGTTAGTTGGTATGACTGAGGGCCACATTGAAGTTTGAGGCTAGATAGTTGATATGACTGAGGGCTACATTGAAGTTTGAGGCTAGTAAGTTGATATGACTGAGGGCTACATTGAAGTTTGAGGCTAGTAAGTTGATATGACTGAGGGCTACATTGAAGTTTGAGGCTAGTAAGTTGATATGACTGAGGGCCACATTGAAGTTTGAGGCTACTGCTGCTGTTTGTTTCTGTTGATAAGTAGGGATATTTTTTTTATAAAGTGACAGTAAAGATTAAGAAACTGTTATTATATAAAAACTTCTTAATTGGTTTATTAATATCTGGGTCCTCCCTGCCCGAGTGGTCTAAGATGTCATCTCAAGAGCACTTGCCTCTCACCATTAAGGTTGTAGGTTTGAGTCATGCTTGCTCAAAAAACTTTATGTGAGAGTTTCCAGTTACTTGCAGAAGGACGGTGGTTCTACTCAGTCTGAGGTCTTCCTCCACCAGTACAACCGGATATGCCATATATAACCTGAATTGTGTTGAAAATGGCGTTAAACCCCATTAAAAAAACATAAAATTACATTCCTTATTACTTTAACTTTGAAAATAAAAAAAATGTTTTTAAAATGATATTAGTTAGAATTTTAATAAGTTTGATAACTTTGGTAAATTTAATGTGTTTAACCTGGGATACCTTAATTAAAATTTAATATCTAACATTTAATGATAAAAGAAAACTACTTTGAAAACAAAAAGCAGCTGAATAATTAGTTTTATCTCATAATTTTAGATAAGTTGGAGTTAGTCTAATATTGAATAATCACATATGAACTTTTCACTTATAAAACTTATAAATTTAGTAATATATCACCTTGTTATTAATCATATAACACTGGCAGCTAAGGTCACACGTTTATAAAGTAATAAAAAAGTAAGTCAGATCTAAGCATGCTGGACTTCACAAATGCAGCTTTGTTTGCTCATTTTGTTTGATTATCTGCTTGCATTACTTTAAGTATATTTTACTCCTGATATTTCATAAACTATAATAATAATAATAATGATAATAATGATAATGATAAAATATTGATGATAGTAATAAAATAATAATGATACTGATCATAATGATAATCATAATAATGGTAAAATAATAATGGTAATGATCATAATGATAAAAATAATAATGATGATGATGATAATGATCATAATAATTAAAACAATAATGATAATAAAAAATAATGACCATATTTTACCAAAAAAACTCAGTTATACTATATATAAGTTCAATCTGTTAACCTCACTGTGAGCAGGGCCCAATTAGCTCAGTCAGTAATGTAACTGACTATCAATTTAGGGGTCGTGAGTTTTAATTCCCACCCGGCAACAGTCTCCTTGATTATTGATATACGACATTGTGTCTCATTATCATTCATCTCTCATCACTGATTCAAGTGGGAAAGTTATCAGTTACTTTCCCAGATTGGGTATGGTCTAGTACTGGTTAACCTTTCCGGATCCCAGGAAACAGTGGTTAGGTTAAATGATCGTCTGTAAGCTCTGGATGGCATAAAAATGACGCTTAATATTCAGTCAGTTCAATCAATCAATCTTTTCGTATTAGAGTCCTTCAATGTATTATAAAAATCTCCTTTTAAATATCTGCTTCTGTGAAATGTTCTTTCTGTTTAATCTGTGGTATTCAGGTTAAAGACAGATTGTAGATTAAAGAGTACATATTTCCAAATTGTCAAAACTTAAATGATGGAATGGTACTTTTAATGGCTTGTCAATACATAAGTAGGTCAGTTTGTGTGTGGAAATGTTAATATTAAAATTTGATAAAGAATATTCAGTGATCCAGAGGACATTTACATTATGGACAAGGTTGGTAGTCGCGGGTTTGAACCCAAACTATAGACCTTTTATAATGGCCTCATTATCATAAATCCACACCAAATATGCTGTTCTACCAAAAAAACGGGCACATGATCTCTGAACTTGCTAAACCATCTTGCTAATATAATTGATTGATTGATTGATTGAATATTTAGCATCATTTTTATGCCATCAAGGGCTAACAGACGATCAGTTAACCTAACCACTGTTTCCTGGGATTAACCTGTACTCGAGCACACCCCATCTCTGCAAGTAACTGACAACTTCCCCACTTGAATCAGTGGTTAGAGACGAATGATGAGACACAATGTTGTGTATCAATCATCACGGAGTCTTTTGCCAGGCGGAGATTTGAACTCACGACCCCTGGATTGATAGTCAGACGCGTAACCGACTAAGCTAATCGGGACCCAGCTTGCTTATATAAATAAAAAATATCAAAATGTCAGCCTTAGCACTGGCAGAAATATAGAGAACACTTCTCACAATCTTGCAGCTTAAATTAAATTAACTGGGGTTGGCATACCTTGAAAGGCCAGACATGTTGGTAATATTAAGTTTTGTTTGCAAAAGAACATGTTGAACTCAACTAGTTGGGGTCAATTTTCCTTGTAATTATTAGATTTAGATAATGATACACATATGGTGTTTGTCAACTGAGCACACAATAAACGAGATGATTCCCTTGGGGTATTGTTATAATATGTATATTATACCCTTCATGAGCGTCACAAGTGTGTATCCAGGGAGACAGAACATTGCCTGTAATGCATGAATCATAGTTGTTGTTGTGTGGTGTTTAACAACGCTTTCAACAATTTTTATATCACTTGAACAAAGCTCAAGCTGTGCTGTTTTGATCACCTGTTATCTATCCGCTGTCGTCCATTAACTCTAGCACTCACATTTTTCATTGGATCGTCACTAAACTTGTATAGCAGTTATATAACCATAATATCTGGGACAAGTTCTTGAACTGGCCAAAATGGACTATTAGTGTCAGAGTTGACATTAAAAAATGCACTATTCCACTTTGTTTAGTTATATCATGATGATGTCTACTTAGTATTCTAAGCTCTGCCACGCTGGATTATCATGCTGCAGGACATATTGTGATGCACTGTGTGATTCCCCAGACCTGACCTAGAACTTTCCTTTAAATTCTGAGCCCCAAGTAATTTAGGAAGCTTCTAGGACCATTTTTCAAATCTCTGGTATGGCCTGACCCAGGGATCGAATTCATGTTTTTCGCATGCAAGGCCGATGCTGTACCACTGGACCAGGGCTGCAGTACATAATGTATTGTAATATCAACTGGCATTGTTTATGGTTAACAAGTCAGAATACTAACCTTCAAATTGTCAGCCATTTTATTATTTATAAACAGATGATTAAAATAAATGCTTCATTGAATTATAACATGGTTTTGATTTTCATTAAATTTTATTTAAAGTAACAAGAAAATTATTATATAAACAATCAAAACCAATTGAGGGAGAAATCAACATCTTCGTCCCAGACCTCGTATAACCTTCCAGGCGCAGTCATTCTAGGAATCATATTCTGAACTGAAATTCAATTGAAAGAACCAATGAATGAATTTTATTTTGTGATATTAAATTAAAATTGATTTTTCAGTATAATGGTAGCCCTGCATTATGTTTATATGTCTCAGGCCAGATTCATATCAAGCTGAGATTGTCCAACATCCTTAAACAAGTAACTTATTTATTTTGCATTGATCGTGAAAAAAGTTCTACAACTCAGATCAATCACCCTAAAAATATTCCTAGGTTGAATCAATACAAAACGTGTTCGATAAAGTGTCTCGCCCAAGGATATCACACATATCAGTCATGGAGGTGAATCAACACCCTGACCCCCCCACTCCCCATACATGCATTCAGCATGTAACAAGTTACTCACAGACTTTCCAGCAGAAAGCTGCAGTTGTGGTTTCTGGCTAAGCTTTGTCCAAATTGTTTGTGAGAAAGTTTATCAGTTGTTAAATGTAGAAGGACATTGGGGTTCTACTCAGATTGACTCCAGTGTTTTTTTTTACCCCAAATATTCAGCGAAATTTGGCCCCATGATTCCTCTCTCAGAATAGTATGTTTTTTCCCCCCCCTAAGGTCTGATTTATTCCCCTAAAAAAAAAAAATAAATAAATAAAGTTGTCTTTTAAGTGTAGTTTAATGCCAGTTTAACAGTTTAAAACAATGATAACAGGGATGTTGACCTGTTAACTGTTTTAAACATACATACTTATGATTTCTTTTGTTTTGTTTTTTTATTTTACGACCTATCAAAATTCCCACAAATGTTCATTTTTCCTTCTTCAAAAGGCATCAACCCACTTCACCAAAAAGTAAAAAAAAACAACACTGCACTCTGATGTCTCCCTTCAGCTGCCAAATACAACTGTAAGATGTTGAAAATGGTGTAAAACACTCTTATCAGCCATTATGTAACAAGTCAATTAGAATTGGATCTAATTAGTTTATAAAAGTTGATTTTAACTTGATTGGGAAGAAAGCTCAGAGTTTATATGGATCGCTCTGAAGTTCATTTCTTGTGTAAAACCAGGATTCGAGGTTATCAAACTTTGTTGCATGCTCAACTCATGGTTTCAAGCTCAACTTAAAAATGAAAGGACTCGTTCTAACTAAATAAATGTAAATACCTGAAACTTTCTTCTTCAAATTAGCATAAATTCTTTCAAAGTTGATTGATTGATTGAATATTTAACGTCAATATTATGCCAGCGAGGGCTTACAGACGATCAGTTAACCTACCGGTAACCACTGTTTCCTGGAATTAACCAGTACTCGAGCACACCCATCTCTGCAAGTAACTGATAACTTTCCCACTTAAACAAGCGTCGAGAGTTGAATGATAATGAAACACAATGTCGTATATCAATCATCACGGAGACTGTTGCCTGGCGGAGATTCGAACTCGCAACCCTTGGATTGATAGTCAGACACGTAACTGACTGAGCTAATTGGGCCCAGCTTTCAAAGTTGAGACAAAGTTAGGTGTGTGGACTTCAGTTTGGATTTATATGTACATCTTGCAAATTGTGTTAAAGTACGAATTTGATTTGAACATGAAAAAGGTTTTATAAGGCCATAATCAATAAATGGCTAGATTATCATCCCCGCCCGCTCCCTAATTTTCATGCTGCCTCCGACCAATTTTATTTATTTATTTATTTTTTTATTTTACATTGTTTTTGAAAGATCACCGGGGCAAGTATTGGATAAGATGTGACCTCTTGCATGAGTGGGCATCACCCTATTCACTGCTTAATTTAATTGATAATCAGAACGCTACTGGACACCATTTTGTATTTTTGTTGTAGAAAAAATTTCAACAGAATAGTAATCAACTAAGAAAACCATTTGTGGGCCACTTTTTCCTGTTAGAACCAAGAATTTCTCATTCTCGATTTCCCAGTAGGGAAATCGGCCATTGTTCCATACTCATTTTTTAGGTTTTACATTATCATTCCATTACATGAAATTACATCATTTGTCATTTGCAAAAGAGTTTTTTTTTACCGGTTTTTGTCAGGAAACAATTACGCTATTGCAGGGTATGTGCTGCTGGCCCTGTATATTAAAGTTGTCGCAGCAAGACTACCAACGTTTAGAGTGTGATAGATTTATGTTGTGCACGATCTAGTGTATTTAGCAGAAACCTAAAACAAAAAGTTCCCAGCTTGGTTTTGTTTGTCATGGTCACCATTTTATGTCAACACATATTACAGATAATATGTATTTAAGGTAAAATAAAAAAAGAGTTGTTTACCTCTTAATAGGAACACAATTGCTACGTACCAAGCAAGGCTATTATATACATACTTGGAACAATTTTGTCACGGTAACTGATCAAGGTCATGACATGTTTTTGTCAAAGTCACTTGTCAAGGTTCAAACCATAAACAATTTTCTTGTCAAGGCCACTTATCAAGGTCATAAAGATAATCTTGTCAAGGCCATTTATCAAGGTCATAGAGATAATCTTGTCAAAGATTCTTATCAAGGTCATATCAAAACATTTCATTATAAGAATATTATTTTTAAGGTCATTTAATAGTCATTATTATATTAACTATATCATATTAGTTGACTCAAGGTCAAACTGTAGGTCACTTACCTAAATAGAATCACGGTCACTTATCAAGGTCATGACATATATTTAGAACAATAAAACAAAGCAAAAGTGAGATAAATATTATATAAGTATTTTGTTAACTCTTTCTTTATCAGTTAAAACCTTGTAAAACTAGCTGTGTTCAAATCAGTAGGGCTAGATTTCATTAGGGCTCGTTCAAATGTATGTGTTTTAAATGAACATTTGAGGATTTTTGCATAACTGCTGTATTAACACATTATACAACAGAGGCAGCTGCTGTACATTTACCATTTTATATATTTATACATTATACAACAGAGGCAGCTGCTGTACATTTACCATTTTATATATTTATACATTATACAACAGAGGCAGCTGCTGTATATTTATCATTTTATATATTTATACATTATACAACAGAGGCAGCTGCTGTACATTTACCATTTTATATATCTATACATTATACAACAGAGGCAGCTGCTGTATATTTATCATTTTATATATTTATACATTATACAACAGAGGCAGCTGCTGTACATTTACCATTTTATATATTTATACATTATACAACAGAGGCAGCTGCTGTACATTTACCATTTTATATATCTATACATTATACAACAGAGGCAGCTGCTGTATATTTATCATTTTATATATTTATACATTATACAACAGAGGCAGCTGCTGTATATTTATCATTTTATATATTTATACATTTGCACATTTTATTGCTGATGCTGGGTGAGGAAGTTGGTGTTTGTCGGTACGTCTTGGGAAAGATTATTTGAGAAGTATTTTTAGTTATCAACAGTCTCGTAATATCAATCTATTTTATCTGCTTTTATCACTACCGGTGGCAGACTTCCTCTGGAACAATGTGACTTCTGGGAATGGGTTATATCATTGATATCATGTTAGGAAACAATATCTCAGATCCAAGATATAACAGATTAGCATTGTATCAATACCCGGTTGACTGTTCAGCTGGTACTCCTAATGGTGATCATCATACACTGATACAGATTAGAGTTTGTGTAAACTGGGGACCAGCTATTATGATCAACATTGCTGATGTTACAGTCAGATTCAGTGATTATTATTTGATGATGCTTCCATTTTGTTCAGTGAAAAGAGTGTCATATTGTTTCATGTTTGGCAAGAATAAAAGTGAAGAAAAGTTCAGTGGTAAATTCATAGGTCACAATTAAAATGTTTTGTTTTCATACTGGGAATGGACAATAAAGTTTAGCTTCCGTTTTGTTCATTGGAAAAAGTGTTGTATTGTTTTCATGTTTGGCAAGAATGAAAGTGAAGAAAAGTTCAGTGGAAAATTCATAGGTCACAATTTAAATGTCTTTTTATCAAACTGAGAATGGACAATAAAGTTTAGCTTCCATTTTGTTCAGTGGAAAAAGTGTTGTATTGTTTTCATGTTTTGCAAGAATAAAAGTAAAGAAAAATTCAGTGGGAAATTCATTAAAATGTTTTGTTTTCAAACTGAGAATGAACAATAAAGTTTAGCTTCCATTTTGTTCAGTGGAAAAAGTATCATTTTGTTTTCATGTTTGGCAAGAATAAAAGTGAAAAAAAAGTTTAATGGGAACTTCATTGTTAACAATCAAAATGTCATTTTGTTTTGAAATTTGTATAGTTCATTGTTTGTTTCTGGCTGCATCAATCTTGGGAAATACATTTAGGTATTTAGCAAATGGGTAAACTAGGGTATTACATGACTAATGTGTAGGATTGTACTTTTTCCCATCTACATGAATAGTAAATATGATGTTGTCATCACTAAGGCACCATGAGGAGAAATTTTCGTTGGACTTGGTGTAATTGTTAGATTTATGTTATTTGTCTTTAGTCAGTTTGTTTCCTTTGGGAAAGTGCTGGCCAGTGTCTGATTTCTAATTCTCTTTATGTTGATTTCGTATTCGAATCTGAATCAAGTATCTAAGCAAAGAACTGGAATATGACTGTTTGATAGTAAGTAGGCTGTGATGAGACAAATCTTTTATATACCGGTCAGTTTAGCAAAATATTGATCTCTACACAACATCATTTGGGGATTTCGTGGCCTGCCAGTCTATAATGACTCAGTTTCAAGTGCACATATCTCACAGTCACCACTGAGATCTACTCAGATCCATTCTGAGGTCTTCCGCCCGTCAATAAAACAGGATGTAATAAATAACCTTTTATGTATTAAAAATGCTAATCTGTCCAAAATGGCGACAGTTTTCCCTTCCAATGATCTAGAAAATTTAGTTTTATTCTCACAATTATACAATATTTACTAACATTATCTCTCTCTAATCACTCTTAGCTCCCCTTCTTTTCCACCCACACATAAGCTAAATCAGATATTGTAAGACTAAACCATTTTTAAATGCTCTGGCTGAAGTTTGTGAATAAATTTGATCTATTTGCTTATCAAAACAGACATGGTTGTTTAACAATAAATGTACAAGTGACAACCTTGTTACAGCTTTTCCTGGATTCGTTTGTAAATATATGCCTGCTGGTCTTTAGCTCTACTGGCCAAAGGCCAGCAGGGCTTATGTCATGGTAAATTGTCCATCGTCTGTCGTCCGTCCATTAACCTTTTTCTTTTAGACCCGATAGCACCTTCATTTTTCATTGCATCATAACCAAACCTGCATAGCAGTTATATAACCATAAGATCTTGGACCAGTTCTTGAACTAGTGTCATTCGACCACAAATGCCCCCACCACAGGGCTTATAAGCACATTTTAAGCAAAATTTTTAAAAACAGTTTGGGGTCAGTTTTACATAGTTATATAAGGAAAATGTTGTAGACGTGACAGTACCTTCATTTTTCATTGAATCTTAACAAAACTTGCACAGTAGTTATATAACCACAAGATCTCGGATGAGTTCGTGAACTAGTGTCATTCGCCCACAAATGCCTTGCCACATGGCTTATAAGCAGATTTTAAGCAAAATGTTAAAAAAACATATATTCTCTGAAAGTTCAAGGCCTAGACCTTAGATACTTTACATGTAACATTGCATGGAGGTCCTGTAAAAGATTTGTTAAAATTGGGTCCCTGGAGTCAGATTTGGGGCTGCCACAGGGGTTGCTGTTTTACATAGAGTTATATAGGAAAAATGTTGTAGACATGATAGTACCTTCATTTTTCATTAAATCTTAACCAAACTTGCACAGCAGTTATGTTACCACAGGATCTCGGATGAGTTCTTGAACCAGCATCATTCACCCACAAATGCTGCCGCCACAGGGCTTTTAAGCACATTTAAAGCGAAATTTAAAAAAATTAAAAAAAAACAATTTCTCTGAAAGTTCTAGGCCTTGACCTTAAATATTTTACATGTAGCATTGCATGGAGGTCCTGTATAGCATCTGTTGCCAGTAGAGCGTTCAGGTCCTCTTGTTATTATAACACAACCATTGCAGAGGTGTATTTGTTCAAGCCGCGGCAATCAGATCTTACCTCCAAATTCAAACGCTTTTTCTGCAAAACTTGTTGAGATGTTTGTCTTTAAGAAAAGCAAGTGTTGCTGATGATCAAGACTAGTTAAATTGACTATGGATAGCTGGCACTATTTTTCATTGGTTGACAGCAGTCACATGTACTTTTTAGCTCGCCGGGATGAAGTCCACGGAGAGCTTTTGCCATAACCCTGGCATCGTTGTCGTCTGTGGACATCCAAGTTAAACTTTTGCATTTTAGTTTAAGATATCTATGCAACCACTCATTGGATGTGAATGAAACTTTGCATGTGTGTTCACCATCATCAATGGAACACATATAGACAAGAACCATAACTCTGGATTGCATTTTGACACTGTTATGGCCCATTTTTGACTAAGACACCCAGGGGAAAGCTTTGTTGTCTTCTGCCAACACTTGTTTACCAAACGAATGGTATTACTTCAATTTTGTTTATTGTATGTATGACAGTTCAGTATGATCACAATATTTCATAGCTGTATTTCAACTGAGAACTATCATATAAGCTGTATTTTGATTGGCTTGTCATCTGAGAACATCATATAAGCTGTATTTTGATTAGCTTGCATGTCAACTGCAAACTGACATATAAGCTGTATCTTGTCAACTGCAGACTGACATATTTCTCAGTTTTCATGCTTAAATAAAATATCTTGAGCAGAGGTCTAAATATGACTAGTTGTTTGTGGCAGATGTATAGGGGAGAAGTCATATAGATGATTGGGACTACAATTTCAAGATTCTCTATTCTACATTTCTACAATTACTCAACATTCACTCAGATCCCAAAATTTTCTATTTGATTTTTAAACCTTAAATTGCACGGTTTCTTGTTCCTGCACCAACTATTACCCTGTTAAATTACTTTAATTAAGTTTAATAGGAAGCGAGCAAAATTGAAGTATTTTTGTTCTGTTTGTATCCAGTCTTTTGACAGATATTAGATGAAATTACTATTGATTACAGAAACAAGATGCTCAGCTAACTCAATTGTTCCATGCTCCAATTGATTTCCCCGTTGAAGAAAGGCTTCTGAACACGGGCTTTAAGGCTTTAACAATAGCACCCCACAGTGCATCTCCTTTTAATTGCACATTGTTGCGTGCAATGCACCAAGTGTCAATAGGAATACGTTATATCATTTAACGATTACCAATTAAGGTGAAATAATCAGACAAGAGCTGACTGTAAAAAAATGTGCTGATTGGTGGGTTATCGGAGCAGAGTGTCAATAGAAGCACAATATGGTGATGAATGATAAGAAGGAAGTGCCAAGGTGCCTACACAATTAGACATGTGAGATAAACACTGTCATCTCAATAACAAGTGTATTAGTCCATCTCTTGTTGCATATGGCAAATTGACAGATGTATTATGAAAATGGCTAATTATTCCAAATTTAGCTACATCTAGATCAGTGAGATATTCTTAATATGTTCGTAAATTACATTTTTATGCCCCTGCCATTGGAAGAATGATGAAACGACATTAGGTGTTCTCCCTATCCTTCTGTTTTCACACTCAGAATGGGCATTTAAGTATGCAGGATTTTGGGTTAGTAATTTCTCAGACAGTTGGAAAATTGTTGAAATTAATCATGTGACTGTTTCTATACACTTTATGTGGCCAAAATCTGTTGTATAGCTAAAATTTAACCACACAAGTTAATCAGCTGGTTGCAAAGAAGCCACTTAAACACCCATTTGTTAGAACGTCGTGGTCAAGTTGGTTTCTGGTCAATATCTTCTGAAAGGGTCTATTGTGTTTAATAGATATTTCGCATGTAGTTGTATAATTTTAAAATACTGGTCAAGTTTGATAAATGTCTACATTGGTCATATATTACAGAAGTTGACTAAGTTTTTGGACAAAATTATTGTTTTGCAATCAATAACTTTAGAAAGGGTTTGTTTTTACTCAAACATGTTCAGGTTCCAGTTGAAGAAGGTGGTGATTTGAGGATGGGGATTTTAATCAGATTTTTCTCAACCATTAAAATGGCCCATAAGTTTAATGGAAGGTACCATCATCCAATGACCACTTACATCTAACCACTGAGGTTGTGAGTTTGAGCCTTGCTTGGCCCAAAATCTTTATGTGAGAAGTTACTTGCAGATTTTAAAACTGTGGTTCTATTCTGATTCATCTTGAGGTCTTCCACCTCCAGTAAAACTGCCATTACAAAACATAATAAAAAATGGATGCCATAAATAAAACCTGTGTTGTACTGAAAATGGTATTAAATCTTCATAAGGGCATCTGCTGCAATAACATGGATGCTTAGTGTTTCAAGAAAAGTTTTGATAATTATTCTACTATGTCCTTCAATACATAATATTCTTGTATCACTCAACTCATATTATTCTTCTGCGTACAATTCTCCGCTGAGCTTCCAAAAAATTGCAGCAACTTGGAATGAGAAAATTAGTAGTAGACTGATTATGATGTTCCACAAGTGCTGGATTGTGAAATAACCTTTGCTTTTACGTAAGCATTAAAAACATGAAAAATAATTAGAATCCACTTTTCAAACCATTCAATCATAATGTCAGCAGAAAGCAAAACCGATATCTGAAACCATAAATGGTGATTGTAAACTCTGCTGATTGATAGTGAGATCAGTTGTTCTTCCACTGCGACAGACTTCGTCATTATTTACTCATTTTAATGTATCTGATAATGCACTTTCTGTAAAACTGCAAGTCTCTGTGATACTTTAATTGCCTGGCGCATCATTTCAAATCTTAAATCAGGGCTTCCACGCACAACGCAGCAAGGCATACAATGAAGAGTTGATGAAATTGTATCCGGGAAATTGAGTGGTTTGGCTGCGAATAGTCTATTGAATGTTTCTTATTTGTTTTAGCTATTTGTATGAAACAATAAATGATTAACCAATGGGAACATACATTAAAATTTTTTATTCTGATTGTGTTGTATTAAAAAAGATGACGTTACTGATCTTAAAGATAAACAAATCAGTTTAACAGCCTAATAAAATACCAACATTTCTTTTATTCCTTTTTCATTTTATTATAGAGCCCATTGATCGTTTATTAATTGTAATTAATTAAATATTATTTATTTTTTTGCAATTGATGATGAATCAATTATATAATTATTATTATCTCAATATGCCTAAAATAAAAGCCCCGGGGCGTGGCATTATGCCTGACTTGGGCATTTATTTGGGTCATAAAAAGTAATTGAACAATATTGACAAACAAATACATTATTACATTGTTTTTTTTTTACTGATATCACTAAAAATAATAAAAATATTTATGAACCCAAATAAGTGGTGGGGGATGGAGGCATCTTGCGATGGCGTGTCATTTCCACAAGTTAGTTTATATCCTGAAGAAGACTCTGACTGCAGAATCATTGACATTACTAAAAATAACTAAAGTAAAAAACATGTTGTTTTTCAAACTTTGCAAATATCAAGTTCATTTTAACAAAAAACATTGAAAAAAAAACAACGCTGGTTTAGACTTGTCCTCCCAAAGAAAAAACAAGAGAAAAAGTAATTTAGGTCAACACTGGCAGCAGATGCGGCACCATTTCATTTGTTTCAGAAAACTTATTCTTATTGATGCTCAACTTAGTCTTCAAATTTTTTTTTTAAATTTCTCAAATGCACCATAATTGAGGGATGATGTTGAGTAATAATTAACTATAAACGTTGTTACTATGAACATTAAAGATTTATTAATGATTAACTAAAAAAAAATGTGGAGGTTACAATATGCCATCTCAGTTTTATTGATAAGCCACGTTACGACAACTGGACTTCTTAATAGTCTTGCTTTGTGATAAAATGATATTGGGGAGACATATAATTTGTATAATTTTGCGAAATTATCTTGTTATAAAAAAATGACTTGATATGGACTAAGGCAATTTCTAAAGTAGAGTATTCAACTGTTGTTTTCCATTACTAAACAATAATTAATTGTGTAGCACTAGTCACAAGTGTCTAAATATTCCTGAATAACCAGGACATATCGTAATTAAAACTGACACTTAATCTTTACTGAAATATTTCTTTTCTTAAATACATAATCGTTCATATTTGTCTTTAATTATGACATGACATCAGTCTATAATACTGCATAATGTCTTGTTTTTAAAAAAAACAACACTGCCTCTAATAAATCCCCCAATCCCCCCTTAACAAAATCTTGCCTTTTATTTTTCTTGTAATTGTGAAATGTTATGAATTGAATGACATCATACTTGGTTTGTTTGTGGTCATATATGTTAAAAAGTGTAACTAGTATTTTATTAGTCCACTTAAATTTATCCATCCATCTTTCCAACTGTCCAGTGTCTGTCTGGTGTCAGTCAGTTCGGAAAGATTACTAAAAATATATATCCTAGCTAGGTTTGTGAAACTTTGCATGTGGATGGATGCCAATAAGGAGATAATGCAGGCCATTTTATTTATCAGTTGGACAAACATGGTTGCTATGGCAACAGAATTGGTAAACTAGTTAGGGACTCCTGTGTCTTGTTTTTAAAATATTTTATCAGCATGCTAGACAAAAATAATAAAACTTTTTCTCACTGTGACTTCAATCTGATGCTACAAAAAGCATATGGCATTATGTAAACTTCTGTTACAGATATGTGATTTCATTGGAACAAATTGCTGCCATAAACACTCCATTGTGCTGGTTAAGTACAACAAGCATTCAGCTTCATTTACATTGATTAGTACAATAAACACCACAAGTATTTTTTTTTTGCTTTTATTTTCCTGTATGCAATAAACAATACATAAATATTTACTTGACTAACACAAATTGGCTTCACACGATGAATATATGGTCTCTTATATCACCTAGCATATTGCATGTGTCACTTTCTGCAATAAACACATTGGTTGCTATTTACAATGAACACAATTTACTGTGTCATTTGCTGCATTAACTCCTTTTTCTTCTGTCACTCACTACAGTAAGAACATGTCTTTTGTAACTCTGCTACAATAAAAAACATGTTTTTTTGTGTCACTTGCTACAATAAACTCTTAATTGTATGTGTCGCTTGCTACAATAAACTCTTAATTTTCTGTGTCACTTGCTACAATAAACTCTTGACTTTCTTTGTCACATACTGCAATAAACATATGACTTCTTGTGTCACATACTACAATAAACATATGACTTCTTGTGTCACTTACTGCAAAAAACACATTAGTTCTTGTGTCACTTACTGCAATAAACTCATGCATTCTTGTATCACTTAATACAATAAAACGAGGAGTTCTTGTGTCAAACACTGCAATAAACACAAGACATTTTGTGTCACATACTTCAATAAACATACAAATTCTCATGTCAAGTACTGCAATAAACTAATGACTTCTTGTGTCACTTACTGCAATAAACAAATGGCTTTTTGTGTCACATACTGCAATAAACACATTACTTCTTGTATCACATACTGTAATAAACACATGAGCTCTTTTGTCACATGCTGCAATAAACACATGAGTTCTTGTGTCACATTCTACAATGAACATGTGAGTATTTGTGTCATATACTGCAGTAAACACATGTCTTCTTGTGTCACTTACTACAATAAAACATGACTTCTTGTTGAACTTACTGCAATAAACACATCATTTTAATATATGGTACAATAATTACTGAATTTTTGTGCCACATGCTACAATATAAAAACTGATTTTAGGGTGTGTCTGCCAAGTTTAATACTGGCAGCAGTCATAGTGTCTCAGTCAAGTATAACACTAACAGCAGTCAGAGTGTCTCAACCAAGTGTAACACTGGAAGCAGTCATAGTGTCATAGTCAAGTATAACACTAACAGCAGTCAGAGTGTCTCAACCAAGTGTAACACTGGCAGCAGTCAGAGTGTCTCAGTCAAGCGTAACTCTGGTAGCCGTCAGAGTGTCTCTGCCAAGTATACCACTGGTAGCAGTTAAAGTGCCTCAGCCAAGTGTAACACTGGTAGCAGTCATAGTGTTTCAGTTAAGTGTCACACTGGAAGCAGTCATAGTGTCTCGGCCAAATGTAACACTGGGAACAGTCATAGTGTCTCAGTCAAGTGAAACACTGGTAGCAGTCATAGTGTCTCGGCCAAGTATAACACTGGGAGCAGTTAGAGTGCCTCAGCCAAGTGTAACACTGGCAGCAGTCAGAGTGCCTCAGCCAAGTGTAACACTGGCAGCAGTCATAGTGTCTCGGCCAAGTGTAACACTGGTAGCAGTCAGAGTGCCTCAGCCAAGTGTTACACTGGCAGCAGCCATTGTGCCTCAGCCAAGTGTAACATTTGTAGCAGTCATAGTATCTCAGCCAAGTGTAACACCGGCAGCAGTCAGAGTGCCTCAGCCAAGTGTAACACCGGCAGCAGTCATAGTGCCTCAGTCAAGTGTAACACTGGCAGCACTTATAGTGTCTCAGCCAAGTGTAAGACTGGCAGCAGTCAGAGTGCCTCAGCCAAGTGAAACACTGGCAGCAGTCAGAGTGCCTCAGCCAAGTGTAACACTGGCAGCAGTCATAGTGCCTCAGCCAAGTGTAACACTGACAGCAGTCATAGTGCCTCAGCCAAGTGTAACACTGGCAGCGGTCAGAGTGCCTCAGCCAAGTGTAACACCGGCAGCAATCATAGTGCCTCAGTCAAGTGTAACACTGGCAGCACTCATAGTGTCTCAGCTAAGTGTAACACTGGCAGCAGTCATAGTGCCTCAGCCAAGTGTAACACTGGCAGCAGTCAGAGTGCCTCAGCCAAGTGTAACACTGGCAGCAGTCAGAGTGCCTCATCCAAGTGTAACACTGGCAGCAGTCACAGTGCCTCAGCCAAGTGTAACACTGGCAGCAGTCATAGTGCCTCAGCCAAGTGTAACACTGGCAGCGCTGGAACCTCAATTGTTTAGATGAATCTTATCCTTCATATAAAGGTGGGCTGGTACACTTCTGTCACCATAAATGAATGATTTGTATAGATCAAGTGCAGCAGGTCTCCTGGCAAAGATGTTTTAGCATGGTGTTTGTTTGGGTTATGTCTATGTTACCCTATGACATAACAAACACATGTAAACAGTGCATTCTTTTCTCTGCAAATGGTAAACAATCATAAACATCAGTTACATGCATACCTGCAACTGCATAATAACCGCCGACATACATCACTTTGTTGTCATAATTATTCAGTCGATTTAGCCGCCTCCATATATCGTGCATTTTTCCACCTGATATTGAAATCACCGTCGTGTCTTGGAGTCCGCAGTCTTGAATTTCTTTAAGTATAGAATCCCCGATGATCAAGGTCTTGCTTCAACAATTTTTTATTTCACTGTTTGGTGTTTTAAGAGGTGGATCATTTATATTCTGGATGCTTTGAGTTCCTGTTGGTAAAGTATCATTTACAGGCTGAGATGTCGTGATTTCTGTATGTATTTCAGTGCATCAGATATGGCCATAAGGCGTTGTTGGATAATGTCACTACATTTCTGTACTCTATCACCAATGGTTTGTGAGCCGTTTTGTAGGTCTTCTATTTTACTTTCAAGTTGACCTCCTGTGATGGTTGATTGTTTTTTGATGCTGCAAATTTCATTGCGGATTTGAGAAAAATTTCGGTTTGTGCATTCAATGTGCCCAAACAGTGTGGTTTTCACTTGTATAATTTCAGTATGTATTTTAGCCAAAATGTTTTTCAGATCATCATCCCCGCCATTGTTGGAATCAGGGGATTTCGAATATTCTTCAACGGTTTCTAAAAGTGACTTTTGATCGACCATAACAATGTCAATGTATTCAATCTGCTGTAAATTCTGCGATTCAGAGATGTCTTCTGTTCGTTCATTTATATAGTGTTGTAACATCTGACGAAAGGCTAAATTCGTGTCGTCAGTAGTCAAGTTCTCGTTAACCAGCTTCATTTCAATAATTTCAATAATTTCAACAATTTCTAGTAAATGGGAATTCATGAACAGTTCAACGCACTTAACCATTGATCAGACAGGAGCTGGTGGTATTATATAAATTGAAAGTGTACGAAGATTTCTTCCCTTCAGAAACTTTAAATTTTGTTTCTACATGACATTCTTTATTGTCCATTATGGGGATTCTCTTGAACATTTTCATCATGGTTTCAGATGTGTGAAACATATCAGCTGCATGTTTTAACAGTTCAAACACTCCTGTAGTAAGAATAATTTTGATATCACCACCTGTTTGTATGATTTCTATCTTCATCCGATCTGTCGCCAGTAACTTCTTGCTGATTGCTCTGTCCACATTCAGAGTATAATCACGATGTTCCTTGATGCCCTCATTCCTGATTGATGTTTCCAGCCATTTTCTTGTTTATGTTTGTTCCTTTAGGGCCATACTTAAATCCATATACTGGGATTTTTAAGTCGAATGGTATTATGCTATTTTTAAGTATATCAAATAGAAAATGAATTTGAAATTATATATTTTGTAATAAAAACTTCTCATGAAAAACTTATTACCATACATCCCAACTTCATGATGTTACTATATAAATGTGACACTGGCAGCAGTCAGAGTGTTTCAGTCAAGTGTAACACTGGCAGCAGTCAGAGCATCTCAGTCAAGTGTAACACTTGCAGAAGTCAGAGTGCCTCAGCTAATTGTAACACTGGTAGCAGTCAGAGCATCTCAGTAAAGTGTAACACTGGCAGCAGTCAGAGTGTTTCAGTCAAGTGTAACACTGGCAGCAGTCAGCATTTCAGCAAAGTGTAACACTGGCAGCAGTCAGCATTTCAGCAAAGTGTAACACTGGCAGCAGTCAGAGCATCTCAGTTAAGTGTAACACTGGCAGCAGTCAGAGCATCTCAGTCAAGTGTAACACTGGCAGCAGTCAGAGCATCTCAGTCAAGTGTAACACTGGCAGCAGTCAGAGCATCTCAGTCAAGTGTAACACTGGCAGCAGTCAGAGCATCTCAGTCAAGTGTAACACTTGCAGCAGTCAGAGCATCTCAGTAAAGTGTAACACTGGCAGCAGTCAGAGCATCTCAGTAAAGTGTGACACATGCAGCAGTCAGAGCATCTCAGTCAAGTGTAACACTTGCAGCAGTCAGAGCATCTCAGTCAAGTGTAACACTGGCAGCAGTCAGAGCATCTCAGGCAGCAGTCAGAGCATCTCAGTAAAGTGTAACACTGGCAGCAGTCAGAGCATCTCAGTCAAGTGTAACACTGGCAGCAGTCAGAGCATTTCAGTCAAGTGTAACACTGGCAGCAGTCAGAGCATCTCAGTAAAGTGTAACACTGGCAGCAGTCAGAGCATCTCAGTAAATGTGACACATGCAGCAGTCAGAGCATCTCAGTCAAATGTAACACTTGCAGTGTAACACTGGCAGCAGTCAGAGTATTTCAGTAAAGTGTAACACTGGCAGCAGTCAGAGCATCTCAGTCAAGTGTAACACTGGCAGCAGCCAGAGCATCTCAGTCAAGTGTAACACTTGCAGCAGTCAGAGCATCTCAGTCAAGTGTAACACTGGCAGCAGTCAGAGCATCTCAGGCAGCAGTCAGAGCATCTCAGTAAAGTGTAACACTGGCAGCAGTCAGAGCATCTCGGTCAAGTGTAACACTGGCAGCAGTCAGAGCATTTCAGTCAAGTGTAACACTGGCAGCAGTCAGAGCATCTCAGTAAAGTGTAACACTGGCAGCAGTCAGAGCATCTCAGTAAATGTGACACATGCAGCAGTCAGAGCATCTCAGTCAAATGTAACACTTGCAGTGTAACACTGGCAGCAGTCAGAGTATTTCAGTAAAGTGTAACACTGGCAGCAGTCAGAGCATCTCAGTCAAATGTAACACTGGCAGCAGCCAGAGCATCTCAGTCAAGTGTAACACTGGCAGCAGCCAGAGCATCTCAGTCAAGTGTAACACTGGCAACAATCCTTTCTGTGGTCGTCATGATCTGACTGTTCCATATTGATCATTTTATGTTTACCAATATGTCAAATACTATTAATCAGTTAATAATAGATTGTTTTATTATTTCTGGAAGTGCATGACCTTGTTTTTGATTGGAAGCCCACACTGTCAAACTCTCCTCATAGTACTACTGTATTGACTGAGAGATAGAAAATGAGAATTTCATTGATTTTGAACGGGGAGTCAGCTGGAATATTGCAGAGTCCCATTGACACATGTGAAGCTTGGACTGGAGTAATGGAAAAATTAGTCTTCATGCAATGGACGATTAAAAAACAGTGAAGAATGGGATTTATTACAATTATTCATTACCGTTAACATTTAGATGCATTATTGATCACATAGAGAGTTTCGTGTGAACAGCTTAAAAGCTAAAAGTTTGCGCTTGCTACTGTTTGATATTTGTTTCATTTAGTGGAAAAATGCTCTTTTGTGAAAAAGTTCTCGTAAATTTAGGCGTGGTTGATTGCCTGGCTGCAAATGAGACATAGACATGATATTTTACAGACCTGGTGATGGAAATCGGCACTAACTGAATGGATTGTCGCTACTATTGTTGTTCTCATATTACAGATAAGCACTTAGAGGTTTTCTTTGCTAAATTGGTATTGAAATTTTTTTTTTTACCCTGATTTGTAATGGTTGACCATTTATTCACATTGTCAATAGTCTTGGCTCTTCATTCTGGAACCTTGTTTCGTTATCTATTTCTAAATAATGGAAAATACTCAAACGTTAACACTATTGATATTTGAGGGTTGGGGTAGACCATCTTTCATTCAGACACTGACAGTACAATTATATTTATATCATTATGACATTAAAAGTTATCTTATTAATATATATATATATATATATATATATATATATATATATATATATAATGTTAACAGAAAAATCCATGGTAAAGAATTAACTAGATAAACAAAAATTCTTCCATATTCTGACAATTACAAAAGAGATATTTACTTCAATAACAAGCTTAATCATGACATATTACAGTTACTGGGCCAGGTTTATCAAGTTCCCACAATATTATAATTACATTTTAAATTATTATTGATGAAGGTAAACCAAAATTTTCACTGAAATACTATGTTATTCCATTACAGTATTTTTTTTTTATTATATATAATTAATTTTTTTATTGTCTTTTGGACTTTTCTTACATTAAACTGTTTACTGTTTATGACTGCTTCAGCAACCATTTTGAGTGATTCCCTGTCTGATGTCAGTACAAAAGAAAGTTTTATTTCTCAAGTCTCAGATAGGAATATGTGCACAGTCTGTGAGATTTAATTGCCTTGGGAATATTTGAAATAATACCTTAGATCCAGACATTTTGCATCCAGCCAGTAAATCCGGTAGATCCAGCAGTTTCATAGTAGAATTACCTCATATTGACCAGGATTTGCTGAGTTGATATTTTGTAGACCATTTATATGTTTATCTCAAGCAAATACCTCTCATAGAATAAATATTACCTATTCACAATAGCTAACCTGCAGTTTAGTACCAGAATGACCAGAGTTGAGTGACTGACCATCAGTGATTTGATTAACTGAAATCAAATTTTTTAATCATCTTTTTAGTTTATTAAAAAAAGTTTAATACAATTTGACTTAGTGTCAGAATTTAAGATCGGAATGCTTTTTTTTGAAGTCTATCAAAATAAGTTAAGAGCAGTTGACCGTGATTCACTAAAATGGTCTGTTTAAGTTGTTCTTGGTTCCTCATTGACCCGCAGGTGACCAGAGAAGCTCAAGTGTCAAGATTTCTTATCTCTGACCATGGAGATTGTGGGTTCAAGTCCAGATCAGTCAAAAAAAAAATTATGTGAGATAGTTAGCCATGTTCTGGCGGAAATATGGTTGTTCCACTGAAATTCATATCTAATATCTTTCTCTTCAAATATTGCTTGTTGCGATAATATAACTTGTAATGTGTTGAATTTTTTTATTGCCCCCCTCAGATATTCAAACCAATGTAAAGCCACATTTAGTGTTACCTCTTACAGTCTGTCTTTCTGTGCAACCATCTGTCCCTCAAATTCGTTTCCAATGAATATTTTCTGAAAGAGTCTATATATCTAATTGATATTTTGGTGTGTGGCTAAATTATTATGAAATACAGGTCATGTCTAATATTTCAGTACTAATTACTGAATCAATGTTTGAAAGTAGACAATGAAATTATAGTGATAATCCAGTGTTATACAAATGACCGCAGGGTTTATCACTTAAAATCAATATGGCACATGTTCAATAAGTTCTTCAGCACTTTGAAAGAATTGAGTAATGTCAATGATGCGACTGATGATATTGTTGTATATTAGGTTAATACAACTATACTCTAATGAGAAACAGAAATCTATTGATTTAGTAAAATAAAGAGAGAGGAGGTGACTGTGTTGGGATGTAATATGCTGTCTCTATTATTGATAAATTTATCATTTTAACTACATAGAAACCAAATCACAGCAGCCACAACCATTACCCTGCCTTGTGATATTGTAACGAGTAATCTGAGTGTTAATTAGATAATAGCTAAGACCATTATTAGACACATTGTGCAATAGTGTACAGCTGATTAAACACAAAAAATGGAGAAAAAGAAAATCGAGGAAATATAATTGGAAAAAATAAATGTCCGAATGATGTAAATTTAAAGATGTTCACATCTTGTTGATAGGAAAAAAATGTTAATAATTAATATAAATTTCAAGAATATTGTTTATTTAATTTGAAATTTTCATGTTTCATTATTTGAACAGAAGCAGAAAAGGTTTTAAAGAGTTAGTTACATTTTAACAAATTGAAAGAAAAAACAAAGGACAATTAATAAAGGACATCATAGAGATTTACAAGATTCTTCTGCTGCATCTAAGTTTTGACAGATATTGTGGTAGAGATGGTACTTTGATGAGTTATTGATAAGACAAAGTTGCAGTAGTGGTAAACTTGTACAGTTGTGACTTTCTTTAACAGTTGGATTACATTTCAAGGGAATTATATCCTAAAATGAACATTTTCAAAAACAAAAAGAAATCTGCAAATGGTGAAATAGGATATCACGAAGGACGGTTAATTTGTGAAGAGTTGTCTCCCCTGTGTTGACTTCGCTGCCTGCAAATTTATGTTTCAGTGAGATGGGCGAGGAATGTAATTGTTGGTCCTGGATCTGCCAGATGTAAATATAGAATTATTACTTTTTGTTACTGTTTAATGTTGCCACATTACATAAAACATAGAATTGTTGTGTTTAAGTTATTTAAGTTATTCAATTATGAAATTTGATCTTCCTACAGTAACATTGCCAAGTTACATCATAGCAAAAATATCACACCTCTATCAGTTAAACTAATGTTTATGTTGCTTAGTGGTAATTTATCTATAAAATAATCACTTTGAACATTAATGTTGCCATCAAGCGATAACCACGGTAACATTTGTTATATTTGAGTGATATCACAATTTCAGTTATTTTATTTTCATTCTCAAGTGTTATCACAATTACAATTATTATGTTCCCAATTCTCAAGTGATATCACAGTTACAGTTATTATATTCCCAATTCTCAAGTGATATCACAGTTACAGTATTATATTCCCAATTTTCAAGTGATATCACAGTTACAGTTATTATATTCCCAATTTTCAAGTGATATCACAGTTACAATTATTAAATTCCCAATTTTTAAGTGATATCACAGTTACAGTTATTTATTCCCAATTCTCAAGTGATATCACAGTTACAGTTATTATATTCCCAATTTTAAGTGATATCACAGTTACAGTTATTATATTCCCAATTCTGAAGTGATATCACAGTTACAGTTATTATATTTCCAATTCTCAAGTGATATCACAGTTACAATTATTATATTTCCAATTCTCAAGTGATATCACAGTTACAATTATTATATTCCCCACTTTCAAGTGATATCACAGTTACAGTTATTATATTCCCAATTCTCAAGTGATATCACAGTTACAAATATTATATTCCCAATTCTCAAGTGATATCACAGTAACAATTATTATATTCCCAATTCTCAAGTGATATCACTGTTACAATTATTATATTCTTAATTCTCAAGTGATATCACAGTTACAATTATTATATTTCCAATTCTCAAGTGATATCACAGTTACAATTATTATATTTCCAATTCTCAAGTGATATCACAGTTACAATTATTATATTCCCGATTTTCAAGTGATATCACAGTTACAGTTATAATATTCCCAATTCTCAAGTGATATCACAGTTACAATTATTATATTCCCAATTCTCAAGTACTATCACAGTAACAATTATTATATTCCCAATTCTCAAGTGATATCACTGTTACAATTATTATATTCTTAATTCTCAAGTGATATCACAGTTACAATTATTATATTCCCAATTCTCAAGTGATATCACAGTTACAATTATTATATTCCCAATTCTCAAGTGATATCACAGTTACAATTATTACATTCTTAATTCTCAAGTGATATCACAATTACAACTATTATATTCTCAATTTTCAAGTGATATCACAATTGCAATTATTGTTTTCCCAATTCTTTAAGTGTTATCACAATTATAATCACATGGTCATGATTGAAATCTTAATATTAATATCCATTATGTTAAAAAAGTACATTTGTTTCATTTCATGATGGATCATCTCACAATTACATTTATTTTATTTCTTGAGTCACATATATGAGTATATGATATCACAATTACATTTGTTTTATTTCTTGAGGGATATTTGAGTATATGATATCACAATTACATTTATTTTATTTCTTGAGGGATAAGTGGGTATATGATATCACAATTACATTTATTTTATTTCTTTGGGTGATGTCTCATTGTTATATATGGAAATTAATCATAATAACATGATTTTAAATTAAACTGGAATGTTTTCTTCTATTCAATTGATTGTGTAAACAATTTTGAGTTGTCCGAGCATATACATCCAGCAGACACAAAGACTGAGCATGACGTGATAAGGACTCTCCAAATAAATAATTCACAAGGAAACTAAGATTTTCCTGTTTTTATGCTGATCTCAGGATATCTGTTATACATTTGTTGTTGTCATTGGAAGAAGATTGATTTCTCAGTTACAACTTCCTCCATTAAAATGTGGCTGCGTTTGCATGGTCATTTGCCTGAGATGCTGTCACGTTGGGTCAAGTGGCACTGACGCTCTATCCATTAGCCGTGATTGTTTCTTGAGGCAGCTTGCGCAGTCTACGCATTTTTATCCAAAGTGCTTTTTAGTACAAAAAGCTTTCAGAATTGGTACTTCTTGTAGCCAGTTGTCTATATGTTCTGTATTGTTACAGGTGATTGGTATATATAGAAAGATTTAATTGTAAAAAAAACTACACTTTTCTTTTCTTATCTATTAATTGACTCTCATCATGCATGTTGCATTAGTACATTAGACTTATTTTCAGAAACTGTTCTTGGGTAAATATCAAAAGTGGTGACTTTAGGTAACTGCCTTTATATTTTTTTACCAGAGAAATGAATTGCTATACTATTAGACAGGTGACTGGATAATACAGGTAGATTACAATAGGACCATTGACAATGAGACAGACGACAAAAGACACATTGACAATGACAAAATTTAATATATATATATATAATATGATTGTTGTATTCAGTTGTTTGGTTTGTATTGGATACATTGACACTATAAATGCTTGCTATAGCCAGGTGATAGGTTAATGCAGGATAATTTACATTATATCCATAGATAAGAAAATTTTAAGTGGTTGTTATAAATAGGTGACTGCCTAAGAAAGGTTGAATTGCACTTGTTCTGTGGCTATGAAAATCATAAATGGTTGTTCAAGACAGGTGACTTTCTAAACTGTCTTTAATAGCAAACATGAAAAAGGAAAATGTTATATATATATATATATATATATACAGATCAATCATTAATTAATTCATAAATGAACAAAATAAGGAAGCACACAGCAAACTGTAATTTTTAGCCTGATTTAGTCTTAGATTCCCAGGCGGCACAAAACGTGACAAATTAGAAGTGCTTTTCCTCTTGTTTCACAGATTTTTGTCAAGAAGAAATGATGAAACACCTCCAAGGTGAGTAAATGAGGATTGAAATTATCTGCACATTCTGTGTGAGTGTATCAGATATAGGTTTACGACAGAACCTGATTTTAACTGTAGACTGCAGTACTGACGTAACAATTGAGAATCAAGCTTTGTGGTATTATAGTCAATAGAGTGTTGGCCACTGAGGCTGGAGGCTGCAAGTTTGATCCCTAGCTCCAATTTATGACCTCTTGAAAAACAACACTCTGTATTGATTCTACCCAGGAATCAGACTCAAAAGTGGTTCATTATTTATATGCTCTGAGCTTTCTGCCAATTGACCTAGAACAAAATAGTATAAACTCACAATGATGGCCAGAACTGAACAAAATCTAGCTCCTACATTATTACATTACATACAAGGAGCAGGGGGCCTCTGTGAGCGAGTGCTGAAAAGCGTTGTCTCAGAAGCACATACCCTCACTTCTGAGTCAAAATACAACTATATATTCGGCATTTTGTTAATGGTAAAGATAAGGCCATTATTAACTAATTGCTAGATAATCATTCAAATTTTTCTAAAAATTGGGGAGAGCAGGGGATGATTTTATTTATTTATTTATTTTTTTGTTGAATTTTTTGTTGTTACAGGAGCAGGGAGGGGTAGGGCAGCATAAAATGAAAATTAATAGGAGGGTTGTGGGGGGGGGGGGGGGGGGGGGTAGGAGGGATGTTCATCTAGCAGTTAATTTATCGTGGCCTAATATGTGAAATGTTAAAAAATGGGATTAAACCATTAATGAAACACTTTTCGGAACAATTCCTTGATTTTTCTCTTTCATTGTGTGATTAATGGCATCTGGCTTGTGGTTTTTTATTATGCAGTGGAATATGTAAAATTAGAAGCCGTTATGACTGGTGCAGATGATCCCTTTTTTGTAAGCAGTGTTTTGATTGGTCTTGATTTGACAGTAAATTATAGTCTGGAGTCATTTTTATAATAAAATATAAATTACAGCATGTTTTACAATACTAGAGAAGAGGTCAGAATATTACACTTTATTCATTTATGGCTGTTGCAAATGAGTAACAAGATATGAAGCGGAAACTAGCCAAGTAAAAATCCATCCTGGGATACACCTATCAACTGCATTGGACCCACATAGAAGTAAGAATTACCAGGAATTCCAGGTAGATGCAGACCAAATGTATATCTTTAATCTGCTGGTGTTAGTCTCTGGAAACCAACTTCTAGAGCATGTCACGGCCCAGATGTTGGATCTGCAAGGCTGGCTTGGACAACCTCCCCTACTGTGCAGATCTTTTAGCTATTATCTGTTTCTAAACTACACCTACACATATCTCACAATGCAGTTGGACAAAATCACATATGAGAAAAAGCCCATGTGTTGCATTACAAGACATGCTGTGTGAGTAGACACAATATACCTTATTGATCCTAGTGTATATATATATAATGTACTGATATTGCAACATGTACTGATATTGCAACATCTTGGGAGGATTATGTGCAGGTACAAAGTACACAGGTTTACGGTCATTTGAACTACTAATTTACATAGTTCAGTGAGATCTTTTACGTGCACTGGGTATGACTCTCCCTGTACACAGGACTGACTGCTTTAAATTGCCTTTGATGGATTGCACGCTTTTCTCACTACCTTGCCTGTATAAATTATGGCATTGTGGGAATGCATTTGAAAAAAGACTTCATCTCAAGATCACTTACCTCTCACTGCTGGGGATGTAGGTTTGAGTCCTGCTTGGTCCAAAAACTTCATGTGGGAAAATTTGCCGTTACTTGAGGAAGGACGGTGGTTCAACTCAGATTCGTTCTGGGGTCTTCCTCTGCCAATAAAACTGTATATATTATAACCTGAAATTTGTTAAAAATGGCATAAAACCAAATTAAAAATATTGAGGATCATGAAAAAACCTGTCCCCAACACGACCGACTTCACATCCATTTCTTAGAAATGAAAAAGATGGAAAGATGTGCCCTTACCTATGAAATATATGCCGCAGATCATTCTGCCGTATATAGAAAAGCAATTTATTTTGTGGGATAATTAACTTTGAAACAGCTGCTTGCGTATGGGACAAGTAAACATATAATTACAATACAACCTGTTATGAACATTGCTGTGGTAACATATGGCTTCTATTTATCTTTCTTTTACACATTTTACGAAATAGTAATTTAATTGCGAAGGTGATCCCTCCTGTATTGATACAAAGAATGTTAGTATATTCAAATGTATTTAAATGTCCCTTTTGATTTGTTGATTTGTCGTTAGTAGATTAAACTTAACTGTAGTTAAGGGTTCGCTTAAATTGGTTCATTGTATGTAAGTATCTTTAACTGTATGGAAGGGTTTGTTTTGATTGGTAAGTTGGTCACAATGTAAGCATATTTAACTGTATTTAAGGGTTTGTTTTGATTGGCAGTTGGTTGTAAGTATTTTTATCTGTATCTAAAGGTTTGTTTTGATTGGCAGTTGGTTGTAAGTATATTCATCTGTATCTAAAGGTTTGTTTTGATTGGTCATTTTGATGTTAGCATATTTAACTGTATTTAAAGGTTTCTTTTGATTGGTCATTTGATTGTTAATAAATTTTACTGTATCTAAGGGTTTGTTTTGATTGGTCATTTTGTTGTTAGCATATTTAACTGTATTTAAAGGTTTGTTTTGATTGGTCATTTGATTGTAAATAAATTTTACTGTATCTAAGGGTTTGTTTTGAATATTCAGTTTGTTGTAAGTATATTTATCTGTATCTAAAGGTTTGTTTAGATTGGTCAGTTGGTTGTAAGTATATTTAACTGTATCTTAAGGTTTGCTTTGATTGGTCAGCTGGTTGCTAGAATATTTAATTGTATCTAAGGTTTTTATTTGATTGGTTTGTTGGTTGTAAATATATTTAATTGTATCTTAGGGTTTGCTTTGTTTGATCAGATGGTTGTAAGTATATTCATCTGTATCTTAGTGTTTGTTTTAATTGGTCACTTGGTTGTAAGTATATTTTACTGTTTCTATAAGGGTTTGATTTGATTGGTACCGGCCCCAGTAAGCTAATAGCTGATAGCGCAGCTGACTATCAGTCTAGACTAAAGATGTTGGTGCTTGAGTACTGGCTAACCAAACAGGATCACAAGAAAGAGCGGTTAAGTTAAAGGATTGTATGTTTTCCCTCGATGGCATAGAAATGACACTAAATATTTTAACCAACAAACAATAGATTTAGTTGGTAAATTGATTGTAACTTTCGATGGAAGTGACCGGACCGAACAATATTGCTGTTGAAGGTTACAATTTAAATATGAACATGAAGTCCTGGGCCAAGATTTTATGAATTTTATTTCATTTAACCAACTATTTTAAAATAAATTAAATACTTGCATTGATATTGCAGGTAAAAAAAAACAACACTCAAATGAAATGATTAAAATTATGGTAAAAAAATCTGAGACAACATTGCTCAAGTTTTATCTTGACAGTATTTTCTTCCAAAATTGGAACAAACTCTTACTCGGCGGGTAAACACAAATGCTGGAATGAATTAAAACAGTGATCAGCTGTATACATATGTAAGTAACAAAGTAACACTGACCTGCATTAGAGGCAATATTGAAATAATTTAACCCTGTTCTACGACACATATATCTAATCAAATAAAACCAGAGTTGTGATGTTTTAAAAATATAATGTAAGTAAAAAACAAAACAAAAAATTCAACCTATAATTTGTTTTTCCACTATTTGTCATTGACAAATGGATTCCTTTCAATCATGTCCCATGTTTACAAACTTGTAGGTATAACATTTGAAGTTACGAAAAAAAATCAGGAAATTCCTTTAGTATTTCACTTACAAATAATTTATGAATTTTCGTTAACTTCGTAAAAAGTGTTCTTTTTAAGATCCGCAAAATACTGCCCAATGAAATGTTCCTAGGTGTCACAATTTGTTTGTGCGAAAAAATCTTAAGACTTACGAAGGTTAGAAAACGGGCCCCTTGGTTCACATTTTCTTTTTTCCTTTTATAATTGTGTCAATGCTGTCGATAACATCTCAATATGTGAGAGTGGTGGTCGATCAGTTACAACCAGCATCAATAATTCAGTGTTGGCCAGTGTCTATAGTCCAGCGTGGCGGCTGTTCCACATTAGCAGATTTACGGATGTGTATGCTTGACGCCTTAATTGCTGTACTTTCACAGCTCTAGTTGGAAGATTGTAGCTGCTCACACCATTGGTTTCTGTCAATAAATTACAGGTCATTAGAACAGGTTTAGCATTGACCAACTTACTAATGGAATGTGTTCCGGAATTCGACTTAGTCCATAAAACATGTTTCAATTGTGCTCTAAAAACACTTTTCGCCTTGACTTTTACTTTTATATTGTTCATCACATACATCCTGATAACACTTATTTATTGCTACAAACCTGTCACCAAAGACATGTTTTGATTGGAATGTCAACAAATATGGAGGCAATACATGTAGAAGTGCAGAAATGGCAGGCTTAAAAAATGATACACCCCTCCTGGCCTGTAAGCCTATCAACCATTTTACAATAAAGGGGAAGATATATCCAAGAGTTATAGTGAGGGGGGATATATATCAAGGATTTATAGTGAGGGTGGGATATATGCAGGATTTATAGTGAGGGGGGATATATCAAGGATTTATAGTGAAGGTGGGATATATGCAGGATTTATAGTGTGGGGGGATATATCAAAGATTTATAGTGAGGGTGTTATATATCCAGGATTTATAGTGAGGGGGGATATATCAAGGATTTATAGTGAGGGGGGATATATCAAGGATATATAGTGGGGGGTGGGAGTATATCCAGGAGTCATAGTGAGTGGTAGATATATCAAAGATTTATAGTGGGGGGATATACCAAGGATTTATAATGAGGGGAATATATCAAGGATTTATAGTGAGGGGGGATATATACAGGAGTTATAGTGAGGGGGGGGGGGGGGGGGGGGGGGAATATATCCAAGGTTTAAAGTGAGGGGGGATATTGCCAATATTTAAAGTGAGGGGGAGATATATCCAGGATTTATAATGAGGTGGAGATATATCAAAGATTTATAGTGAGGAGGAGATATATCAAAGATTTATAGCAAGTTGAGATATATCCAAGACATAAAGTGAGGGGGAGATATATCAAAGATTTATAGTGAGGGGGATATATATCCAGGACTTATAGTGAGAGGGAGATATATCAAAGATTTATAGCGAGATGGAGATATATCCAAGACTTATAGTGAGGGGGAGAAATATCAAAGATTTATAGTGAGGGGGGGGGGGGGGGGGGGGGGGATATATCAAAGATTTATAGTGGGGGAAATATATATCCAAGATTTATAGTGAGGGAGATATATATCCATGATTTATAGTGAGGGAGATATATATCTAGGATTTATAGTGAGAGGAGTTATATCCAGGATTTATAGTGAGGGAGAGAGATATATCTAAGATTTATAGTGAGGTAGAGATATATCCAGGATTTATAATGAAGGGGAGATATAGCAAGGATTTATAGTGAGGAGAGATATATCCATGATTTATAGTGAGTGTGAGATATATTCAGGATTTATAGTGAGGGGGAGATATATCCAGGATTTATAGTGAGGGGAAGATATATCCAAGATTAAAAGTCTGGGAGATATATCCAATATTTATAGTGAGGGGGAGATATATCCAGGATTTATAATGAGGGAGAGATTTATCCAGGATTTATAGTGAGGGGGAGGTTTATCCAAGACTTACAGTGAGGTGGAGATATATTAAAGATTTATAGTGAGGGGGTGATATATATACAGGATTTATAGTGAGGGGGGGGGGGGGGGAGATATATCAAAGATTTATAGTGAGGGAAATATATATATCCAGGATTTATAGTGAGGGGGAGATATATCCAAGATTTATAGTGAGGGGGAATATATCCAGGATTTATAATGAGGGGAAGATATATCCAAGACTTATAGTGAGAGGGCGATATATATACAGGAATTATAGTGAGGTAGAGATATATCCCGGATTTATAATGAAGGGGGAGATATAGCCAGGATTTATAGTGAGGAAAGATATACCCAGAATTTATAGTGAGGGGGAGATATATCAAAGGTTTATAGTGAGGGAGATATATATCCAGGATTTATACCGGGGGTGGGGGGGAGATATACCCAACATTTATAGTGAGGGGGAGATATATTCAGGATTTATAGTGAGTGGGAGATATATACCAGGATTTATAGTAAGGGGGGGTGGTAGATATATCAAAGATTTATAGTGAGGGAGAGATATAGCCAGGATTTATAATGAAGGGGAGATATATCCAAGATTTATAGTTTGGGGGATATATCAAAGATTTAAAATGAGGGAGAGATATAGCCAGGATTTAAAATGAAGGGGAGATATATCCAAGATTTGTAGTGAGGGGGAGATATATCCAGGATTTATAGTGAGGGGGGAGATATATCCAAGATTTATAATGAGGGGGGATATATCCAGGATTTATAGCGAGGGGGGATATATCCAAGATTTAAAGTCGGGGAGATATATCCAATATTTATAGTGAGGGGGAGATATATCCAGGATTTATAATGAGGGAGAGATTTATCCAGGATTTAAAGTGAGGGGGGTATATCCAGGATTTATAGTGAGGGGGAGGTTTATCCAAGACTTACAGTGAGGGGAGATATATCCAAGACTTACAGTGAGGGGGAGATATATCAAAGATTTATAGTGAGGGTGAGATACATCCAGGATTTATAGTGAGGGGGAAATATATCCAGGATTTATAGTGAGTGGGGGAGATATATCCAAGATTTATAGTGAGGGGGAGATATATCCAGGATTAATAATGAAGGGGAGATATATCCAGGATTTAAAGTGAGGGGGGTATATCCAGGATTTATAGTGAGGGGGAGGTTTATCCAAGACTTACAGTGAGGGGAGATATATCCAAGACTTACAGTGAGGGGGAGATATATCAAAGATTTATAGTGAGGGTGAGATACATCCAGGATTTATAGTGAGGGGGAAATATATCCAGGATTTATAGTGAGTGGGGGAGATATATCCAAGATTTATAGTGAGGGGGAGATATATCCAGGATTAATAATGAAGGGGAGATATATCCAAGATTTATAGTGAGGGGGAGATATATCCAGGATTTATAGTGAGGGTGGGGGGAGATATATCCAAGATTTATAGTTAGGGGGAGATATATCCAGGATTTATAATGAGGGGGAGATATATCAAAGACTTATAGTGAGGGGGTGATATATATACAGGATTTATAGTGAGGTAGAGATATATCCATGATTTATAATGAAGGGGAGATATATCC
This sequence comes from Panopea generosa, assembly GCA_029582155.1. Lineage (NCBI taxonomy): Eukaryota > Metazoa > Mollusca > Bivalvia > Adapedonta > Hiatellidae > Panopea > Panopea generosa. Next base: position 24,401,042 of record CM055898.1, read on the forward strand.
AAGATTTATAGTGAGGGGGAGATATATCAAGGATTTATAGTGAGGGTGGGGGGAGATATATCCAAGATTTATAGTTAGTGGAGATACATCCAGGATTTATAGTGAGGAGGAGATATATTCAGGATTTATAGCGAGGGGGAGATATATCCAGGATTTATAGTGAGGGTGGGGGGAGATATATCCAAGATTTATAGTTAGGGGGAGATACATCCAGGATTTATAGTGAGGAGGAGATATATTCAGGATTTATAGCGAGGGGGAGATATATCCAGGATTTATAGTGACGGGGAGATATATCAAAGATTTATAATGAAAATATCCAAGGTTTATAGTGATGGGAGATATATTCAGGATTTATAGTGACGGGGAGATATATCAAAGATTTATAATGAGGGGAAAATATCCAAGGTTTATAGTGATGGGAGATATATTCAGGATTTATAGTGAGGGGGATATATATTCAGTTTTTTTAGTGAGGGGAGATATATCAATGATTAATAGTGAGGGGAAGATATATCCAAGGTTTAAAGTGAGGGGGAGATATATATAACTAAGATTTATAGTGAGGGGAGATATATCCAGGATTTATAGTTAGGGGGAGATATATCCAGGATTTATAGTGAGGGGGAGATATATTCAAGATTTATAGTGAGGGGGAGGTATATCCAGGATTTTTAGTGAGGGGTAGAGGTCTCCATTGAAGATTATATCGATTTCTGACAAAGTTTCCAAAAATTTAGGGTGGTGATGGTGGGAATTCAAGTTTATTATGTTCTTTATTATTTTTACAGAAATATAGATATATTCTTTAATATTCAGAAAATTTCATGGGCTTGTCTATTTTTTTGCATTCGGCCATCTTTAAACAATACATTGTTTGCCATGCTCCTACCTACTCTCTTAAAATTGCAGCTACCCAAACTTTTTTTATTAATTTTCAAAGCATTTAATTATTTTTATTCATGATTTCTGTCCATTTTCCTTTAAAATGACTATGCAAAATCAAAATTTGGCAGAAAAAAATACCTACCTACCTACCCACATGAAAAATACTGAGTCAGAGCACAGCAAACAAATATCTTTTTAAGGATGACCTTAGAATTCCCAAATAGATTTAGTTAAGATTAAATATCATAAAACATTTGCATTTAAAGGCATTATTTCTATTTACAATAAATTCCATTACAATATGTAATGTGAATCACAAAATTCTGGGTAACATTCAGTTTGCTTAAATGTTTAACTTGTTTGCAAATGTTTGATAACACTAGTCAACTGAACGACATGTTCGCTTTAAATGTTTGCTAACAAAGCAAATACCTCTGAGAGCTGTTTGCTTGTGTTTATTACATGACTTAAAGGTAAATGGAGGGACTGTGACAATGTAGTCCAATTTTCATTTACTTTTTGTTTGTTTAGTCACCGTTTGCATTTATAACCAGAGTAAACATGTTCAAATGTACTGCACACAGCTCAAATCATTAGACCCAGGATCATGGGTTCATATTTTTGCACTATACACCAGCAATGGAGACCCAGATTAGACTACAAATATCCTTAAATAGTCAGCATCTACATGTTTGGCTCTCATTCAGTATTAACAATCACTCCTCATTCATGATGCTGTAATGACCCGCACCCATGGTTGGTCCAGCGTCAATTACAAAAACTTGACAAGTTGTAAGCACTCTCTGTGCTCAGCTGAAAGTACAATGCTTGTATAACTACTGCCTACAAGACCATATGGTACAGCTCAGTGAAAACTAATTTTGCTGAAACCATGCAAACGACAAATTGGATTATCCAGCTCTCTAATAACAGAAAGTTTGTATGATGATAGGAAATTGCTCTGTCAAAACGTACTCACCAGTACAATGATGTAGTTTGATTAAAATTTCCATTTACAGTTGGGAATCGTAGCTTCAAATTCCTGTTTTTATCTTATCTCAATTCTCAAGTCGTAGATTAAAAGATACAATATATTCATACATCTCAAACAGTGATTGTGCTTTATTTTAAATTTAGTAAAAACAAAAATAAAAGAATGGTAACTGTAAATTGAATTGTTTTTTAGCTCTTGTTACTGGCCGACACAGAACTCATCATCAATAAAACTGTAGTTTGTGTTAAAATGGTGTTTAATTCCTTAAAAAAAAATAAATTTTATAACTATGTCAAACATGATGTTAAACTCTAAACAAAACAAAACAAAAATCTGTGTCCTTTTCTTGTTCTTTACTTCGCATTATGTAATACCAATTTGAAAAATAATCTACCAGTACAAAAACTAATGTTTAAGTTCTACAATGTGCGATTATCTTGAGATATTTCCTCCCGTATACCCCAGACTCTGTTTAGCCGTATGATATATTTGCAGATTAATGGAATTGATAGGTCAAATCGGGAGAAAAATTTGCATAAAGATACACTTAAGGTCGTTAAGATAAATAAGGATGAAAAAAAAAAAAATTTCCTGGCAGAAAGATGGATTTTTGTTTGCGAGATTTAAAGTGTGTACTTCATAGGAATTTGCATTTTAATTAAAATTTAAAGTTGTTATGTCTGTTTAATGGGTATTACATGATAATGTCGTACTACAGCCAAATGTCATTAAGATAAAATATTAACACATGTATACATTTCTCTATACATTTACAGATATCTTGATCCAAAATCACAATTAAGTTTGTTTTAAATTTGCATCCAAACTACTTTGATATTTTTTTATCGGTGGAGGAAACAAATCAGAGTGAGACGGCCTTGACCTTTCGCAAGTAACTGGCAATATCTCTTACATAATATCATATATGTGGAGAGCATGGTCTAGTTGTAGAGTACCAAACCCATGACGGAGGGTCGTTTGTTCGATCCTCCGCCACAGCTATTTGTGGTGTCCTTGAGCAAAACACTTTTTCCGCATATGCTTTGTACTGGTTCTACCTAGGAAGACTTTGAGTGTGATTTGTCTAAGTTGTAAGAACTTGTTTCACAATCGAAGTAAAATAAATAAGTTTTAACTACATAATATCAGTGACATGTACTTGCAGAAAGACGTCTATTCTACTATACATTCATTCTGAGGTCTGACTCCACAGTATTTGGATGAATGACTGAATACATATTTTGTAGGTAATTTTATAAGTGTATAGCTAATAGCTAGATGTGAAGATATCAATACACTCTGGTCCTGTTATAACATGGTCTGATATAACGCGAAACTTGTTATGATGTATTTTTTCTTTGGCTCCCAAATTTAAAATCGATATTTTCAATCAGATTTATTAAAAACTTGCAGTATAATAATTGATGAATTGATAAAAAATCTCAACTAAATCACTAAGAGTTTGCTAGCTTGTTACATTTTTCTAAACTGTAACAATGTATATGTGCATCAGTTATACCTTGATAATTCAGACTGACATGATAACAAGTTTATAATAATTTACATTGACAAACAATGGTCTGTCATATTTATCACACATTGTCATGTGTTTGGTTACGGTACTTCAAACTCTTAAAGTATTGCCAAATAGTGTAGCGCAGTGCACCTTGGGATATTTATTATGTGGTTCCGCATATATCTTGGTTTCATTCCAGCATATATCTCGGTTTCATTCCATGGATCTCGACAACTATGTTATAACAGGACCAGAGTGTATGTTAAAAAAAGAAATATTGTGAAAAATAAAGTTAAATTAATAATATTAGAACTTATGTTACTTTTACCTAGAACTCATTAAATTTTGTCAATATGTTCAGGTGTCTTCTCCATACAGGTATTCGTAATTTCGATCATTTGGACACTGAAATTTAATTTATGGATTATATACATGAAATATTCATGAGTTCCACTAGTAAAACCTAACGGACAATAAACAGTGTCTCAAGATGTATAGACCGCAGCGTGATCTAGTGGTAGAGTGTCCGCCTCGCATGCGGAAGGTCGTGGGTTCTAGCAATAAAGCGTCATACCCAGGGTTGGAGGTTCGATTCAACACCTTGGCAATGCATTCTATCCTTCACCAAAACACATTATCTGCATAACATTTTGTACTGATTAAGACTTTGGGCTTGATTTGTCCTAGTTCTTAGAACTTGTTTCACAATCAATGTAAAATTAATAAGTTTAGAATTAAATGCAACTTCAATATTTGCATCCAGTTGTAACATTCCAACATATACAAACATATTTAACAATAGCGACCTGTATTCCTTTCTTTGATATTCTATTTGGACAGAAGTAATTAACCTGTGGCAGCTGCCTACTACACAGGGCAAACCATTCTTACAACATTATTGATTGTTCAAGGTCTGTAATTCCTTTTTTATAATGTTAACAAAAAGCAATAATCAATACTTTAGAAAATATAATTGGAATGTAGTTTAAATAACAAGATGTGGTCAAGTGGTCTAAAGTGTTGTGTCAAGATCACTGATCATCTCTCACTGTTGAGGTTCTGAGATCGAGACCAGTTGAGTTCAAACTCTAAGGCCATTAAAATAAATTGCTAGATTATCATCCAAATTTTTCTTAAAAATGGGGAGGGATTTTATTTTTAAAATTTTTGATGTTTTTTTATGAAAATAAAAAGGGTCGGGGTGGCATGAAAAATAGGGGGCCCGCAAGGATGATAATGTAGCAATTAATTTATTATGGCCTATTGTGAGAAAGTATGGGAATTACTCACAGAAGGACGGTGATTCTACTCAGATTAATGGTCATGAGATTGAGGTCTTTCTCTGTCAGTTAAACTGGCTGCCATATATAACACGCCTTGTGTTGAAAATGGCATCAACTCCCATTCAATAAAGAGGAAGAAAACAGAAAATGATGTTCCAAGGGATTCACCAAATAACTGGTCAAATCTGAACCAGAAGTTATTGACAGATTTGTACAAGATATTGTCGTCAAATCTACACTAGAAGTTTCAGACAGATTGTACAAGAAATTGTGGTCAAGTCTACACAAAAATTCATTGACAGATTTGTACAAGAAATTGTGGACTACACTAGAAATCATTGACATATTTGTTCAAGAGATTTTGGTCAAATCTTTTCTGGAAGTTATTGACAGATTTGTACAAGAAAGTGTGGTCAAAACTACACTGGAAGTCATTGACAGATTTGTACAAGAAATTGTGGTCAAATCTATACTGGAATTCATTGACAGATTTGTACAAGAAATTGTGGACTACACCAGAAATCATTGACATTTTTGTTCAAGAAATTGTGGTCAAAACTATACTAAAAGGTATTGCCATATTTGTACAAGAAATTTTAATCAAAACTATACAAGAAACTAGTAGTCATTATCAAAACTGTTCTTTAATAGAAAAGTCATATAAAATTACACTAGATATCATGGTGAAAAATAAGTTAGAAATAGTGGTCAGAACTAAATGATTTATTCTGAAATTAAAGTCTTCAAAGGTAAAAAAAAAATATTTAAAAAGTAGTGTTTCATACTATCGTAGAAAATGTGGTCAAAACATTACCAAAAGCCATAAGTTATAATATTAATTACAACATATAACCATGTTTTCATGCTGGTAAGATCTAAGTACTGTCATATTTATTTATCGATTACATACCAGTCCATGTTAAGATGTTTGCCCTGATAAACACATTACTATTTATATTATTCAGTTTTATTAATGTAAATTTGTAGTTGATTTTGAGTTATAGGTGTACAGAACATTTTGTATAATGTTTTGGATCAATAATCTAGTCTCCATCCAAAGCCTGTGATTGAGTCAGTCCTGATTTTATCTATAGTGCTTGAACGAGTCAGTCCTGATTTCTCAGTTGGTAGTGTGTTTGGCTATCGTTGCAGGGGTCATGAGTTTGAATCTCCACCCAGCAACAGTCTCTGTGATGATTGATATACAACATTGTGTCTCATTATCATTCTTCTCTCTCCCTTGATTCAAGTGGAAAAGTTACTTGTGAAAATTTGATGTGCTCTTGTACTGGTTAACCTTTCAAGATCCCAGGAAAGTGTTGTTAGGTTAACTAATTGTTTGTTATCCCTTGATGGCATAAAAATGATGCTTAATATTCAATCAATCAATCAGTCCAGATTTATCTATAGTGATTGAGCATATGCAGATAAAGATCTTGCTCAATGACTCCAAAACTACCCATGACTGAGGAACAAACTCACAACCCCCGGTCCTGGGTCCGTGGCGCTACCAGCGGACCACATAGGTCACTCTTTCCAACATGTGTGCAAACCCTCAATTTAATTTTGTTTCTGTTTTGGAAAGGGGAATAACGTGTATATAGTTGAAATGTATCATCATTTCGCATGATATAATTTATAATGAATTTTTACTCATATTTTCAAATATGGTGAACTCGAAAGAATGAATATACATGTAGTATAAAAGATATGTTTAATAGAATAAGTGCAGTGTGCTTCATGAACCATTATAGTGCACTTGATAGAATGAACATCATAGATATAATACCAAATGCTGCAATTTTACATTACATTGAGATTTTATACGAAATTAAGTTTTAAGACAGAACTGTGACTCCAGATCTTGTAAAGATTTCATCATGGCATTTTTATTGACAACTTAAGGCATTCAATCTTTGTTTCTGAAACAAGAAATGAAATTGAAATCGACGAAATCAAATATTAATGTAAATGTTTCAAAGATTACTTTCAACTGAATTTCACAAGTGCAATTTTATTTATTTATACAGATTTTGAGGTTGATGTCTTTTTTGTTTCTCTTGTTGAACAGATTATTCCACAGAGGATTGATCCTAGTAATAAATACCTTTTTATTTTTGATTATGACACGCAGTTTTTAATGTCTAACTGCTAGTTATAAAATAAGTAACTTGCTGAAGGATGTTGGTTCTACTCAGATTCATTCTGAGGTCGTCCTCTACCAATAAAACTGGATATGCCATATATAACCTGCAATGTATCGAAAATGGCTTTAAAGGGAATTTATCAGGATTTTTCAAAATTTTAAAATTGGCTATAAGCATTATTTTCCAATATATCATGCCTATATATATTCACTGAATCCATATTTCCAAAAGATATCTACTAAATATGCCAAAATAATATATTTTAATATGTATTTTAACCATTTTAAAAATAATTTTATTTTTAAGACACTTCTAGCATGTTTTCCTCATATACTCACTTTAAACCCCATTAAAAAAATTAATGTCTGAAATTGTGGTGGATGTTCAGCAAAATTCAACACCCATTGAACCCTGTTTTTTTTTTTACTTTTAGTTTGACTACAACAGAATTTGTTGTGATTTTCACCTTGGCTGCAGTTGTATTATGATTTAAGATACATAGGAAGTTCAAACCTACCGCTTATGCTCTTATATTATTTCATGTATATTACTCAATAAATGACTTCTTTAATACATTTATGGTAATTCATGTACATTACTCAATAAACAAATTCTATAATACATTTGTAGTATCTCATGTATGTTACTCAATAAACAACTTCTATAATACATTTGTAGTATCTCATGTATGTTACTCAATAAACAACTCCTATAATACATTTGTAGTATATCATGTACCGTATATTCCCTTATAAACGCCCCCACTCTAATAAACACCCCCCACCTATTTTTCTGGAAAATTAAAAAATAAAACGTATATGCGAGTTGAGTGCGTATTCGCCCATCTTTCCCTGATCGATTATTTTGTTACGCAGACAACAACTAGCGGAATGTTTATTACCTTTGAACTCTTTAACCCATTGTTTATATCTTGGGTGACCACAAGATATACCAAATACCTTCTGCCGATTAAAACATTACAAAACGTCGGAAAATGTGGTTAGTCTGTGTACGCTAAAAGCTCATTGTTCCACGTTGATAAGAGCAAGCGTCCAAGTGATTTAAAGTGAAGAGTACACTGACCATAAATTGAGATATTCCAGTACGCAGACTAGTAATTTCATACAGATTTTCAACTTTTTTTCATCCTATGTCGATTATTTCATTCACTATCAAATAATTCTGAACCACTTTTTCCGGGGATTTAAACCGGATTTAAGTTTTTTTCCATGGCTTTATTGGTTTTATTGTATTTTTAACTGTTGTTAAATTTGCTTTTTTTATCTTTTATACACGCCCCCACCTTTTAAAATGTAACGCCCCTAGGGGCGTTAATTAGGGAATATACGGTATGTTACTCAATAAACAACTTCTATAATACATTTGTAGTATCTCATGTACAAACTATGATTGATTAAAACCATAAATCTGATCTTATGTTTTTTTGCGTTTTTTTTTTTTTTGGCGAGTGTGTGTGTTTGTTCTAATATTGTTGTTCTTCTTTGTTTCTGGTGCACAACTATGTTTATTAAATATGATATTACATAATGTTCTCCTGTACTTAAGGATTAAAATAGTATAATTATTATGTGTTGGACAACGTTAATACATCAGTCCCTAATCCTTTACCATATAAGGTAATAAAGTAGAAAAACAGTGTTAAATGCTTAAGTATAGTGTTGATTCTCATTGCATTGATGCAAACAATCAAGCTCTTTTTAGCTCGCTGGATGAAGTCCAAGAAGAGCTATTGCTTTGACCCCGGTGTTGACATCGGCATCGTCGTTGTCTGTAGGCACCCAGATTAAACTTTTGCATTTAAGTTTAAGATATCTATGCAACCACTTATTGGATGTGAATGAAACTTCGCATGAGTGTTCACCATCATCAATGGATCACACACAGACAAGAACCATAACTCTGAATTGCATTTTAACACAGTTATGGCCCTTTTTGGACTTGGACACCCAAGGGCAAGCTTTGTTGACTTCTGACAACTCTTGTTTACTGTTGCTTTATTCAGGAGGAGTTGTATTTGCAAAATTTGGAAAACTCCAAATGTGCCACCCAAACTTCATACCAGTACCTGCAGTTTCTTATCTCTGTTTATTATATGTCTCTGGTATTTTATTGTATGGAGAGGGCAAACCAACAATGTTTTAACTGCGTCTGTGGACATCCAGGGTAAACTTTTGCATTTAGTTGCATTTAAGTTTTGGTGTTTACTGCCAATCTCAATCTTTGCATGGGTGGTAAGTTTCATCCCATTAGCGAGCTTTGTTGTCTTCTGACAACTCTTGTTAATTCTTAAATTACCACTAAAGATATTGTATTTAACAATGTTACTTTTGAAATAGAAATTAACTTATCAAAGCATATGTATGAATCTAAAAACATTTTTCTTTAATATTTTTGGTATATTGCTTAGTTGGCTATGATTTTACCAGCATCATGTAGGTCATAAAACGCCCTGGTTCACAGATGGCGAGCTTATAATTTATTATATTGATTGGTCCTCCTACATTACGCATTCTGAACCTTAGTTATATACATCTGCAGAGGAGACAATGACATTATACGCTATTTTATGTCTATACAATGCAATGCGATATTTTTCGACGGTGTGTAACTATTGTGTCTCTGTAAAAACTCAGTTTTATTACAATGACACTGCGCCATACTTACGGCAGCTGCACAATAAACGTTAACAGTTTCTGCATACACATCTATAATAAAATAATATTCAGTCTCTTTAATAATGATTTTATGGCATGCTGGGTATCGTCAGTGCTGTCTGGTATTAAATCTATTTTCTGAGAAAACATTTTTGCATTATAGGAATCTTCATTTTCTGAACTCGGGTGCTAGAAAATATAATCTTTCCCAGCAGTCAAATAAAAGTCTACTGCATGGATAGCATAATGTCAGATAAACGATGAAATGATAGTATTACTTTCTAGAAAAGATGACAATAATTTCTAAAAAAGATGACATGATACTTTATAAAAACAATACCGTCTAAAAATGATGACACGATATTTTCTAAATAATTGATGACATGATACTTTCTTATATGAATGATGACATGATACAGTCTAAAAATGATGACAAAAGTCATGATGCTCATGCCAGTAGAAAAACATTTCCTGAAATTGATGACAAAAAACAACAATCAGAATGAGTTGATAAATTAAACACAAACCTATTTCGAACATTTATTATTTGGAATATGAAATTTCAAATTTTGTTTTTGGGTTGATGCCGGTTAGGTCGCTGATCTCTTAACTCCATCTCACCATGATGTTGTAGATGCAAGCCAAACTTGGTACATTCAATTGACTATTTACTTACTTTAATCCAGAGACAATTAAAAAACAAACTAATTAAGTCACTGATCAAACTCTGCGTTCAGTAACAACAAACACTTGCTGACATTATCGCATTTATTATCATGGACATTGGCTCTACCTCAAACTATGGTAGCATACATGATAAATTTAGAATATCATGCAGTAAATATATTTCTCATTTAATACTTGTGAAGGCAGCACAGATTCATGTCTATGCATCTGAAGTTAAACTGAGGTCTGTCTCCACTAACAAAACAGGATGTCCTCATCTATTGTAGCATCCATGATAAATTTAGAATAACAGGCAGTAAATGTATTTCTCATTGAACACTAGTGAAGGCTGCAGCCAAGATTCATGTCAATGCATCGGAGGTCTGCCTCCACTATTAAAACAGGATGTCCTTAGATATGGTAGCATGCATGATAAATTTAGAATACCAGACAGTAAATGTATTTCTCATTTAATACTAGTGAAGGCAGCCCAGATTCAGGTCTATGCATCTGATGTTACAACTGAGGTCTGTCTCCACTAATAAAACAGAAATGTCCTCAAATATGGTAGCATGCATGATAAATTTAAAATACCAGGCAGTAAATATATTTTTGATTTAACACTAGTGAGGGCAGCCCAGTTTCATGTCTATGCATCTGAGGTTAAACTGAGGTCTGTCTCCACTTCCAAACAGGATGTCCTCAAATATGGCAATATGCATTATAAATTAAGAGTACCAGGCAGTAAATGTATTTCTCAATTAACACTAGTGGAGGAAGCCCGAATTCATGTCTATGCATCTGAGGTCTGGTTTCACCAATAAAACTGGACATCATATAAAATAACTAGGGTGTATTAAAAATGGCATTTAAATTCTCTATTTCAATAATTTTTACTCAGATATTGAAGTCTTAAACACAACTATGAATGTGTATAATATGAATTCAAATTTTTAATGCATATCCAATGGGAACTAGTTTAAGTGGTGACCCAATATATATTGAAATTAAGATGCTCTGTTTCATGTGGACTCTTTCTGGAGCAACTGCCACAATTAAATAAATGATCTTGTTTTGGCTTGTAAAGTTGCCCTCATCTGCTCCATATAACCTTGATTGATTTTTAAAACCTCAACTGCCACCACTTTAGACAATTTAATTCCTTTCTTCCCAACAAATACTCCTTGTTAACTTTATTAACATCCAGAGAAACTGGCAGAGAGTTTCAACCTTTTGGTTCAAGCAGCGTGCTACATATTGACAAAGCTATATAATTTTTTTTTTCTTTTTAATATATTTGAATAGCAATTTTTATTTTTAGAAATTCACATTCCGCCTTTAAATGGTCTGTCTGTTTCACTGAGGTGTTTCCAAATGTGTTCCTCTTACAATACAAACTAACCAATCTTGATCATATCAGATGGTTGCTTTTAGAAAACCAACTTTCCTGATGGGAATGATTCATGTATGAACACACTATTCCTCTTTCCAATTTCATGTATGAACACATTATTTCACTTTCCAATTTCATGTATGAACACATTATTTCACTTTCCAATTTCATGAATGAACACATTCATTATCCACTTTCCTATTTCATGAATGAACACATCATTCGCTTTCTCATTTCATGTATCAACACATTATCCACTTTCCCATTTCATGTATGAACACATTATTCCAATTTCATGTATGAACATATTATTCGCTTTCTCATTTCATGTATCAACACATTGTCCATTTTCCCATTTCGTGTGTGAACACATTATTCCACTTTCCAATTTCATATATCAACACATTATTCTTTTCTTTTTTTTATTTCATGTATCAACAAACTATTCCACTTTCCAATTTTATGTATAAACACAATATTCACTTTCCCATTTTATGTATAAACACATTATTCCACTTTCCCATTTCATGTATGAACACATTATTCCACTTTCCAATATCTTGCATGGACACATTATTCCACTTTCCCATTTCATGTATCAACACATTATTCCCTTTCCCATTTCATGAATCAACACATTCACTTTCCCATTTCATGTATGAACACACTATTCACTTTCCCATTTCATGTATGAACACATTATTCACTTTCCCATTTCATGTATGAACACATTATTCCACTTTCTCATTTCTTGCATGGACACATTATTACACTTTCTCAATTCATGTATCAACACATTATTCCTTTTCCCATCATATATCAACACATTATTCACTTTCCAATTTCATGTATGAACACACTATTCACTTTCCCATTTAATGTATGAACACATTATTTACTTCCCAATTTCATGTATGAACACACTATTCACTTTCCCATTTCACATATGAACACATTAATCCAGTTTCCCATTCCATGAATGAACACACTATTCACTTTCCCATTTCATGTTTGAACACATTAATCCAGTTTCCCATTTCATGTTAGAACACATTATTCACTTTCCCATTTCGTGTATGAACATATTATTATTTTCTTTTTTTATTTCATGTATCAACACACTATCCACATTCCAATTTTATGTATGAACACATTATTCACTTTCCAATTTCATGTATGAACACATTTTTCACTTTCCAATTTCATGTATGAACACATTATTCACTTTCCCACTTCATGTATAAACACACTATTTCACTGTCCATTTCATGTACCAACACATTATTCCACTTTCCAATTTCATGTATGAACACATTATTCACTTTCCAATTTCATGTATGAACACACTATTCATCTTTCCCACTTCATGTATCAATTCACTATTCCACTTTCCCATTTCACGTATCAACACACTATCCACTTTCCCATTTTATGTATCAACACACTTTACCACTTTCCAATTTCATGTATGAACACATTATTCACTTTCAAATTTCATGTATGAACACATTAATCCAGTTTCCCATTCCATGTATGAACACATTATTCACTTTCACACTCCATGTATGAACACTTTATCCCACTCTCATTTCATGTATGAACACATTATTCCACTTTCCCATTTCTTGTATGGACACATTATTCCACTTTCCCATTTTATGTTTCAACACATTATTCACTTTCCCATTTCATGTATTAACACATTATTCACTTTCCCATTCCATGTATGAACACACTATTCACATTCCCATTTCATGTATGAATACATTATTCACTTTCCCATTTCATGTATGAACACACTATTCACTTTCCCATTTCATAAATGAACACATTAATCCAGTTTCCCATTCCATGTATGAACACACTATTCACATTCCCATATCATGTATGAACACATTAATCGAGTTTCCTGTTTCATATAAGAACACATCATTCACTTTCCCAATTCATGTATGAAAACATTGTTCTTTTCTTTTGTATTCCATGTACCAACACAGTATCCACTTTCCAATTTCATGTATGGACACATTATTCCACTTTCCCATTTCATGTATGGACACATTATTCCACTTTCCCATTTCATGTTTCAACACATTATTCACTTATCCATTTCATGTATCAACACATTATTCACTTTCCCACTTCATATATCAACACACCAATCCACTTTCCTATTTCATGTTTCAACACACTATTCCACTTTCCTGTTTCATGTATCAACACACATATTCCACTTATACATTCCATACAGTTACACATTATTTCAGTTTTTCATTTTTAGATATAACCAAGCATTATTCCACATTTCCATTTCGTGGAACACATTTCACTATTTTGTTACTTACATTTTATTCAGCGATGCCGTTTCATCGAACAAAATTAATTATTTCACTTAAATTACAATTCATCAGAACTTGTAATTCAAAGAATTATATGGTTTTAATTCACTGTGACATGGAACACTTCATTGGAATTTGCCATTTTATGTTCTTTATGTTATACTTTACTGTTCTATGTTTTTTAATGGCTGATTTTTCTATTTTTAGATTTGAGAGGCCAGACAGACGTGTCGTCACGGAACACGTACAACCACAGACCACATCAACAACAGCACTCAATGATGCCCTCACGTCGCGGGGGCGCGATCCATCATATCAGTCCACAGCTGCTCATAAGGTATAGTTGTGTCTGTGATATGTTTGTTTGTGATAGTACACATATGTGTGATGTTTGTTTGTGACATCTGTAATGTGATGTTTGTTTGTGATATCTGTATGTGTGATGTTTGTTTGCGACATCTGTAATGTGATGTTTGTTTGTGTGTGTGTGTGTGTGTGTGTGTGTGTGTGTGTGTGTGTGTGTGTGTGTGTGTGTGTGTGTGTGTGTGTGTGTGTGTGTGTGTGTGATGTTTGTTTGTGACATCTGTATGTGTGAGATTTGTTTGTGACATCTGTAATGTGATGTTTGTTTGTGATATATCTGTGTGTGTGTGTGTGTGTGTGTGTGTGTGTGTGTGTGTGTGTGTGTGTGTGTGTGTGTGTGTGTGTGTGTGTGTGTGTGTGTGTGTGTGATGCTTGTTTGTGACATCTGTATGTGTGAGATTTGTTTGTGATATCTGTGTGTGTGATGTTTGTTTGTAACATCTGTATGTGTGATGTTTATTTGAGATATCTGTATGTCTTATATTTGTTTGTGAAATATGTATGTGTGATGTTTGTTTGTGATATCTGTATGTGTGATATTTGTTTGTGAAATATGTATGTGTGATATTTGTTTGTGATATCTGTATGTGTGATGTTTGTTTGTGAAATATGTATGTGTGATGTTTGTTTGTGATATCTGTTTGGTGATGTTTATTTGTGGCATCTATGTGTAATGTTTGTTTGTGATATATGTATGTGGGATGTTTGATTGTGACATCTGTATGTGTGATGTTTGTCTGTGATATTTGTATGTGTGATGTTTATGAATCTGTATGTGTGATGTTTGTTTGTGACATCTGTATATGTGATGTTTGTTTGAGATATCTGTATGTGTGATGTTTGTTTGTGACATCTATATGTGTGATATTTGATTGTGATATCTGTATGTGTGATATTTGTTTGTGATATATAAATGTGTATTGTTTGTTTGCGATATTTGTATGTGTGATGTTTGTCTGTGATATTTGTATGTGTGATGTTTGTGACATCTGTATGTGTGAAGTTTGTTTGTGATATATGTATGTGTGATGTTTGTCTGTGATATTTGTATGTGTGATGTTTGTGACATCTGTATGTGTGAAGTTTGTTTGTGATGTATGTATGTGTGATGTTTGTTTGTGATATCTGTATGTGTGATATTTGTTTGTGATATATAAATGTGTATTGTTTGTTTGCGATATTTGTATGTGTATTGTTTGTTTGCGTTATTTGTATGTGTGATGTTTGTTTGTGATATCTGTATGTTTGATGTTTGTTTGTGACATCTGTATGTGTGTGTGATGTTTGTTTGTGACGTCTTTATGTGTGATATTTGTTTGTGATATATGTATGTGTGAGGTTTGTTTGTGACATCTGTATGTGTGATATTTGTTTGTGATATATGTTTGTGTGATATTTGTTTGTGATATATGTATGTGTGATATTTGTTTGTGATATATGTATGTGTGAGGTTTGTTTGTGACATCTGTATGTGTAATATTTGTTTGTGATATATGTATGTGTGATGTTTGTTTGTGATATATGTGTGTGTGATATTTGTTTGTGATATATGTGTGTGTGATATTTGTTTGTGATATATGTATGTGTGATATTTGTTTGTGATATCTGTATGTGTGATGTTTGTTTGTGATATATGTATGTGTGATATTTGTTTGTGATATATGTGTGTGTGATATTTGTTTGTGATATATGTATGTGTGATATTTGTTTGTGATATATGTATGTGTGAGGTTTGTTTGTGACATCTGTATGTGTGATATTTGTTTGTGATATATGTATGTGTGATATTTGTTTGTGATATCTGTATGTGTGATGTTTGTTTGTGATATCTGTATGTGTGATATTGGTTTGTGATATATATATATGTGTATTGTTTGTTTGCGATATTTGTATGTGTGATGTTTGTTTGTGATATCTGTATGTGTGATGTTTGTAATATGTGTTTGACGTTTATTTGTTTGTGTTAAGTCAGCTTCTGATGTGTTTTTGCGATATATGTTTTTTTTTTATGTTTATAATATTAGTGTATGTGGTATATTGTATATTTGTTTTTATTTGTAGTGCATTTTTGATATACGTGTGTTTGTTGTGTTTATGACATAAGAGTGATATGTGTTTGTAGCAGGGCTTCTAAAACTCCTAAATACAAATCGGTCCAAGGTTTTCATTGCTGTAAGAATCACACTTTCTCCTTTTAAAACCACTCTACATTATGCCCATGCATGTATATATATATACATATATATATATATTATATATATTTCCCAATACCCCACCCACCACGCAATTTTATCAGTTTGTTTATTTTTTATGCTTAATCTGTGTTTAATTTGACTGAACTTTTCTTAATATGTCCAATGTACATTATTATTACCAACATCATATATTCTCATTTGAATGAACCAGTTTCAATCAATTTCACGCAAAAATGAGATGTAAAACGATATAAACCAAAAGTATCAAATATACCGGATATAGCCTCAGTTCATCTCGAGTCGATGCCACATTTCATGCTTTGAACATTGCCAGAAGCACTTTTTATTGAATGTGACATTTAAACAGGCTAGCCAATAGCAGTATTATTCTCCCTAAACTATGTATGAATCAGGGCTTCTAAAATCACTGTGTGTTTCGGTTTTTGGACCGATTTCTACTATTTAATGAATTGATAATACTATGATAGGAGACAAGAGTTGAAAGTGGTTGTACGCAAATTTACATTATATTCTTGTATAGTTTAGCGGGAATAATACTGCTATTGGCTAGTCTGTTTAAATGTCACATTCAATAAAAAGTGCTTCTGACAATGTTTAAAGCATTGAATGTGGCAATGGCTCAAGACGAACCGAGGCTTTTGCCCGATACACGATACTTCAGGTTTACATCCTGAATCTATTTTTTGCATAAAATTGATTGAAACTGGTTCATTCAAATAAGAACACATGATGTTGGTTATAATAATGTACATATTTAGAAAACTTTGTCAAATTAAACACAGAAAGCAAGAAAAATAAACAAACTGATAAAATTGCGCGGTGGGTGGGGTATGGGGATATAGATACATGCATGGGCATAGTGTAGATTTCAAATCCTTGAAAGTGACATGTTTATGGCATTTCTTTTTGAAAATTGAAGAATGTTTTTGGATTGCAAAGTTAATCATATGGAGGAAATATATCAAATTAATGGATAAGAAAAATAAACGGTATGGAAATTTTATATTAATTATTTAGTTTAAGTTACGTTGATGATGCACAGACCTGTACTCTGTAGACGATCTAGTTTTCCAAACGTTATGGCTAATGCAAACAATTCTGGTCCGAAATCAAAATAAAATCGGTCCAGGTTTGATCACTTTCCTTAATTAAAGTCATTAATATTATAATTAAAGCAATTGTTAAAAAACTCAATCAAACAAGTAATACTGCGCATTTTTATTAAATATTGTAATGACTCAAGCAATTTTTAGTCTGAAAGTCCCAGCTTTGACCACTTGAAATAAAAACCGACATGAGACACAAGTTAACACAGTCATTACGGCAAGAAGTATATCAAAGAAATTACTGAAGCAAAACCATTTTGATGAATCGATATGGGTCGCTGATCACACACCGAAGGCATGTAACCTAGCGATAGACTCTTCCGAAAAATCCTCTACTTAGTCAAAATTGACCTCCTTTCGCATAGCGGGTGACAAAACAATCGAATGTTATTGCCGCAAGGCATATTTCACAGCTTAGTAAAGCATGATAAGGGATATTTATACGAAGAGTAGAAAATATCTGGACCGATTTTTTATAAAATTTTGAAATGAAAACCGGTTTTGAATAGTAGAAATCGATACAATAACAAAAAAAATGGTAATTTTAGAAGCCCCGGATTATAGTGTTTATGACATTAGAGTAATGTGTATTTGTGGTGTTGATGACATTCGAGTGACATGTGTTTATGACATTTGAGTGATGTGTTATTGTGGTCTTTATGACATTAGAGTAATGTGTGTTTGTGGTGTTGATGACATTAGAGAAATGTGTGTTTATGACATTTGAGTGATTGTGGTATTTATGACATTAGAGTAATGTGTGTTTGTGGTGTTGATGACATTAGAGTAATGTGTGTTTGTGGTGTTGATGACATTAGAGTAATGTGTGTTTGTGGTGTTGATGACATTAGAGTGATGTGTGTTTGTGGTGTTGATGACATTAGAGTAATGTGTGTTTGTGGTGTTGATGACATTAGAGTAATGTGTGTTTGTGGTGTTGATGACATTAGAGTGATGTGTGTTTGTGGTGTTGATGACATTAGAGTAATGTGTGTTTGTGGTGTTGATGACATTAGAGTGATGTGTGTTTGTGGTGTTGATGACATTAGAGTGATGTGTGTTTGTGGTGTTGATGACATTAGAGTAATGTGTGTTTGGGGTGTTGATGACATTAGAGTAATGTGTGTTTGTTGTGTTGATGACATTACAGTAATGTGTATTTGTAGTGTTTATGACATTAGAGTAATGTGTGTTTGTGGTATTGCTGACATAAGAGTAATGTGTGTTTGTGGTATTGATGACATTAGAGTAATGTGTGTTTGTGGTGTTGATGACATTAGAGTAATGTGTGTTTGTGGTGTTGATGACATTAGAGTAATGTGTGTTTGTGTTGTTGATGACATTAGAGTAATGTGTGTTTGTGGTGTTTATGACATTAGAGTAATGTGTATTTGTAGTGTTTATGACATTAGAGTAATGTGTGTTTGTAGTGTTTATGACATTAGAGTAATGTGTATTTATAGTGTTGATGACATTAGAGCGATGTGTGTTTATGACATTAGAGTGATGTGTGTTTATGCATTTGAGTGATGTGTGATTGTGGTGTTTATGACATTAGAGTAATATGTGTTTGTGGTGTTGATGACATTAGAGAAATGTGTGTTTGTGGTATTGATGACATTAGAGTGATGTGTGTTTATGACATTAGAGTGATGTCTGTTTATGGCATTTGAGTGATGTCTGTTTATGGCATTTGAGTGATGTGTGATTGTGGTGTTTATGACATTTGAGTGATGTGTATTTGTGGTGTTGATGACATTAGAGTGATGTGTGTTTATGACATTTGAGTGATGTGTGATTGTGGTGTTTATGACATTTGAGTGATGTGTATTTGTGGTGTTGATGACATTAGAGTGATGTGTGGTCATGACATTTGAGTGATGTGTGGGCTTGTGTGGGTAGGGTCTTGTGTATGAGTATGGCATGTTTGTTTAGACTTGTTAACATTATGGGTATGACATGGTCCTGTTGGTGTATAACATAGTTGTGTGGGTAGGATCTTGTGTATGAGTATGGCATGTTTGTTTAGACTTGTTAACATTATGGGTATGACATAATCCTGTTGTTGTATAACGTAGTTGTGTGGTCTTGTGTATGAGTGTGGCATGTTTGTTTAGACTTGTTAACATTATGGGTATAACATGGTCCTGTTGGTGTATAACATAGTTGTGTGGGCACGATCTTGTGTATGAGTATGGCATGTTTGTTAAGCCTTGTTAACTTTATGGGTATGACATGGTCCTGTTGGTGAATAACATAGTTGTGTTGTCTTGTGTGGGTAGGATCTTGTGTATGAGTATGGCATGTTCATTTAGACTTGTTACATTATGGGTATGACATGGTCGTGTTTGTGTATAACATAGTTGTGTGAGCTTGTGTGGGTAGGGTCTTGTGTATGAGTATGGCATGTTTGTTTAGACTTGTTAAAATTATGGGTATGACATGGTCCTGTTGGTGTATAACATAGATGTGTGGGATTGTGTGGGTAGGGTCTTATGTATGGGTATGACATGGTCCTGTTGGTGTATAACATAGTTGTGTGGACTTGTGTATGGATACTGATATCCATACTGGTATGCAAGTATGGTTTCAATAAAAAGATTTGTGCATTCTATCAATTTATTATGCTCTCCCAAAGGGGGTAAGCATATAGTCGCCGCTTCGTTTGTGCGTCCGTCCATCTGTCTGTGCTTCCCCAAGTTCTTGTCCGGGTTATTTCTTTACAACCTCTTCTTGGCATTTTATGAAACTTGCCAGGATGCATCATTACCAAGTGCAGATGTGTATATTGTCTTTGTAATCTGGTTTGATGATTTTTCACAGAGTTATTGACCTTTGATTCTGTTTGTGGCCAAATTCTTGTCGGGGCTATTTCTCTACAATCTCTGGTTGGAATTTCATGAAACTAGCTAGGATGCATCATTACCAAGTGCAGATGCGCATAATGTCTATGTGTTCCAGTTGGGTGATTTTTCACAGAGTAATGGCCCTTTGATTGAGTCTTACCAAATTATTTTTCGCGCTATTTCTATACAAACCCATCATGGAATTTTGTGAAACATGCTAGGATGCATCATTACCAAGTGCAGATGCGCATAATGTCTATGTGTTCCAGTTGGGTGATTTTTCACGGAGTAATGGCCCTTTGATTGAGTCTTACCAAATTATTTTCCGCGCTATTTCTATACAAACCCAAAATGGAATTTTGTGAAACATGCTAGGATGCATCATTACCAAGACTTGTGTAGATGCATATAATGTCTATGTGTTCCAGTTCGATGATTTTTCACAGAGTAATGGCCCTTTGATTGAGTCTTACCAAATTATTTTCCAGGCTATTTCTATACAAATCTAAGCTGGAATTTTGTGAAACATGCTATGATGCATCATTAACAAGACTTGTGTAGATGCACATAATGTCAATGTGTTCCAGTTCGATGTTTTTTCACAGAGTTATGGCCCTTTGATTGAGTCTATGACCAAATTGTTTTCTGCGCTGTTTCTTTACAATCCCATGTTGGAATTTTGTGAAACATGCTAGGATGCATCATTACCAAGTGCAGATGTGCATATTGTCTTTGTGTTCTGGTTTGATGATTTTTCGCGGAGTTATGGCCCTGTTATTCTGTCTGTGACCAATTTATTGTCCGCGCTATTTCTCTACAACCCCATTGTGGAATTTTGTGAAACTTGTTGTCTTTGTGTTCCAGTTCAATGATTTTCCATGGAGTTATGGCCCTTTGATTGAGTCTGACCAAATTATTTTTCGCGCTATTTCTATACAAACTCATGTTGGAATTTTGTGAAACATGTTAGGATGCATCATTACGAAGTGCATATGTACATATTGTCTGTGTGTTCCAGTTCGGTGATTTTTCATGGAGTAATGGCCCTTTGATTGAGTCTGACCAAATTATTTTCCACGCTATTTCTATACAAACCCATGTTGGAATTTTGTGAAACATGCTAGGATGCATCATTACCAAGTGCAGATGCGCATATTGTCTATGTGTTCCAGTTCAATGTTTTTTCACAGAGTTATCGCCCTTTGATTGAGTCGGTACCAAGTTATTGTCTGCGCTATTTCTTTACAATCCCATGTTGATATGTTTGTGTTCCGGTTCGATGATTTTTTCACGGAGTTATGGCCCTTTCATTCATTCTGTGACCAAATTTTTCTAAGCTTTTTTTCTCTACAACCTGCCGTAGGAATTTTATAAAACTTTAGGATGCATCATTACCAAGTGGAGTTGTGCATATTGTCGCCATGATGCTATTTCACTACAACCTCTAGTTTTAATTCTGTAAAACTAGCTAGGATCTGCACATATTGTCATTTTGTTATGGTTCAATGATTTGCGAATGAGTTCTGTGAAGTGCAGAGCCACATATTGTTCCTGCTATGCAGTTTTGTATTTTTCAACCAAGTAGCCGGTACAGAGTCAAACACTCACTTGGGGAGCATCCATCGGTTCCACCGATATTTTTACTAAGTATTTCAGTATGTACAGTTTGATATTGCTGTGTTTGATGTTATCCTGCAGTTCTTATAACATTTACCTTTGAACATTGGTATTGTTTTTGTATGTTTTCATTAAACAATATTGGAATGCCTCACAGCTCACAGCTATCATTGTTTGTTGTGTTCCTCTTTTATAGATACGAACATTGTTTACTGGAGAAAAGAACGAGGTAAAAATGTAGTCAAACACAAGTTACAAACTTAAACAAAACAAATACCATGTAACACAAAACCACATGATATGTAACATGCTAACTTCAATAATACAAATGATCAAGTTATAGGCTAACGTAGACAAAACTTATTACTTACAAACTTGATCATGTAACAGGCTAACTTAGACACAACTTTTTACTTACAAAGTTGATCATGTTATAGGCTAACATAGACAAAAGTTATTACTTACAAAACTGATCATGTAACAGGCTAACATAGACAAAACTTATAACTTACAAAACTGATCATGTAACAGGCTAACATAGACAAAACTTATTACTTACAAAACTGATCATGTAACAGGCTAACATAGACAAAACTTATTACTTACAAAATTGATCATGTAACAGGCTAACATAGACAAAATTTATTACTTACAAAACTGATCATGTAACAGGCTAGCATATACAAAACTTTTTACTTACAAAGTTAATCTTGTTATAGGCTAACATAGGCAAAAGTTATTACTTACAAAACTGATCATGTAACAGGCTAACATAGACAAAACTTATTACTTACAAAGTTGATAATGTTATAGGCTAACATAGACAAAACTTATTACTTACAAAGTTGATCATGTTATAGGCTAACATAGACAAAAGTTACTACTTACAAAACTGATCATGTAACAGGCTAACATAGACAAAACTTATTACTTACAAAACTGATCAAGTACCAGGCTAATATAGACAAAACTTATTACTTACAAAGTTGATCATGTTATAGGCTAAGATAGACAAAACTTATTACTTACAAAGTTAATCATGTTATAGGCTAACATAAACAAATCTTATTACTTACAAAACTTATCATGTGATAGATTCACATAGACAAAACATTTTACTTATAAAATTAATTATGTAACAGGCTAACATAGACAAAACTACTTACTTACAAAGATGATCATGTGACAAGTTAACATAGACAAAACTTATTACTTACAAAACTGATCAAGTCACAGGCTGACATAGACAAAATTTATTACTTAAAAAAATTGATCAAGTCACAGGCTACCTGTAACTTAGACAAAACTTATTACTTACAAAACTGATCAAGTCACAGGCTTCATGTAACATAGACAAAATTTACTACTCACAAAACTGATCAAGTCACAGGCTAACATAGACAAAACTTATTACTTACAAAACTAATCAAGTCACAGACTGACATAGACAAAACTTATTACAGCCAAAATTTATTACTTACAAAACTGATCATGAAACAGGCTAACATAGACAAAACTTCTAACTTACAAAGTTGATCTTGTAACAGGCTAACATAGACAAAATTTATTACTTACAAAGTTGATCATGTAACAGGCTAATTTAGACAAAATGTGTTAATTAGAAGACTGATCAAGTAACAGGTTAACATAGACAAAACTTATTACTTACAAACTTGATCATGTAACAGGTTAACATAGACAAAACTTATTACTTACAAACTTGATCATGTAACAGGCTTACTGAGACACTCCTTTTTACTTACAAAAATGGTCTTGTGACAGGCTAACATAGACAAAACTTATTACTTACAAAGTTGATCATGTAGCAGGCTTACATAGACAAAAATCAATTATCCTTGCCTCAGGTGTAAAAAAATTATGATAGAAAAATGTAAAAAAAAATTCTTCTAAAATAAATAATATCTTAAGCTTCCATATTTTCCTGTAGTATTAGGTTATGATCCACTACAAAATGTGTTCTTATTCTGATCCTGGAGTCATATTTGTCCCCATCCGGGAGTCATATTTGTCCCCATCCTGGAGTCATATTTGGCCTCAGCCTGGGGTCATATTTATCCCGGTCCTGGAGTCATATTTGGCCCCATCCTACAGTCATATTTGTCCCCATCCTGGAGCATATATGTTCCCATCCTGGAGTCATATTTGTCCCCATCCTGGAGTCATATTTGTCCCCATCCTAGAGTCATGTTAGGCCCCATCCTGAGGTCATGTTTGTGCCCGTCCTGGAGTCATATTTGTCCCCATCCTGGAGTCCTATTTGGCCCCGTCCTGGAGTCATATTTGTCCCTGTCCTGGAGTCATATTTGTCCCAGTCATGGATTCATATTTGGTCCAATCCTGGAGTCATATTTGGCCCCCGTCCTGGAGTCATATCTGTCCTTGTTCTCGAGTCATATTTGTCCCCATCCTGGAATCATATTTAGCCCTGTCCTGGAGTCATATTTGGCCCCGTCCTGGAGTCATATTTGGCCCTGTCCTGGAGTCATATTTGGCCCCGTCCTGGAGTCATATTTGTTTTTGTCCTGGAGTCATATTTGTCCCCATCCTGGAGTCATATTTGTCCCCATCCTGGAGTCATATTTGGCCCGATCTTGTGTCATATTTGTTCTTGTCTTGGAGTCATATTTGTCCCAGTCCTGGAATCATATTTGGCCCTGTCCTGGAGTCATATTTGTCCTCGTCTTGGAGTAATATTTGTCCCCGTCCTGGAGTCATATTTGGCCCTGTCCTGGAGTCATATTTGTCCCCGTCCTGGAGTCATATTTGGCCCTGTCCTGGAGTCATATTTGTCCTCGTCCTGTGGTTTTAATTCTTGGTGAATCTCATTTTCAAATATTCATTTGAGGAAAATTATTTCAGCTGGATAGACAGTTTTTTGTTTAATGACCTTCATTAATTTTTATGAAATGTACATCAATTTGAGTCAAATACTTTATTCATTCTAATCTTGTGCTTATGGGCTACATGTCTATTAATTGTCAAAAATGTTAGATATACAATCCTGATATAGGGGGTTTAATGCCATTTCTAACACATTTCAGGTTAAACAATCATGGATTATCAATTTTTGTTGGTGGAGGAAGACTTTAGAATGAATCTGAGTAAAACCACCATCCTTCCACAAATATTAAACTGGCAAACTCTCTCACATAAAGTTTTTTGAGCAAGCGGGACTCGAACCTACAATCTTAGCCGTGAGAGGTTAGTGGTCTTGAGATGGCGCCTTAGATACTCGGCTACAGAGGATCCTATGCAATCATGTTTTTCATGTTCTGGGCTCATGGCATTTCACAAAATAACTTAAACTATTGCTGTAAGTCAGTTTGACAGTTTCTTCGTTGTCTGATCAAATTTTTTATCAACATTTAAAATGATTGTATTTTCAGAAAAAAAAGTCATTTTCTGCATGATTTGTGATAATTTTGATTTAACTTTGGGTTCATTTGGATGAATATTAAACATTTTATAAATTTTTGTTGGTTTACGTTTAAGCACCAGGTGGATATTATCTCCTATTAAGGCTCTTGTTGGAAATACCAGAACTTGTGTTGGGTGTTAAGCATTTTACGATTCTGTTATTGCATTTGTTTAACATTCATGTAATCTATTTTCTAAATACTGCAGTAGATGCTGGCATGCTTTAAACCTCTAAAAAGGTCACCTGGTTCATAATGCAGTGAACATTTATAACAACTGGCAAAATTAGAGTGATAAACAAAAAAATGAAATTGAACAATCATTTTTGTCTGTGATTGTTTTGATAGTGAAAACTGCATGGCATGTAATATTTATTTTCTCTCAGAAATCTAATTTAGTTTTGACTAATTCTGTTTTGATACCCAGAACTCCTGTTTCAAGAATATAATTCCATCGCATGGAATTAACTTGATCGCAATACTTTACGTGACGAGACAATTCCTCTGCCTGTTTGCAAGCAGACGAACATTGGAATGTCAATATTGTGATGAATGTAGATCTTGTATTTCATTGGAATAAAAAAACTTCAGTGAATACTGCAGGGACGTACTGTTGCTGATGTAGAACTTTTATGAAATCCAATGAATTGGTGTCTCTTAATTGAACATGATTGACTTGTAACAATACACTCGGGTTTTGTTCTTTTATCACATTAATGATAAAACAGAACAATTCAGTTCCATCAGCGCAAATTAACAGAGAAATTCTGAAGATATTTCTTGACATATAATGTTTTAGGGATCTGGACTATTATGATTTTACCATAGTCATTTTATAAGAAGCTTGGGTATATTAGATTTACTAAAACATCACAATTTAAGTCATTCCAGGGCGGCCGTTCAATGGAGGCCAGTCAACTTTCTGATAAGTATAAACCAATACCAAATTTTTAACAACAAACATAAATTCACCATATATAATCATCAATTACAGATACATGCTTAAAAAATGAAAAAAAAAATCCTGGACAAGTTTATATTTCTGAAGTGATATTAAATGATATTAATGTGCTTTTTCATTAACAAAAATTGATATTGGGTTGTTAAAAGAAACATCAATTTTCAGAAAAAATTATAGGAAATACTTTTTCTTAGCTTTAATTTTTGATAAAATAATCTCATAGGGCATAATGGGTGTCTGTTAGATTATTTAAATTTATAAGGCAGTGATCAAGTGTATAGAGGGTGGGTCAGTTACCCCAGATGTTGTAGGTTCGATCTTTAGTTCAGCCATATAGCTCTCATAAAAAATACATAGTATTTGTGGTTCTACCCAGGAAGTGGTATTGACCTGTTTTTATGGCCTTGACCTGTCTGTTGGTCCTTTATAATTTGCCAGTACTCTTTAACTGCAGTAAGATGGGATGTGCTCAAGTATTGGTTAACCTTTCAGGATCCCCGGAAACAGTGGTTAGGTTAACTGATCGTCTGTTAGCCCTTGACTGCAAAAAAATGACGCTTGATATCTAATCAATCAATCAATTAACTGCAGTAAATCTGGAAACTCTCAGATATATCTCATGATTTCTGGTTGGTTCTTAAAGTGGCATAACCAGTATTTGAAGATATTTTTTTTATGAATGACAAACATTTTTGTGAATTCTTAGGGCCTTTGGTGCATTTCTAACAGCCAATACTGCTATTAAACATAAAGAAATCGCATTTTAAATCTAAATTTACTGGTCACTAGTTCTAATAATATTATGCAAACACTGACGGAAAATATCATAAAACTTCCTATTCAATCGTAAATTCTCAGCCATTTCCACCATCCTTTAGAATTATACCGTTTTCTAGATATCGCCCCATTGATGCAAAAGGGTACCAAGTGCTTTCTTATTTCATTTACACTTGGTACCATATTGCACTAATTGGACAATATGTGCAAAAATTTAAATTCAAATATGGACAAATATTTTTTTTCCATTTTGTTGGAACATAATTTTATTGAATATGAGAAGCCATTTATGGAGTAATGTAGGGAAAAAAAAAGCGTCGCTTAAACTGGAAAATTGATACCTGTCATGGATTCGAAACCCGATGGGGGGGTTTATCCATGATATATGTATATGATCACAGTACCTTTGAACATTTGGATATTTCTGGGCATCATTGAACTAAAAAGGTAAAAAGTAATGGATCTTAAACATAGATAGAGATGTTTTATTGTAAAATTGTTGATCTAAGGCCCTCTGTCTGAATTTGTTATGAAATATGGGTATAATAGGGAGCAGAATAAAACTTGATTTGGTCCAGAATGCAATTCATTTTGAACAAACAGGAAGTGAGCATCTTATTTATTAACCTTGTGTCTATTTCACAAAATAAAGTGTCAAAGGTCATGAAAATTTGATTAGTGTTCCATTAGCATCATCATATGAACTTTCGTAAGTATTAAATAGAATGAAATACATTTTACATTTCACACAAACTTAATTCATGATTATCATTTTATTTGTGTTAAGGAAATTCTTCTACTTGTGTCTATAAGTAAATCTCAGGTCCCAACAACATTGTGTAAGTAAGATTTCTATTTAAATATAACGGGTCCTTCATTGCCTAGTGCTCTCAGACACTGAGTGGTCTAAAGGTCTTGAGAATTACCTCCCTTACATGAAGCTAGCAGGATTCTTACACCCAAGAAATTAGAGCTGTGTAAAGCGGTTGGGCAATTTTTTTGTTGAAAATGCATAAAATGTCATATTTCTTTGTGTATATGGGAACATTGGAACATTTTCATGATTTCTGCCAAGTTTGGCTGACATTGGGAACTGTTGACGAAGCTATAACAGAGTAAAGATGCGTAGTGATACACTGCAACAAATGGGGAAAATGAAGGTGTGCTATCAAACCATCGAAATTGTGAAAAAGCAACCTGGTCAACCCCATTTGTTTTTCTGCATATTTGGACCAACAGAGGACTATCTATGGGAACAAGGCACTTTTAGAACCATTGGTCATGTATTCAGTGTTCCAGAAGTGCTCTATATGCAGAACAGTACAAAATTACTTGTGTGAGATGTAAAGTGCTGTTGTCCAATGTCCACTTATCCTCTCATCTCTGAGGTTGTGGGTTCAAGTCAAATATCTTTGTAAGAAAGTTTGGCAGTTACTTGCGGTAGGATGCAGGTTGTACTGAAGACTAATTCTTACATCTTCCTCCTCCAACACTCGAATAAAACAGTAAAAGTATACCCCTCA
This sequence comes from Panopea generosa, assembly GCA_029582155.1. Taxonomy (NCBI): domain Eukaryota; kingdom Metazoa; phylum Mollusca; class Bivalvia; order Adapedonta; family Hiatellidae; genus Panopea; species Panopea generosa. The sequence goes on from CM055898.1 coordinate 24,429,789, forward strand.
TGTGTGCATTATAGCATTAATCTCATTAAAAAAATATCATTCAAACTTTATTTTAAAAAAAATGAGCAAAGAAAACTTAACAATATAACAAAAGCTACAACAACAACAATGCTGATAGGAACATCATTCTGCAGATATAATACATGAATAACAACAGTAATAAAACATAATTTCTGTTCATTTGTTGGTTGAAGATTTATTCATGTTCCATTTCAAGTTTTTAGTTTAATGTATGTTATTCACATAGAAGGGGTCATAGTTGCTGTTGCTGTCATGTCAGCCATTCCTGATGTCTTAGATGAATTGTCTTAGACGAATTAAATGTCTTGAAACAAGTTTCAAAGAAAAATCCCGACAATGATGACAGATTTTTACTTGACTCTGCTTCTGAAAATTAATTTTTTGTGTATGAAATTGAAGTTCCCAAGTTTGTTCATGATTTGCAGACCTTTAATTCTATTTTTTTTTATAAAAGGGGCATTACTCTGGTAAATGGTTAAATGTATGCGATTGCCTACATTTGATATTGTGGTTATTTGGGATGAAAAGTGTAACACAGCAAAACCTGTGTAAGCGGTTTCCTATTCAGCAGTCACTTGTCTTAAACAACCACAATTGTTATTTCCCATTTCTATGCTTTTAGAGCAAATTAACCTGTATTAAGCAACAACCTGTCTTAAAATGTCACTTTTGCTCCTTCCCATGACTGGCTGCTTAAGGCAGGTTTGACTGTATATTTCAGTAGATTTCATCAGTTTTGTTAAGATTTAAGGTCATATTTTCTTGGCATGACACCACTATTTTTACAATACAAAAGTTATCTCTTTTTTCATGTGGTTATTATGATCTTTAATTCAATGATTGATTATTGATTGATATATGCATATTTTCATGAAAAAATAAATTTCAGTTTGTCATATGTCTCTGTAACAAAACATGGTCAAAATTGTTGGCACCTACCAGGGTCCTCTTTGGCCAAGTGGTCTAAGGCGCTGTCTTAAGATCACTTACATCTCACCGCTAAGATTAATTTGAGGTTCAAGTGCCGCTCCCACCAAAAACTTTATGTAAGAAAGTTTACCAGTTACTTGCGGAAGGACAGTCCAGGTTTCACTCAGATTCATTCGGATAAAACTGGATATGCCATATATAAATTGAAATGTGTTGAAAATGGTGATAAATCCCTTTAAAAAAAAATTTGAAAAAAGATGTTGGTACACCTTGAAAGTTTTAGCTCACCTCTCACTAAGGCCAAAGGCTATTTTAATTGCTACATTCCAATTCAATGATTGTCATTGATTGTCTGTCCAAACATAAACATTTTGTTTGTATTCACTTTAGCACCTAATATTTCATTGTATTTTTGACCTTACTGATTTCATAGTTATTGTGATATGATGTGTTCTTGAAGTGGCCATTATTGGGTATTCATGGTCTCCTGAATCATAAATGTTGTGTCACTTGGCCTTCAATGTTCTCTAGCACTTAGTAACATTTTTTTTAAGATTTTCAATAAAAAAAAACTAGGCTGTACACATCTATTATGCAACAACACGGTCAGATAAATCTTAGTAATACTTAGTGTTTATGAAGTAAAAATTTAACAATTAAGAAACCCCAAAAGAGTGACTGCAGGGAGCAACCTGGGTTTCTTATTTGTTAATTTTTTACTTAATGGAAACTTACTGGCTTTGTGTTAAACATCATTTAACTGACAATTTATCTAACTCTGGGCGGAGCTACAATGAAAGCTGAGATGATTGATGTTTGAAAGTCCGTCCGTTGCTAGGGCTGTCTCTAAGCATAGCTTGCACAGGCTTTGTAGTTTGTATATGACTCGTTCAGAATTGAAAAAGGGAGGAGTCTGTGCAATGTCATCAGGCATGTGTGGTGATAATCTTAATCTTCTTAATAATCAGATGATTTTGTAGGCTGGTTTAACAAATAAAAGTGACAAAATTTTGAAAAATGAAGCGATTCCATTGGTTGTCCAATGAGGTTAAACACTAATCAGGTAAATTGGTCAATGATCTTTAAATTTTATGTAACTTCATGTACTGAAATGATTTAACAATTGTTGTACTAAAATATACTCCCAATTTTGCTACTTTAATTTTTAAGTTTTAGCAAAAAGGGAATCTTAAATATATGTGCACTATTTGGGGTCATCACAACACTGGCCTTATTGTTATCATATTAAGTGAAATAATTGTATGGGGTTTAGCATTGCTTTCAACAATTTTTCAGTCATATCACAACAGCGTCTATTTAAGGCACTATTCTTGAGTATCATTCTGCTGACACATGGTATGATAACCCCACCCAGTCACATTATACTGACACAAGGCCGACCGGACCTAAGAACTATCCTCTAAATGCTAAGCGATAAGCAAGGAAGCTTCTAGTAACATTTTTTCAAGTCTTGGGTATGACTGTGTGGATTGAATCCACAACCTTCCCCATGCAAGGCAGATTCTCTACCACTAGACCACCACTGTGGTAGTTATATAATAAATAAACAAAACGAAATAAACAACTTCATGACATTAACAAATTATGCCATGATTAAATGTCTTGTGTTGTCAAAAATCACATACATGATTGTGTCTTCCCTATCTCGGATGATTGTCACCTTCATTAAATTTTAAAGGGAGTATATCAGGAAAAAACACTATATATGTCTTAAAAATAAAAATCTTTTTTTTTAAAATAAGTCTCATTACCATTAACAAATAAACTCTGAATGGCTTAGTATGTCAAATCTACCAAAATGTGATCAAAATCCCTATTTAAATTTGAGTTGTAAACTTGAAATGAAATTCCCATTCTAAAAGTAGACAACACTTTAATACTGCTACACAATCATCAAATTAATCGCCATTGATGAAATAATTTTTACTACCTATGAAACTGTATAACAGATTAAATTGAAATATCACAAAATAAATTGTTGCAATTTTAAGCAGGAATCTATTTTAGTCCAACCTAGGCGCGTAGCCCCAGTTTAAAGGAAACCCCTTTTCAATATATCAATTTGGCATATTTAAATAGATATATTTTGGCAATACCAGGTCAATGGATGAGTATATTTAGGCATTATATATTGGGAAAAATGTTAAAAGCCAATTTTAAACTTTTGAAAAATCCTGATAAATTCCCTTTAAAGTTAGTATGTGACAAAGCATTAAATTCTGAATCGGTTGAGAGAATCAGTTTTAACTGGCCATCATCATGGTCCTTGTTAGCTCACCTGAGCCGAAGGCTCACAGGTAGGCTTTTGTGATAGCCTGGTGTCCGTCGTCTGTCATCCACTGTCTGTTGTCTGTCTTCCGTTGTTAACTTTTAGCTTCTAACAACTTCTCCTCTGAAATCACAGTGCCAATTTTGATATAACATCTTAACATCTTGGTTCGTCAAAAAACATGGCATCCAGGTGGTGGGGTTAGTTTAATTAGCAAAAACTTAAAAAATCTTCTTGTCAGAAACTACTGGCTCGATTTTAAACTAATTTCACAGAAATGTTCCTTGGAGGAACCTCTACCAAGTTTGTTCAAGTCATCTTGATTCGCCAAAAAACATGGCATCCAGGGGGTGGGGTTAGTTTAATTAGCAAAAACTTAAAAAATCTTCTTGTCAGAAACTACTGGCCTCGATTTTGAATTAATTTCACAGAAATGTTCCTTGGAGGACCTTTCACCAAGTTTTTTCAAACTGTAGTGAATTGTCAAAAATCATGGCAGCCAGGGGATGGAGTTAGTTTACTATATAAGCTATAGTAAAAACTTAAAAAATCTTCGTGTCAGAAACTACTGGCTCGAATTTTAAAATAATTTCACAGAAATGGTCCTTGGAGGACACTTTACCAAGTTTGTTCTAACATCAAAAAACATGGCAGCCAGGGGGTGGGGTTAGTTTACTATGTAAGCTATAGTAAAAACTTAAAAAATCTTCTTGTCAGAAACCACTGGATAGATTTTAAAACAATTTGCAGAAATGTTCCTTGGGTGACCCTTTACCAAGTTTGTTCACACCGTTGTAATTTGTTAAAGAACATGACCGCCACAGTGAGGTGTTAGTTTACTATATAAGCAGCTATAGTAAAAACTTCAAAAGCCTTCTTTTTAGAATCTACTGACCTGATTTCAATGTAATTTCACTGACATTTACCATGGGTGAACCTCTTCGATGTTTGAACTCTTCTACGCATCTGTTACATCTTCAAAACAAATCAAAATTCTAACTACTTGCCCATCTCCTCTTTCTGGAATTTTGAGTGTACATGTATTATATAATCTACTTAAGTTGGGTGATTCAAGGTCAGTCAGGTGAGCAGTATAGGGCCATCTTGGCCCTCTTGTTTTTTTATCCTGTAATTAATGATGACTGTAAAATAAAAATCAGTTCATGTAAATTTATTCAGCGACTTGAACTAAGTTCCATAATCAAAATCCAGGACATGATTTTCCTCCCTGCTGGCATTTTGCCCATTTAAACATTTCGATCCTGAATCCTAGATAAAGACACTGTCACATATGCATAGTAAGCGTTCTACCTACGAATGTTTTGAGAGTGTTGTGTAAGTTGTTAGAACTTGCTTCACAATCGATGTAAAATAAATAAGTTGAAAACCATTTGAATACTTAAGTTTTCTGCTGATTTCTTTGTCTTGTTTTGTTGACTGTTTTTGTTGCAAAGTTTTCTTTACGTCTATTTCTATTTCTTTGTACAATTATTGTACACTTATTTTGGAAAATTAATGTAACTGATCTAGGCCTATAATGCACCACAAAAAAGCCTTGGGGGTTTGTTCCCCACCATGGTCATGTGAGTATGGAGTCTTTGAGCAAGACGTTTTACTTGCATATCTTTTGCATAATATCTACTCAGGGTGACATCGGGCAAGATTGAATTAATAAAGTATTATTAATAAAGAGTATAAGATTTAAGCAAACTCAACTGTACATTAACATTTTTAGCTTGCTGGGATGAATGTCCAGGAGAGTTATTGCCATGACCCCGGCGTTGTCGTTGGCGTCATCTGTATACACCCAGGTTAATCTTTTGCGTTTAATTGCATTTAAGTTTTGGTGTTTGCCTCCAGTCTAAATCTTTGCATGGGTGGTGAGTTTTATCACATAGGTGAGCTTCGTTGTCCTCTGACAACTCTTGTATCATATTGCAGTGCATGCATTTTCTATATTACAAATGTCCTATCCCACATTATTTGGTTTTCAATACTATTGACCTTATGTAATCTGAAACGAGAGAAATTTCACATTCAATCCACAACTTATTCAACAAAAAATTGTAGTTGATGCATTGAAACTTTATTACACGATTCAATAATCAATCGTAAAGCCAAGCGGAAGGTATCTTGGGACAGTAAATGTACGGCGCTTCCTGTAACATCATCGTGGACGAAAAAATAGGTTCTCATGTGGGCTATAAAATTAGAGACAGAGTTTTTATTTTAGGAAGCCTGTTGACAAATGTTTTTTATTTCCTCTGATTGTAATGGCCTACTTTCAGGACATCATTACTATGGGTGACTGCATTCTTTTGATGTTATAGTCTTTAAAGGGAATATATCAGGATTTTCAAAAAAATTAAAATTGGCTGAAAACATATTTTTCCAACATATATTCACTGATCCCTTATGGCCAAAAGGATATCTATTGAAACATCCAAAATAACAGTTTCTATTCTGATCCATTTGCATGCATCTGGCGTATTTCTCCAATAAAACTGGGAGTCATTGACTGGCAAAAATAGAAACTGTAATGAGTTGAAAATGGCGTTAACCTCATTAAAATGGCAATACAACCGCAAAAGATTGTAGGAAGTTACACTGACTGCCATTGTAATTATGTAACAATAATATTTCCAACTTTGATGTAGTCTACTAACCAGGTAATGTATTCTTGAAGAATGCAACGTTATTAGACAAAGAATAGGATAAATACAAACTTTTCTGTCAGAAAGGTCTTCTTTATTACTTCTACAGGCATCTTGACTCTCTTTTTCAGCCATTGGAAACCTCAAACTCACAAAAATCAAATAGCGAAAATGGAGACACGGACAGTTTGTGGAAAGGGGTACGAAACTTTGCGACAATGTTCATGGAGGAAGGACTGGACGAGGATACCGCGGTGGCACCACTTCCTGTCGACGGGATAGATTATAACCTTGGAAAAATCCAACTTGCGCTTAGTTACGATTTTCAGACATTGACTTTAACATTAAAGGTTTTACAAGCTATGCAACTACCAGCTAAAGATTTCACAGGAACTAGTGACCCATATGTAAAGATTTTACTTTTACCAGATAAAAGACACAAACTTTTGACTAAAGTGAAAAAGAAAAATTTAAATCCAAGATGGAATGAGTGTTTTCTTTTTGAAGGTAAGTTGCATAATTTATGTTGTAACATTATGAGGTGTTGTGTTTGTTGTTTTTTAATAGGGAGGGAAGGGGTCTTTAAAAACCTCATATAGGGTCGCAAATTTCAAAATTACAGTATACTTAACCCTATTCCAATGCTCTCAAACGTTTTATCATTAAAATTCGCCTGACAAACCAAGTAACACGAGTGACTAGTGTTCAAATTTAACTTACTGTTTAGCCAAATGATGCATATCAGCAAATAATGCGCTATAAAAGTAGATTCTGGTAAAAACCAAACTCGATCATCAAACTGTATTTAATATATTTTTAACTTTTACAGATAAGAAGTAATTTAAATCGACAAACATTTTTTAAACTCCTGTTTACACTGTTTTCAATGACGTTGTAATAAATGGCGTAGTAATACATAGAACGCAAAAACATGATGAATTTACTGATGGTATATGCAGTTTTTAATACCTGCAAATCTAAGAGCATCAACCAATGAAATCGTAGGAAATTTATGAAGGGTGTTATTTAACATCATTGCCGACACATTTCAGGTTATAATGACATTTCCAGTGGAGGAAGACCTTAGAATGAATCTGAGTGGAACCACCATCTTTCTGCAAGTAACTGGCAAACTTTCTCACATAAAATCTTTTAGAGCGAGCAGGACTCGAACCTATGACCTCAGTGGTGAGTTGTAAATGATCTTGAGATGGTGCCTTAGACTACTCAGCCACGGAGGAACACTGTGACATACAGCTGTATGAGTAATTTACTCTCTTTTTCCGAAACAGCTTAACTGAGCTTAGATATTTAAGCTTTTTTGCAAAGTTCAACTGGGTATTGTTTAGTTTTTTAGCTGTACTGGCCAAAGGCCAGAAGTGCTTATGTGATGGCATGTTGTCTGTCGTCCGTTGTCTGTCGTTTGACGTCTGTCGTCTGTTAGCAGCACTTTCTCTGAAACCACTAGGCCAATTAAACTGAAACTTCACATGGGTGTTTCTATTGCATAGGAGACTAAACAGAAGTTGGTTTTTTTTAGATCTGAAATTCAAGATGGCCGCCATTACTAAAAATAGTTCAAAACTTAAAAAATCTTCTTCTCATGAACGGCCCAACAGATTTTCAAAATGTTTATGTAGTAATGATGACCAACTATAGTTCTGTTAGATTTGTTCAAATGGTGTTCCTAGGGTTAAAAATGCCCCTGCCCCGAGAGTTCAATTAGGGGACACATGTCAATATAATATTTTTTTATTTTTTTTAAAATGGAAATAATTTTGCCTATATTTTCATTAAAGCATTGTTAGGTAAAGGAGGTTAAGATTTGTAAAAATGACTGCGTTCCTATGTTTTAAGGGGTCAGGAGGGGCCCCAAAAGGGTACAAATTGGGAATTAGTAAAATTGTTTTCTTAAGAACCGGTATGTCAGATTTGTACATATTTGATATAAATTATCCCTAAGTGTAGGGGTTTGATTGCAGATAAGAATTTAGGGGCTAAAATATATAGGGGCCCAGTAAGGGGCCTTGGAATTTTACATAGGGATACTGTGGGAAAACAGAAAATTCTCTTTTTTTTTCATTTATTCTGAAACCACTAGGCCAATTAAACTGAAACTTCACATGGATGTTTCTATTGCATAGGAGACTATACAAAAGATTTATTTTTTCTATCTTAAATTCAAGATGGCCACTGTTACTAAAAATAGTCCAAATCTTAAAAAATCTTCTACGCATGAACGATCCAACAGATTTTCAAAATGTTTATGTAGTAATGATAACCATCTAAAGTTTTGTTAGATTTGTTCAAATGGTGTCCCTAGAGTTAAAAATGACCCCGCCCCGATGTTTCTATTGCATAGTAGAATTTCAAAAAGTGCTATGGCCACTATGAGTCAATAGAGCATCCTCAGGCCCTCTTGAGCCTCTTGTTTTAACTTTTATAGGACTGGTGTGATTTTGTATTTTTAAGATATAATAGGATACTTTTCAATTGGTTACAATTTTATATCTTTAAGCTGAACAATTTAATTGGAGTTGCTGTATGTGTTTGAGCTTTAGAGCTTAATTGGATAAGATTACCAGTTTGTATATTTAAGCTTCATGACTTTATTGAACAACATGAGTTCAGGTCTGAGTTTTCTTGTGGGGTACATTTTGTATTTTAAACTTAAGTAATGATGTTGTTGTTGTTGTATGGTGTTTAGCGTGACTTTCAACAATTTTTCAGTCATATTGCGACGGTGTCTACTTGAAACAGTATTCTAAGCCCTGTCACACTGGAGTATTGTGCCACAGACACATGGTATGATACCCCACCCAGTCACATTATACTGACACCGGGCCGACCAGACCTAGAACTCTCCTCTGAATGCTGAGCGTCAAGCGAGGAAGCTTCTAGTACCATTTTTAAAGTCTTTGGTATGACCCGGCCGGGGATTGAACCCATGACCTTCCACATGCAAGGCGGACACTCTATAGATATACCACTAGACCATGCCGCAGTCTCTTAAGTAATGAATAATATTGTGAACTTTGTATTTTTTTCTTCAAAAGCATCATCAACAAAGTTTATTGCAATATATAATTATGATCCTGTTTTACAATTTATTAGGTTGCAGAACTCTACAATAAAGTAGTTGTACAAAATAGTAATATGATTTTAAATGGCTGTAATTGATTATTTAGCATCATTTTTATGCTATCGAGGGTTATCAGATGATCAGTTAACCTAACCACTGTTTCCTGCGATCCTGAAAGGTTAATCAGTTCTTGAGCAAACCCAATCTCCGAAGTAACTGATACCATCCCCACTTGAATCAGCAGTGAGAGACGAATGATAATGAGACACAATGTCGTATATAAATCATCACAGAGACTGTTGCCTGGTGGGGATTTGAGCTCACATCCCTTGGATTGATAGTCAGACGCGTAACCGACTGAGATAATCGGGAGATAGGAGAATCATGTACAGTATAATCACAGCATATTATGATACTAGGATAAAAATGACTATGGTTTACAGCTGCTGATATGGTCACACTCAAATATTGGTAGGTTGTTTGGAAGCATGATCATAAATCAAAACAATTTCAACATTTAAGGGTGTCCTATTAAACAAGGATAACACATCTGTGGATATTGGATATTATGGCAAGTCGTAAATCATAATGTCGGAGATTGTTGAAGATTGTCTGAATTCTGACATCAAGATGTTTGTGGTCAGGGACGATCAAATGTGCAACCCCTTTCAAAATTGATTTGTTTTTATGATATATATATATATATAAACATTTTTAGTCCCTCTTCTACACTCGAAATATATCTATTTCTGCAGATTAGAACCGGTACAATATAGTATTACTGAAATATTGCTCATTGTGGGTGTAATTTGTGGAAAATAAATGGCAGCAGCAGTCGTTAAGTACCATTTTACATTTCTTTCACATTAGCAGCATAGTCTAATCTGTCAACGATTACCTTTGACATTTGTCTAGTCTTAGAACAAAAAAAGTGCACCCAATTAGCTATCTAAACTTGAATATGGTTTTCGGCACAATTTCAGATTAATTACCTGAGGGATCGTAACTACGTAAATTAGTCATGTCTTGAAACTCCAGCGTAGACATTTATTTTCCAGAAATTATTTCCAACATTAAATTATGAATTTGCTAAGGTCATAATTTTCTCTGTGACTTGAAGTTTCTAAAATATATGAGAGTCAAAGATAAAATTGTATAAGACTTTGTGTGATTGATGTGATGTACACATTAGAGCAAAATGTTTTTATAATTTTAAGGCTATTTATCTTACATATTTGGTATGTCCCTGTGAAATACAAACTAAGCAATTACTGTATTTGAGTTGATATTGGTAATTTAATTTAATTTCTTTTCTCTTTAATAGTCTCAAAATCTTTCTACACAATTTCTGTCAAACAACTGATGGGAATTTCAGCCAATTTAAAAGAAATTTTAAGAAGGAGTACTGTGTTTAAAATTTATTCATAAACACAAGGTCAACCTGGTATCCTTGTAAGGTTATAAGGTCACAAATAGTATCACTACTACTGTAAAATTGCTGAATGGAATTTCATAAAACATCACAAAAATGTTCTAGACAATGAAAAGAATTGTATTACTGTAATATACAGCTCGGTATTGTCAAGGTCAAGGTCACTTTAAGAAATAAAATAAAAATCCTAATGTTATTAAAATTATATAATTTGATTGTTTTTGAATATCATACAACTTCACAGAACAATGAGATGGTCGGTATGTTAGGGGTTAAGATATTTTTTTGAAGGTCATGGAAGAAATCAATGTTCATAAATCAATCATTTGTAATCTAACACATGGCTTGAAGTCAGTATTCCCTCTTTCAGGATTTCCTTAAACAATGTTGAAGTCATCTTTCCTTTTCAATGGCATTTTTATGGCACTTCTACACGTCTCAAGCTCAGTGTGACAGGAATCAACCGGTGCAGGCAGGGATTTGTTTATCCAATCAAAATCATTTTCCTGCTTCTGGATGTAGATGATATTTTATTTGTAGCTGTGAAAAAAATTACAGCTAAGGTGAATATTCATAGCCACAGATAAATGTCTTGCATCCTCGAAGATACCATATTGCCTGATGCAGATTGGCATACAAGACATTTCAGGTGCTGGAGACTGTATGACTACGTCTGGCCGCTAGCTATGCTTATTTTATCATCGCCAGCTGGATACAAGTTGAATGCGACATCATTGGCATTTTATTGGCCGGATTAGCTTCTGGGGTTGTAATGTTGGCCGGATGAGTTTCTTGGGTTGTCATATTGGACGTGTCGCCGCCGATACACTGGGTAACCGTAAATCCATAATCTGATAAATCTGCCCACTATAGTTTTAAGAAAGTATGATTGAGATCAAAACTAAAACCCGCAGGGGACCTTGAAATAATTTAAAAAAATATGAAAATGTCATGACGATACCAAGGTATTTCATAATGGATGACATTGATAAAATGCCGTTGTCATGCTATCAGTGAAAGGCTTTGGTTGGAGATTTTAAAATGAAAATGATGTTGAAAGCTGGGAATTGATAAAGAAAGATGTGGTTGTTCATGAGTGCGTTATGGCATAAAATCTGGTTTTATTTGCTAGAATTAATGACATGTCACAGAGTAATAACTTTTGATAATATGTCTGCTGATTTCATTGCAAGCAACGCAAGGTCAGTGTTTCTTATGTGTAGGTTACTTTACTAATAAGCCGTGTATAATGGCGTCTGGTTGAACATTCATTGGTTAATGAACCAAACAAATCCATCGGGGCATATGGTTTTAGGGGTTAAATAGTACAATAAAGTTATGTGAATCAATGCAGCTAATTCTTAGGTTTATGTGACTTAAAAGAAAAAGGGATCGGCTAGATATAACAACGTCTCGTTGATTTGAAAATATAACTTATATGAAATGACTTTGGTAGATTGCTATTGTTGTGAATGTGTCATAAAATATAGCAGACAGGTTAGTCTGTTGTCTGTTATATAACTTGTATGAAATGACTTTGGTAGATTGCTATTGTTGTGAATGTGTCATAAAATATAGCAGACGGGTTAATCTCTTTTCTGTTATATAACTTGTATGAAATGACTTTGGTAGATTGCTATTGTTGTGAATGTGTCATAAAATATAGCAGACAGGTTAGTCTCTTTTCTGTTATATAACTTGTATGAAATGACTTTGGTAGATTGCTATTGTTGCGGATGTGTCATAAAATATAGCAGACGGGTTAGTCTATTGTCTGTTATATAACTTGTATGAAATGACTTTGATAGATTGCTATTGTTGTGAATGTGTCATAAAATATAGCAGACGGGTTAGTCTCTTTTCTGTTATATAACTTGTATGAAATGACTTTGGTAGATTGCTATTGTTACGGATGTGTCATAAAATATAGCAGACGGGTAAGTCTATTGTCTGTTATATAACTTGTATGAAATGACTTTGGTAGATTGCTATTGTTGTGAATGTGTCATAAAATATAGCAGACGGGTTAGTCTCTTTTCTGTTATATAACTTGTATGAAATGACTTTGGTAGATTGCTATTGTTGCGGATGTGTCATAAAATATAGCAGACGGGTTAGTCTATTGTCTGTTATATAACTTGTATGAAATGACTTTGGTAGATTGCTATCGTTGTGAATGTGTCATAAAATATAGCAGACGGGTTAGTCTGTTGTCTGTTATATAACTTGTATGAAATGACTTTGGTAGATTGCTATTGTTGCAGATGTGTCATAAAATACAGCAGACGAGTTTGTCTATTGTCTGTTATATAACTTGTATGAAATGACTTTGGTAGATTGCTATCGTTGTGAATGTGTCATAAAATATAGCAGACGGGTTAGTCTGTTGTCTGTTATATAACTTGTATGAAATGACTTTGGTAGATTGCTATTGTTGCGAATGTGTCATAAAATATAGCAGACGGGTTAGCCTATTGTCTGTTATATAACTTGTATGAAATGACTTTGGTAGATTGCTATTGTTGTGAATGTGTCATAAAATACAGCAGATGGGTTAGTCTATTGTCTGTTATATAACTTGTATGAAATGACTTTGGTAGATTGCTATTGTTGTGAATGTGTCATATAATATAGCAGACGGGTTAGTCTATTGTCTGTTATATAACTTGTATGAAATGACTTTGATAGATTGCTATTGTTGTGAATGTGTCATAAAATACAGCAGATGGGTTAGTCTATTGTCTGTTATATAACTTGTATGAAATGACTTTGATAGATTGCTATTGTTGTGAATGTGTCATAAAATACAGCAGATGGGTTAGTCTATTGTCTGTTATATAACTTGTATGAAATGACTTTGGTAGATTGCTATTGTTGTGAATGTGTCATATAATATAGCAGACGGGTTAGTCTATTGTCTGTTATATAACTTGTATGAAATGACTTTGATAGATTGCTATTGTTGTGAATGTGTCATAAAATACAGCAGATGGGTTAGTCTAATGTCTGTTATATAACTTGTATGAAATGACTTTGGTAGATTGCTATTGTTGCGAATGTGTCATAAAATATAGCAGACGGGTAAGTCTATTTTCTGTTTTATAAGTTTCACACACTTACTACTCTTGATCTTCTGGATGCTTGCTTGTTTAAAAGTAAATATTGATTAGGATTGGGTTATTCTTTATTGCTAGACACACAATCATATTTTAAAATTTCTACATAAAGACATGGGCAATTTACAAATTGAAAGTTCTTCGAAGCATGTGTTTCATACACTCACATGGCCTTTGGCCTAGAAGGGATATTCTAACAAATCCAAATACGTGAATATGCACATAAATAATTTTTATCATATTATTAATCAAAAGAATCTTACATGAGTTCATGTTTACTATTTAATTTCTTAAACGAGTTTACAAAAGTATATTATGAAAGGCTCTGCTGATCTTTATATCCCTTTTAATGATTCCAGTATAATTAGTAGTTATGAGCACAAATGTAAAGTTCTAGTTATCACACAGTGTAAATCTAACAAGAGCATGGCAGGCAGGTTCAGAGGCTAGTCTTTATTAATGTCCATTATTGAATGTGTTTATGAAGTTTAGTTACTATAACGTAAATAATTTGTTAAGAAACAGAGAACACTGAGACAAACATAAACTTTAACTGGATAATGCAAGTTACTAACCAAGTCCATTAAATAGGTCATGGTCATGATTTAAACTTTTTTTGTAGTTGATGGTGATCAGTTTACATAATCAATTATACTACTGACAAATAAAAAAGAATTTAAAAGAAAAAAAAAATCCAAAAAAATCCACCCAAGCTAAACAAAAAGCTATAATCTAAGATTTTGAGCCAAAATATAGAAATTTAGGTAAGTAAGCTATATACATTGTTTCTATAACATAATATGAATGTGTTTATGAAGTTTAGTCACCATAAAATGAGTAGTTTGTTCAGAAACAGAGAAAAGCTAAGCTAAACATAAAACTTTAACTGGCAGACAACAACGCCGACAACACTGATGCCACCTGGGTCATCCCAATAGCTCTTCTTTTTTTTTTAAAAAAAAGATGAGCTAAAAATGGTATGTTTATGATTTATTTTTCCAGTTATCTCCATTAAAATTGATATAAAGTTATTTAGCTAAGCTTTTATAATGCTATGCTAATTATATTATTTTCTGTCAGTCATAAACGAAGTGATTCACCTTTCCGCCGATATGCGTATCAGGGGTTAAATGAAACCTTCAATAGATCGCGATGCAATGCATTCTTTACACCTATGATGCATCAGTATGATTGTCAGAAATCATGCATCGCAACTCCATTCTTGATGAAACATAAAAACTAGCTTATAAAAACTAACTGACAAAAAGGAATGTTTTTTTAACCCTTTACTTCATAAAGAGGCCTTTGGACATCTATAATATTGAAAGCATTAATTCACCACGTATCAGCAATGGGTGAATTATGTTTATATTAACTGACAGTGTGGAAAACAGTGCAGGAAGTGTTCATATTGCTCGTTATGAGCAATCTGAACTCTTCCTGCACTGTTTTCAAAGGCCTTCTGTGATTGGTGCGGGAAAACGCGTTTCTATGGAGTAAAGGGTTAAAAAAGCAAGATGAATGTTCTTATATAAACTTGCTTAACATGTGACGGATATTACGGACAGCAACCACTTCCCATCAGGTACTATCCCACTATGTTTATTTTTTTCGTCTCTCTCGCAGTTATGCAGTGTAATAAGTTCTGTTGTTCTCTGTTAATAAAGATACTTTTAAGTTGCATACAAGCATATTTAATACATACACCTTAGTTAAAAATCAGTATCGTGATGCGCATTGCATCGCGACTTAAATATTGCAATATGAATCGCCTTTTATTTTCACAGGCAATATGTATCGTGATAAGTATTGTCCTGAAAATGAAGTATCGCGATATCCATTGCCGATGAAAAAAAATCCCAATGTACAGCTCTATGCTGTACAGCTTCTGACTTGTAATCAATCCCAGAGTTGTGAGTTTGAATCCCCGCTTAGTCACACTTCATGTGATGATTTATATATGACATTGCATCTCATTGTCATTCTTCTCTCACGGTTCATTGATTCAAGTTGGAAAGTTGTCAGTTACTCGCAGTGATGGGTGTCCTCGAGTACTGGTTAACTTTTATGTATCCCAGGAAAGAGTGGTTAGGTTAACTTATGTTATCTGTTACCAATCAATGGCATAAAAAAGATGTTAAATATTAAATGGAATATGTTGGTCATGTTGTGAAAGTCAGAGTTTGTGAAGACACAATTAACCATGGTTAAGTGATGGAAAGTACATATTCAGCATCTTGATGCAGAGGTGTAAAAATTATTTAAGTGATGTTAAATTCACTTCCAATTCTGATACTCTCCATCCATCACCCGTGGGAAATTACGCTAACTCTGCATCGTTTTATTTGAACAGAACAGAACAAATACAGCTAATGGTAACAGCATCTTATCAAAGTGGTGTTTGCATGAAATAGCATTACGATTGGATAATGTTCCCTTCATGAAAACATGAAGGAACCAATCATATGGTTGCATCGTGAATTTGGGAAAAATGACACAAAGCTAGTGTAATATCCCACGGGTGATAAATGGAGAGAATCGAAATGGATTATGCTAGGTATCCGGCGATGCCAGGTAGTAGGTTACTGGAAAACAAACTAACTGATACTAGTGTAAAGTAAAATAACTATCCAAAATATATGAAGCTGGGTATCAAGTCAAAGCCCTAATATATTATAAATAAAAAATTGATTAAAAAATATTTATGACATGGGAGAGAAATAAAACCTGCCTGAAACTGGTTTTGTTACATCGTAAATGTATTAATACAAGAATCATAAATAAAAGATAAAAAAACAATAATTGATATTCTCTAAAGCTTTGGTCTTCAGTTGCCTGCACCGTGCTATTGGTGAAAAAAAATCTGAGACTAAGTGATGTGCTGTCAATCGATTAAAAACAATACATCTATGAAACTCTACCTTTGATCATGTGGCTGTTCATTCTGTCTAGAATCATTATTGTCTCAGTTTCTCTCATGCAATGGGAGATCACACTTTAATTGATTTGAATAAAAAAAAATTTGGATGGTTCTTTCTTGATCAAATAAAATCATAAAAAAAGTCTTCCATTTTTTACTGTTGAAGCAACTGTCAAGCACATACTTGAATCTTGTTATTCATCTGGGAAGAACTCTTACACTAATTATCAAAATCAGATGCAAGTTCTGTTTGTTTGAGAAAATTTTGATTACATTTTTGTACTGTTGGTTTTAGGTTTTATTGTCGTGCTTTGTTTGTTTGAGATAATGTTGCCACACACTGCTTATTTGAGATAGTTTTGCTATGTTATGTACATTATTGGTTTAAAATGGTGTTTATGTGATGCACTGATGGTTTGATATAATGTTGTCACGCACTTCTTATTTGAGATAGTTTTGCCATGTTATATACATTGTTGATTTAAGATGGTGTTTATGTGATGTACTGATGGTTTGAGATAATGCTGTCACACATTGCTTATTTGAGATAGTTTTGCCATGTTATATACATTGTTGATTTAAGATGGTGTTTATGTGATGAACTGGTGGTTTGAGATAATGTTGTCACACACTGCTTATTTGAGATAGTTTTGCCATGTTATATACATTGTTGGTTTAAGATGGTGTTTATGTGATGTATTGATGGTTGGAGATAATGTTGTCACACATTGCTTATTTGAGATAGCTTTGCCGTGTTATATACATTGTTGATTTAAGATGGTGTTTATGTGATGTACTGATGGTTTGAGATAATGTTGTTACACACTGGTTATTTGAGATAGTTTTGCCATGTTATATACATTGTTGATTTAAGATGGTGTTTATGTGATGTACTGATGGTTTGAGATGATGTTGTCACACACTGCTTATTTGAGATAGCTTTGTCATGTTATATTGATTGTTGATTTAAGATGGTGTTTATGTGATATACTGATGGTTTGAGATAATGTTGTCACACACTGCTTATTTGAGATAGTTTTGCCATGTTATATTGGTTGTTGGTTTAAGATGGTGTTTATGTGATGTACTGATGGTTTGAGATAATGTTGTCACACACTGCTTATTTGAGATAGTTTTGCCATGTTATATACATTGTTGATTTAAGATGGTGTTTATGTGATGAACTGGTGGTTTGAGATAATGTTGTCACACATTGCTTATTTGAGATAGCTTTGTCATGTTATATTGATTGTTGATTTAAGATGGTGTTTATGTGATATACTGATGGTTTGAGATAATGTTGTCACACACTGCTTATTTGAGATAGTTTTGCCATGTTATATTGGTTGTTGGTTTAAGATGGTGTTTATGTGATGAACTGATGGTTTGAGATAATGTTGTCACACATTGCTTATTTGAGATAGCTTTGCCATGTTATATTGATTGTTGATTTAAGATGGTGTTTATGTGATGTACTGATGGTTTGAGATAATATTGTTACACACTGCTTATTTGAGATAGTTTTGCCATGTTATATACATTGTTGATTTAAGATGGTGTTTATGTGATGAACTGGTGGTTTGAGATAATGTTGTCACACACTGCTTATTTGAGATAGTTTTGCCATGTTATATACATTGTTGGTTTAAGATGGTGTTTATGTGATGTACTGATGGTTTGAGATAATATTGTCACACATTGCTTATTTGAGATAGCTTTGCCATGTTATATACATTGTTGGTTTAAGATGGTGTTTATGTGATGCACTGATGGTTTAAGATAATTTTGTTACACACAGCTTATTTAAGATAGCTTTTCCATGTTATATTGATTGTTGATTTAAGATGGTGTTTATGTGATGTACTTATGGTTTGAGATAATGTTGTTACACACTGCTTATTTGAGATAGTTTTGCTATGTTATATACATTGTTGATTTAAGATGGTGTTTATGTGATGCACTGATGGTTTGAGATAATGTTGTCACACATTGCTTATTTGAGATAGCTTTGCCATGTTATATTGATTGTTGATTTAAGATGGTGTTTGTGTGATGTACTGATGGTCGGAGATAATGATGTACTGATGGTTTGAGATAATGTTGTTACTCACAGCTTATTTGAGATAGCTTTGCCATGTTATATACATTGTTGGTTTAGGATGGTGTTTATGTGATGTACTGATGGCTTGAGATAATGTTGTCACACACAGCTTATTTGAGATAGTTTTGCTATGTTATATACATTGTTGATTTAAGATGGTGTTTATGTGATGTACTGGTGGTTGGAGATAATGATGTTACACACTGCTTATTTGAGATAGCTTTGCCATATTATATACATTGTTGATTTAAGATGGTGTTTATGTGATGTACTGATGGTTGGAGATAATGTCACACACAGCTTATTTGAGATAGTTTTGCCATGTTATATACATTGTTGGTTTAAGATGGTGTTTATGTGATGTACTGATGGTTTGAGATAATGTTGTCACACACTGCTTATTTGAGATAGTTTTGCCATGTTATATACATTGTTGATTTAACATGGTGTTTATGTGATGTACTGGTGGTTTGAGATGATGGTGTCACACACTGCTTATTTGAGATAGTTTTGCCATGTTTTCATTACATTGTTGGTTTGTGATGGTGTTTATGTGATGTACATGTAGTGTTGGTCTGTGATGAAGTTGTCGCTCACTATAGGTTTAAGATGGTACGTGTTGCCATGAACTGTTTGCTTGAGATGATAATTATTGTCGCAAGCCGTAAGTTTCAGATGATTTGCTTCAAGTATAGATTATCATCGAGGAACTCTGACCTGTTTTTTTATTTTCACGGTAATAATCATTTCCGAATACCATTTTCTGCTGGTTTGATTTAACTCAATGTAGCTGAAGGCTCACAGGTGAGCTTTTGTGATCACTTGGTGTCCGTCGTCTGTCGACGGTCATCTGTCATTAAGTTTTAGCTTCTTACAATTTCTCCTCTGAAACCACTGGGCCAATTTTGATATAACTTTACAGAAATGTTCCATGGGTGACCCTCTACCAAGTTTGTTCAAGCCATCTTGATTCTCAAAAAAACATGGCCACCAGGGGACGGGGCAAGTTTAATTATGAAAACTTAAAAAATCTTCTTGTCAGAAACTACTGGCTCGATTTTAAAATAATTTCACAGAATTGTTCCTTGGGTGACCATCTACCAAGTTTGTTCAAGCCATATTGATTCGTCAAGTATCATGGCGGCCAGGGGGTGGGGTTAGTTTACTATATAAGCTATAGTATAAACTTAAAAAATCTTTTTGTCAGAAACTAGTCTCGATTTTAAAATCATTTCACAGAAATGATCCTTGGGTGACCCTCTACCATGTTTGTTCAACCCATTTTGATTTGTCAAAAACATGGCAGGGGGGGGGGGGAGTTAGTTTACTATATAAGCTATAGTAAAAACTTAAAAAATCTTCTTGTCAGAAACTACTGGCTCGATTTTAAAATAATTTCACAGAAATGTTCCTTGGGTGACCCTCTACCAAGTTTGTTCAAGTCATCTTGTTTGGTCAAAAAACATGGCAGCCAGTGGGTTGGGTTAGTTTATTATATAATATAACGAGTAAAAACTTAAAAAAATCTTCTTGTCATAAACTACTGGCTCGATTTTAAAATAATATCACAGAAATGGTCCTTGGCCGTGACCCTCTACCAAGTTTGTTCAAGTCATCTTGATTTGTCAAAAAACATGCTGGCCAGGGGTTGGGGTTAGTTTACTATATAAGCTATAGTAAAAACTTAAAAAATCTTCTTGTCAGTAACTACTGGCTCAATTTTAAAATCATTTCACAGAAATGTTCCTTGGGTCACCCTCTACCAAGTTTGTTCAACCCATCTTGATTCGTCAAAAAACATGCTGGCCAGGGGGTGGGGTTAATTTACTATATAAGCTATAGTAAAAACTTAAAAAATCTTCTTGTCAGAAAATACTGACCAAGTTTGTTCAACCCATCTTGATTCGTCAAAAACCATGCGGGCCAGGGTGTGGGGTTAGTTTAGTTTATAAGCTATAGTAAAAACTTAAAAAATCTTCTTGTCAGAAACTACTGGCTCGATTTTAAAATAATTTCATAGAAATATTCCTTGGGTGACCCTCTCTCAAGTTTGTTCAAGCCATCTTGATTCGTCAAAATACATGGCGGCCAAGGGATGTGTTAGTTTACTATATAAGCTATAGTTAAAACTTAAAAAATCTTCTTGTCAGAAACTACTGGCTTGATTTTAAAATAATTTCACAGAAATGGTCCTTGGGTGACCCTCTTCCAAGTTTGTTCAAGCCATCTTGATTTTGTCATAAAACATTGCTGCCAGGGGGTGAGGTTAGTTTACTATATAGGCTATAGTAAAAACTTAAAAAATCTTCTTGTCATAAACTACTGGCTCAATTTTAAAATAATTTCACAAAAATGGTCCTTGGGTGACCCTCTACCAAGTTTGTTCAAGTCATCTTGATTCGTCAGAAAACATGGCCGCCAAGGGCAGGGCAAGTTTAATAAGTAAAAACCTTAAAAAATCTTTTTGTTAGAAACTACTGGCTCGATTTTGAAATAATTTCACAGAAATGTTCCTTGGAGGAACCCCTACCAAGTTTGTTCAAACCGTAGTGATTCGTCAAAAAATGTGGTGGTCAGGGGATGGGGTTATATATATAGTTTGCTATATAACGCTATAGTAAAAACTTAAAAAATCTTCTTCAGAAACCACCAGATCAATTTTAAAACAATTTCACAGAAATGTTCCTTGGGTGACCCTTTACCAAGTTTGTTCGAGCCGTTGTGATTTGTTAAAAAACATGACTGCCACAGTGAGGTGTTAGTTTACAATATAGGCAGCTATAGTAAAAACTTCAAAAGCCTTCTTGTCAGATTCTACTGACCTAATTTCAATGTAATTTCACTGACATTTACCATGAGTGAACCTCTACCAAGTTTGAACTCTTCTACGCATCTGTTACATCTTCAAAACAAATCAAAATTCCAACTACTCGCCCATCTCGTTTTTCTGGAGTTTTGAGTGTACATGACTGTATTATATAATCTTTTAAGTTGGGTGACTCAAGGTCAGTCAGGTGAGCGATATAGGGCCATTTTGGCCCTTTAGTTTTTCAATTAAATTTTATGATTCATCAACATGGAATAATCGAACAGGTTGTTTCTTTATTTGAATATTTAGCATCATTTTATGCTACTGAGAGCCAGCAGATGATCAGACCTAACCACTCTAACTTTCCTGCTTGAATTATTGTAAAAAATGAATGAAAGTGAAGTGCAGTGTCATAAAACAATCACCATGTGTGGAGATTCAAACTCATGACTCCTGGATTGTTATTCAGATGTGTTACTGACTGAGCTCACTGGGCACTGGTTAATTATCATCTGAGGGAAGACTCCAACAGGTTGGTTAATTATCATCCAAGGGAAGACTCCAACAGGTTGGTTAATTATCTTATGAGGGAAGACTCCAACAGGTTGGTTAATTATCATCTGAGGGAGGACTCCAACAGGTCGGTTTATTATCATCTGAGGGATGACTCCAACAGGTTAGTTAATTATCATCTGAGGGAGGAGTCCAACAGGCTGGTTAATTGTCATCTGAGGGAAGACTCAAACCGATTGGTTAATTATCATCTGAGGGAGGAGTCCAACAGGTTGTTTATTATCATCCGAGGGAAGACTCCAACAGGTTGGTTAATTATCATCTGAGGGAGGACTCCAACAGGTTGGTTAATTATCATCTGAGGGAGGACTCCAACAGATTGGTTTATTATCATCTGAGGGAGAAGAATGCTGCACTATAATGTAACAATGTTGATTGATTGACCATTTAGTATAATGTTTATGCCATTGGGGGCTAACAGTCAACCAGTTTACCTAACCACTTTTTCCTTGGGGTCTGGAAAGTTAACCATCTCCGCAAGTAACTGATGACGTTCCCGATTGAATCAGCGGTGAGAGACGAATAATAATGAGACGCAATGTCGTATGTCAACCACCAAGAAGGTTGATATAAGTCGGACATGGTATTGACTGAGCTAGTCGGGCCTGGCTGTAATGATGTTGGCAAGGACGTTTCCAGATTTACAACAACAAATAACATCTGTAAATAAATAGTTTAAATGAAACAAAAAATCTGTAACAATCAAAACAAGAAAGATATAAAAAAACAGTTTACTGAGTCTAGACTTGCTTACAATGCAACATCTTGACATGAATAAAACGCGATTTCATCTGTATGGTAGATGGCAATTGTTGTATTGCGTCACGCGGTACAATCATAGAAGATAAATTACACAACAGATTCTTACTGTCTGAAAATCAATGGCAATATCAAGCGTGGCTCCTGGCCTGTAACTCTTTAAATGGTTATAGACTGCGGATCTTTACCATCTTTTCAAATAGAAGCCAGATTTATTCCCCACATGTTATTATAGAAATATATTGTCATTTAGGGTCACTCCCTGCACAAAAATAGTTCAGTTACAGTGAAATACTTAGATTTTTAACTACTTTATTAGATTTTAACCATTGTCAATACCAAGTAAAAAGTCAAAGCAATAGCCTCAATCCAAAAACAAAGTCATTGTTATTGAAACCTGCTGAGTCATGGCACATGATGGCACATCTGTTATAGAATACATTGAAACCTGCTGAGTCATGGCACATGATGGCACCTCTGTTATAGAATACATTGAAACCTGCTGAGTCAAGGCACATGATGGTACCTCTGTATATAGAATACATCGAAACCTGCTGAGTCATGGCACATGATGGCATCTCTGTTATAGAATACATTGAAACCTGCTGAGTCATGGCACTTCCGTAAATATCAAATACATTGAAACCTGCTGAGTGATGGCCCATGATGGCACCTTTGTAAATATAAAATACATTGAAACTTGCTGCATCATGGCTCATAGTGGTACTCTTATAACACAAAACAAGAGAAACACGCTGTGTCATAGATTACTGTACATTATAATGTTTTGTGATTTACTTAAAGCAGACTTTTAAGAAAAAAAAAAATTGTTACAGTTGATGAAATTTGCAAATATAATTTATATAAAAAAAAGACAGCATTTAAAATATTGAATATTTACATAATTCATGATATTTTTAAATTTGAATTTGAACCCCACCCTGCCCTTTCTCTGAGGTAAACCACTATCTTTAAGCTACATTTACTGGATCAAACATTGTTTTGGGACTGCTTCATGGATGGATAGAATGGTTTAAAAACTGTCATTGTAACAGTAATCATTGTGAGCGACATAATTATACGCATCACTGACATTATTAATTAACAACATGAAAGTTAATCACTAGTAGCTATTTCTTCTCTAAGCCCGTGTGGTTCCGCTAAGAATACAATCACTGTCGATCTCTGCAGAGGGGTAGGAATCCTCCGAATGGGTGTCATGTTCATTTTATCATTTTTTGTCATGCTCACTATTGTGATTAAATTATCAACCCCTGTGAGGTTCCGGGGAGCCATGAGTGATGGCAAGAATAGGATCACTGTGGCTTATGCATGTCGTAAGTCTTGGGCTTGAGTGTTCGCCTCACATGTGGAAGGGTGTTGATTCGATACCGGGTCCTGTCCGGTCATACCAAATACTTGAAAAATGGTACAAGAAGCTTCCTCGCTTGGCGCTCAGTATTTAGAGGTTAGCTCTAGGTCTGGTTGGCATGGTGTCAGTATAATGTGTCTGGGTGGGGTATCATTCCACATTTCTACAGCATGATTCTGCCATGTGGCAGCACTCAGAATACTGTCCCAAGTAGATCCCATTGCATTATTAAAATTATGTGAAAAATTGTTGAAAGCAATGCTAAACACCATACAACAACAACGGAAATAAGAGTTTACTCTTTTTTGTGTTATCCTTGGTGGTGGTGGTGTGGATGCCATAACTCACTATGCCTCATGTATGTAAAAATTTTATTTTAATGTTCATGTTGTATTAATTGTCCATGTATGCATTCATTACCTAAATAAATCTATCTATCTATCTAAATCTAGCAATTCAACTAAATATAGATACAAAATACAATTTTGAGTGCACTGGCTTGACTGACCTTTTTTTTATGGATTTTTTTTATTAAGCACTGAGTGTCCATGAATCAAATAAAGTCCTATTAAGCATAACTAATTAGAATTTCATGACATGAGCCTGACATAAAAAAGGAATTAAGTTTACACCTGCCAGCACAGCTATTTCTCTTGAGAAGTCAATTCACTGTAAAAAATGGAAAAAAGGTGTTTGTTTAAGTTCAAGACTATAGGTCTTGGAAAATTTCCAATACTATTTCATGTGTTTTAGATCTGGACCCTTAGTAAAGGTTACAGGTCAATCATGGCAGCATGTAATATCAATAAGGTGCCACCTCAAGATCACTTGACCTATCACAATGTGGATCTGAGCCCTGGACACTTCATGTGAGAAAGTTTGTCAGTTACAGAGCTCAGGTTAATTCTGAGGTCGCCCTTATTGTAATAGCATTGGTACTCAAGTAAGGGGACAATGTTGAACACTTTGTGTTTTACTCTCACATGGACCTACTATAGCTCTCTAAGCTTGCCCACATGGACCTACTATAGCTCTCTAAGCTTGCCCACATGTATCTACTATAGCTCTCTAAGCTTGCCCACATGGACCTACTGTAGCTCTCTAAGCTTGCCTACATGGACCTACTATAGCTCTGTAAGCTTGCCAACATGGACCTACTATAGCTCTCTAAGCTTGCCCACATGTATCTACTATAGCTCTGTAAGCTTGCCCACATGGACCTACTGTAGCTCTCTAAGCTTCTCTACATGGATCTACTATAGCTCTCTAAGCTTGCCCACATGGACCTACTATAGTTCTCTAAACTTGCCCACATGGACCAACTGTAGCTCTCTAAGCTTGCCCACATGGACCTACTATAGCTATATCTAAGCTTGTGCACATGGACCTATTATAGCTATATCTACGCTTGCCCACATGGACCTACTATGGCTATATCTAAGCTTGCCCACATGGACCTACTATAGCTATATCTAAGCTTGCCCACATGGACCTACTATGGTAATCTAAGCTTGCCCACATGGATCTACTACGGCTATCTAAGCTTGCCAACATGGACCTACTATGGCCTCTAAGCTTGCCCACATGGACCTACTATGGCTGTCTAAGCTTGCCCACATGAACCTACTATGGCTCTCTAAGCTTGCCCACATGGACCTACTATGGCTCTCTAAGCTCGCCCACATGAACCTACTATGGCTCTCTAAGCTTGCCCATATGGACCTACTATGGCTCTCTAAGCTTGCCTACATGGACCTACTATGGCTGTTAAAACTTGCTCACATGGACCTACTATGGCTGTCTAAGCTTGCCCACATGAACCTACTATGGCTCTCTAAGCTTGCCCACATAGACCTACTATGGCTGTCTAAGCTTGCCCACATGAACCTACTATGGCTCTCTAAGCTTGCCCACATGGACCTACTATGGCTGTTAAAACTTGCTCACATGGACCTACTATGGCTCTCTAAGCTTGCCCACATGAACCTACTATGGCTCTTTAAGCTTGTCCACATGGACCTACTAAGGCTGTCTAAGCTTGCCCACATGAACCTACTATGGCTCTCTAAGCTTGCCTACATGGACCTACTATGGATGTTAAAACTTGCTCACATGGACCTACTATGGCTGTCTAAGCTTGTCCACATGAACCTACTGTGGTTGTCTAAGCTTGCCCACATGAACCTACTATGGCTCTCTAAGCTTGCCTACATGGACCTACTATGGCTGTCTAAGCTTGCTCACATGGACCTACTATGGCTGTCTTACTTTGCACACATGGACCTACTATGGCTTCTAAGCTTGCCCACATGGACCTACTATGGCTGTCTAAGCTTGCCCACATGAACCTACTATGGCCTCTAAGCTTGCCTACATGGACCTACTATGGCCTCTAAGCTTGTCTACATGGACCTACTATGGCTGTCTAAGCTTGCCCACATGAACCTACTATGGCTCTCTAAGCTTTCCCACATGGACCTACTATGGCTCTCTAAGCTTGCCTACATGGACCTACTATGGCTGTCTAAGCTTGCCCACATGAACCTACTATGGCTCTGTAAGCTTGCCCACATGGACCTACTATGGCTGTCTAAGCTTGCTCACATGAACCTACTATGGCTGTCTAAGCTTGCCCACATGAACCTACTATGGCTGTCTAAGCTTGCCCACATGAACCTACTACAGCTCTCTTAGCTTGCCCACATGGACCTACTATGGCTGTCTAAGCTTGCCCACATGGACCTACTATGGCTGTCTAAGCTTGCCAACATGAACCTACTATGGCTGTCTAAGCTTGCCCACATGAACCTACTATGGCTGTCTAAGCTTGCCCACATGGACCTACTATGGCTGTCTAAGCTTGCCCACATGGACCTACTATGGATGTCTAAGCTTGCCTACATGAACCTACTATGGCTGTCTAAGCTTGCCCACATGAACCTACTATGGCTGTCTAAGCTTGCCTACATGGACCTACTATAGCTCTCTAAGCTTGCCCACATGGACCTACTATGGCTGTCTAAGCTTGCCCACATGAACCTACTATGGCTCTCTAAGCTTGCCTACATGGACCTACTATGGCTCTCTAAGCTTGCCCACATGGACCTACTATGGCTGTGTAAGCTTGCCACATGGACCTACTATGGCTGTCTAAGCTTGCCCACATGGACCTACTATGGCTGTCTAAGCTTGCCCACATGAACCTACTATGGCTGTCTAAGCTTGCCCTCATGGACTTATTGCCCTCTTAGGTTGCCCACATGGACCTACTATGGCAATATCTTCACTTGCCCACATGGACCTACTATGGCTCTCTAAGCTTGCCAACATGGACTAATGGCCCTCTAAGGTTGCCCACATGGACCTACTATATCTACACTTGCCCAAATGGACCTACAATGGCTCTTTAAGCTTTCCTACATTGACCTTTGACTGTCTAAGCTTGCCAACATAGACCTACTATGGCTCTCTTAGCTTGCCCACATGGACCTACTATGGCTGTCTAAGCTTGCCTATATGAACTTACTATGGCTGTCTAAGCTTGCCCACATGAACCTACTATGGCTGTCTAAGCTTGCCCACATGGACCTACTATGGCTGTCTAAGCTTGCCCACATGGACCTACTATGGATGTCTAAGCTTGCCCACATGGACCTACTATGGCTGTCTAAGCTTGCCTACATGGACCTACTATGGCTGTCTAAGCTTGCCTACATGGACATACTATGGCTGTCTAAGCTTGCCTACATGGACCTACTATGGCTGTCTAAGCTTGCCTTCATGGACCTACTATGGCTCTCTAAGCTTGCCCACATGAACCTACTATGGCTGTCTAAGCTTGCCCACATTGACTTATGGCTGTCTTAGGTTGCCCACATGGACCTACTATGGCAATATCTTCACTTGCCCACATGGACCTACTATGGCTCTCTAAGCTTGCCAACATGGACCTTTGACTGTTTTAGCTTGCCAACATAGACCTACTTTGGCCCTCTTAGGTTGCCCACATGGACGTACTGTATCTACACTTGCCCAAATGGACCTACAATGGCTCTCTAAGCTTGCCTACATGGACCTTTGACTGTCTTAGCTTGCCAACATAGACCTACTATGGCTGTCTAAACTTGCCCACATGGACCTTCTATGGCTATATCTAAGCATGCCTACATAGACCTACTATGGATGTCTTAGCTTGCCTACATGGACCTACCATGGCTCTCTAAGCTTGCCCACATGGACCTACTATAACTGTCTAAGCTTGCCCAGATGGACTTACTATGGCTATCTAAGGTTGCCCACATGGACCTACTATGACTCTCTAAGATTGCCCACATGGACCTACTATGGCTCTCTTAGATTGCCCAGATGGACCTACTGTGGCTGTCTAAGGTTGCCCACATGGACCTACCATGGCTATATCTTACAGCTGTGATATTTTCACAGATTTATATATAGAGATAATCTTGAGTACAGAATGGTGGTGTTAGCTGGCAATTAAGTTGGAACATTGGCATTCTGTCAGCGGGATCAGTTTATCCCAAGTAAATTGAACAAACTATATGCCCAGAATACCACAGTTGTTCTTCCGCTGATCCATAATACATTAGATATTGATGACGCCATCAAAGTGCAGAAATCATTTATTTAACTGCGGAGGTGATGCAACTAATTAACACAAGTTCAATTACCCCCATAGCTGAGAGCAAAGAAATGAAGAAATTGGAGAAAAAAATTTGTTAATGGTTGATGAATCGGCAAAAATGAACAATTAAAACCATAAATTGCATTGCTTAGAATTGAACAATTCAAACTTCACAAGAATGTTATTGGCAAAAATAGCATCTCCATGAAATGCCATTGAAAAATATGAAATTGGCATGATCAAGGGTGATATTAAATTAGGGAGAATGGCAATGAAGTGGGAGCATGGTCTACTGGCTAGTAATTTTGTTTTATTTATCTTAATGTGAAAGCAATAAATGGAAATATGTGGGAGAAATAAAGTGCAATTTAAATGCAAGAATCAGACAAAATCATATTTCACTCAGAATGGATAATTGCCTAGTTCAGTATAAATGTAGCCATTTCAAATTATTCATTATAGTCATAATTTTTTTTTGTATATTTAATATTTCATGTTTCCTATATGCATGGGTGCTTATTTAAATATATGTTCAAATATTTATAATAATTATGTTTTAACTAATTTACAGCAATCTCCCGACATAATTAATTGTAAATCACTGTCATAATTAGACTATTTATTTTAAATTTACATCATAACAACTATTTTTAATTCCTTACAGAGAGGGGAGAGGGGGAGATGAAACAGTGCCTGGAGATCCTCCCATTCCCGAAGCTTTCCCATTAAATATTGCTTAATAACAGCAGTTTTAGTCAAAATTTCAAAAGTTTGCTATCTTGGCATAAATTGTTATATATTGATACTGCAGAATAAAATTGCCGATATTTCAAAATAGAAACCAAAAATATGGGAGAGATTTTCACTGATTTACCATATGTATTTATTATTTTCTGATTACCCTTTCATGGAATTGAGAGAAAAACTATGTCTGAACATTATTATGATTAGGAATACATGATCAGGCGAGGCTAGACAGGACAGAATTCCAGGACAGAATTCCATTCTGTTTGCTATGAATTACAATAAGTGGATGCTTACTAAATAATTTCTCCGCATTGTTTCTCCACATTATTTCTCAACATTTTTTTACCACAATACAAATCCTGAAATGACATTTTAGGTTGGTCTCACTACAAGCTCTAGTTAGCCAACTGTTATACTGGTGTATCATATTTTAAGTTGGTTTCACTACAAGCCCTATTTAGCCAACTGTAATACTGGTGTATCATATTTTA
Source organism: Panopea generosa (assembly GCA_029582155.1). Lineage (NCBI taxonomy): Eukaryota > Metazoa > Mollusca > Bivalvia > Adapedonta > Hiatellidae > Panopea > Panopea generosa. The sequence continues at coordinate 24,459,728 of CM055898.1, forward strand.
GGTTGATCTCACTACAAGCCCTAGTTAGCCAGCTGTAATACTGGTGTATCATATTTTAAGTTGGTCTCACTACAAGCCCTAGTTAACCAGCTGTAATACTGGTGTATCATATTTTAAGTTGGTCTCACTACAAGCCCTAGTTAGCCAACTGTTATACTGGTGTATCATATTTTAGGTTGATCTCACTACAAGCCCTAGTTAGCCAGCTGTAATACTGGTGTATCATATTTTAGGTTGGTCTCACTACAAGCCCTAGTTAGCCAGCTGTAATACTGGTGTATCATATTTTAGGTTGATCTCACTACAAGCCCTAGTTAGCCAACTGTAATACTGGTGTATCATATTTTAGGCTGGTCTCACTACAAGCTTTAGTTAGCCAGCTGTAATACTTGTGTATCATATTTTAAGTTGGTCTCACTACAAGCCCTAGTTAGCCAGCTGTAATACTGGTGTATCATATTTTAGGTTGGTCTCACTACAAGCCCTAGTTAACCAGCTGTAATACTGGTGTATCATATTTTAGGTTGGTCTCACTACAAGCTCTAGTTAGCCAGCTGTAATACTGGTGTATCATATTTTAGGTTGGTCTCACTACAAGCCCTAGTTAGCCAGCTGTAATACTGGTGTATCATATTTTAGGTTGGTCTCATTTCAAACCCTAGTTAGCCAGCTTTAATACTGGTGTATCATATTTTAAGTTGCTCTCACAACAAACCCTAGTTAGCCAGCTGTAATACTGGTGTATCATATTTTAGGTTGGCCTCACTACAAGCTCTAGTTAGCCAGCTGTAATACTGGTGTATCATATTTTAGGTTGGTCTCACTACAAGCTCTAGTTAGCCAGCTGTAATACTAGTGTATCATATTTTAGGTTGGTCTCACTACAAGCTCTAGTAAGCGAGGTTGGCCTACTTAGCCAGCTGTAATACAATATGTATTATAGTTCAGGGTTTCCTGCTTAGCAAGCTGTAATACAAGATGTATTAAACTTCAGGTTGACCTACTGAGCCAGCTGTAATACATGTGTAAAATGTAATATGATATAGGAAGGTTGACGTATTCGAATCATATTTGGTGTATATTGTGTCTTTGTCGACATATATACAATTTTAACATATTTGTAATCATTTATATGATTTTACATTTAATAATCATATATTCCTTATGCATTCAACTTATTTTTAATAGTTGACAACATACACGCAATTATTATTTTTAATGTGTTTATAACACAAGTTACATTATGCAAATTCATAGCATAAAAATAATAACATACTTTTTGTACGGGATTATATGGCTTACCGCACTCAATACACACTACTGAGAGCAGTTGTAGGGAATATTATGGATTCGTACCACCTTATTGTATTCAATATAGAGTTATACAAGACTTTTTTTTATTCTAAATATCAGGGACCAGTTATTGTTAATCAGTTCATTTCAGATCTGATCTGAGATGATATTTGATTTTTTTTAAATATTTTTTACTATTGGCCCTTTTTAGGTATGCGCGAGCTGCCGGGTGCTCTAATATACATTTTTCACAGTTTAACTTTATTTTGTTTTAACACACTCTTAAACCATTCTGTATCATTATTGATACAAAATGGATCGATTAACAGTGACTGGTCAGTTTTTAAAAATGCGATATGCTAATGGATAATACCTTATTCAGCTGATACTGTTCATATATACAAAACCCCCGTATAGCATTATAATAGCTTTAACCATCAAAATATGTTCTAAAATAAGCTATATTTTTATATATTCCATTGCAGCCAAACCATCATAAGTCAGTTCATCTCTACCACCAAACATTATGATTGGGGTTTTACGGCACACCATAATTTGTTGATGGTTATACTATTGACAATTATTGGTGGTGCGCGGGATATATGGTTACATAAGATAACTACCAATTATATTTTACCATTGTAACCATACACAATTAGTGTGTACAGATAACACTTTAGATAGAATTAAATTTTATCTAAAGTTTATAGTTAAGTCGAATATCGCTGACAATACAAGCAAAGAGATTTGGGCTATGAGCAGCGTTGTTTGACTTATAATATTGTTATATAAAATTGTGCACTTCATTTAATATAAGCAATTACATGCACTAATTATAAACCATTAGTATATAGGTTTATGTCATATATGGCTGCAATCGGTAAATACAAAAAGAAAAAAAAAAATTTGTCAATTAATCTACACATTAAAACAATCGTCAGTCTATACATTTAATCTTATTATGAGTAGAATCAATGTTAGTAAACAGTAAGCACCGAATCCAAGAAAATAATAATGATAAAGACATTAACTTCAAGTTCGAATGTCGACACGTCTTATTATGTGAAATCATCCTCATTCATCACGCATTAATCATGACAGAAATGCGTAATCATCTTTTATGTTTTTTATAATCATCTTATCCTGCTCGCCAAAATGACTGGTTCAAAGCAGGAGGGTAAATAAAAACTTATATATGTTGGCCTATTTAGCCAGTTGTATTACAAAATGTTTTATATTTCAGGTTGGCCTCACAACAAACTTTTAGAGAAGACGCTATATCTCCAGGTGATAGACTATGACAGATTTAGTCGTGATGACCCCATAGGGGAAACATACATTCCTTTAAATGAAGTAGACCTTTCCCAGGCCCCACTTATGTGGAAGTACCTCAGTCCATGTAAAGACAGCAGGGTAAGGAAAGCTCTGTTATTTCTAAAAAATGTCTTGTATTTTATATACTTACTGGTATATGGATACATAATGTTTGTGGAAGAGCATCCGCCTCACATGCGGAAGGTCATGGGTTCAATCCCTGGCCGGGTCATACCAAAGACTTTAAAAATGGTACTAGAAGCTTCCTCGCTTGACACTCAGCATTAAGAGGAGAGTTCTAGGTCTGGTCGGCCCGGTGTCAGTATAATGTGACTGGGTGGGGTATCATACCATGTGTCTGCGGCATGATACTCCAGTGTGACAGCGCTTAGAATACTGTCTCAAGAAGACACTGTCGCGATATGACTGAAAAATTGTTGAAAGCGACGCTAAACACCATACAACAACAACATAATATTTGTATTTTGGTCTTTAATCGAAAGCAAGAATTGGAGCCTAGCTTGATCTAAAGACTTTGCGTGAGAAAGTGTGACGGCTGCTGAAGAAGGACAGTTGTTTTGCACAGGCTCAGATTCATTCTGAGGTCTGCCTTTGGGTTTTTTTCATTGTTAAGTCAGACCAATATTTTGGTTACCATGGCACTGAAAAATAGTGAAAAATAGTGCCAATAACTGGATCCTGTGATAACTTATATGAGTTCAACTCATGAAACCTGATGTGGTTGGCATGTAGTTTCTTGAATTTCAGCACATTTCAGTTATTTTATCAAAACTTCATTTAACAATTTCAGTAGAGGACATTGTTGCTCTGCACTATTCAAGCATATCTTGTTGTGTTTTTATTTGCTGAATTACGTCTAACTGGCAGATAGATTAAACAAGTCAAACTTCCACTTTATGTTTTACATTGGTAAACTCTTTGTAGAAATTTGTCTTTGTTAAAAAAAGAGATATACGACACGATGAACTGAAGAATGTAATCAAAAGGGAAATAAGATTAATCGGACAGAACACATGCGCATCAGTTGTAAGGAACTTCGGGGACCGTCTTGGCGTCGTGATTCAGCAAAAAGGATGTCACTTGGAGCATATTCTATAACACGGGTTAAAGATTTCAGTGTCTTTTATATGTATACAAAGAGAGTTAGTCCCACTTACTGCATATCAAAACAAACTTTACTGTATAACCTGTAACATGATACACATAATTTATTATTTGATTTATTATGAACAGTAATAAAATATTTACGTTCAAAACTGTATAAGATATTTTGGGACACTCTGTACATACCATAAAAGTTCAAAATTGTTCCTTAAATCAAGGTGAGTTTACCGGGGGTTTTTTTAATTGTATTTTTAAAATAATATATATCCACAAATTAATTTAAAATGTGTATACAAATTATTTTAAAATATATATGATCACAGTGGTAAATTTTATAGAAAATAACATTAAGTACATTAGAAAATATATAAGGTAAGTTTCAAGTCATTTTTTTAATATGCAAATCGAAATGCATAGATTGAAATTAGTACATTTAAACATCAAAATTACTATTAAGCACACAAAGTTTGCCTTTCCCTGCAGCCAGAATGTCAGCTGGAACTTGGTCGGGATTTGGTATCACCAGTGTATTAAGTACCCAGTGCACGGTTGTTTTTTTTGTTTTTTTTTATAAATATGCTGTTTCACTCAAATTTGCATCTTTACATCAATAAAAAAGACTATTTCTTACACTCAAACTTACACATACATTCAGTCTATTTACTACCTCTTTTTTAAGACCTAACCATTGGATGCTTTTTAGAAGCAGCCAATTTGTTAAGTGCAAGAATCTTGCTACCATGACAAAAAAGGGGCACAACTGTGTGGTGAGACCTTGAAACCACATTACAACAATTCATTCATTATACTAACTGAAGACAGTTTGATTTAGTTAATGAACTACAATCAACAGACTAGCAGCTCATAATTTATTGTGTATTCCTTTTTCTTATAGCTGTATGTCACAGCATTTTGTTTTGTAAGAACCTGTGTATATAAGACCTAGTCCACTGATAACAATTTTACTTCGCCAAGACAGAAAACTTCATTTGATGGTCATCTCTATGATGAGAATATTGCATGGCACTCATCATTTTTATTGCATCTTGTTATATTGATCTAGAACTTGTCTACGTTAAATTATTGTGACAATGTCTTGCATTTATCTTATTTTAAAACTATGACATCTTTTCTGTCATTGGTGGATCTAGCAGAGATGGAAACAGGCCCCAGGTCTGGTCTCTCCCAGGTCCCAGGTCTGGTCTCTCTCAGGCCCCAGGTCTGATCTCTCCCAAGCCCCAGGTCTGGTCTCGCCCAGGCCCCAGGTCTGGTTTCTTCCAGGCCCTAGGTCTGGTCTCTTAAAGGCCCAAAGCCTGGTTTCTCCCAGGCCAAGGTCTAGTCTGTCCCAGACTCAAGGTCTGGTCTCTCCCAGGCCCAAGGTCTGGTCTCCTCCTGGCCACAAATTTGGTCTCTCCAGGTCCCAGGTCTGGTCTCTGTAAGACCCTAGGTATTGTCTCTCCCAGGCCCCAGGTCTGGTCTATGTCAGGCCCAAGGTCTGGTCTCTCTCAGGCCCCAGGTCTGATTCTCCAAGGTCCGGTCTCTCCCAGGCTCCAGGCTTGGTCTCTTTCAGGCCAAAGCTCTGATCTCTTTCAGGCCCAAGGGCTGGTGTCTAGGCCTAATGTCTGGTCTCTTCTAGGCCCTAGGTCTGGTTTTTAAGTCTAAGATCTGGTCTCTCTCAAGCTCAAGATCTTGTCTCTCCTTGGTCCCAGGTCTGATCTCTCCCAGGCCCCAGGTCTGGTCTCTAGGCCTAAGGTCTGATATCTTCCAGGTCCAAAGTCTGGTCTTTCCTTGGACCCAGATCTGGTCTCTCCCAGGTCCCAGATTTGATCTCTCCCAGGCCCAAGGCCTGGTCTCTCCCAGGCCCTAATTATTGTCACTCCCAGGCCCTTAGTTTGGTCTCTCCCAGACCCATAGGCAGGTATCTAGGCCTAAGGTCTGATCTCTCCCAGACCCCTGTTATTGTCCCTCTGCGGCCTAAGGTCTGGTCACTCCTTGGACCAGGTCTGGTCTCTCCCAGACCCCAAGTCAGGTCTTTTCTAGGCCCCAAGCCTGGTCTCTTCCAGGCTCCAGGTCTGGTCCCTTCAAGGCCCCAAACATGGTCTCTCCCAGTCAAAGGTCTATGCTGTCCTAGGCTTCAGGTCTGGTCTTTCGAAGGCCCAAAGTTTGGTCTCTTCTAGGCCACAGATTTGGTCTCTTCAGGTCCCAGGTCTGATATCTGTCAGGCCCTGGGTCCTGTCTCTCCCAGGCCAAAGGTCTGGTCTATGACAGGACTCGGTCTTGTCTCTTCCTGGTCCCAGGTCTGATCTCTCTCAGGCCCCAGGTCTGATTCTTCCAGGTCTGGTCTCTCCCTGGCCCCATGTCTGGTCTCTAGGCCTAAGGTTTGATCTCTCCCAGGCCCCTGGTCTGGTCCCTCTCATGCCCTAGGTCTGGTATCTCCTTGGACCCAGGGCTGATCTCTCCAAGGCTCCAAGTCTTGTCTCTCCCAGTCCCCAGATCTGGTCTCTCCCAGGACACAGGTCTGGTCTCTCCCAGAGATTTCTTCAGTGCTTAAAAAAGTACCTATATCAGTTAAATTTGGCAAAAGCATTATACTTCCTGAAATATGTGGGTTCCCTCCCATATTTACAAAATCCTCATTCGTATCTTGTTACATTAAAGGGTTTATACTGACATATGTACAGGAATAATAACCAACTTTTCTTTTGTATTTACATCTACACCCTACATAAATCAGGCGGATACCTGATAACAATATCATACTCTAGGATTTTTATAGTGAGTTTGTTATTATCTATCTGGAGCATGATTCCTTGAAACACCATGTTAATTTGCATCATATTCGTTACATAATATAACAGAAAGCATGACACCTGGGTGAAGACCATAAACCTGAATGTACTTAAGTGAAAATAATTTTTTTTTTAATGCTATTTTTCAACGCATTTTTATCCATTTTTGTCTTGCCATGACAAAGGAGCGAAAGTGAAATTAAGGTGTTGCTTTCTGTCGATGGCGGCGGTGTCAAACATTTATATTTAGCTCCAGCCTTAAGTTTTCGTTTTTACATTATTTCTCAACAAGTACAAGTGCTAGGACACTCATACTTGGATCATAGTTACAACTTACACCCTGCATTACATAATATAATGCAGATGCTGAGTATTTTTTTTTTTTAAATATGTTTTACTTAGAAATACTGGTTAAAGTTTTGTGTGCAACTACCATCAAGTTCATATCTCAAAAATCACTTAATGTATTTGATCGAAACTTCACACAATACTTCCTACAATATTTATTAGTCATGCTACAATAACCAAGTTAGATAACTCTTGCATGAATATAATGCAAATTCTTGTGTGTCATATTTTTGCAAATCGTGGCTGTTACTAAATTCATCAAATCAAATTACTATTGTAAACAACAACTCTTAAATATATTATGGAAGTTGTTATGTCATATCTCGGTTACCACTGGATTAAAACAGTAATTTTTGAGCTTTACAGATACATGCAGCTCTTTTTGTCAGTGTGTTTTAATTTTTTTCTCTCCCATGTGTGTATTTACGGTAAAAGCGGACACGGCGAAACATATCATTCCGGGGAATTCTTGTAAAATGAATTTCTTGTCTGAAGCATAACTCTTAAACATCCATAATTATTGTTTCACTCAAACTTGGTACAATGACAGTGGATGGTGGGGACAAAGAACTTGGTGGAAGAACATTTAACAATTCTTTGTATGATAATTGATTTCATTTTCCACCAGTTCCTGTTTCATTTATTTAAAACACTAATTGATTTATATATGAAGTGAGAAGTTGATTTTGTTGCAAATTTTCTTGTTTGTGGCTGAATGCAAATATTTCATAGTACCTGTGTGTTAAAACAAGTGATGAAAATAAAACTATAACCATGTGAGATTGAGCTTAATTCTGTGATATCAACATCTTAATTTGCAATTCGATTTTTAGAGGAATAACTGTAACTTGATAGGATCAAGGCAAAAACTTACTCACAATAATCCTAGACCCAGAAATTTTTATGGGAATCCAAAAATATCTATGAATGATCCTATTTTCTTGCATACATTGAAAAATAACTCACATCATATTTACATCATATATTTTTATATATCGTGTCATATTAGATGGTTCAAATATCACAATACGATAATTCTTTCTGAGATTGAAATATTTAACCGTTGTTAAAATGCAGACATCCTTATATGGTAGTTGAGAAATGGCGAGTTGGTTGGTATTAAGCTTGTGATTACTTGCCGTATTTAGTAGGTGATCAGTTACATTTTGTGTTTTGTTTCACCATTCTGACTCGGAACTAAGTCATATAGGGAATATTCTGTAACCATGGCAATCTCTGATTGTCCATGACAACGTTATGTATCACTTTGACAATTGAGTTACATATCCCGGGAGAATGAGTTCTTGCAGATAATTGATGGCAGCAGGACAATTTTAGTATCAAATTTCCGCTTGAGTTCAGCTGTCGTTAAGAAGATAAATATTTGATGATGGTACAACATAGCAACAAAAGCCCATCAGACTTTTGTTTAAAAAGAGAAAACGGTATTCCCCATGCGCTACTTTTTCGATGATAATTGGTCCTGGAAAATTTTATGTACAGTCAAACCTGTCTTAAGCAGCCAGTCAAGGGAAGGAGCAAAAGTGGCCTTTTAATACAGGTGGTTGCTTAATACAGGTTAATTTACTCTTAAAGCATAGAAATGGGGAATAGAAAATATGATTGTTTAAGACAGATGGCTGCCTAATAGAGGTGACCACTTACACAGGTTTGACTATAATCTATTTTTATCCATTTGAAAAAAAAACATGTATTTTTCTTTCTTAAGGTAGTTATTGTATTTTGTCATATTTTTGGGTCTAAAATAATGTTTAGCACAAAGATAAACTTGGCTTGTAGAGATGGATAACTATATTTTTGTGTTTATTTACCTATATATATATATATCAATATCCAAACCTATGATTTGATCTATAAACCGATTCAGCTATTTTGAAACTATGTCATTCTATTTTTAAATGGAACCTTCCGTATTAGGGGTGTTTGAAGTATGATAGCAGATTTATCTGTTACATAAACTAGAAAATAAACTAGATGTCAATATTAAGTGTGCTGTACTACTGTCTGTTCTGATAGCGTAGTGGCAACGGTTTGAACTGTCAATCTAAATGTCGCGAGTTCGAGCCGTTTCTATGTTGACTTTTTTTTGCAGTTTAATTTGCCATTATAGTATGAGAGTGTATTGATATATAATATTAACTGTGTTATAGTTTAAACATATTTTATTGCCATATCAACACAAATTACAATATATATCATGCATTTAAGTCAAATAAAATTGAAGGCAAAAGCGTATGGCCACCAGTTTTCTCAATATTAGATACTGCCATTCCCTTTTAACTTTATTTTGCAATTGTAACGATGGTTAAGGTATACTATATTCATGGCAGGTAAATATGAATGACATTAGTGTAATAAAAGAGAAAATATACATGCATACTCACGCAAACACAAACAGATACAAGCACGCACACATACACACACATCCGCATGATCGTACGCACACACGCTCGCACACATATATATACACATGCATTCACACACACACGCACACACACATATGAACGTATATTGAGGTATTGAAACTGAAAAGCGGGAATCAGAATATTTTTATGATTCCATTTATTAATTTTTTTTTTAAATGAAATTAAATATGAAATTATTTGAAAATACACACACACACATCTACATATATATATATATATATAATGCTGATTGGTCACTGATATTCATGCGATCGGTCATGTCACAGTGTCGTAGACTGTGTAATACTATTGTTCGTTAAAACAACTACATACTTAATAAAATGCAACGTTTTTTGTGTAAAACTCAACGTTCGGGGAGGAAATTTACTTGGTTTGTTTTATTCATATGCACACGTATATAACGTCAGCTGTACATTATCCGTAGCAGCAAGTCGGCACCGGCATCGGATGCCACTCAGAAGCCACAATCATACAGAATTGTTTTAGATGATTTTGGTTTAGGTGTGGTGAGACACTGTATACAGGCAATATAGTATATATACTCTGACACTATTATGGCAAATTGAATTGTAAAAAAATAAGTCAACATAGATACGGCTCGAACTCAGGACATTTTGGTTGACAGTTCAAACTGTTACCACTATGCTATCAAAACAGACAATAGTACAACACACTTAATATTGATATTTAGTTTATTTTATAGTTTATGTAACAGATAAATCTGCTATCATACTACAAACACCCCTAATATGGAAGGTTCCATCTAAAAATAGAATGACGTAGTTTCAAAATAGCTGAATCGGTTTATACCAGTACTGATTTGTGGATCACTGAACGTACCGTATATACTGGCAAAGTGCTCTCATCAACGTAACATTACTGACTGTTGAAAAATGGCGAAAAACCAACTACAAACAATTATCCACATAAAACTTTAATCAGTGTCAAAGATATATGAATATCATATTGATAGCACTGAATGTTTTATAGTTATTATCAAACTATAAAAGACAATGATTGACTGCCGATGGCTTTTGGCAATGATCTCCTGGATGTATAGTTGTTGTGCCAATTTAATGTGTAAGCATGTCGTAGCCAATTATGGAATCTTTTCTACCATGTTTGATATGCCTGAACCCATTGATTGTGATTTTGTGACAAATTCCTATATATATTGGAACTGTAGAAATCTTCCTTCCTTCCTTCCTTCCTTCCTTCCTTCCTTCCTTCCTTCCTTCCTTCCTTCCTTCCTTCCTTCCTTCCTTCCTTCCTTCCTCCTTCCTTCTTCCTTTCTTTATTTCTTTCCTGATTCCTTTCTTCCTAATCCACACTGAAGTAAGACAACTGTTACATAAACATATTGATAACACAGAATGTTTAATGGTTATTATCAAATTATAAAAAACAATGATTGACTGCCAATGGCTTTTGGCAATGATCTCCTGGATGTATAGTTGTTGTGCCAATTTAATGTGTAAGCATGTCGTAACCAATTATGGAATCTTTTCTACCATGTTTGATATGCCTGAACCCATTGATTGTGATTTGTGACAAATTCCTATATATATTGGAACTGTAGAAACCTTCCTTCCTTCCTTCCTTCCTTCCTTCCTTCCTTCCTTCCTTCCTTCCTTCCTTCCTTCCTTCCTTCCTTCCCTCCCTCCCTCCCTCCCTCCCTTCCTCCCTTCCTTCCTTCCTTCCTTCCTTCCTTCCTTCCTTCCTCCTTTCTCCCTCCCTCCCTCCCTCCCTCCCTCCCTCCCTCCTTTTTTTCTTTCTTTCCTTATTCCTTCCTTCCTTATCCACACTGTAGTATGACAACTCTGACATAAACATGTTAACTTCAACTGGAAGCGGATACTCACTCGGTCACAGAATCCATGTTACCTGATACTAGAATTTACCTCCAAATGCTGGGCAACAAGTGAGGAAGCTTAACTTGGACCATGTTAAAAAAATTGGCATGGCCCGGCTGGGGAACCAAACCAGCAATCTCACATAAAGTGGCACTTTGGTGTAGTGGGTAGGGTGTTGGCCACTAATGCCAGAGGTGACAGGTAGGATCGGAGTATTGCAGCCGCTGGCCAGCATATTGCCCCATTATGGAAAAAGGAGTTAAAATCAAAATCTATTTTTATTCTTCTACGCTTAGCTCTTTTGTGTATCATGAACAGTTGTGATAAGTCAAAATTCAGCAAGATAATTTATATTCCCCTGTTATTTTGGGTGAAGGGCATATAGAGATATGGGAACCTTATTTCACATTGAGATTTGTATATTTCAGGGGAAGCTAGGGGAGCTACTATTATCTCTGTGCTATGAGCCCAATGTGGGACGTCTAACTGTGATAGTCATCAAGGCGAAGGATCTCAAAGCGAAGGATATAACTGGAGCATCAGGTTTGTATAGTGTTAAATTGCTGGATGGAATTGCTGCCTGGAATGGTGCCTGCAGCATAGAAATCACCATCATTTGAATACAAATATATCATTTAGATGGGCAATACAGACTTTTACAGTTCTAGAATTTCTGTCTTGATTACAGTAGACAAATAGATATACTATATTCAAATAAGTAAGCTGTTCAGATGCAAACAGCTTTAATAATCCCCTTTTCCAAAAACTTAATTTCAGCTCCTTTTTGCAACTTCCCTCCATTGTTTCTTGTACACTCAATTGGTAAATAACTTTAGCAACTTTTAATTTTAAAACCACTTTTCGATACACAACAATGCCAATATTTGTAAAAAAAATTCTCTTCTGACCTATCCCAAACATAATATGGAGGAAGAAAAAAATTGCAGTGGTGGTCTAAGGGTAGAATGTGAAAGGTTGTGGGTTTGATACCTGGTTGAATCATACCGAAGACTTGAAAAATGGGGTTAGAGCTTCCTTGCTGGAAGCTCAGCATTTATAGAATAGTTGTAGGTCTGTTTGACCTGGTGTCAGACTGATTACGTGACTGGGTGGGGTATCGTACCACTTAAATTGTCTACGTCAGGACACATTGAGTCCAGTGTGTCAGTGCTTAGACTACTGTCTCGGGTATAGACACCATTGTGATATAACTGAAAAATTGTTGAAAGCAATGCTAAACACATACCATACCATACTACAACAAAATAGTTATTGCAATGACAATAACCTTCACGCATTGTTCTCTAGTGAAAAACCAGGTTTTATAAAATGAACAGTCAAACCTCTTCCTTTTATAAATCTAGGTGTAAGCTCTTGCTGCTTCTCTGTACATGCTAGACTAAATTGATAGTCTTTATCTAATCCTACTTTCCAGCTGTCTGACTTTCCAGAGAATTTCCCTTAAATTTATACCCTAATCTTTGCAATAGACTAATTAGTTGTTTATTACATACTGCTCCAATCTATTGTCTTACCTTTTCATAGAAAAACGACAATGCTGGCAGCAGTGTCCACCGTTAAGCTTAAAATGTTTCTTATAAAGTCTTAAACTGTCTGGCCCAGAGTCGCCAATTTGACCAAAAGTTATGCATTGAGTAGTACTTCTATTTTTTACTATTTAATAACCTCTACTGATAATAGTTTAACCTTCAAAATGTTCTGTTTATGTGTTTGAACTTCTGTATGTTTCAACTTTTTAACCCTGAGAGACACCAACTTAATTTTGTCCCGTTATTTCAGTAAGTAGATTTTCTCAAAATTCCAAGACAGCTTGAAGTCACAATGTGTACGTAACCTACTCGGAAAGAAATGTATGTAAGCGGTTCTGTAAGCTCAGTCTGTAGAGCTTTCTCCCTGTAAGCGAAGGTCCTTCGTTTGAGTCCAGACTGGCTGCATATTTTTCTCGTCCTGTTACATTGGCAACCAACAAGGGACTGTGATTTATATATATTCCGAGAAATATTCACATGATTCTCTGGTCTCTATGGAAATTTGGGGATGTATTCCAAATTTGTGAGGGAATGTGTCTCAGTGTGTACGTAACCTTAGTAACTGGGAGAGAAATGTATGTAAGTGGTTTGGTAAACTCACTTGGTAGAGCATTCGCCCTATAAGCAAAGGGTCCCGGGTTCCAATTCCAGACTGGCTGCATATTTTTCTCATTCTGTTACACAGATAACAGTCACCTTAATTTCTATGGGTAATGAACTTTATAAAAAAGTCAGTTTTTGTGTTTAAATACATTGTTTTGTTTACATTTATGATTTTTATCCAATGAGATTTTGACTCATTTTTAGATCAAATCCTTCATGCTCAAGTTACATACTTCACTGTTTGTGTCTTATTTTATTATTGTAATTTAATGATTTTTGGGGATTTTGGAAAGTCCATGTCTAGGTTTGCAGGAGGTATAAGGTGTCATATATGGGATAGTGAATATTGCAATGTAGGTCAGAATATTACCACCACTGTGTTTTCTGTAGACATACAATGTACATTATAGCATCTACCCTAATTCATATATCTTTGTTTCAATAACTAAACTTTCTGATATTATAATTAATCTAAATAAAATACAAGACTTACATCAAAACGTGTAAAATATTGCATTATAACATAATAGGTTCACATTTTATATTGATCATTTACCTGTTAGACATTCCTGTCCACAAAATAAGCTTTATATTATAATTTATACTATAAATACCCTATACTTCCCTAGCAAATTAGCAGTGGTATCTGCCCTGCAACATATGGTCAGGTTTACGATGTGGGTGGTACTTTAAAACAAGCGTTTAATTATAGATAATAGATCGAAGGGGCAGACCATCTCAAAGGTGGTATCTGTCCTGCAATATATGACCAGACTTAGGATGTGGAGGTGCCTCAAATTATCATCTAATTATATGTGGCAGCCTATCTCAATGGTGGTATCTGCCCTGCAACATATGGTCATGGTTAGGATGTGGGTGGTACCTCAAAATTATCATCTAATTAAATGTGGCAGCCCATCTCAATGATGGTATCTGCCCTGCAACATATGGTCATGGTTAGGATGTGGGTGGTGCCTCAAAATTATCATCTAATTAAATGTGGCAGCCCATCTCAATGATGGTATCTGCCCTGCAACATATGGTCATGGTTAGGATGTGGTTGGTGCCTCAAAATTATCATCTAATTAAATGTGGCAGCCCATCTCAATGGTGGTATCTGCCCTGCAACATATGGTCATGGTTAAGATGTGGGTGGTGCCTCAAAATTATCATCTAATTAAATGTGGCAGCCCATCTCAATGGTGGTATCTGCCCTGCAACATATGGTCATGGTTAGGATGTGGGTGGTGCCTCAAAATTATCATCTAATTAAATGTGGCAGCCCATTTCAGTGGTGGTATCAGCCCTGCAACATATGGTCATGGTTAGGATGTGGGTGGTGCCTCAAAATTATCATCTAATTAAATATGGCAGCCCATCTCAATGATGGTATCTGCCCTGCAACATAAGGTCATGGTTAGGATGTGGGTGGTGCCTCAAAATTATCATCTAATTAAATGTGGCAGCCCATCTCAATGGTGGTATCTGCCCTGCAACATATGGTCATGGTTAGGATGTGGGTGTTGCCTCAAAATTATCATCTAATTAAATGTGGCAGCCCATCTCAATGGTGGTATCTGCCCTGCAACATATGGTCATGGTTAGGATGTGGTTGGTGCCTCAAAATTATCATCTAATTAAATGTGACAGCAAATTTCAATAGTGGTATCTGCTCTGCAACATATTATGGATAGGATGTGGGTGGTGCCTCAAAATTATCAGCTAATTAAATGTGGCAGCCCGTCTCAATGGTGGTATCTGCCCTGCAACATATGGTTAGGATGTGGGGGTTCCACATAATTAGCAACTTATTATAGATAATAGATCAAATCAGCTAATCTTGTCATTCATATGGAAAAGGTAAACACGATCAATGTCAAAAACAGGATATTATTATAATATTATTTGAGATATGCATGATAATGAAGCATGTAGCTGTTACATACATTATCTGAATACAAGTAGCATGTATTTCTTATGTATTATCAGTGATAGAATTAATATATAAATGACTGTTACTATACCGGAACATTATGTATCTAAAGGACTGGTACCTTTGCAATAACATTATGTTTATATAAATGACTGGTACCATACCAATACTCTGGTATATATAAATGACTGGTACCATACCAATACCCTGGTATATATTTAAATGACTGGTACCATACCAATACCCTGGTATATATTTAAATGACTAGTACCATACCAATACCCTGATATATATAAATGACTGGTACCATACCAATAACCTGGAATATACAAATGATTGGTACCATACCAATACCCTGGTATATATAAATGACTGGTACCATACCTGTAACCTGGTATATATAAATGACTGGTACCATACTAATAACTTGGTATATATAAATGACTGGTACCATACCAATACCCTGGTATATATAAATGACTGGTACCATTGCAATAACCTTATGTTTATATAAATGACTGGTACCATACCAATACCCTGGTATATATAAATGACTGGTACCATACCAATAACCAGGTATATATAAATGACTGGTACCATACCAATACCCTGGTATATATAAATGACTGGTACCATACCTGTAACCTGGTATATATAAATGACTGGTACCATACCAATACCCTGGTATATATAAATGACTGGTACCATACCAATACCCTCGTATATATAAATGACTGGTACCATACCAATACCCTGGTGTATATATAAATAACTGGTACCATACCAATACCCTGGTATATATAAATGACTGGTACCATACCAATATCCTGGTATATATAAATGACTGGTACCATACCAATACCCTGGTATATATAAATGACTGGTACCATTCCAATAACCAGGTATATATAAATGACTGGTACCATACCAATACCCTGGTATATATAAATGACTGGTACCATACCTGTAACCTGGTATATATAAATGACTGGTACCATACCAATACCCTGGTATATATAAATGACTGGTACCATACCAATACCCTGGTGTATATAAATGACTGGTACCATACCAATACCCTGGTATATATAAATGACTGGTACCATACCAATACCCTGGTGTATATATAAATAACTGGTACCATACCAATACCCTGGTATATATAAATGACTGGTACCATACCAAAACCCTGGTGTATATACAAATAACTGGTACCATACCATAGAATATTAATAAGACATGCCCATTATATGGGAACAATTGTATCATCCCATCAAATGGAGCACAAAAATTGTGCCATTCTTACCCTTTGTTTATCATCATCATCGTGTACATGCAATCTTCAAAACAATTCTTCAAATAGTTGCTGAGCATGCATGCTTTCTTGTCACAGCTCTTGTGATACTTTATTAAAAAAAAAATTCCATGTCACTATGACATTTTGAACATATATTAAAAAAAACAAAACAAAGACCTCATTCTAAAGTAAAACAAAATAATGGTGAAAGATCATAAAAATGGAAGTGAACATTGATTTATGAAGCATGTCATGACTCCTATCAATGTTGTTCATCTTTGGTTATGTCAACCTGGAGTATCAAACCTTTGAAGCGAAGGTAATATTAAGAATTGCTTTGACTTTCGTTATTAATTTCAAATGTGGCAAACTTTATGGTTTCAGTTAATGTTTTATGCTGTCATTAAGTTTCATGATAAGTTGTATTTTATTGTTCTCACGCTATCAATAAAAGGCATGCTTGAAAATGATTATTCATTTTTTGTCTGTATTTTCCGTCCAACAAAATATTAATTGTTTTGCGTAACTTGTTTCAGCCAAAGATGGTTTTGATTTTATGAACAAAATATATTTAGGAAAAACATAATTTTATTATGTATCCATCAAATAGTAATCTTTAGTGGTAAATAAAATACTACAATTGAATATATTTTTGGAATATCACAAAAGTTGATTTTGGCTGGCAGATTTCAATACAAATTTTGATGGATGAAAATTTAACAAATATATATACATGTATATACATTATATATATTGTGAGAAATGTGTGGAAAATTTCATTTAATGTGTCAATATGCTTGTTTTAAGGCTGTTGAAACAATAGTTTAAGCCAATTAGAAGTATCTAAAAATATCTATTAAATGTTTAATGTTTTTTCTGGCATTACACTTTCTTGTGTTGCTTTTCCCCCATGTACAATTAATTTTTGCTGTTAAATTGACTTTACTTGACAGATTTTCAAAAGTAAAACATTTTTGTTAATCACTGAAGGAGATATACGTCTGAAGTTGTGTTTATAAAAGCCTTAAAACCTTTTGCTGAAACATGTGCCCAAAACAATTATTCATAAGTCACCTTTTTTCAGAAAACAAGAGGAGGCAGATATAATTATATCATTAAATTTACTAAAGTAGTAAAATATAAAAATGTAGTGAAACAATTTTAATCCCCCTTGCCATTCAACTTTAATCCCCCCTGCCATTCAACTTTAATCCCCCCTGCCATTCAACATGGGACATTAAGTGTTACCCGTGTCTGTCCATATGTTCATCCGTCCGTCTGAGTTCAAAAATTGGTTTCTGATAGATAATTTTTGAAAAGGTCTATGCATTTAATTAATATTTTGTGTGTAGATTTGATATGCCTGTATAGTAATAAAAAACTGGTCAAGTATAATATTTTGTGTGTTACTAAGATGTGCCTGTATAGTAATAAAATACTGGTCAAGTTTAATATTGTGTTTGTAGATCTGATGTGCCTGTATGGTAATAAAATACTGATCGAGTTTAATATTTTGTGTGTAGATGTGCCTGTATAGTAATAAAATACTGGTCAAGTTTAATATTTTGTGTGTAGATGTGTCTGTATAGTAATAAAATACTGGTCAAGTTTAATATTTTGTGTGTTACTAAGATGTGCCTGTATAGTAATAAATACTGGTCGAGTTTAATATTTTGTGTGTAGATGTTCCAGTATAGTAATAAAATACTGGTCGAGTTTAATATTTTGTGTGATACTAAGATGTGCCTGTATAGTAATAAAATACTGGTCGAGTTTAATATTTTGTGTGTTACTAAGATGTGCCTGTATAGTAATAAAATACTGGTCGAGTTTAATATTTTGTGTGTTACTAAGATGTGCCTGTATAGTAATAAAATACTGGTCGAGTTAAATATTTTGTTTGTAGATCTGATGTTCCTGTATGGTAATAAAATACTGATCGAGTATAATATTTCGTGTGTAGATCTGATGTGCCTGTATAGTAATAAAATACTGGTCTAGTTTAATGTTTGGTGTGTAGATCTGATGTGCCTGTATAGTAATAAAAGACTGGTCTAGTTTAATGTTTCATGTGTAGATCTGATGTGCCTGTATAGTAATAAAAAACTGGTCGAGTTTAATGTTTGGTGTGTAGATCTGATGTGCCTGTATGGTAATAAAATACTGGTCTAGTTTAATGTTTCGTGTGTAGATCTGATGTGCCTGTATGGTAATAAAATACTGGTCTAGTTTAATGTTTCATGTGTAGATCTGATGTGCCTGTATAGTAATAAAATACTGGTCTAGTTTAATGTTTTGTGTGTAGATCTGATGTGCCTGTGTAGTAATAAAATACTGGCCGAGTTTAATGTTTTGTGTGTAGATCTGATGTGCCTGTGTAGTAATAAAATACTGGTCGAGTTTAATATTTGGTGTGTAGATCTGATGTGCCTGTATAGTAATAAAATACTGGTCTAGTTTAATATTTGGTGTGTAGATCTGATGTGCCTGTATGGTAATAAAATACTGGTCTAGTTTAATGTTTCATGTGTAGATCTGATGTGCCTGTATGGTAATAAAATACTGGTCTAGTTTAATGTTTTGTGTGAAGATCTGATGTGCCTGTATAGTAATAAAATACTGGTCGAGTTTAATATTTGGTGTGTAGATCTGATGTGCCTGTATAGTAATAAAATATTGGTCTAGTTTAATATTTGGTGTGTAGATCTGATGTGCCTGTATAGTAATAAAAAACTGGTCTAGTTTAATGTTTCATGTGTAGATCTGATGTGCCTGTATAGTAATAAAATACTGGTCTAGTTTAATGTTTTGTGTGAAGATCTGATGTGGCTGTATAGTAATAAAAGACTGGTCGAGTTTAATATTTGGTGTGTAGATCTGATGTGCCTATATAGTAATAAAATACTGGTCTAGTTTAATATTTGGTGTGAAGATCTGATGTGCCTGTATAGTAATAAAATACTGGTCGAGTTTAATATTTGGTGTGAAGATCTGATGTGCCTGTATAGTAATAAAAGACTGGTCTAGTTTAATGTTTTGTGTGAAGATCTGATGTGCCTGTATAGTAATAAAAGACTGGTCGAGTTTAATGTTTCGTGTGTAGATCTGATGTGCCTGTATGGTAATAAAATACTGGTCTTGTTTAATGTTTCGTGTGTAGATCTGATGTGCCTGTATAGTAATAAAATACTGGTCTAGTTTAATGTTTGGTGTGTAGATCTGATGTGCCTGTATGGTAATAAAAGACTGGTCTAGTTTAATGTTTCGTGTGTAGATCTGATGTGCCTGTATAGTAATAAAAGACTGGTCGAGATTAATGTTTCGTGTGTAGATCTGATGTGGCTGTATAGTAATAAAATACTGGTCTAGTTTAATGTTTCGTGTGTACATCTGATGTGCCTGTATAGTAATAAAATACTGGTCTAGTTTAATGTTTCGTGTGTAGATCTGATGTGCCTGTATGGTAATAAAATACTGGTCTAGTTTAATGTTTTGTGTGTAGATCTGATGTGCCTGTATGGTAATAAAATACTGGTCTAGTTTAATGTTTCGTGTGTAGATCTGATGTGCCTGTATGGTAATAAAATACTGGTCTAGTTTAATGTTTGGTGTGTAGATCTGATGTGCCTGTATGGTAATAAAAGACTGGTCTAGTTTAATGTTTCGTGTGTAGATCTGATGTGCCTGTATAGTAATAAAAGACTGGTCGAGATTAATGTTTTGTGTGTAGATCTGATGTGGCTGTATAGTAATAAAATACTGGTCTAGTTTAATGTTTCGTGTGTACATCTGATGTGCCTGTATAGTAATAAAATACTGGTCTAGTTTAATGTTTCGTGTGTAGATCTGATGTGCCTGTATAGTAATAAAATACTGGTCTAGTTTAATGTTTTGTGTGTAGATCTGATGTGCCTGTATGGTAATAAAATACTGGTCTAGTTTAATGTTTCATGTGTAGATCTGATGTGCCTGTATGGTAATAAAATACTGGTCTAGTTTAATGTTTGGTGTGTAGATCTGATGTGCCTGTATGGTAATAAAAGACTGGTCTAGTTTAATGTTTCGTGTGTAGATCTGATGTGCCTGTATAGTAATAAAAGACTGGTCGAGATTAATGTTTTGTGTGTAGATCTGATGTGGCTGTATAGTAATAAAATACTGGTCTAGTTTAATGTTTCGTGTGTACATCTGATGTGCCTGTATAGTAATAAAATACTGGTCTAGTTTAATGTTTCGTGTGTAGATCTGATGTGCCTGTATAGTAATAAAATACTGGTCTAGTTTAATGTTTTGTGTGTAGATCTGATGTGCCTGTATGGTAATAAAATACTGGTCTAGTTTAATGTTTCGTGTGTAGATCTGATGTGCCTGTATGGTAATAAAATACTGGTCATAAAAAACTGGTCTAGTTTAATGTTTTGTGTGTAGATCTGATGTGCCTGTATAGTAATAAAATACTGGTCGAGTTTAATGTTTTGTGTGTAGATCTGATGTGCCTGTATAGTAATAAAAAACTGGTCGAGTTTAATATTTGTGTGTAGATCTGATGTGCCTATATAGTAATAAAAGACTGGTCGAGTTTAATGTTTTGTGTGTAGATCTGATGTGCCTGTATAGTAATAAAATACTGGTCTAGTTTAATGTTTTGTGTGTAGATCTGATGTGCCTGTATAGTAATAAAAGACTGGTCGAGTTTAATGTTTTGTGTGTAGATCTGATGTGCCTGTATAGTAATAAAATACTGGTCGAGTTTAATATTTTGTGTGTAGATCTGATGTGCCTGTATGGTAATAAAATACTGGTCTAGTTTAATATTTTGTGTGTAGATCTGATGTGCCTGTATAGTAATAAAAGACTGGTCGAGTTTAATGTTTCGTGTGTAGATCTGATGTGCCTGTATGGTAATAAAATACTGGTCGAGTTTAATGTTTCGTGTGTAGATCTGATGTGCCTGTATGGTAATAAAAAACTGGTCGAGTTTAATGTTTCGTGTGTAGATCTGATGTGCCTGTATGGTAATAAAATACTGGTCGAGTTTAATATTTCGTGTGTAGATCTGATGTGCCTGTATCGTAATAAAATACTGGTCTAGTTTAATGTTTCGTGTGTAGATCTGATGTGCCTGTATGGTAATAAAATACTGGTCGAGTTTAATGTTTGTGTGTAGATCTGATGTGCCTGTATGGTAATAAAAAACTGGTCGAGTTTAATGTTTCGTGTGTAGATCTGATGTGCCTGTATGGTAATAAAATACTGGTCGAGTTTAATATTTCGTGTGTAGATCTGATGTGCCTGTATAGTAATAAAAAACTGGTCAAGTTTAATATTTCGTGTGTAGATCTGATGTGCATGTAGAGTAATAAAATACTGGTCGAGTTTAATATTTTGTGTGTAGATCTGATGTGCCTGTATAGTAATAAAATACTGGTCGAGTTTAATATTTTGTGTGTAGATGTGCCTGTATAGTAATAAAATACTGGTCGAGTTTATTATTTGGCAACATGAGTCAAGTTTTGGCACTCTTTTTATTTAATTGTCAATTAAGAATTGAGTTCGATTAATAGGGGGGAATTTGTGTTGACAGGCAGATTTCTAGTGTTTGAATATATCCGGGTATAAGATGGATTTCATAAAATAACGTCATTTACAAAATTTTTAATTAAATACTTTAATTTAGTATAAAAGTAAAACTGACTTTGAAATTCATGATAAATGGTGCGGGAAGCCCCTAAAAATAGATGTTTGTACACAACATTAAAAAAATGTCATTTATGAGCAGTTTGGTTTTGATATTATACTTAATTTACATTTTATAAATGATTTATACAATATATAATAAACTTTTGTTCCTAACTATGCATTGTAATCAAATCTTTGTTGTTTAAAAAGGGAATTTGATTAATTTTTATATTTTATGAAGTTAAGTGTGATTTGCAAAAAAAAAACAAGCATCAAGCTTAATAAAATAAAAAAAGACGGTTGTGTAATGACCATGCACATCTGGCACACGCGATTTTTGATAGTTTGACATTTATTTTACTGTTGTGTTTTTGCAGTTTGGTCCACATTGAAGCATAGCAAACCCGTACTTGGGTCAGGTATTAAATTATAACATAAACCCTTCAAGCTGAAAAATTGGTCTGGGTGAGCCTAAGGATTTGGTAGTTTTTTTAATATTTTGTCTTACACTTTTTTTGGATGGCGTTTGAAAAATATTCATTTTCTATTCTTTCAGCATGTGCAGGTGACATTGTTTAAAATAAAAAAAGATGTTACATTTTTCTTAAAAGGCCATGTGGATGTGAGGTTCGTACCAGCTGAGATGGGTCATCATTTAATGCAGTATTTTAGAAATTCAATATAAATGTTTATTGTGTAATTTATGATATTTATTTTTAGAGAGGTCTGTTCTTTCTACAGTACCTGGGCTGCCGTCAGCAACTGCAAATATCCTACAGCTTACTGTCCTGGACTCTCCAGACTCAACTTTGAATTAGATTAATTTACTGTTTAAGTGTACAGAATGCAGCTCTGCTCTCAAGATTATAATATTTCACAGTGGAAGTCAGTCATCTCATTAAACCATTTTCTGTTCAAAGAGTTTTACCCTGAACTTGCTGAAATTTCATATATAGACTTAATTCCATCATATTTTTTTGCACTACAGTGTACTTCATTATTTATTTTGGACACTTTTGGGTTTTTTTAACCATTCCGCATTATTGTTTGCTTCAAACCATTTTTTATCTACAGAATAAAACATGCATAAAATAAAAACATAAATATAAAAGTGAGGTTTATTTGTAGATCTTTCATGAAATATGAACTTATATGAAACAAGCAAAGTTTACTTGGACCCCCTTGGGTTCGCTAATATTGCACGGGGTACAGGTAAGTTCATAGGTCATGAAGGTTCATTAAATAAAACTCAATCCTTACTTATAAACAATCCTTACTTATAAACAATCCTTACTTTTAAACAAGGTTATACTTCTAAAATACAATAAAATGGATTCAGAAATTATTTTTTAAAAGAAGTTGTGTTAAATACAAAATTAGCACTGATCTGCGTTTCACAAAATAACTTTGTAATAAGGCCATAATAAATTAATTGCTAGATTATCATCCAAATTTTTCTTTAAAACGGAGATGGCGGGAAGATTTTATTTTTATTTCTAAAATTTTGGATATTTTTTTTTTATTTTTTTTTTTGATTATTTTTGAAAATAAAAAGGGTCGGGGCGTCATGTAAATTAGGGGATGGTCCGGGATGATAATCTAGCAATTTATTTATTATGACCTAATAATAATGATCGTTAGTCAAATTCTTAAATACTTTGCTTATGTTCAAATTTGAATGCAATATGAAATGGTAAATTTTTAACAACAAATCATTACAATGTATCTGCATGATTTGGATGAATACTAAACATTTTATGAACGATCCATATTTTTCACTTGTGACCATTTTTGTCGTAGGTTTTTTGTGCAACGCAGCCCAGGAATGTAGACCCTAATCAGTCATTGTTTCCAGAATGTTTTATTGACATGAACAGCAAGTTGAAATCCGAGATAAATGTGCATGTTAAGAAAATTATTTTAGTTTTTTTCACCATTATTATATATACATGTATGTATATATAGTAAGTATTTATTTCTGATGACTATTTGCGGGCTTTGCCTGAGTTGTGAAGATGTAATTGCAAGCTGAGAAGAGACTGCACAGAATGTGTGGTCTAGTTTTTGTTGCAACCCTCGCTATTTAGTCACTTAACCCTTTACTCCATGGATACGGGTTTTCCCGCACCAATCGCAGAAGGCCTTTGAAAACAGTGCAGGAAGAGTTCAGATTGCTCGTAACAAGCAATCTGAACACTTCCTGCACTGTTTTTTACTCTGTCAGTTAATATAAACATAATTCATCCATTGCTGATATGTGGTGATTTAACGCTTTCAGTTTGGAAGGGTCCAAGAAAATGCTTATGGAGCAAAGGGTTAATATAATTATGCAAACACTCCTAGCAATCATTCAGGAATGGAAGGATTCAAATATAAAGAAGTTCAGTATATTATTTCATACAGCTCTTTTAAAGGTTGTACATCAGGAAAAAACATATAAAATGTCTTAAAAAATAAAATTATTTTAAAAAGTTTACAAAACATCTCATTATAATAAATGTATTTTTTTAAAACCTGAATGGTTATGTATATTTAATCAACCAAAGACCTGATAAAATTCGATAAGAGCGTTAGATTTGAGATGAAATCCCTGTTCTAAAAATAGATAGCAATTTGCTTGACAACGAATTTTGTCATTTAGATCTTTCTAATATGAAACAAATTCTACAATATGTAATCCAGTATGACACATCAAATCAAAATCAAAATGAAATTACACGACTCACTTGACACGTCACAATATATTGCAGTTTTTTGCAATCTGTTTTAGTCTCACCTAGACATGTTTCTTAGGCAAAGTTTTAGTATATCATTTTGGCGTGTTTAAACAAATAACCTTTTGGCAATACAGCGTCAGTGTGCATATATAGGCATGCTATATTGGGAAAAAAATGTTTTAGTCAATTATAAAACTTTTTAAAAATCCTGATATACTTCCGTTAATGGCCATCAAACATTTGATACATGCACTATCCCAAAATGCTTATTATAGTTACCTACCAGCATGTCTGAACTTGTTAAACTGATTTGAAATAAAAATGAAAAGAAAGGATGTTGAGCAACATTCAGTTAAAAACCGTCTTGTTAGCATCGAACCATCATTCTGTGTTTTAAGTTTTTCAAAGGTAACTTTAACATTTGTGAATCATGTCCAATTTTACTGTCAAATCTTTTTAAGTATAAGATTTGTTAATTATAAATGATTTCTTATTTTTAAAATTAAAGAAAAATAAGGGTTCAAAATATCTTCTATAAAATTAATATTGAAAAAAAGTATTGATATTGAAACTTACAATTTTCAAATTGATAGAATTTTATACAGAACTGCATTAATTTGCTCGAGTTATAGCTAATAAAATGAAAAATAACATTCATCCATTATTATGCTTCCCTCTGTTGCATCTTTGCTCAGTTTGCTCTATTAAAACAGTTGATTGATGTTTTAATTAGAATATTTATCATATTTCATAGAGAAATTGCAAAAATGTTATTCAATTTAATCCCGTTTAAAAATTTAATATTATAACATGACAAATTGAAACTGGCAGAGTCAGAGACGGGAAATGATTTTGGAGCAAAATGACATTTATAGATTCTATAATTATGGATTATTCCACATGGTTGTCTGCTGCCTGCACAATTTCTGCTTCATTTCTGCTTTTTTGTTGATCTGTGCTTGTTGGAGAATTCCTATGATTCTTTTTAAATCTATTTATGTGACTGTTGAATGTAGCAATATCATCATGGTGCACGAAGTCACATCTAATTGTCAAACCTCGGTACCTGAGATGGTGTTTACCATGTGACATGATGATTGATTTCCTTGAGTAAAAGTTAAAAAAATTTTGATATGATTATATAGTTATATTGAATAGAAACACAAAGATGCAATTAAACATATACTAAAAAGATTTTGTTTAAAAATTTTTTAATTGTTTCGTTTTGTTAATTGACAGTTTTGTATTGTCTAAATTGTTGTCGAGGTAAATGCTCAGGGTCAACATGAACTCTGGGGTCATTATGAGTATTTCTGGTTGTTACATAACATGTAAAAGTTGATTAATGAAGGTGTAATTAAGTGATTTCATATTGGCTTTGGCCAAAAGCTCTAGGTTGCAATCCTTAAAACAACTGTGGTATGGAGTGTTGTAATTTACAAAAATTAGTATTAGCCACATGGATACGACACCATGATGATGAGAGTCAGGATTAGCACTCAAATGGCAGACAATCAAAATTAATATGACAATGAATTTCTTCACATATTTCATTGTCCAAATACATAATCGAAATTCCTTCATACATTTTATGGTATGGTTGCAACTAAGTAAATTCCTTACAAAACATGATATTTATTGCATGCAGACAACTTAAATGTCTGTAATAATAGCAATTGTCATGGTGCAAATAATAGCAAAGAATTATGATTAATGTTTATAATAGACGGAGAAGTGTGGTCATGGAATTATGGTATAAATTGTCTTGTGATCATTGAATGGCAAAAAGTATCGCAACATTTTCTGAAACGACCACGTTTCCTTTTCGATGATCAAACAAAGCATTCCTTTCAGACCCGCAAAGGAATGGATGACATTTTTGCCATAAATTATCTCCGTTAATCATAGCTAATTTGATCATAATAATGAAACATAATTGAAAAACAGACTGTATAATGGTGTTTTTGCACTATTGAACACTCATCATGGGAACTTCCTGGGAAACTGCTAATTGTTTGAAGTTTGTTAAAATTACCGCCATGTAAGATTGATTAGTTTTGTTTTTTTTTACCTCTGATCTTCGGTAGGAATAATCAATCACTCACTGAGTTCATTATCCTGTCAACCGGTCGGGTTGATCACATGGTCACCCTGTAGGGTTGATCATCAGGTTAACTTGGTCTGGTTGATCATACGGTTGCCTGGTTTGGTTGATCACATGGTCGCCTGGTCAGATTGATCACATTGTCGCCTGGTTGGGTTGATCACATGGTCGCCCGGTTGGGTTAATCACATGGTCGCTTTGTTGGGTTGACCTTCAGGTTAGCCCAGTTGGTTTGATCACACAGTCACCCGGTCAAGTTGATTTTTAGGTTAGTCTGGTCGGGTTGATCACACAGTCGCCCGGGCAGGTTGATTTTCAGGTTAGTCTGGTTGGGTTGATCACACAGTCGCCCGGGCAGGTTGATTTTCAGGTGAGTCTGGTCGGGTTGATCACACAGTTGCCCGGGCAGGTTGATTTTTAGGTTAGTCTGGTCGGGTTGATCACACAGTCGCCCGGGCAGGTTGATTTTCAGGTTAGTCTGGTTGGGTTGATCACACAGTCGCCCGGGCAGGTTGATTTTCAGGTGAGTCTGGTCGGGTTGATCACACAGTCGCCCGGGCAGGTTGATTTTCAGGTTAGTCTGGTCTGGTTGATCAAACAGTCGCCCAGTCAGGTTGATCTTCAGGTTAGTCTGGTCTAATACGGAAAGCATTTTATGAAGATAAAATAACTATAAGTAAACATTTGCAATAGGAGTTGCAAGGTGAAGGTCAACATTGAAATATTTGTCCAAGTCCCAGGGATTCAGATGGCATGGTAGTGTAATGGATAGAGTGTTGGCGGCTCACACCTGAGGCTGCCCCAGCTTGACCCATTGCCACTCAAAATATAACACTGGGTACTGGTTCTAGCCAAGTAGCGGAATCTTGACCAGTTTATATAATCTGAGCTTTCTTCGGACTCGTGATTGGTTTATATAAGCTGAGCTTTCTTCAAAATCTAGACTGGTTTATATAAGCTGAGCTTTCTTCAGAATCTAGACTGGTTTTTATGAGCTGAGCTTTCTTTGGAATCTAGACTGGTTTGTATATGCTGAGCTTTCTTTGGAATTTAGACTGGTTTGTATATGCTGAGCTTTCTTTAGAATCTAGACTGGTTTGTATGAGCTGAGCTTTAGTTTATCCATTATCTCGTTCGGGTCATAATTTGAAAAGTACGGAAAATAATTTGTTTAAAATTTGTACACTTCCTTGGGTATTGGCAACCATCAAAATACGTGAAATTAATTCAATAATGTACTTATATTGTAAACATATTCATATGAAAAGACTTGCTAAACATATTTCACGTAGTATAATTATGATCATACATTAGGGTAAAACTTTTATAAATAAGTAATCACATGCAGAAGGTCATCAATTCAATCCCAGGCTGGATCATACCAAAGACCTGAAAATGTGTTCCAGTAGCTTCCGTGCCTGGCGCTCAGCATTAAGAGGATAGTTCTAGGTCTGGTCTGACCGGTGTTAGTATAATTTTACTGAATGGGGTATTGTACCATGTGTCTGCAGCGTGATATTGCAGTGTGACTAAGTCGGTGCTTAGAATACTGTCTAAAGTAGACACTGTCCTGATATAACTGAAAAATGGTTGGAAGCGATGCTGAACACCATACAACAACAACAACATAAATAAGTAAAGATAGTTTTCGGTGCAGGTCTAATCATATTTATACTAATTTCAGATCCATATGTCAAGATGTGGCTGTGCTTCGGGAAAGAGAAAGTGGAGAAAAAGAAAACATCAATAAAAATGCGGACTTTAAATCCAGTGTATAATGAATCTTTCATCTTCGATATTCCTTGGGACAAAATCCGTGAGGCTGCCATTGAAGTAACATGTATGGACTTTGACAAACTTGGACGTAATGAGATGATCGGAAAGGTGTTATTGGGCTCCAAAAGTGGCCCGTTAGAAAACCGCCATTGGAATGATATGGTGTCGAAACCCCGCCAACAGGTTGCTCAATGGCACCTTTTGAAAGACTGAAGCCTGCGCAAAACTAATGATAATGTGAATTGATAGAATAAGAGGATAAAGTATGGTGTAGACGCAGAAAAATATAAATATGGATATGCAGAATATCTCCCAGACATGCTGCCAAAGCCTAAATATGCATGCCAGACTGATGGTAAATTATGCATCCCTGGCAGTTTTTAAGTTTATTGGAGGAGCACTAACTCATAAGATTAGTGTTTTGATCAACCGTGTATATATTATTTAACAATAAACTCAAATTTAAAGTTGTGATTCAGTGATGGCGGGATTGGTCTAAATGATAGGCAGGTGTGGAACGAACTACCGGTAATAGGTTTAGGAGTATGTACACGAAGATGAAAACGCGACAGATTAAAACAAAATGAAAGGCAAATTAATAAAATAACCATTTTTCTGAATTGTGTCTGTGTGTTTTCACCTGCAGGATGGGCCAGGGCCAGAACAAGAACATGTTCTGAAGGAGACTGTTGTCAATATCAAAACAAAACCATCTGCATACATTTGTGACTGTGCTTAATCAGCAACATGTATAAAGGTGTGTTAAAACTTCCAGAGAGTTGGATTAAATTATGAACAAACGGTAACCAATTAGGATAGCATTTGATGAGAAACTGTTACTTCGCAGAAGTAAATCACACAAAACTAGATAAAAAAATGTGAACCACGATACAGAAAAAAAGGATTGCCATGTCACATGTAGAAAAATATATTGATAAACTTTAGTTTACATAACACAATATTTGCATTTATATTATTAAAACAAAAGGTGCCGTGCCAAAGTAGGTAAACTGTGTTACTTTAATTATGGCAATATATGGTTGTACGTGATGGGCATGTTTTGTTACATGTGTAAATGCAGCTGTTGAAAGATGCAGGAATAGAACATACCGACTGGGTCTGGATGGCTTAAAAACAAATACTGCACATTAATTCATATTGCTCTCAATCTGAATAGATATGTTCAAAAAGAACATAATTACTATTATAGAAAATATGTTCAAATTGGGCATATAGATACACTCGGGTCCCGTTATAGCACGGTCCAATATAACATTAAACTCATTATAGTGCGTTTTTTTTATGGCTCCAAGAATTTAATATTGATATTTTCAACCAGATTTATTAAAAACTCATTGAATAATAATTGATGAATTGATCGCAAATCTCAATTTAATTGCTAAGTGTTTATATTAGGCTTTTCCAGACTGTGACCGTGTATTTGTGCATCAATTATACCTTGATAATTCAGCTTGAAATGATAACAACTTCTTATTGCTATAATTAACAACAATGTTTTTAATTGATTTACTCTGACAAACAATATTTATCACACATGTCTTGTGTTTGTTTAAAAAAACTTCCACCAGATAAAATGTTGCTAAATAACGTAGCGTGCACTTTGTGATATTTATAATGCTGTTCCGTGTATATTGGGGTTTCATTCCATGCATCCCGGCAACCCCGTTATAACATGACCCAAGTGCATGACATTTTTTATATGTTATAATTATATTAAAAATATTAATATAACCCGAGTAAACACAAAAATGATACTGAAAATTCAAATTTTAAATATTTTGGTAAAAGAAGTTTACACCATGGATGAGTGAGTCCATCTATTTAAAGGTCATCTGCGGCTGAGAGGTCAAAGGTTCTGTCTAATGATCAAGAGTCACTCATATTTAGGTCATGAGTTTGAACTATAAAATTTATGTAAGAAAGTTTGTCATTTACTTGGTGAAGGAAGAGTCTGTTAAGGGTGTGTACATATATTTTTTATGTTTTTAAATATCACATTTTGATTAAAGAAATAAAATGTTACAGGTCAATAAAAATAAGCAACGGTTAAATGGTGCTAGAATATGGCATTATTTCGTTTCATATTGCAACCTGTACTTATTGAAATCTTTAACAGATCAACTTTATTTTTATCAATTTCCAGTTTTTAAATAGAACTTGAATAAATAAATTTATAGTTATACATATTGTATTGTTAAAAACTTGAATGATATTGAAATTTCCAGTTTTGGGGAGTCCACTAGCCCTTCATAGAAAAATAGTGGGTTACCATGTGACCGCCCTCATCCAATGAAATGGTAGGATGCTTGTTGGAGGTGAAATAAATAAACTTAAGCCATCCAGATTCTAATACAAAATGAGTTAGTTATTTCAAATGTTTAGTAGATTATTTATGATTAGTTGTAGACGAGTTTGGGGTTCTCTTTATGAGCTATAAATACGTATTTAAATAGTCCTAATTTGTTGTCTACATGTCTGTGTATACATGTGTTGCTTCAAATGATTTTACATGAATATTGTTGACTGGTGAGGTGCCCCATCTGACCATCATTTAAGTCAGATTTATCGTAAAAGTGTAAAATTAAGTTATTTTTTTTTTAACCTTTTATGTATGTGTAAAGAATGTCAAATCTTATCTTCTTATATAATGAATGAAGTAAAATGGAATTTATGTTAAATATTCCATATGTGATTGGATAATCTTTTCTCATGTATAAATTAAATCAATGGATTCAAAAATTATTATTCATTTGTTATAATTGCATAACTCCAATCAAATAGGAAGAAATTATTTTGTAAAATTAAAATTCTTTGTTTTATTATAAATTTATACAGTTTAGAAGAAAACTCTTAAGTTAGATCCTGGGTAGAACTGGGTGTTGTCAGGTCGGTGATAAGATTGAACCTGCGACCTCTGGCATGTCACCCTATTCCCTACATAATTAAGTAACTAGTACATAATATAAAACTCTTTAGAGATATCATTAACTCTCAATTTATCAACTGTCATCTCATCATCCTCCCAAGCTTTCCAAAACATGTCTTTATAAATATATGTTTAAACCATTTTGCAATTTAGCCTCAATCATTACCATTAATTCTTTTGATGCCCTTTGCTTTTCATGATAATCATTGAAAGTTACCACTCATTTTGACATAATTTAAGATAAGTCAAACCTGTCTTAAGCAGCCAGACAAGGGAAGGAGCAAAAGTGGCCTTTTTAGACAGGTTGTTGTTTAATACAGGTTAATTTGCTCTGAGAGCATGGAAATGGGAAATGGCAAATATGGCTGCTTCAGACAAGTGGCTGCTTAATAGAGGTGACCGCTAACACAGGTTTGACTGCACATGTATAATATGCTTTTAATGAACAAAAGGCCACTATTATATATCCCGTTACAAAACTTTGAAAATCAGTTAATGGTAAATGGTCAAATAATGTTATTCCAGTTTGCCTTTATAATTGTGAGTTTACACCTTGTTTACAGTGAGCACAACCTTGCTCTTTACCCCATTGTCACATCAGCATACTAGAGAGGTTGTGAAACCAAAGCTTAATGTCAAACTGGATGATCCAAGTTGAAGAGTTATCTGTGGTAATTAGCAAAGTCTTCCCAAGAATCAAAGAGAAAAGTGCACATCTTTTTTTACATAGAAATGACGAAATTATAACAGTATGAAAAATGTAAATGACATTAAGAGTTCTCCTTGAGTAATTTATTGCTAGATTTCTATTAATTTATTTTGTTTTTTAACCATTTCAATTTTTTTTTATCTTTGACCTGTAACCATTGTGCAATGTTTTCTGTTATCTGATCTAAAAATTGTATTTGGTTTTAATTTAATAGCTCAGTTTTCATTTGTGTCCAATAAAATTGAGTAGATTCCATATTTTTGTTAGAATATGTTTTGCTCAGTATAACTCGTCTATTTGCCAAAATTAAGACATGACTGTTTTGACTTATTTTGTTAAAACCAAATCTGCTAAACCAAGTCTGCTTTTATAACTCCTTGGGTTTTTCCACATGCCTGTTTGCTTACATATATATAACTTTCATGCAGTTTGTAAACCTGTAGTTTTTTTTGTAATTGTTTATTTTCATTCAGCAATACATGAGATATTACAATATGCTTATACAATTTCAATTAACAACATGTAAACCCATAGTTTATGAACTGACATATTTTAATTTTATCAAATGTTTAAGTATGAAGGAGTCACGAGACACAATGCTGGGTATACAACCATGATTTTCCCCTCGTACGAAATCTTTTCCAACTTTATGTTTCTTGGTCAATTTCATGAAGTACATAGAATTGGGGGATAATGTACAAAATGACTAATCACTGCATTTTCTGAGACTAACTGAAAAAAAAGGAACTACAGTAGAACTTCTTTGGCTCCAAGACAGTAGACTGGAACTCCACATATAGTTTAAATCACTTATCTCGGGTTTCGTTTTATTTCCTATTTCAATGCATATACATGTACATGTATTGAACAATATTTGACTCGAATAACCCTTAACTCAAACTATTTTGTCCAGTCGTGTTAGGTTTGAGCCATCAAAGTTCTACTGTATTTCATTTAATGACCCAGCATGCAATTTTTTTTTTACTTTTCTGACATACGACATATTATGAGGTAAGCAATATTCAGTAAATTGTTGCTGACATTTCTATGCATTCCACAAATATATAAAATAATGAACAAATTTCTTACCAAAATCAAAGCCATTATTTTCAGTATGCTCAATATAGTGATGGTCACACCACTCCCGTGTGTGTATTGAGACATGCATAATGGTGACCTTATTGTCAAATTGTTAAAAAGTATGTCATGATTGTTAGTAAGTAATAAATGCAGCTGCACCTAGAATGTTCTAGGTGCCCTCTCAAGATCACTTATCTCTCACTGCTAAGGTTGTAGATTCGAGTCCTGCTCACATTAAAAACTTTATGTGAGAAAGTTTGCCAGTTATTTGCGGAAGAACGATTCTACTCAATTTTATTGTGAGGACTTCCTCCACCAATAAAACTGGATATGCCATATATAATCTGAAACATGTTGAAATGGCATTAAACCCAATTAAAATATATTTTTTACGAAATTAAATCAAATGAATGCTTAACCTTTTTTTTATGTGAAACAATGTGCTATTGTTAGATTGAAATTGTTCTTTGTTACATGTTCTTTGTAAATAAATAAACCCACTGGCTTGTATCAATTGATAAATGGATTAAGTTTCCTTCAATACAATAAATCCCTATAAGGAAAGATGGTTAGTTCCATAATTATGGGTGAAAATCATCTGACCTATATTGTTGTACGTATAGACCAATTAACATCGGCGTAAGAAATTTGTCATTTTGTAATTTCTCAGTTGACCAATTTTAGTCTGCACTGTGCATAGAATGAGGAAAAATGTACTGAGTTTGTGTGTTATTTATTAAACATTGTGCATCAATGGAAGTAGTTTATCGGGTTAAACCAAAGTTATTTTATGTAGATTTGGAGAGACTACATCAACAAAATGGTTCTTTTTCTTTGGGGGTCATCTCATAACATATGTATGTACAATATGAAGTGATTTAAACTTATTTATTTTACCTTGGTTGTTCTCACAACTTAGACAAGTCATGCTCCAAATCTTTCTGGGTAGAATCATTACTAAGCAACTTAGACAAGTCATGCTCCAAATCTTTCTGGGTAGAATCATTACTAAGCAACTTAGACAAGTCATGCTCCAAATCTTCCTGGGTAGCACCATTACTAAGCAATTTAGACAAGTCATGCTGGAAATCTTCCTGGGTAGCACCATTACTAAGCAACTTAGACAAGTCATGCTGGAAATCTTCCTGGGTAGCACCATTACTAAGCAACTTAGTTTAAACAATATTTTATTCACATAAGTACATATATTTAGCATACATTTAACAATAAAGTCATACGTTTAACAAATTATGTGGAAAGGATACAGAAAAAAGCTTTAGAAGCTTGTGTAAATCTGCTTCCATAAGTTATTTTACATTTCTTATAGACTTTATCATATTGTTCCGAAATAATTTCAATTTGGCCAAATGTGCAAAAATTTATTAAAGAAATAATGGTTTATTCGGAATATTTAAAAAAATAAAAAAGAGAGTATTGGTTGAAGAGAAGGAAAGAAAGAGACTCCACTGATTTTATTTTCTTTATCGGTTCATTCCGATACAGGGGATAGGTATTTTGCAAATTTATGTTTATCAATCCAATCCATTCATTAACCATTGTTTCTTACTATCCAAGATCAAATAGAGGCGTGTTGTTATAATTAAGTAAGTAAAAAAACAACTTAGACAAGTCATGCTGGAAATCTTCCTGGGTAGAACCATTACTAAGCAACTTAGACAAGTCATGCTGGAAATCTTCCTGGGTAGAACCATTACTAAGCAACTTAGATAGTACATGCTCAAAATTTTCCTGGGTAGAACCATTACTAAACAACTTAGACAAGTCATGCTCCAAATCTTTCTGGGTAGAACCATTATTAAGCAACTTAGACAAGTCACGCTGCAAATCTTCCTGTGTAGAACCATTACTAAGCAACTTAGACAAGTCACGCTGGAAATCTTCCTTGGTAGAACCATTACTAAGCAATTTAGACAAGTCATGCTCCAAATCTTCCTTGGTAGAACCATTACAAAGCAACTTAGACAAGTCATACTGGAAATCTTCCTGGGTAGAACCATTTCTAAGCAACTTCCACAAGTCATGCTGAACCATTACTAAGCAACTTAGACAAGTCCTGCTGGAAATCTTCCTGGGTATAACCATTACTAAGCAACTTAGACAAGTCATGCTGGAAATCTTCCTGGGTATAACCATTACTAAGCAACTTAGACAAGTCATGCTGGAAATCTTCCTGGGTAGAACCATTACTAAGCAACTTAGACAAGTCATGCTGGAAATCTTCCTGGGTAGAACCATTTCTAAGCAACTTCCACAAGTCATGCTGAACCATTACTAAGCAACTTAGACAAGTCCTTGTTGGAAATCTTCCTGGGTAGAACCATTACTAAGCAACTTAGACAAGTCATGCTGGAAATCTTCCTGGGCAGAACCATTACTAAGCAACTTCCACAAGTCATGCTGAACCATTACTAAGCAACTTAGACAAGTCATGCCGGAAATCTTCCTGGGTAGAACCATTACTAAGCAACTTAGACAAGTCATGCTGGAAATCTTCCTGGGCAGAACCATTACTAAGCAACTTCCACAAGTCATGCTGAACCATTACTAAGCAACTTAGACAAGTCCTGCTGGAAATCTTCCTGGGTATAACCATTACTAAGCAACTTAGACAAGTCATGCTGGAAATCTTCCTGGGTATAACCATTACTAAGCAACTTAGACAAGTCATGCTGGAAATCTTCCTGGGTAGAACCATTACTAAGCAACTTAGACAAGTCATGCTGGAAATCTTCCTGGGTAGAACCATTACTAAGCCGATGTGGATTTATTCTGTTAATGTTGAAGGACATCACACGTAGCTGTGGCTGAGGATCTTGTGTATGATGCTCTTCCACTGGACAACACACATCACATATGAAATGTACACTTTACATTTTCCTCCAACTTTACATTTACATTTCCCCCCAACCCCAATCTTTGCATAATGTTTCCTTATTTTATGCAGATTACAGATTTGAATTTGGTCAAATGGGAATGAAATAACAAACAAATTTCTTATTTAAAATGAGGCTGTTTGCTAAAGGGATCATATTGTGTAATATTTATTATACATGAATTTAAGTCAGTTAATTTCCTAACTGTATTAATCCATATACTTTTTCCAGTGTAATACTGAAACACAATTATCAATTATATCCTATGCATAAATTACTGTTACGCAGTCATACTTTGTTTTCTAAAAAATATTTTATTTGTGTAAGCAGAAATAATTTTTAACAAAGTGGTAAATCACTATTAACCAAAAGGAACATAATAAACCACTGTAAAGTAAATTTTATTTGTTTAATTTTGTATGTCCATTGTTTAAGATGATTATTTTAACTGATTTAACAACATCCTTGGTTCCTTAACCCTTTAGTCCATAGATCCACATTTTCTCGCATCAATCACAGAAGGCCTTTGAAAACAGTGCAGGAAGAGTTCAGATTGCTCTTCCTGCACTGTTTTCCACTCTGTCAGTTAATATAAACATAATTCACCCAATAGTTCAAAAGCCTTCTATATTAGAACACCAAAGGCCTTTATATTAGAGGTGTGCAAAGGCGTCTATATTAGAGGTGTCAAAAGGCGTCTATATTAGAGGTGTCCAAAGGCGTCTATATTAGAGGTGTCCAAATGCATTTATATTAGAGGTGTCCAAAGGTGTCTATATGAAGTAAAGGGTTAATATAATATTTGTGCACTGTCATCTAATGTTATAATTGTTATGAGGCAATTTTTTTTTTTCATTTCTGTGTTTACAGAAGTAATGTACTGCTCCTATTTCTTCAGTTTGTCAAAAAACAAAAAAAATTTTCAATATTTTAGATTATTTTTACTACGACAATGACAGATAACAAGTTGTAAAAGTGAAAGAAAAAATTGTAAAGCGGACACAAAACCATTACAGTTAACATCTCAAATTAAAATATCAACTATTAATTTTCATCTCAATTTCATTTATATTCATTATATTTTCATTTTTTACAGAATTTTCTGATTCTATTTAGAACCACCCATTAATTTTGTTTTTAAAAAATCTGTAAACCAGCAAATGAAAATATCTGGCCATATGGCTCATGTATGTTGATTAAACAGTTATATATGCACAATAAACCACATACATGTATGTCAGAAGATTTCCTAACAAATAGTTTGTCTGTAATTTCTGGACTAGAACTGGTACCTTAAAAACAAACAAAATTTTGGGATCCAAGTTGGCCAGTTATAATGCCTGTATAATTTTAACTAAAAATCGTTAACCTTATTCACATGTAAAATGTACAATAAACCACTGAAAAGCAAGCAAAATTGTCAGTTTTTTAGTATAGTTTTTAACTGTATGTACAGGACCAATGGATACTTTATATTATATATAATAAATCACTTTAAAGGCAGATAGTCATTTTTGTAATATATTTTCACCAGTACAAACTAGTTTATAGTCTTGGTTTTCCCAAAAAACAATCCAAGGAAGCAATATAGTGACTTCTTTATGCTTGCGTTCATCTGTCTCTAAATCCTTGTCCAGGCTATTTCTCTATAACCTTTCATTGAAACTTTATCTAACTTGCCAGGATGCATTCACTACCTAATGGAGATGTGCATATTGTATACGTGTTACTCAGAATTATGGCCCTTTGATTCTGTCCATTACCAAATCATTGTCAGAGCTATTTCTCTACAACTACAAGTTGAAAATTTATGAAACTTGCCAGGATGTTTTCGCTATCAGATTTGTAAATTGTCTTTTGGTTTGATGATTTTTTTCACAGAGTTAAGGCCCTTTTACTCTATTCATTACCATATCTTTGTTTTGCTTCTTTTTTGTTTGTCCACGCTATTTCTCTACAACCTCTCCTTGGAATTTCAAGAAATTTGCTGAGATGCATCACTATTAAGTGGATGTGTGCAAATTATGGCATTTGTGCTTCAGTTCAATGATTTTTCACAGAGTTATGGCCCTTTGATTTTGTCCATTACCAAATCATTGTCTGCATAATTTCTCTACAACTACTAGTTGGAACCTTGCTAGGAAGTGGAGATGTCTATACTGTCTGTGTTTTGGTTTGATGATTATTCACAGAGTAGTGACACTTTGATTATCTGTCCATTACCAAATCTGTGTTTTTACTTCTTTTTTTTTGTTTGTTTGTCCGTGCTATTTCTCTACAACCTGTGATTGGAATTTTATGACACTTGATAGGATGCATCACTACCAAGTGGACATGTGCATATTGTCTTTGTGTTTTATTTTGATAACTGTTGCACAAAGTTATGACCCTTTGATTATGTCCATTACCAAAACCTTGTTTTGATCTTAAAAAGCATGAAAGGAAATCCAGTGAGACCTGGAAAATAGATAGAGGTCATTGTGTTGAAACACAAACAAGCCATGCAGCTCCTACTCAATCATGTCCTGTTTGGGAACCATCCATCGGTTCCACGGATATCTTGTCTTATATATAATACCATTGAAGAGAAATGGTCATAATGAATCGGTCTAGATGGCTGGTCAATATTTTGTTATATCCCTGCAAACAAAACTTGAGAGGGGATATTATAGTTAGGAATTGCAGTGTGTCAGTTGATCAGTCTGTCTGTCTGTCTGTTGACTAGTCTGTTTATCTGTCTGTCAGCAACTTGTGGAGCCAACTTCTTCCACAATTTTATTCTATGCAGAGTTTTTGACCTTGCACTTAGTAAAATTGCTGCATTTATGTATTGCAGTTCTTGTGGAGCAAACTACTTACACAGTATAATGTCAGGTAATTGACTTCAAACTTAGTATACAAAATTGAGTATAGATTTGCATAAAGTAAGTTAGTTGTGTAACACCCAACTTAATTTCATGCAGAGTTATTGCCCTTTCACTTAGCTGTACTTACCATATTGCAATTTTTGTGGAGTTAACTACTTTCCCCAGTTTTCAGGCAATTGATTTGAACTTTGTATACATAATCAACACCAAGTTTTCATGTGTGAGATACAAATATTGTATGCTGGCTTAAATCCATTCAGAGTTATTCCCCTTGTTACCCTTGTTCCTAGTAAAATTGCTGTATTTATCATATTGCAATTTTTGTGGAGCGAACTGCGTCCAGTTTTTAGATGACTGGCTTGAAACATTGCATACAGTGAAGGCAAACATTTATAGTTGATGTTAATAATTATTTTTTTATCAATACGAGTCATTATATCATTGAACAAACCTTGATTAAATGCTGCAGAATCTTTGAAAATTCTCTATGCCATCTAAAGAGCAGCTTCCTTGACGTCTCACTACACAGTTACGTCACTTTTTCCCACGGTAACATGATTCTTACGCTTAAAAAAAGGGCCTATGTACTTTGGTTATAAAATATTTTAAAATGGTTCATAGTAGTTGTGATTTCTTGCTGCAGATGAGTAGAGCAAAAGTTGGCATAGCATATACTGCAATAAGATATCATTGGTGACTTTTATAGGATTTAAGCATATGCATGTATTTATGAGCATTTGAGGACTTCTTTTTTTAAAAAAAATCTCAGGGTGTCACTGCACCCTCTTTAAAAAAAGACCTACCAGTTATTGTGCATTTTAATGTGGGTATACATTCCTGCTATGAAAAAAAATCTAATAATGTGGAATTCTATTTTTACCATTGAAATCCTAGACCTTATTTTATATATGACAAGGAACCAAATTCAACTGTGTAGTGATACCTTGATTCCCGGATGTTGCCTGTTGAAAAACCAGTCAAAACACCTTGGCCATGATATATGGATATAGCCAAGTAATTACAACTCCTGTTACATTAGAACAAAAGGAAGACAAGACAGTTAAAAATATAATAACTTTATTCCACAACTATTACAAGCCCAACACACATGCAGGCACGCACGCACACACACACACACACACACACACACATGTATCAAAACATATTCAGGCAAGACTCCCTTTCTATCATATTTTCCTGCCTTTTATAAGCCAATTATAACCATTAATTACACTAAAGACCCTGGGGAAATGTGAGCAAACAACCCAATCTGTTCATCATAAAACTCTCATATTTCCACATCCCACTCCATGATCATATTTACTGACAGGTCAATGTATTAACATGGGAGATATTTGATTTCATGCTAACTGGTGCTTGATGGCCACCAGGTGCAAATGTACATGCATATATGCTTAGTTACATACTTTCTCTTGACAGGTTATCAATCACCCAGAACTGACTTATCTTTTAATTTGACCTTTTTTGGAGTCTCACCTAATTATGGATATTCTATATAATATATATTTGTTAATCAATATATTTCTGGTATCATATAATATTAATCATGTTACCTTGCCCCATTGTAATATGTTTTTGATCATAGAAATTATCAGAATGCGGTGAAAAAGGTTTTCAGAAAAGTTCACATGTCATGAAAACAGCATTTTTGTTTGGAATTCAAATATAAAAAATAAGAACTTAAAATTTTTTGCACTTAATCAGTTTAATTTGTTGCCAATCTTTAAAGTCTGACATCCAATAAATACTTGAACATATAAAAATCATGAACTACTTTCTCTTGAGAACTTTGAAATAATTAGGAAGCAGTTAAGCAGTGCATGCATGAAGAAAGCTTCATTTTTGACTAATACAATTTACAATGCCAAAAATTCCAAAACTGGTAATTATTTGATATTTAACAGAAAGTTTCATTATGTACGTTTACCAATGTGTTCTTTCAAACTGGCAGTAAGTATTTAATATTTAAAATAATAAAAGTTTCCTTATGTACTATTACAAGAAAGCATAATGGAAAACTCATGTATATTTATCAATCTTTGCTGGACAAACAAATACTCAGTATTAAAATTAATGCATTTTACCAGTATATTCTAGACAAACAAGTATGTATTCAATATCAAAAAGAATAAAAAGCAAGATGAAAAATTCCATTATGTATTTACTGTCATTATATGCGGGACAAAAAATATACTCAATATTAAAAATATATGTATCCAGATTGAACATTTCTTTATGTATTATTACTAGCACTGGCTGGACAAACACATATATTCAAAAAATTAAAAAATAAAAAAAAAATATGGAAAGCTTCTTGTTGTATTTTTACCGACATATGCTAAACAAACAGATATATAACTAATGTACAATAAGGACATAGCAGGATGGTAAGTTTCTTTTAATGTATTTTTACAAATAGATACTCGATATTAAAACTATGCAAAGCCGAATGGAAAGTTTCTAATGCAATTTCACCAATTTATTCTTGATAAACAAATATAAACCCAGTATTGAATAAAATACAAAGCAAGATTAAAAGTTTTTAATGCA
The DNA here is from genome assembly GCA_029582155.1 of Panopea generosa. Taxonomy (NCBI): domain Eukaryota; kingdom Metazoa; phylum Mollusca; class Bivalvia; order Adapedonta; family Hiatellidae; genus Panopea; species Panopea generosa. The sequence continues at coordinate 24,501,624 of CM055898.1, forward strand.
TTTTACCAGTATATTCTAGACAAACAAATATATAATCAAAATTAAAAATGGAAAGTTTATTGCAATATTACCACTATAGTCCAGACAAACAAATAGATACTTAATATTAAAATAATACAAAATAAAGTGTAAAGTTTTTTATGCAATTTTACCAGAACTATCTTCTAGACAAACAAATTTATACTCAATAGTAAAGAATACAAAGTAAAATTGAACATTTCTTAATGTATTTTACCATAATATTCCAGACAAACGAGTATTTACTGAATATTGAAAAAATACAAAGCAAGATGTAACGTTTTAATGCATTTCTACACAAAAAAATATATTATCAATATAAAATAAAACAAAGCAATAATAAATATTTTTTAGTGTATTTTACCGCTATATTCCAGACAAACAAATATATATACAATAACGAAAAAATAAAAAGCAAATTTTAAAGTTTTTAATGCAATTTTATCAGTATATTCTAGATAAATGAGTATTTACTCAATATTGAAAAAAATACAAACCAAGATGTAACGTCTTTAATGTAATTTTACCAGTATATTCTAGACAAACAAATATATATTCAATATTAAAATAAACAAAACATAATGGAAAGTTTTTTTAATGTATTTTACCAGCATATACTAGACAAACATATATATAAAATCAATATACAAAAAGGACAAATTGTAGCAAAATGACCAAGGGCTGACAACTCACAAGGGTAGAATACAAGCATACACAAAGTAAAATTTACAATTTTAATTTTATATGAATAAAATTACAAATATACAATTATACATTGTATACAAATTAAAGATAATTACTCAACACAAAAAAACACAGCTGGTTTAAAAAAGGTCCTATGATGTTATTAACACTTTTTTCACACAGTTTTATCTCCTACACGTTACGTAATCTAATTGCGATCCAAACTGCTTATATCATTTGAGTGTAAAAACTGTTTGTAAAAATGCACTAGATACTACTACCCGCATCCGGATTATCGTAGATTTTGCATCACTCGTCCTTTGCGACGGTGGCTATATAAACTCGGTTATCTTCTCTAGAACTCTATACTGAGTATCTGGCTTTACGTCGCCTCGTACCGACTTTCGACAGTACTCCGACGTCAGGGCCGTCAAGTCGTCCATATGACGAATATGTGGGTTGCTTTCCTATGACGGTACTACCACCAGCTGACTTCCTGTCACGTCTAGATACGTCATTGAAGTAGCTTCATATACCTCGCTTACGTCTTAAAAAACCGCTACAATATATATATATATATATATATATATAAAGTCAGATTTACTAGTTACTCAAATATGTAATGGCATGGCATCTATTACTTACCATCTATCAATTTCATGGTATTTTTATCAATATATGATAACAGTGCATTCACTTCTAACCATCTAATAGTTTCATGGTAGATTTGTCAACATTATTATAACAGTACAATCAATTCTTTCCATCTAACAGTTTCATGGTAGATTTATCAATATTATGATAACAGTTCATTCAATTTTTACTATATGCAGTTTCATTGCAGTTTAAACAACAACTAATATACGACACTCGGTCAATCTAAAAATAGCAATTATATCTCTTCATAACTTCTCATTTATAATATTAACAATTACAGACCAATTCTGTGTCTATTCACTTTGTGAATATCAGAATAAGTATCAAAATTTAATTACACCTATCAATCAATTCTTACATGGTGAATCTCAATACTTTATCATAAACACGATATCAACAGCTCAAAATACGTTCTCAGATTCCTTGGCCTCTATTCTAACAAAACGCTTCTTAATACCGTGGATGTGTATTAAATTACAGACATTATCGTTGGAATGGATAATGGACAATTTATACAACTTTACTTAGATCTGATTATGTCGAAAATATATCTATCAGACATTTAAATACAACATAATTTAAAATTCACGTACCCATCTACCGTTATGTACTGGAACAGTAACATGCTCAATCTTTCTCGTTACAACTACACCAAAAGATGATTCTGCTAACTGGATAGTGCTTCCATAATACAGTCAGCATATGTAGCAAAACAGTCCATATACCTTAGTGAATTTCGTGTAAATTATGAAACAACAAATTTTCAACACCGGACGATGAAAATTTTATGCTATTAAGCCAATGTAGACCTAAATTAGTTTTATGACAAATAAACCCGTTAAATTATTCTAACTTTCTTAATACTTAATGGAATTTGATGATATAAACTTCAAAATGATTTATTCTTTAATCAAAGAATGAAAATGTAAAAATATCTTAAAAGGGTTGCTCCTATCGAGCTATCGATACGTTTTAACAATACCACACTACCTGACCTAAATATAGCCTATATCACTACAATGAACACATACTAGCTGACACTACTAAATTAGTCCACAACAACCTAACTATTTTACTCCACAAAGCAAGATGGAAAATTTATTTCAAATATAATTAATACTCAGTATGAAAAAAATACCAAGGAAAACGGAAAGTTTTTAATGCAATTTTACCAGTACATTTTAAAAAAAAACACATATATACTCAAAATAAAAAATACGAAGCAAAATTGGAAATTTTTAACGCAATTTTACCAGTATATTCCAGCCAAACAAATAATTATACTCAATATTAAAAATGCAAAGCATATTGAAATAATACAAACAAGGATGTAACGATTTAAATGCATTTCACCAGTATACTCCAGACAAACGAGTATTTATTCAATATTGAAAGAATACAAACCAAGATGTAACCTTTTAATGTATTTTACCAGTATCTTATAGACAAATATATAATCAATATTGAAAAAATACAAAGAAAAATGGAAAGTTTTTAATGCAATTTTACCAGAATATTCTCGACAAACAAATATATATTCAATATTGAATATTATGGAACATTTTTTAAAACATTTCAACCGTATATTCAAGATAAACAAATATAAACTCAACCTAAAATTACAAGGCAAAATGGAGGTTTTAATGTGATTCTACTGGTACATTACAGATAAACAAATATATACTCAAAATAAAAATAATACAAATCAAAATCGATTGTTTAAAACATTTTACTAGTATATTCTACACAAACAAATCTATAATCACTACAAAAAAAGTTACAAAGCAAAATGGAAAGTTCTTAATGCAGTTTTACCAGTTTATTCTAGATAAACAAATGTGTAATCAATATAGTTTTAGTGTGATTTTACCGGTATGTTACAAACAAACAAATATATACTTAATATTGAAATAATACAAAGCAAAATAGAACATTTCTGAATGTATTTTCTCCAGTTTATTCAAGAAAAACGAATAGATACTCAATATTAAAAAATACACAGCAAAATGGAAAGTTTTTTAATGAATTTTAGCAATTTATATTAGACAAACAAATATATATATATATATACAATATTGAAAAAATCGAGAGTTTTTAATGCAATTTTATCAGTATATTCTAGACAAACAAATATATATTCAAAACAAAAAAATACAAAGCAAAATAGAAGATTTCTTACTATATTTTTACCAGCACTAGGTCAACATACAAACATATACCAAAAATTAAAAAAAAAATAAATAAATATGGAAAGTACGGTGTTCCGTTAGGGCCATCGTGCTATCGCTTTGTCAACAAGCATGTGCGATGCCACGATAGCACGATGACACGATGGTGATGACACGATAGTACGATAACACGATGGTGATAGTACGATGACACGATGGTGATGACACGATAGCACGATGACGATGACGCGATGATACGGTGACACGATGGTGATGGAGCGATGCTACGATGACACGATGACGATGACGCGATATTACATCGCGTCATCGTCATCGTGCCATCGTGTCATCACCATCGTGTCATCGTACCATCACCATCGTGTCATCGTGTCATCGCGTCATCGTCATCGTGCCATCACCATCGTGTCATCGTACCATCACCATCGTGCTATCGTACTGTCGTGTCATCACCATCGTGTCATCGTGCTATCGTAGCATCGCCTTCCTGTAAGACATGCGAAAAATAATAATAATGGAACACATCATGCATTCAAATATTTGGGGTTATTTTGTGTCAGGTTATACATAACCCTGAGACACAAATGCTGCTGAAAAGGGAAATTCATATAAGATACACAGTCATATGTTTTCTTTTTATATTATAATCACTAAATGTGAGTTATTTATGCGTGCAAATATGTTATTACGTGAATGGTAAATTATTGAGAAGGTACATATTATGATTATAGTCCTTTCGACAGATTCACAAAAAAAGTTGATGTCGATCCGGTAAACAACAGACAAAATCTTAAATGATAAAATAGTTGGTGTATAATACCGATGCGTAGTGGTCTGCCTGCCTGCCTGCCTGCCTGCCTGCCTGTCTGTCTGTCTGTCTGTCTGTCTGTCTGTCTGTCTTTGTTTTTTTGTTTGTTAATGTGTTCATTCGTTCGTTAGTTCCATCGTCCGTCCGTCCGTCCGTCCGTCCGTCCGTTCGTTCGTTTGTTCGTTCCTTCAGGCGACCGGTTTACCTAAACACTTTTTCCTGGGATCCTATGCAAACCAGTACTCGAGCACGCCTATCTCTGCAAGTAACTCATGACTTTTTCAGTTCAATCAGCGATGTAACACAAATGACAATAAGGCGCAATGCCGTATATCAGTCAATCATCACAGAGACTATGGCTGGGCGATATGTCACCTTTGGTAGAGTTTTGAGTGTCTTAAAAGAAAGTTGAATGTCGAGTAAGAAAGTCGAGTGTCGAGTAAGAATGTCGAGTGTCGAGAAAGAAAGTTTAATGTCGAGTAAGAATGTCGAGTGTCGAGTGAAAAAGTTCAGTGTCGAGTGAGAAAGACGAGTGTCTAGTAAGAAAACTGAGTATTGAGCAAGAAAGTCGAGTGTCGAGTAAAAAAATATTTTTGGTAGTTAAACACCCAATTAGGAATTAGTGAGCACTGTTCAAAGTGGATTGGCCATACATGGTAAAGACGGGCCCTGTTCAATCAGTTGGTTACGTGTCTAACTGTCAATCCAGGGGTCATGAGTTTGAATACCCGCCAGTAACCTACAACACATTCTCCGTGATGACTAATAAAAAATGCCAGTCTCATTGTCATTCGTCTCTAACCACTGTTTCAAAAGTGTTATGGATAAGTCGCCCCAAAGACAACTCGTCCCACATTTTGAGACAACTCGTCCCAAGTTTCGAGACAACTTGTCCCCTATTTAAAGACAACTCGTCCCATCAAAAGACAAGTTGTCCCAATTAATTATTTCCTGTACCATGTTAAACTGGAAAGATATCAGTTAGTTGCACAAATGAGTTTAACTGATCGTCTATTAACACTTACTTTAAATGTATTTATTTCACATTGATGTGACACAAGTTATTATTATAAATCACGTTCGGTGTATTCTTGGGTAGTAACAGTACTAAGCATATACGAATATAGTGTCCGTCTCACACATAACCATGGCGGGGGATCAAACCCACGACACTCTGATCGTCTGCTAGCTCTCGATAGCATAACAATTACGCTAAACACTCAACTCAACAATCAAATGGTAAGAGAAAAGTGAACAAGTTCATTGTTTAAGTGACATATAACTGAATGTACATTGTATTGTATTGTTGGGTGTTTATTGTCGTTTTCAACAACTGTTCAGTGCTGGCACACATGAGTATCATGCCGAACCTAATACCGTCTAGACAACTAGACTAAAACTTTGGAATTCCTTTAAATACATTAATTAATTTATTATATATTCATTGTCGTGTTAAAATGAAGTACACGAGTAAGCGTTCCTCTTGATTTTCCATTTCTAGTTATAGAAGAAGAAGAAGTAGAATAAGAAGTAAAATGAGATGGAGGAGAAGAAGACTATACACAGTCTCATCAAAGTACAATGTTGCAGTAATATGCATATTTAAACACATAAACACGAAACGAGTTGAATGACTAACATGTACATACTTAAATATAAACACATAACTATACCTTCCGATACTATTATAAGAATCCCACTTAAATACAGGAAGGCGATTCTACGATAGCACGATGACACGATGGTGATGGCACGATAGTACGATAGCACGATGGTGATGGTACGATGACACGATGGTGATGACACGATAACACGATGACGATGACGCGATGACACGATGGTGATGGCACAATGGCACGATGACGATGACGCGATGTAATATCGCGTCATCGTCATCGTGTCATCGTAGCATCGCTCCATCACCATCGTGTCATCGTGTCATCGCGTCATCGTCATCGTGCTATCGTGTCATCACCATCGTGTCATCGTACCATCACCATCGTGTTATCGTGTCATCGCGTCATCACCATCGTGTCATCGTGCTATCGTGGCATCGCGTGTGCTTGTTGACAAAGCGATAGCACGATGGCCCTAACGGGACACCGTAGGAAAGCTCCTTGATGTATTTTTACAAGCATATGCTAGACAAACGGATATATATATATAATCAATATACAAAAAAGACAAAGCAAGATGGAAAGTTTCTTTGATGAATTTTTACAAATATTTGCTTGACAAACACTTATACTCAATATTAGAAAAGTTTGACGCAAAATAGAAAGTGTTTAATGTAAATTTACCAGTGTATTCCAGACAAAAAATTATAAACTAAATATTGAAAAATACAAATTAAGGTGTAACATTTTAATGCATTTCACCAGTATATTCCAGATAAATAATAATCAATATTGAAAATTACAAAGTTTAATGAAAAAGTATATTTCAGACAAACAAATATATACACAATATTAAAAAATACAAAGCAAAAATGACAGTTTTTAATAAAGTTTTACTAGTATTATTTAATTAAATATTACCTTAAATAATTCTAGCAAGAATTAAAATTATAGTATAATCTATAGTTGTGATGATCTTTTGTTTCAAGAGTAGTTTATTAATGTTTTACATATGGAGTATTTGCATTACCTTCAAATATACCAGTTCTTGTAAATGGATCTATAGTCTTGTACGAATGCAAACAGTTTATCAACGTTGGATATCCTCCTACATTTTAAGATGTTCACAGACTACACATATGCAGAATGTTAGAAACCAATCAGATATGTTCTTATAAAAAAGGTGTCACGTGACGGCTTTGCGTTATTTTGGTTAATTTACCAGCGTCCTTTTTATCGATCTAAAAGGCCGCCTTGGGCGAAATTGAGTCAAAGACACGGATCAATTTTTCGGATACAGGATCCTCAAACAACTCTATTTCATGAAAATGGTTAGATAGTTGAAATAATTTTGTACCAGCATGCGCAGTTTATCAAAGCTGGATATCTTTTCACATTCTACTATATTTTAGTGTTCCAATGTTTTACACATACAATATATGCATTAACTTCAGTTTAAACATATTCTATTGCCAAATAAACACATATTACAATATTTATCATGCATATAAGTCAAATATAATTTAAGGCAAAAGGGTCTGGCCACAAGTTCTCTCAGGCCACAAGTTCTCTCATTAACTTCATATCATATAAGGGCAATATATCTGTACCAGTTCATTAAAATGGATTTATGGTTGAAATAATTTTGTACCAGCTTTCACAGTTTATCACAGCTGGATATAAAGTTTCATGGAAATGAAAAACGCATATTTTTTAAACTTTCATAAAAAAAATTTAATTAAAAAAAAAAATTTTTTTTTTTATGAAAACAAATGAAATTATATCTGAGCTCCAAATAAAGATTTTCCTACCTAACACTATGTGGCCACTTTGTCCCCAGGGTTTTGATTTTGAGCAAATTTGAGAAAAAACTACAAACTGACCCTATTTGTAAAACATCTAAGCTCAAGGCGCCTTGTACTCCGAACTTTAACCTGTTAAAAAACTCGTACAAACTTTCCAAGCCTAGAAGGGTAATCATTCTGCTGAAATGCAATCAAGAGTTACGGTTCTTGTCTCTATGAGTTTCATAGATGATAAAGTTTCATTATGTCCATTGATAGGTTGATGATATATGCATCAAAGTTTAACCCGTTAAAAAACTTTAACTTTAAGTGTTCTATGTACAAAGGGCCATAATTCTGCAAAAATGTAACACAGAATTATGGTTCTTGTCTCTGCGCGATTTATGATGCTTAACACATATGTGAAGTTTCATCCATGTCTAACGAGTGGACGTCCTACCTGATAAAAAACTTTAACCTGAAAAAATAACATCGACACCGGGGCGAAGGCAATAGCCCCCCCCCCCCCCACACACACCCCCCACCCCCTCATTGTACTAATAGTCAAGCTAAAAAATACAAACCAAGATGGAACGTTTCTTAATGTATTTTACTAACATATGCTAGACAGAATGTTTCTTTATGCATTTTATCAATGTATGCTGGACAAACAAAAATATATTCAATATTGAAAAACTACATAGGAAGCTAAAATTCTTAATGTATTTTTTCCGCATTTGCTAGAAAACAACTTTATACCCAATATTAAAACATACAAGGCAAGATGAAAAGTATTTGCTGAATAAACAAATTCATACTCAATACTGGAAAAAATACAAAACAAGATGGACAGTTTTTGATGCATTTTTACCAGTTTATTCTAGACAAACAAATATATATGCAATATAAAGGAAATACAAACCAACTAAAAATCCTTTATGCATTTTACCATTCTATTCTGGACAAACAAATGATAGTATAGTGTATGAACTCAGTATTAGAAAATACAAAGCAAGATGGAAATTTGTGTTATGTATTTTACAATTATATGCTGGACAAATAAATATATACTGAATAGTAATAAAAGAAGTACAAGTAGAAAATACATAAAACATACAAGGAAGAAATTTGAAAAGTTTGCTTACGCATCCGCTTTAATAAACAAATAAATTTATATCAATATAAAACAAATATATGAAAGCAATATGATTGTTTTAAATGTACCAGCACTTGCTGGACAAACACACATATATGTACTCAACATTAAGAAAATAAAGAAAGTAAGTCGGAGAGTTTCCAATATATTTTACCAGCATTTGCTGGATACACACACATACAAATAAATACTCAATATTAAGCAACATTTAAGACAGCAAAATGGAATTTTTTAATGTAATTGAACAGGAACATTTAATTATTTTACAAAAAGAATACACAATAAAACATGGAAAGTTTCCAATCATTCTTTTACCAACGTTTGTTAAACAAGTAGATACCTATTTCATTAAATATATATCAAATAAAACAAAAGAAACAAATCACATCAATGATGATCCGTCAGCAATGAAACAAACATAATGTTTTATTAGTGTGAATGTGTGATACAAGCATTGGTTTGCCTCCATGATTGTCAGTCATAGATTGATAACGTGATAAAATAAAAAATGACCAACAACATTATCTGCTTTTTAACCGAAACTGCCTTAGAAAAGTACAATAAATTTCTTGATTTTTCCTGTTCAGAATGTGTACACTGTTGATCTAAGTTGTATGATTGAACTTCCAAAATAATTTATTTTCCACTATGTAAATACGTATTTGTTCCCCATTCTCTTTTAAAAGATGACACATGTTTTCAAGATGTTTAGAATAGATTAACAATGCCGATATTATCACAAAATGACCACAGGTGTTCTTATTTGTAGATATATGTGACATAATCCTGTATACTTTATAAGAAATACTTTGCTATCTATCTGCCTCCAAGTAATATTTCTGAATATATCATTATTAAATTGATATCTTCTAAGAGCTGAATATTTATTGGTTTGCACTGGAAGTTTTAAATCAAGCCAAATAGCCAGTTTCTGGATTTGCCATTGGGCACACATGTAAATATGTATAAAATAAGTAAATATGTTAAATGTTATCATATTTACTGGGCAATACCGCCTTTACAACAAATCATTCAACTTGCCGATTTGGAGGGAGGAAGTTCAATCGCCCTAAAAATTCCGAAACATTAACAAGAACGCCATCTCTCGGGGCACAATACACTTGTTTACAAATCAAAATAAAGTGTTCGAGTAACCGAAAAGCTAACAATATTTGTTCACATATGATACAATTTCCTTTAAAACAGCATCTCTGTCTAGAAAATGTTCAAAATGTCAAAAGTTTATTAAAAATGCTTTAGAAGTTGACTGTTTAACAATTACATGAATTTGTATTAAATTTTAAACATAATTTTCTATTTTTTCATAATGGTGATCTTTGACTTACTGATCATCTGAAACGGAAAGTCTTTGAGTAAAGCTGATGGTCTTATGCGTTATTTTTAAATTACAGATCGAAATCTAAAATGTTTACACAGACTTAAAACATATATTTCACATATAATGCAGTTATCTTGTACTTCATGAATCTATCAAACAAAACGAAAATTCTTCTAAGATGTGTTTAAGATCTAACGTTTACCTAAAACTAAGCAACGTTTAGAAAGTTTTCCACGAAAAATAGAGAGTTTTACCCCTGTCTCCTTCGACACTATAGTGACATTGACCCCAAAACAAATAATATTTTCATCATACTGTAAGAAGTTAAAGCAGTGTTTATGTTTAAATTTTACAAATTTTTACTTGTTGAACAAAAAATTGCTTACAAATATGTTTTACACTTTCTGACAACCCAATTGTGTTATAAAAAACATGTGTGAATAACACATCAGATAAACAAGTTGAAGTATCTCCAGTTAAAACTTTTAGACCCTCCTCTGGCTTGATATTCTTGATTCAAACCATTTACAGCCTAACTCTAAAACTACATTCATAAGTATATTGTATCAATTGCAAGTATATAATTATCTGATTTTTTTTTCTGGAGAGTCACGGAATGGAAATTGTGTACTCAAGTTTAAACAATAACTCTTCTGTTGACTGTTTACTGGAGATGAAGTTTCCAATATTTAAACGTAAATCTTAAGACAGCTGCTCTTTAATTTAAATGTACAATTCTAATTTTGTTCCAGAGAATTTATTATCCTGAAACAAATTATTCTGTCACTTAAAGCCCAAGGGTCTCAGCGAACTATGCTCCTTAAATATAGAAAAAATACTTTACAAGAGAGGTTACGTTATTTTTAAGTTCAATCATTTAAGTTAATTGATTTGCTTTGAATCGATATTTAAGAGTTTTTAAGACTCAAGTCTGCAAGTGTCAGTACATATAGCCTACTTGTATAAAGGCTAGCGGCATATCTTTGAGGCATACATTTATAGCTATTTTTTAATTATTGAGCAACAATGGAAAGCGTAGCATCTCCTCCAGTAAAATGTGATTGTATGTATAGCTACAAACGAAAATATCTTACTCCTATACTGTAATGGTCACTTTATGAGTACACTGGCATTGTTTATATATTCCAAATATCTTGAAAACATTATCATCTTCTGACTGAGAGTTGAGAAATAAAATACATGGGAGACTTCGGGGAAAATATAAATTTTGAAAGTTCACTTTTACGGCTTAGGTCAACGATGTTCGTGTGCATTGACCAAGAAAAAATCTCTCTAATTATGTTGATTCTAACGGTTAACAAACCAGAAAAACTAAGTTTGTATTCTTTTAATTTATCAGGTGTTCCATAATTGAAAAGCCGACAGCAAAAACCCATGCTTGTATTAAACAGTGACGTTTTCAAATGTTTTAGTTTATTTTGTTGTCAACAAGAATGACATCTCTTCCTAGACCATTACTACATATGAAAGAACATTGATCACTATGGCGGATCCACGTGACCTATTGGTATGGAATGTTGTAAAATGCCGAATTTAAGTAACATGTATACAAATAAAAACGAACACCGTCGCCGTCTTTGTTTAGAGATGAACTATCAGTGCTATCAAGCAGCTATGAAAGCTCGTAATTTTTTGCGGAGATGGAGTTCGTCTTTATGTCGGAAAATTCTTACAATGTTAAGAAAGTTATCAGAAACATGGCACTTTTCCTCTTGCTTTTCACACCACTCAAGTGGTTTAGGCATTTTAACCGGAGTTTCAAGATGTCATTAAATATGTAGTCGCTGAACATCATTCAATCGTTTGAATTATTTCTATTTCCGTTAAACTAGAATGGCGTTCCTTTTTTACATTAAGGTTTTAAATATTGTATTTTATACTCGCACCCAATCGCATTCAAGTTGTATAAAAGCATCAAGTTGTTGGCAAATACAATAGCGTGTGTTCAAACCGCAGTAGCAGCAGATAATTAAATCAATTGAAATGTATAACTGTTAAAAGAGCAAATTGATTATATTAAAAGAGATTGGACAAGAACAATACTGTGTTAACAAGTTTAACAAATATATTTATGTAGTGTGTCATGATATCTTATAAGCTGCCAATGTTTTTAATTTGTTCTTTTTGTTGATGTAGTATCGTCTGATAAAGTCCAAACAACGCAGTTAAGACATAAATGTAACTTACTGACTGTTCCATAATGGTAACACCTGATGTAATTTTGGTATCTTTATACTCTATTGTACTGTGATGTTGGTTGTGATTAATGGCCAGCACTTAACTGCTACGTCTTCTGTCGCAGTCTTTTTTTTAGTTTCGAACATCGATCAAATATATCCAGCTTTAGCACTAAATTAACCAGACGAAACCTTACTTTGTTTCAAGATTGTTTAGATAATGGACTTTTAATGTAGTTATTTGTATTTGTAATTATAGGCTTTAGCAACTACTCTGAAACCATCAGCATTTAGATTTGCATGTAATGTATAACAGATAAATGTTTAACAGATAACTATATAACATGTAAATGTAAAACAAACGCATGTTGTTAGGCTGTAATTCTGAGGACTGGTTTTCCTCTACCAACAAAACTAGATGTCATATCATAAAAATATAATCTGTGTACACTGTTTAATTAAAGTTCATCATTTTAACATGTTTAATAGTTAAACAGTTGTCCTTCTTGATGTACATAGAGAGAAAGCTGAGCCACATTGCGTTGTTTGTTTATACTTTGTTTCTTGAAATATGAATCGTATATGAATCATTCAGACAAATATTAGAATTGTGAAAAGTACATAATTGTGTCACCGGATTATATTTACATAAATCAATGTACGCCGGATATTTCCTACAAAATGATTAGGTAAGGGGTACGTAGTTTAACATATATATTAAAATAGTTATATATTTTAATCGACTATCAGAACTTGGACATTCTGAAGTACCCACTAAAGCTGAAAAACTCAAGTCATCATCTAAATGTGAACGAATAAAACGAAAAGTAACTCCTCTCAAAACATCGATAAAAGAAAATTATTTTTATGGACGATCCTAACAATGAAACAAAGCCAACAATTTTTTATACAAAACAAAACGACAACGATTATAAAATGGCAGACGAAATATTGAGGGATATGAAGTGTATTGATATTTCTTCAATAGATGATTTTTGTGTTGAAATAAAACGTTTAACTTTTTTTTTAGAAAGGTGTTGAACTTGGGGCCAAAACGCATGGTTTCCTGTTCAATAAGTACGTAAACCGTTCTGCCTTTGCAAAATTTAAGCCTTTCGCCACTTTTCCACGAAATTTTCATTTCTTAGCATCGTCTATTAATCTTGTGGTAGAATATACATCTATAAATATTTCCGCGTTATACAATATAAATATCGACGGACAAATTATGTAACCATTTGCTTTGGCAAAACACATAATTTATTTAACGCAAATTAATTAACATATGTAACACACTTCAAAATGCCGATTTCCGATTACTTCGTTATAAACACAACATAACCATTTCAATATACGTTCCCAGAATCCTCGGCCTATATCCTAATAAACAACTCTCAATACTGCGGATATGAAATAAAATTCGCCACATTCTAGTCTGAATATATATCAACAATTTATACACAAACTTACTTAGATCTGCTTCTGTCGAAATATAGCAATCGAACATTTAACTTACTAACCTTCTAGAAAACATAATATAAACTGTACTCACCGCATATAATGATCAGTTTATGTGGAAATATCTGCCACAACGATCCCGCAATGTTTGAATTTGCTAACTGAACATGATTTAAGCTTCTACTCGTTTATTTATACAAGAAAGTCACATAACACAGGTTTATCTCAAGAAAATCATGGAATAAATATATCGTCCGATGTCGAACGATACAAATGTACAAAAAAGGCTAAAGGTAAACTTGATTAGTTTTAAAATAATTAACCCCATTACATTTTTCTCAAATACTCATTACTCAACGGATTTTTATGAAATAAACGTTAGAATGACTTATTCTTTTAAACCAAAAATAAATATGTTAAAATCTATCTGGCGGTAAATTTAACAAACCTACGCTACTTGACCGATATACCTCTATACAATGTACATACGTTGTTATTAGCTCACACTAATAACTCAGGTCACATAAACAAACTTATTTTGTTACAGAAAGGAACAATTAAAAATAGAGTAAATGGGTTTTGTGTCAATCAGAAAACGTTTTATTAAACAAAACTATCGGTATAAAGCTATTTATTCTTTCAAATTTACAAACATACAATTCAGTTTAAGAATAACTATGGATTAGAATGGAGGATAAAGTTCTCCACGACATATATTAATTGTGAACAGATTTCGCAGATCATTAACAATTTTATTTTTGGTCTTAACAGTACGAGTATAACATAATATACTTAATAAAATATCTTAACATATTGTAAGGAATATTGGTTCTAATATGTTTTAGGAACGATTGCTAAAAAACATTACTATACTGTTGATATAACTTTTACCATGAGCTATTATTTTAGCATCAGTCAGCAGTGTATCTCATGACCATGCTATTATTTATAGCATCAGTCAGCAGTGTATCTCATGACCATGCTATCATTTAAAGCATCATTAAGCAGTGTATCTCATGACCATGCTATTATTTTAGCATCAGTCAGCAGTGTATCTCATGACCACGAGCTATTATTTAGCATCAGTCAGCAGTGTATGTCATGACCGCGAGCTATTATTTTAGCATCAGTCAGGTGTGCATCTCATGACCACGAGCTATTATTTTAGCATCAGTCAGGAGTGCATCTCATGATCACGAGCTATTATTTTAGCACCAGTCAGGAGTGCATCTCATGACCATGAGCTATTATTTTAGCACCAGTCAGGAGTGCATCTCATGACCACGAGCTATTATTTTAGCACCAGTCAGGAGTGCATCTCATGACCACGCGCTATTATTTTATCATCAGTCAGGATTGCATGTCATGACCATGAGCTATTATTTTATCATCAGTCAGGTGTGCATCTCATGACCACGAGCTATTATTTTAGCACCAGTCAGGAGTGCATCTCATGACCACGCGCTATTGTTTTATCATCAGTCAGGATTGCATCTCATGACCATGAGCTATTATTTAGCATCAGTCAGGTGTGCATCTCATGACCACGAGCTATTATTTTAGCACCAGTCAGGAGTGAATCTCATGACCACGTGCTATTTTTTTATCATCAGTCAGGATTGCATCTCATGACATTGAGCAATTAGTTTAGCATCAGTCAGGTGTGCATCTCATGACCACGAGCTATTATTTTAGCACCAGTCAGGAGTGCATCTCATGACCACGTGCTATTATTTTATCATCAGTCAGGATTGCATCTCATGACATTGAGCAATTATTTTAGCATCAGTCAGGTGTGCATCTCATGACCACGAGCTATTATTTTAGCATCAGTCAGCAGTGTATTTCATGACCATGAGCTATTATTTAGCATCAGTCAGCAGTGTATGTCATGACAGCGAGCTATTATTTTAGCACCAGTCAGGTGTGTATCTCATGACCACGAGCTATTATTTTAGCACCAGTCAGGAGTGCATCTCATGATCACGAGCTATTATTTTAGCATCAGTCAGGAGTGCATCTCATGATCACGAGCTATTATTTTAGCACCAGTCAGGAGTGCATCTCATGACCATGAGCTATTATTTTAGCACCAGTCAGGAGTGCATCTCATGACCACGAGCTATTATTTTAGCACCAGTCAGGTGTGCATCTCATGACCACGTGCTATTATTTTATCATCAGTCAGGATTGCATGTCATGACCATGAGCTATTATTTTAGCATCAGTCAGGTGTGTATCTCATGACCACGAGCTATTATTTTAGCACCAGTCAGGAGTGCATCTCATGACCACGCGCTATTGTTTTATCATCAGTCAGGATTGCATCTCATGACCATGAGTTATTATTTTAGCATCAGTCAGGTGTGCATCTCATGACCACGAGCTATTATTTTAGCATCAGTCAGGTGTGCATCTCATGACCACGAGCTATTATTTTAGCACCAGTCAGGAGTGCATCTCATGACCACGTGCTATTATTTTATCATCAGTCAGGATTGCATCTCATGACATTGAGCAATTATTTTAGCATCAGTCAGGTGTGCATCTCATGACCACGAGCTATTATTTTAGCACCAGTCAGGAGTGCATCTCATGACCACGCGCTATTATTTTATCATCAGTCTGGAGTGTTTCTCATGGAGAATGTGGGGATAACTTAATCATACCAGTTAAAAGAGACACACTTTAAAGTTGATATTTATTTTACTCTTGCTCAGACATTAAACATTTGTCCAAAACAGAGGGATAAATATAAAATCTGCAGCTTGCCTGGGCTCAAATTCTTCACTGGTTGCAGATCTGTAATTTTAAAGAAAAAAATACAAATTCAATGGTTTTGTGATACCTATCAATGTCAAAGGTAATAATATGTCAACGATTCGTCCACGATGTGATACCACTACGATGCGATTCGTCCACAATGTGATTCGGCCAATCAGTAATTCTAAAATGACACAGAATTGACTGGAACCTCGTTATCAGCATATTTTTTCCAGTGGAGAATTCTTACTGAAATACTGACATTAGGCCACGCCAAATTGATGTTTTGGTCTTTGGATTTTTGTTTTGAAAAAAGGGGCGATTTTTTTTTTTAGTTCGATCTTCAGATTTTTTATTTGAAAAACAGAGGCGAATTTTTTTTTTTTATTATTATTTATAAAAATGATACTTTTTTAATCAGTCTTTAAAACTGTCTATTTCTATTTCCATTAGTTTAATCTTTATTTGAACCATCCATTTAATTCATTAAATAACCCTAAAACTGTAGCACTCAATTTATAGGTATTGATGTAAGCAACATGAGTATGTAAGATTCATTATTCATAGTTTCAAGTATTAAGTAACTTAAATGTATGCCAGTTATTGTTGAAAGATAGACGGCCACCATCAATCAATAGACCAAAATTTTAGTTCACAATCTGGCTTAATATAATGTTCATGTAGTGGTAATGGTCTATGAAGTTATCACAAATCCTATAGTTAAATTCCAGGACAGAATAACAGATGACAATGTGATACCTAAATGATAACCCTTAAAGCACTGAAAACAACACAACAAAGTGGTTTAAGCGACTAGGGTAGACCTGTATCAGATTGCATATAAAATGAATTACAGTCAGATACGGGTCTACGTGGTTCACTACTTAGACCACAAATTAATAACCAGAGTAATATAGAATTATGATTTTTTTATTAAAATTTTTGTTTCTTCTTTAAAGCATATAAAAGTTGAAGGAAGAGAGGGTGGGTGTAAACCTTTTTTTAAACCTAGCATTCTAACTTCCTGGTGTGTAGAAACTTTTTTTTTTAACTTTATTATCAAGTGCTTAATATGTAGATAGTTGCTGTATAGAAAATATCCACTTTGATCCCGGGGCTTACCCGTCCAATAAAAAAACAAAACGGCAAATACCGGAAAATAGCCTGATGTTTAAACCGAGATAAGAAAGTCGCGCATGCGCGCCTCGATTCCTTGCAACCGAAAATGGCTAACGATTCGCGACGAATAAATTCCTTGGAGATTCAACAAGATTTTCCTCGTGTTATAATTCTTTGCCATGTCTAGTTTGCAAATGATTTAATAATTATAATTGCGTTGATACGTAGAAAGAATAAATACTGTAACTATTTCAGAAACGATTTTTGTGTCATTTATATTTGACAGTTTTTCAAATTGTTTATTTTTAGTCTTGTGGCCCAGTTGTGCTTCGAAGTTCAAGTTGCACTTCTAAAAGTTTCGGACGTGTTAAAGATCATCTTTGGTATACAGTTTTATAAATTGACTTTCTTTATCGTAAACTATATGAAAACCAATAAGACTACGAGATATATGCCAATTAGCCGTGCTGTGTTGAATTTGTTTGTAACACCTCTCGTGTGTAATCAATGCGACATTTTGAACTTTTTTTAGCAACGTGTAGTAGAACCAGAGACATAAGATTAATCGAGGAGTAAATATTGCGACTTTGATAAAAATTATTTCGACAGACATGTATTTATGTGTCGATGTTTTTTGTGGCGAAAGTTTTGATTTTTCTATCTTTAATAATTAAAATTACGCAATAATTGATAAAGTTACGATATACTCTTGGGCTGGGTTCAGCACCGTTAAACAGCAAATGCCTGGTTCCCTAAAATTGTTGCGTCTTGTGTGCTTATGTGAAGTTGAGCCAGTGTCCAGGAAAATATGTTAGCTAACGTTATCAAACGTTTAACCCAAATTAACGCAGCGCAGGTGTATTTCATTAAGAACATATTCTCATCTTCGATAGACGACTTGAAGTTAAAATTAAGCAAGTATGCACATTTACTCCACGTCAATCAAACGATTATGGCACAACAAACGCTTGAAAGGGAAGGTCATGACCAAAATAAAGGACTGTTTACGGAAAATTACGTTTATTTTTATTTAAAATTCTTTCTCAAATAGGTGCGGGATTCTTATTTATTTTATTTTTTTTTAAAATCTTTTTGAAATGATGCCGCATTTTTTTTCTCAAAACCAATTTAACAAGGGGCGGGAAATCCGACGACCAAGACATCAACTTGGTATGGCCTTGAACACATGTTATCAATTAATAAATCATTGTACATAAAGCCCTGAAACTACGAGGTATGTCCCAAAAGTAATAGGACGACCCTGTCATTTTTGTATTTCGGGTGTTACATGCAAACCAATGATATCAATGGATAGATCGACATCTTTTCTAATGTCATGAAAAATCAAATCAACTTTCAGCCATCATTAAGTTCATACAAAAGTCACCATAGTAACGCGAAGTTTAGAAGTACGGGAGACTTTGAAATAAGACGCCATTTAAAAAACAACATTGACTTGAAAAGCAAACAACTTCCTCAATATCGTGCCAAATGTTATAAAACAACAGTGGACGTCATTTCAGATCAAGTGCGAATGTCATTTAAAAATTCGACGTTATTGATAAACATTTAAATATTGTGCGCACTTTCGAAAGAACAAGCGCGAATTTGAATAGTTAAACAATGGACAACGTCACGTCTAGAGTGGAAATTTGGAGTGTGGTAAAATTGTGTGTTGGGTTTAATATGACCCCACAGGATACTCTGAAGTTTATTTCACACAACTCTTTAACAGAAAGCATATCCTGGAGTCTTATCTATTGGTGGTACAAACGGGTTTCCAATGGTGAGACAAAAGTAACTGACAATCAGCGATCTGGACGACTGAACTATTGTGTGGTTTTCTTGGGATTCAAGTCAGATCTTGATGAAAAGCGCTTTCAGTACCTCCGGACCATGTGCCTGAGTGTACATTCTGTGGTTAGGATCTACGAGTCATCACAGTATCGTAAAATGTACCAGTAGTGGGTGCAGTACCACAAAAATTGTGTTTTGCACAGCAGTTCACAGTTCGAAAATAGAATGACTTTCATTTGAATTTCAAATTGACGTCGCACAAATAACGTCAAACTCCCCCGTACTTTGTTACATATACTTTTTGACTTGTCAAAAGTAATGTTAAATGGTAATGTTCGATATTGAAATTTTGCATGTTTATAGTTTAAATATTGAAAAGTATTCATGCCAAGTTTTGTTTGAATTGAAACACTAAAAGTCATTTTTCTAAATGCGTCCTATTACTTTTGGGACATACCTCGTAGAATAAAGGAACTATTACCTTAATAGTGGTGTGAGTCCTGAAACTTCATATTTTTTAAGAATTATAAAACCAGTGACGTCACTACTATTTTAACTTAGTATTTTACTTCAGGAAGCAGCTCTGTTGTGGTTTTAAGTTCGCGTAATCGAATTGTGTAGAGTATTTTCAAAAAATGGCTGCCGTAAATCTCTCTCATTTGTAAATACCAGTTTAAAAAACACTCCTGCGGAATGGTTTGTCTCTACCTGACTTTCATGATGATGTGATTTGCAAGCTTCATTCAAATTCTTTATAATCATATTTGTCAAACATATCAAGACGTGTTTTATACTGAGGGACTACAACTGCTTGATTCTTCGCCGTACTGTATTTTGATGGATGGCAGTTGACCATCACGTTTTCGATTTTGTTTGTGTGGTGACCGGAATAATGACTCAATGATGATGAGCTCCCCCTAAAGTCTTTCACAGAGACGCTTGTATTGTTACTTATTCTTCTCTTTCTGTTCTTACTTCTACAAAATAGTATATAGCTTAACTCATTTATTTTTATATATATTTAGCTGAGAATATTTGTATTTCACATCATACACTTGTGTGCGTTGCCACTGTGTGGTCTAGTGGTAGAGCGTTCGCCTCGCATGTGGGAGGTCGTTGGTTCGATCTCCAGCCGGGTTCTACCATATACATAAAAATAGTACTAGCAACTACCTCGCTTGGCGCTCCGCATTTAGAGGATAGTTAACAGTCTGGTCGGCCTAATGTCAGTATAAAGTGACTAGGCGGGTATCATACCATGTGTTTGCGGCATGACACTCCAGTGTGGCAGCGCTTAGAATGATGTCTCAAGTAGACACCGTCGCGGTATAACCTGAAAAAAATGTTGAAAGCGAAGCTAAACGACACACCAACAAGAACAAAAACAACAACCTGTGCATGCTGTCACAAACGTCTGGTTGGGACTGCTTTTATTCACACCTTCTTGTTCATGTAGCAGCGGGTGTTATCGAGATAAGATGAACCCGTTAACCTGGGCTACGTCCAGCTCGCTTAAATGTTTAATTTGTTTGCAAACGTTTTATAGCAAGTGAACTGAACGTCATGTTCGCTTTAAACCTTTGCCAAGGGAGCAAACAAACGTTTGCCAACAGAGCAAACACCCCAAAGCTTGTGTATAGTCACGTGAATTAATGAGAGATGAAGGCACAGCGCCGATGTAGTCCGATCGTTACCGTTTGCGTTTATGAATAGATTAAACATGTTTAACGGTGCTGATGGCAGACGAGGTTTAAGTTCTCTGGTGGCTGTCTACCTATGATCTATGTTGTCACTTCTGTATGTACGATTATGAGTAGTTCATGCTATGTTGTAACAATCATCATAAAGACTGGAGAAAAGAAAATAGAATGCATCATCATTGGTGTCTTGGTTCAAGACTGGATAAATGTACGCTCCCTTGTGGTGATTTTCTCGCTTTCTCTCCGTTGCACACTACTGTATGACCGGTGCAACGGAGTTTAGGAAAATTGATTTAAACCTCTCATAATTGTTTTATTATATTGTTAAGATATATCTTCACCATAAAACAAGTCTATATATCCTAAGCGGGTATCAATTGCGAATAATTAATGCTTCCATCTGACATAATGGTCCCTAACCGACTGTCAGTCTCAAAATGTAATTAAAACTTGATTTAATTGCTATATTCCGGAATGATTGATTGAGTTGTACGCTGACATACATCATCCGTTCTGTCATTTAACGTTCAGATGAATTAGAAATCCATTAGAATAATTCTATATATACGTTGATTAAGTGTTCAAATAACAAAGGTTATGTGTAAATTTTATAAATTTCTGAAATTTGCTTTTAATAATATTTTAGTCATATCAAAACGATGTGAATATGCGACGGCATAGATGAAGTCCGATTATTTGATATTTAACTGCGCACAATGCATGTAGTCTTGATCAACTGTGACGCTTTGTTTCTAAAACACAAACGTCTTGGCAATTTTGTCTTTGAAAAAAAAGACACAACGTGAAACGGATTCTGTTGAAGTTTCTGATTAGTTGAAAAAAGAAACATTTGGACCACTTTGGCGATTTCCATACTATTTCAGGAGCATATCGTTTATGTGTTTATTTCTGTATGCTTATTTAATAGCTTCTATTTGACCAATACCAAACATTTGATACCAAATATCTTATTTCATATATCTAATATTAAACATCTATATCAAACTTCTAATATCAAACATCGTTTATCAAATATATAATATCAAACACCTAATATCTATTATCAAACATCTAATATCAAACTTCAAATATCAAACATCTAATATCAAACATATTAATTCAAACATATAATAGCAACCACCAAATATCAAACATCTAATATCAAACATCAAATATCAAACATCCAATATCAAACATCAAATATCAAACATCTTATATCAAACATCAAATATCAAACATCTAATATCAAACATCTAATATCAAACATCTAACATTGAACATCAAATATCAAACATCTAACATCAAACATCAAACATTTAATATCAAACATCTGATATCAAACATCAAATATCAAACATCTAATGTCAAACATCAATTATCAAACATCAAATATCAAACATCTAATATCAAACATATTATATCAAACATCTTATATCAAACATCTAATATCAAACATCTAATATCAAACATCAAATATCAAACATCTAATATCAAACATCTAATATCAAACATCTAATATCAAACATCTAATATCAAACATATTATATCAAACATCTTATATCAAACATCTAATATCAAACATCAAATATCAAACATCTAATATCAAACATCTAATATCAAACATCTAATATCAAACATCTTATATCAAATATCAAACATCTAATATCAAACATCTAATATCAAACATCTAATATCAAATATCTAATATCAAACATATTATATCAAACATCTAATATCAAACATGTAATATCAAACATCTAATATCAAACATCTAATATCAAATATCTAAGATAGTGCCTAACTGCAATGACTTTCGTCAGAATAAAATATAGTTCTAATTTTACGTTGGTGTATTTTCTCAGCAAATCAGATCTTACTTCAAGACTCAACATCAAGGCATTTGCCTGAGAAGGTGATCAAGACTAGCTTGCAAAAGATAAAACAGTCTACTGCTGGAATGAACTCTAGACTGAGGCTATAAAATGGTCTGGAACTCTACCCACACTATTCTCAAAGGTTTTAAGGGGGATATGGGGGATGAACATTGTTACATTGATCATCTGATTTTTGAATCATGAAAAGACGCATAGAATTAGAACACAATGGCTGATGACGCTTCCAGTAACATTACAACACAATGTTTTGTATAAAGTTTTAGAAAACATGTTTTTTTATTCCAAAGAAAGTCATTCCGTCATCTTGTCTAAGATGGTTGTCAAATAGAAATTAGATATATCTACTATAAATGAATAAGAAATAAACATAAATGAATGTCTTCTAAAATACTACGGAAATCATCCAGATTGTCCATTGTTTTTCAACCAATAAGAAATTTTAGACGAGTCCCCTTATTTGATTTTTATACAGAAGAAGTTTTCATTTTAGTTCATCTCATAATGGATAAACCAGTCAACATTTCCCATTTTTGTTCATTAATATGTTTAAGTAAACCATAGTATAGAATTTTATCACAAAGCGTAAGTTATTATCAAAGAATCATATTAATACATTGATTGTAGGACAGATGTCCTAAACATATAATAGGCCTTTTTATATAAATATGCAGTAATAACGGATGTTTATGGTATTTCAGAGCCATTTAACATTTATAATCAACACTCTATAGAACCAATGCGTGAGTTATGCCAGGAGAAATGTAATCCACACTCTATAGTACCAACACGGGGGTTACGCTGGGACAAGTGTAATCCACACACTATAGAACAAACGAGGGGGTTACGCTGGTACAATTATAATACACACTCTATAGTATATATATAGCAGCTTATGCGGGGACAATTATAATACACACTATATAATCGAGGTGGGGGTTAGCCAGGAAAAATATAATCCACACTCTAGAACCAACATGGGGGTTATGCCAGGACAATTAAAATCCACACTCTATAGAACCAGCGCAGGGGTTATGCCGGGACAATTATAATACCCACTCTATAGAACCAATGCGGGGGTTATGCCAGGACAATTGTAATCCACACTCTATAGAACCAATGCAGGGTTATGCCGGGACAATTGTAATCCACACTCTATAGATTGAACCAATGCTGGGGTTATGCCGGGACAATTATAATCCACACTCTATAGAACCAATGCAGGGGTTATGCCGGGACAATGGTATTCCACACTCTATAGAACCAATGCGGGGGTTCTGCTGGGACAATTATAATTCACACTGTATAAAACCAATGTGGAGGTTATGCCGGGACAATTGTAATCCACACTCTATAGAACAAATGCGGGGGTTATGCCGGGACAATTATGATACACACTCTATAGAACCAACACGGGGGTTCAGCCGGTACAATTATAATCCACACTCTATAGAACCAGCGCAGTGATAATGCTGGGACAATTATAATCCACACTCTATAGAACCAACACAGGGGTAAGCTGGGCCAATTATAATCCACACTCTATAGAATCAATGCGGGGGTTATGCCGGGACAATTATAATCCACACTCTATTGAACCATGTGGGGAATATGCCGGGACAATTATAATCCACACTCTATTGAACCAATGTGGGGCTATGGTGGGACAATTATAATCCACACTCTATTGAACAAATGCGGGGGTTATGGTGGGACAATTATAATCCACACTCTATTGAACCAACGCGGGGGTTATGGCAGGACAATTATAATCCACACTCTATAGAACCAACACTAGGGTTACGCAGGGACAATTGTAATCCACACTCTATAGAACTACGTGGGGGGTTATGCCGGGACAATTGTAATCCACGCTCTATAGAACCAATGCTGGGGGTGTGCTGGAACAATAATAATTCACACTCTATAGAACCAACACATGGGTTATGCCGGGACAATTATAATCCACACTCTATAGTACCAACACATGGGTTATGTCTGGACAATTATAATCCACACTCTATAGTACCAATGCGGGTTATGCCGGGACAATTATAATCCACACTCTATAGTACTAACACGGGGGTTACACTGGTCATTTGTTATCAACACTCTATAGAACCAACGCTGGGGTTTCACGGGTACAATTGTAAATCACACTCTATAAAACTAATGTGGGGGTTATGCCAGGACAATTATAATCCACACTCTATAGTACCGATGCGGGGTTATGCTGGGACAATTATAATCCACACCCTATAAAACCAACACGGGGGTTACGCTCGGAAAATTATTATCCACACTCTATAGAACTAATGTGAGGGTTATGCCGGTACAATTTTAATCCACACTCTATAGTTCCAACGCAGAGATTATGCAGGGACAATTATAATTGACACTCTATAGACCAAACGGGGGGTTACACTCGGAAAATTATAATTCACACTCTATAGTACCAACGCGGGGGTTACTCTCGGAAAATTAATTATAATCCACACTCTATAGAACCAATTGTTGTTCGAAGAATAAATAAACTAGTCAAAAATTATTTTTTAGACTCTAAGTTTTGATCACCACATGCATTTTCTAAAAAAGTTGTATTTTAGGGAAAAACAAGTTTCAGTGATGTTAAAAATAACAATGTCATGTTTGTAAAAAATAAACTGGTTTACCTCCTCTGGAATTCCTAAATACATTTTATTGATAAACCTTTTAAATAAAAGTGTGTTGGTAAAATTTCAGAAACATCTGATTGATCTTTAATTACTATCCATGGTCTTATCAGCTTAAGTTTGGAACCAACATTACTAGATTCAAACAATATTTCAAAAATGTTATTAAAAAATGCTTAAGGTGTCACCGATAATTCTAACCATGTATTAAATGAATTTAGCTCTGTAATTAAGTCAATACCAGACATGCATTCAAACCTGTAGACGTAATAATTCAATATTTTAATTGTTGTGTTTTTTTTCACAAAGGCTCTCAGATGGTGAATTTAATAAGAGTCATATTAATGTGATAAACAAGTCGACAATAATGTTAGCAAGTGATAGGAAATTTAATAAAAGATGAATTGTCATTTTAAAAGTGTCTATCACGTCTCTCTTATTAAAAACTAATTGTCTGTGTTATTTAAATTGAAAAAGAAATGCAGATGAACGTGTTTTTGTGTCTCATTTCTATACTATTGGTGAATAGACTAGAAGTTTATTGTGACTAAACAACTTGATTCAACTGACGGTAACTAACTCATTCAATATTGCTTTGGTTCTAAACGGAAATTAAGGACACTATGAAGTGAGCAGAATTCACACATACATTGTCCATAAGATGTTTTTATATTACATTATATATGTTGAGATTTCAATTATCTCCCTTTATGAAATAAATGTATATGATTTCACGGTATCTACATGATCCAACGTGTTTATAAATCTGTCCTCTATATAGCATGTGATTAATCATGAATCCTTAACTGGATCCTACTTATATAAACCTGTCAGTTCATGTATGTAAATTGTCCATCCAATCCAGATATGTTGCATGTAAAACCATAGTATATATGTTATGGTTGACACCAAATCTATTGGGTTGGTAGATACCTTGATATTGTGTCTATGGTTTGCATTGTAGCTAGGTGCACTCCCCATAGTCTGGTCTGTACACAAATTCACAAATAATTATTCCCATATATATTGAGCTATATTATAAAAATTGGACATTAAATTTAATTATTGAAGAAAGAGCGGTTGGTTGTTCTATGGTGTCATGGTTAATGCTCAAGTGTGTTGGAGAAAGTGCTAAATGATAAGAACACTTGAAGAACAGAAGTTCTAATAAGAGACATAATTAGGTTTTCCTATACAAACAGAACATGTGCTATATATACGTGCAATGTGTTGAAAATCATATCAAACTTATCAAAACTTAGGAGAAACGTATCAAAACATACATTCTATAATAGAAACACAGAAACAATGTAATTTGCGCTGGTAGTTTCATTTTTTCTCTAAATTGTAACAGGCACTTGGAATTGTTCATTATGCGAGACAAGGGAGCCGTAATGGACATACGTCGTTCCCATATCACACAGGAGACCAAATAACTACACAATAAAGCAATTTTTGATAATCCAAAGCACAGAACTCACATATTTATCATCAATTAGACCTTTTTAAAAGATTTCCAGGTTTTTATGGTCTTACGTAACTGCTACATGTAAGTTTGGTGAAGTTTTATTAAAAATGGGAGTGCTACAGGTAAAATAACACCAAGTTTGACAATTCAAGGCATATGACTGCAATGTTAAGTATTAGATTTGGTAAGTTTAATAACCTGTCCAATATATTATGGTTATATAAGTATTGTGTAAGTTTAATGAGAATCCATTGGAAACTGCTAGAGCTAGAGTGCACACAAGGTAAAAAAACAAAAACACATTTGTTTTACTATTCTAAACTGGACATTTAAGTTTTCAAATTTGGCCAGCCTAATAACTTTCCGAGAATCCAATGAAAGCTGTGAACGCAATTTTCTACAAGTCAATATCTATAACTCTGACTCTAATTGTCCAATTTCGTGAGTTCAAGAACTTGTCACAGATATATTAAAGGGAGTGTATCAAGGATAAAACGCTATACAATGTCTTAAAATAAAATAGATTTATTTATAAAATGGATAAAAAACATCTCATTATAAAATCAGAATGGCATGGTATGTCAAATCAACAAAAACGTGACAAAATCAATATTTAAATTGGATTGGTAAACTTGAAAGGAAATCCCCATTTTAAAAATAAACAGCACTGAAATACTGCTTGATGGCCTTCACATTGTCATTCAGACTCTTTCTAAGGTGAAACAATTCTAACTATGTGTAAGCCTGTATAATGGATCAAACTAAAATCAATATAAAATCACATGACTCATTTGATATGTCACAAAACATGTTGCGATTTTCAGTGGGAAATCCATTTTTGTCTAACACAGGTGCGTAGTCTAAGTTAGGAATTCCCTTTTCAATACATATATTATTAAGGCATGTTTGAACAGATATCCTTTTGGCAATACGTCTGGCTCAGTGTCTTAATATCAGCATTGTATATTGAGCAAAACTGTTTTTGCCAATTTTGAATTCTTTAAAAGTCCAGGCCCCGGTTTCTCGAAAATACTTAAGTTTGCTATTTTACTTAAACTCAAATAGTGTGCTCAATTTAAGTATAAAATTGAGCACACTACTGAGTTTAAGTAAAATAAGAGACTTAAGTATTTTTGTGAAACCGGAGCCTGATATATTCTTTGTTTTATAACAACAGTCTTAAGTTTAGTGAGGATACAATGAGAACTGTGGATGCTGGAGTGCACACAATGTCAATTATTTTAATTTTCTATGAGTTAAGGGCCACAATTCTGATATTATTTATCCGATTTTGTCGGTTCAAGAACTAAACAGAGACATTATGATTACGTTACCACTCTGTAAGATTGGTGAAGTTCAAATAAAACCTACAAGTGATAGAGGGCATACAAGGTAAATTATAAGGTATCCAACTAAGCTAGTTCAAAATATTGATTGAGATATTATGGTTTTATAGCTATTGTGTAAGCTTGATGAAGCTCAAACATGATTAAAACTGTGAATGTTAGAGTACACAAAAGGTCAAATAATGGAATATTTGATGCTTCATTGGTTGCAACTCTGACATTAATTATATGATTTGACAGGTCGAAGAACTTGTTTGAGATAGTATTGATATACAACTAATGTGTATGTTTTGTGAAGATACATTTGAAAACTATGAGTGCTGAAGTGTATGTTTACAGACAGACAGACAGACAGACAGACAGACAGACAGACAGACAGACAGACAGACAGACAGACAGACAGACAGACAGACAGACAGACAGACAGACAGACAGACAGACAGACAGACAGGCAGGCAGGCAGGCAGGCAGGCAGGCAGGCAGGCAGGCAGGCAGGCAGGCAGGCAGGCAGGCAGGCAGGCAGGCAGGGACAGACAGACAGACAGACAGACAGGCAGGCAGGCAGGCAGGCAGGCAGGCAGGCAGGCAGGCAGGCAGGCAGGCAGACAGACTAAGGAATGAGAGAGAGAGAGAGAGAGAGAGAGAGAGAGAGAGAGAGAGAGAGAGAGAGAGAGAGAGAGAGAGTGTGTGTTTGTGCATGCGTGTGTGCGTGTGGTAAAATGTAGTATGTTTAAACTAATACAAACTGTTAACTGATTCTGTCAAGTATTCATTGGAGGACATACAGGGCACAGGGAACCCTGGGTCCAGACCTATTTGTTGGATATTTAAGTTTTAATGAAAATGGTGAAAAACACATACCTTAATTCCCCTTAAATTAATAGATAACATTTGCTAAATATAGAAAGAGGGGATAGTGAAACACAAATGGTGAAACATAGTAATTATGTACTAAGACCTTTCCTAAAAACAGGGATAGGTACCCAAAATTCCATGTCTGCGATGTGCATTGTTAAAGATTTAATGTTATAGTTAAATGAATTTGCTATTTGATATCTGCAGAATGGCCCGGCTATTGCCTGTTGAGATAAATGCCCCTGCTCTTATCTGTCAAGACAAATGACCCCACTATTGTCTATTTAGACAAATGCCCCTGCTATTATCTGTCAAGACAAATGACCCCATTATTGTCTGTTGAGACAAATGCCCCTGCTATTATCTGTCAAGACAAATGGCCCCACTATTGTCTGTTGAGACAAATGTCCCCGCTATTATCTGTCGAGATGAATGGCCCCGCTATTCTCTGTCGAGATGAATGGCCCCCGCTATTGTCTGTCAAGACAAATGCCCCTGCTATTCTCTGTCAAGATGAATGCCCCAACTATTGTCTGTCGAGACAAATGCACCCGCTATTGTCTGTCAAGATGAATGACCCCGCTGTTGTCTGTGAAGACAAATGGCCCCATTATTGTCTGTCGAGATGAATGGCCCCGCTATTGTCTGTTGAGACGAATGACCCCACTATTGTCTGTCGAGATGAATGGCCCCGCTATTCTCTGTCGAGTTGAATGCCCCCGCTATTGTCTGTCAAGACAAATGCCCCTGCTATTCTCTGTCAAGATGAATGCCCCAACTATTGTCTGTCGAGACAAATGCACCCGCTATTGTCTGTCAAGATGAATGACCCCGCTGTTGTCTGTGAAGACAAATGACCCCATTATTGTCTGTCAAGATGAATGGCTCCGCTATTGTCTGTCGAGACGAATGGCTCCGCTATTGTCTGTCAAGACGAATGCCACTGCTATTGTCCGTCGAGAAGAATGCTCCCGCTATTGTCTGTCAGGATGAATACCCCCGCTATTGTCTGTCAGGATGAATACCCCCGCTATTGTCTGTCAGGATGAATACCCCCGCTATTGTCAGTTGAGACAAATGGTCCCACTATTGTCTGTTGAGACAAATGGCCCCGCTATTGTGTCAAGATGAATGCCCCCCCTATTGTCTGTCAAGACGAATGCCACTGCTATTGTCTGTGAAGATGAATGCCCAAACTATTGTCTGTCAAGATGAATGTCCCCGCTATTGTCTGTCAAGATAAATGGCCCCTCTATTTGCTGTCGAGATGAATGGCCCCGCTATTGTCTGTTGAGACGAATGGCCCCACTATTGTCTGTCGAGATGAATGCCACTGCTATTGTCTGTCGAGATGAATGTCCCCGCTATTAATGGAAACCTTTTTTTTTTTACTGATAATCAAGTTGCAAAGTGACCATAACTCCTGTCAAACAGTTGACATATGTTTTATTTAAATACATAGACCCCGCCACAAGTAATTGATCGAAAACCAGTTGTTACCTTTAATCATGGATGATGGATGGAGAGTATCAAGTTGACACCCGGGGTATCCGACGATGTGTGGGGGTGGGGATGACATATAAGCAGAGATAGGCAACTGGAGGCAATTGTCTAAATTTCAGGTGGCACATTTGGCGTTTTCCAAATTTTGGAAACGCAACTCCTCCTGAACCAGACAGCGTAGTTTGTGATTTTGTTATAAAAAGAAAGTGCTTGATTGTAAATTTGGGAGGTGAACTTTTCTGTTTTAGATTTAAAGAAATGAAGAATTTTTACTCTTACAGTTATTTTTTGAGATCATTTTCTCATTTTAACCCATTTTTAAAATAATAAATACATTTTTAAACATCTTGAAATTTTTGCCACCAATGGAAAACATACTTCTTCATCTTCCTTCATAATCTTTATATTTCTAGTGCATGTTGTTAAAATGTATTTGTTAAATCAAGTACAAATAAATATTTTGTGAAAATTTCAACTGATAATTGGAAACGTCATCAGCTTTACTTTGGTACAATTATTTCATTCAGACAAAGATTCAAAGAGTGATTTTTTATTGGCCCAGTCATAGTGATTCAAGAAGTCTCATGTTAGTTAATTAACTCAACAAACTTAATTGCAACGTGTTTTATGAACATTTATCCAAACTTCATACAAACTTTAAAATTTCTTGGGCTCAGTTAAATGCCACCCCAACTCTCTTTACAGAATGTAATGCCTTTAGACAGTATTTATCTGCGGTAAACAGTAACCAATAACCATATTATTACTTTAGACAGAATATGGTTTGTTACAACTGAAGCTTGGTCATTTGTCATCACCATATCTAATTGTAATCTTATTATGCAGAAATGCAAACCACTATTCAATCATCAATCAATCAATTACTCAACTGCCATCGCTGTCTAAATGCATGGATTTGGATATAGAAAACTAAAATTGATTTGTTACCCAGAAAGGTCACAATAAAATCAAATATTCATGCCGCAATTTCCTTTCAAATTAAGACATCACATTCATTACCCAGAATTCAATTTATTTTGTTATCAAGGACTAATATATAAAAGGATAGGAAACTTGCATCTCTCCACTTAATGTTGATAAAATAGCATGCAAAGAATTAATAATTTGGCAAAATAATCAGATTTCTTGTTCATTAAATGTAAACTATATATAGCTTTATAATTATGTTTTATAATGTTTTAAATATTCAAGATGATCTTCAAATAAAAACATTGCAGTTTGAAGTAAAAAAAAAAATACTTATATTATTAATTAGTTGGTTTAAGTTGCAGTATACAAATAGTTACTTCAACATTTTTAAACGGATATGCTGGTAATGTTCTCGTTTTATGGACAATTTCATTGTGCAAAGAAAGAATTTTAATTTGTATGAATGGAAGAACGAGATTTCGCATGCTTTTTCATGAATATGCCACCGTTCACAACATCTCAATCATTTGTTTTTCCTTCTATATATGTCCTTGATTTGATTAAAACTGATGTTGCCAATATTGTGCTTCCATGTATACATGTAATTTAATTGAGATCTGTACACAGATATGTTACTTTCAATTAAGATTATTACATCCAATGCAAGAGGGATTAATTGGATTATTTAAATGAATGTGTCCACTGCGATCAAATTGGACGACATCTTGAAAATCACAATAGGATTAATCTAAAGATACTTGAAGGCACACTTCTTTTAAATAGGATTACTTCGCTTGAAATTAGCATGAATTGTGAGTAAAATTAGATTATGTCCCCTTAATTATTTTTTTAATTTCAATCACCAAAAAAGGCAATCCATTTATTCAACACATAATAGGTTTGAGATGTAAAGATGTAATTGATATACATCATTGGTGTCAGGAATAGGATATAGACTGACACTCAATTAACCAATTATCAAAAGTACAACTGGTACATTGTCGGATGATGTACATATCAACAAATGACAAATGCTACAATTTTGAAGTCCCCTTAAAGTCGACAATAAAGTTAAATAATAGAAAAGTAGGTACATGTACTTCTCAAGATAATTACATCTCATCGCTAAAGTTGTGGGTTCAAGCCAAGCTTGATGCAAACACTTTACGTGGGGAGAGGGATCTCAATGGCCGAGTGGTTTAAGGCGCCGTCTCAATATCACTTACTATCATCATCGTTAAGGTCGTAGAATTGAGTCTGATCGCTCTAAAAACTTTATGCGGGAAAGTTTGCCAGTTGCTAGGGGAAGGACAGTGGTTCAGATTCGCGTAAATCCATTTTGAGGTCTTCCTCCACCAACAGCGCTGGATGTTATACATCAACAAGAATGTGTTAAAATATAACTACTCATTTCAATAACAGTAATAAATGAACGAATTCAGGTGTTATGGCGTACATTTCAATAAAGGAATGAATGAATATTTGGTGTGGTAGCGTACATTTCAATAAGAACTTAAACAGAATCTATACAAAGCCTAGATTTTAATAACAGAAATGAATGAGTGAGTGATTAAGGGTTTTGTGATGGAACATTTCAATAACTGATGGTACATTTCAATAACAGAAATCAATGAGTTTAGTTCTTTAGGGTTTTATGATGGTACATTTCAATATCAGAAATGAATGGGTTAGTGATTTAGGGTCTTGTGATGGTACATTTCAATAAAACTGTGTATGCCATACATAACCTGGCATGTATTGAAAATAGCAGTAAATCCCATTCAGAAAAAGAAAAGAAAAGAAATGGACTCAAACATCAGTATCTCCTTTTGTTAAATTTTGGCCTGCACTACTATATAATTTATTTGCCTTGCTGATTTGAATTGGTTTAACGCTATTTTCAACACATTTCATATGGCATATCCAGTTGTACCGGTGGAGGAAGACCTCAGACTGAGTCAGACTGATTAGAACCACCGTCCTTCCGCAAGTAAATGGAAACTTTCTCACATAAAGTTTTTTGAGTGAGCGAGACTCGAACTTACGACCTTAGCGGTGAGAGGTAAATGATCTCGAGACGGTGCCTTAGACCACTCGTCCACATAGGATCCCATTGCTGATTTGAAGCTCCAAGATTGGGTATAAAGACTAAAACAAACCAATATATAAAGTTGTAATTTTATATATTTTTCTTTTAAATTCATATCAATTATACTCATTCAAAACACTCACAATATTGTTTACAGATGACATTTTATTTTTTAAAAATAACCCACTCTTTACAAAAGTACAAGTGTAACAGAAACCAGTGATAGTCTTAATAACAATAAGTCAACCCTTAGAGTGTGCAGTCATGTTTCATATATAGAACCAAGGCTACAAGAGGTCGTATTCCACTTTCACAACCTGTAAATCCTTAGTCAGGCAATAGATATAAACTAAAATAGAATTAGAGCAGACATTGGACATAGAGAATAATTACAAGCATACATTGCCTTATACATGAGACAAGCTAAACGGTAAATCTAGACTTATAACCTACAACATTGTTGCCATACAAGGCCAAACATTGCTCCATATAAGGCCAAGCATTGCTCCATATAAGGCCAAGCATTGCTGCCATATAAGGCCATGCAGATCTTGGATCTATCATAAGAAGCAGGCCTTACAGGAAGATCTATTTGTGTGACAAAG
The DNA here is from genome assembly GCA_029582155.1 of Panopea generosa. Classification (NCBI taxonomy): domain Eukaryota; kingdom Metazoa; phylum Mollusca; class Bivalvia; order Adapedonta; family Hiatellidae; genus Panopea; species Panopea generosa. The sequence goes on from CM055898.1 coordinate 24,536,267, forward strand.
CTAATAGCACTTTTGGAAGTTTTAATCTGGTATTATGTAGTTTGAAAAAATGTTCTTGATGGGAGTTTTGCATTAAATATAGGAAAAACAATTATGAAGAAAATAAGGAATTAGATGCAAAAATAAGTAGCAATTAAACAAGTAAAATATATATATGTTATTTTATTGGTATGAGATTATAAGAATCTTACATGGGTTTGAGGCTTGGAGAAAAAAATTCTGTCCTGAGGGATAAATGTATATGTAGTAATGAGACTCATTCCCGCCAAAACATTTATTCTAAGGGATGGGATCTTTCATCCGAGCCAAAAATGCCACAAATTTGTCTTTTTCTTGCAGTATAATTACTTAAAAATGAACCAATCATATTTTTACAAGGATCGCTTTTAGGATGTCAACTTTAATTACCATCATATATTTTTATACATCACGTCATATGTCAGAGTATGAGAATTTTATCTGAGCACCAGGGCGAGACAGAAATATCTTACCCTTGTAAAAATCCAAAACTGATATGAAAGAAACGTATTTCTCACACTTCAGTAGCAATAAAATTCTCACTCCATGAACAAGGATTTATACCAGATTAAAATAATTATTCTCTGATCTCAGTAATTATTCTCTGATCCAAGTATGCAAGAAAAGGAATAATTCAAGGCTTTTTTTTATCTTTTCACATAGCTAGATCCTCCTATCAGGACCTCAAAGCCAGGAGTTATTCTTAAATTCTCATAGTTTTGTTTTTTATGACATGCCAAAGTAATGTAAGTCTCATTTTATAATTTAGAAAATTTTCTTAAATATGTTAAACAATACAGACCAATATATCTTTACAATAAAATATACATCGTTTTTGTACACATGTTCGAATAAACTTTTAAATAACTATTAACATGCAAATTATTTATTCAATAAACAATAATATCATGATATCCTTTCTTTATCCTTTTATGCAATGTTCAATCAGCCCAATATTGAAGTGATGCAATGCAGACTACAGTAGTTTATAAGTGGCAAGCCACAGTTTTACCAGAATACCCGGGTTCACGGTTACAAAGCTTTGTTCCGTGCTCATCTCAAGAGATTGTGCTCAACTGTAATAATGAAGACTCATTTCAACAAAATAAATGTATATACAGTCAAACCTCTGTAAGCGGTCACCTCTATTAAGCAGCTGCCTGTCTTAAGCAACCATATTTTCTATTTGCCATTTCTATGCTTCCAGATTAAATTAACCTGTATTAAGCAACAATCTGTCTTAAAAGGCTATTTTTGCTCCTTCCATTGACTGACTGCATAAGACAGGTTTAGCTGTAATCAGGACTTTCAAGTACGCTACCGAGTTGGGTGTTTGCACTTGAATTTGTTTTATCCTGGAAATTCTGTTAAGAGCACGAATTTGAGCCGAGCAGGAAAATAGTTTTATAACCTTGGATAGTCCAAAAACTAAATAAACTATATAACAAATTTAGAAAAGGATTCTGTGGAGCTTCTGAGTGTACAACACTCAACAATCTTTAAAAATATAGTTTTCTACTGGCTGAAACAGCAAATAATAATCTCAAAACTGCACCAACCCTGGGTCATATTAATAAAACATTTATGTTTCCATAGTTAACAACTATCATATACCAATTTTACTGAAAAACTTGCAAACCAAGAACCAAATATCACTCAAAGATTACTGAAACATTTGTAAACCAAGAAACAAATATCAGTCAAAGATTACTGAAACATTTGTAAACCAAGAAACAAATATCAGTCAAAGATTACTGAAACATTTTTTAAACAAAATTGAAACAGCTGGAACATAAAAATAACACATGATCTAACTCAACAAATAAGAATTTTAATTTTCATGTTCTTTACTGTCTTCCATCATTTTTATATATTCAATCCATTTTTCGACTTGAAACAAGAATGGGATTCCAAATATAAATGGCAAAAAGGACCAAAAATTGATTTCAGATTTTTAGAACGACTACCAAAGTTTATAAAAAATGAGAACAAACAACAACAACAGAATAATATTATCTTATTTAAATAAAATCTCTCTTGGGTTCCCATTTCGGGGAATTTCCATTTGAAAATACGACTTTTCATTGGATTATTGATTACGTCTGCTAGATATTCGTCCAATGGAAATACAGCATTGCACTAATCGCTAACATGACCTCATTGTATTTTAACCATATGTTTATTTCCCCGCAAGGAGTAAGCAATATGATTGGACAAGCATGATGTTATAATGTTTTATTCAAAGGGAATGTTTTACTGATGAATGAAATGTCCCACAGTCTATCAATGATAGAAAAACAACAACAACAATATAATTATGCTTTTAGTTTATACTAATTTATTTTTGCTTGAATGTGATGAAAACTCAGAGGACATATGAACTGCTCTCTAGTCCACTTCCTGGATAAAACCAGTACTGAGTGTTGTTTTATGAGAGGCATTGGGTCAAGCTGGGGATCGAACCTGCAACCTCTGGCGTGAGCGGCCAACACTCTATCGATTACTCTACTGCCCCCGCTTTAATTAATTATAGTATTGTCCCTAATATATAAACACTAATTTTACTGGATACACTATAAAATATAGGATTAACTATAAATAAAAATACGTGGTGCAAATTACAACACAAGAAGCCACAGTCTTTAAATCTGAACTTTTAATCTAATGATATAATGTCCAGATCATTCAGGGATATAAGAATCTTACATGGCTTTGAAGTTTGAATAGAAAACTCTGTCCCGAGGGATAACTATTCTTGAAGATTTTTCTATCCATTTTCTTTGCGTATGATAAATATTGAATAAATATTTTAACTTAATTCATCATTATATTTTTTTTACAATGGTCGCTTTTAAGAAATTAAATTATATGATTCACGCCATATAATTTATGTAACGTCATAAATTATACCGTCACAGTGAGAATTTTATCTCAGCCCTAGGGTTATATGGAAATATCTCAACCCAGTAAAAACGCAGATATCAAATATGCAAGTTTATAGTTTCTCTCCTTCTGATCAAGGCACCTACATTATTTTGCTTTCAGTCAGTGAATTCTTATATAAAATCCCTTCTTACGACAGATAATGGATGGTCTTAATGTAAAGACGAAAGAGTTAAGCAATTTGATGATAAAATTTTTATCTACCAATAGCCTTTTCTTTAAACCAATTTGGCATTATTTTTTTTTTTACATAAAACATTCATTTACCTAAATCAAGAAGCTCTCATACCTGTTTAACAAAATCGCAACACATTATATCTTGGAAGTATATAGCAACAAAAATATTAATAATGAAAGTTTTTTTTTTAAAAATAAATTAACACGAAGTTTGTAATATGCATTTACAATGAATGCTGTATACACACTACCTCACAAATGCAACCTGTATACTATATACACACCTTGAAATGGCATTTAAACACAATCATATTTAAAGGATTTATACACCATAAATATTCAAACAGAGACAATCATCCATGTGCAATATCAGTTTCTCCTAATATTTTGTAAGAAGACACAGCAATTTTTTTTATAAATTTTAGTTTTATCTTATTTCTGAAAATTAAACATTTTCATAAATATTTTCATAAATGTGAAATAAAAGTACCCAAGTACGTAGAAAAGCCATTAATACAGATTGTATTTTGGCTGAAATGCATCAAATTTTGTATTTGTATTCCTCTGTAACTAAATTGTGAACATTTTTTTTTTTAATTTATCAGTTGTTATTGGTATATTCTTTTAATTGGTGTCAAAATTTGATTTTGTGGCGAGTACATATGAAAAATAGTTTCAATATTGTTGTTTGTCCTTTCTAGCAAAGCGACAGGTGACTATTTAAAAAAAAACACCACATAACTATATACCTGACAATAATGTATTGACATGCTTCCAATAGAAAATAAGAATATCACCTTATGTGTACAGACCTTTTATTTCGTTTCTATTTAGTAAGGGGAATAACTCTTGTAAATGGTTGAAACAAAAAGGGGTCATACATAACAAAAAGTGAAACAAGTGTTTTATTTCAATCAGTTTTTATCGGCATGTTAGATAAAATCAAAAGAAATAAAACAATTTTACTTATATTTTCAAAACTAGCATGAAACCACTCATTTTATTACACATGTTAATAATATCTTTAATATGAATTTTGCAACATTAATATTTGGTGATTAATGATTTAATGTAGTTATAAACCATGTCATTAGTGATTTGATAAATAAACAAGGAAAAATAGATTAAAACATTGCTATATGTCCCTTTAAGACAAAACGACAAGATGCCAAGTGTCCCTTTAAGATAAAATGATTAAATAGACACAATAATTCATACCATACACACCAATACAATGCTGATATCACCTGCAGAATGAATGCGAAGCTACAATGGTATTTATAATGATAAATGTACCCGCCCTAGCTCAAAAACATGTTTTACAATTTAAATATTACTATTACATTTAATTTATACCAGATTAAAGGGACCCACGGCAATTTTGATAAAATTTCACTTCAAACTTGAGTTCTGAAAATTATGTATCTACCTGATGCAAATAAGAAATCAAAATGCTTCAGTATGTTGTTTTTTTATTTCGAAACAGGAATCAGTTTTTAATGGTGTTATAGAAAATATTCCAAAGAGATGTCAATATGAAATTTTATAGATTTTTTTTACCCATCCTTCAAAACTTTGCCATGATTCGTTACCACAAACTTAATTTTATTAGAAGGTCAACAAATGATCTATAACCTATACTTAATGAACAAAAACACTAAAATTATAGAATGGATGATATTTCTATTCAATTAGATTTCATCCCAAAATTATGAATGTATGAATAACTGTTTTACACAGATGCTGATAGGAAGGTTGATTTCAGACTCGCACTCTATGGACAAAAACAACAACTGAACATACAGATCACCCCTCCCCCGCTCAAAAATATGAATCAAGAACTTTGATACCTGCAGAATTGCAGTAGATTTCATCAAATACTAAATTTATCACCTATTAATACAAACACAAGTGACATTGGTCTTTGTAATTCTTGTCGTCACTCAAAACACAGTTATGTAAGATGATCTAAATGACTCAAAGATCATCCACAGTTTTATAAATATAAAGAGAAAAATAAACCAAAAGTGTTATTGTGGCATGCCTTTTGACTTTGAAATATACAAGAGATTGTAGTATGTAACATTAAAATAATATGGAAGCCAGTAATGACCACTCTCACACGGAAAAAGTACAGCAATATGAAATGGTCACAAAATGCTTCCATACATTATACAATCGGCATCAATCTTTCAATGTATATATAAACAAGAATTAATGATGAAATTATTCAATTACCGATCAAAAGTTTTTCAATCAATTTACCACATAGTTCATACAAATGAGGTCATCTCTCACGCCCTAAATTGAAACAAACCTTAAAACACTCGTCTGGTACCAGGTTTCAATATAAGTGTTGGTGACCAGCATTAATAACATATTCAGGTACCAAGAGTATTATTATAAAGGTTAAAGGTTATTTAAATTTCTTATCCTGCTCGACTACAACAAACCAAAAAGGCACTTTGAGGTACATCTAAGACATGAGACAAAACAGATCATGTTTTCATATTTTTTCATTCACGACATACCAAGCCGGTTTGACAGGAATAGAATGCTTTCTTAGTACATCTCCAAATCAGAACCATTCACCATAATATTATTTTCTTTAATGGGGTTTACAACGCCGAGTGGTCAAAGGCGCCATCTCAAGATCACTTACCTCTCACCACTAAGGTTGTAGGTTCAAGTCCTGCTCGTTCCAAAAACTTTATGTAAGAAAGTTTCCAGTTACTTGTGGAAGGACAATGGATCTACGCAGTCTGAATCAGTCTTAGGTCTTCCTCCACCAGTAAAACTGGATATGCCATATATATATAACATGAAATGTGTTGAAAATGGCGTTAACAACAGGTTACATATATATGGCAGATCCAGTTTCATTTGTGTAGGAAAACATCAGAATGAATCCAAGTAGAGTCATCGCCTTTCCATAAAAAATAATTGGCAAACTTTCTCACACGAAGGTTTCAGACTGAGCTGGGTTCAAACCCATAACCCCAGTAGTGCGAGGTAACTGGTCATTATGTGACAGCAGTTAAAACCACTTGGACTAAGGACCATTCAATATGTTCATTCATAACTATGGTCATAAAGATAACATTAATAAAGACCCAAAACAGAAACATTTTGTTGAGGAAAAAATGAAAACAAGAGAGTTTGGGAAAATTTCAATATATTTTTAAAGAAATAAAATAAATCCAAAGTTTTTAATATATTTTCCTAGTATATACATGTAGCATGAGAAAAAATCTGAACTCTAGACTGGTGAAATAATATTCAATAATTAAATTGAAAATCTATGGTTGATTCTATATTTCTGCAGACATAAAAGTAGACATTTTTTAAATAAAAAATGCCATAATGAAGCTTCTATCAATATGAACACAATCAGATACCCAGTCTTGACAAGAACCTAGCCATGCCACAAGGTGGACCTATTCTTAAAAACTGCCCCAAAGTTTGACATAATTTGGTCATACAAAAAATTATACCATATTTATTGGATAATGTCCAAAGATTATTTAAAATTAATTTTTTTGTGCCCATGCCATAATAATACATAATTATAGTGCTATAAAACCCGCAAAAAAACAGAAGATGATGTTAATTTGTTTTAAACATGGGAAAAATCTTTTATACTGCTGAACTGTAAATAATGATTTTGAATAAATTTAATTTCATTAACTCATTTGAAAGACATTTCAAAACAAGTTCATATAATCCATTTATTACAATATGATGTTTGCTCATTTACATACATATTTTTATTTTTGTGACAAAGGGACTAGACGAAAACATGTAGCCAGTCACCGCTAGTTGTATCTCTGCCTCTCCTTCAAAAGTTCTTTAATAACTTTAATCTCAGAATATGATCCACTCTCTTTCTTGTAGACTTTGCCTTGGATGACAATGACCTTTGACCCTGGTCTGTTCTTACATGAGTGAGATAAAGGTCACGTTAGTATAATATTCTCATTTATGTGTTGAAGTTCATAACCATGACGACGTTCAGTAGTATCCACTATGATCCATATTTATCCTGAAAAAAATAATAATAAATTGATTTTTGAAAAGTAGAACAGGAAGGCCAATCAAATACAGCTGAACAGACAGTCATGCAGGGGTCAAGATGCTGACAATGGCATGCAAAATGAAAGAGGTCAATTCTAGAAGATTACTGTATATACAGAAAATAAATACCCTTCAATTCCTGTTAAACTCACCAAGTAGTTGTACATTTTAAGCGCCTTTATCAAAAATCAAACTTAGTTACTAAAATTAATCTTTTCTTTTTTTCTTTTCTAAAAATACTATCAACTGAATTTTTTTTTGTTTGTTTTAAAAACAACTACACACAAATGACAGGGGCTTTAAATAGGCAGGTTGATTTTAACAGAGATTTTAAGGTTCAGACAACTGTTTATATATAGTGCTCCATTAACAATAACATATACACATAGTACAGAAGCAGACCAATTAAGGTTCAGACAACTGTTTAAATATAGTGCCCTATTAACAATAACATCACACATAATACAGAAGCAGGCAAATTTAAACCCAATCTTTGATAGGTAAATACAAACATTTTATTGTTATTAAACACAATTTTAAAGATAATAACTGTTTACATGCAATGATGACTACAAAACTTGTTTTGTAACTAGCAACCATTTGAAACAAGAAGAAGATGTAATTTTAAGAAAAGAAAGAGTACAACATAGAAATACATGAGAAGAAAAGACAGTACAGGTACGATATGTAAGGCCATATTGAATTAATTCCTAGATTGTTATCCAAAATTTGTTTCATAATAAGGATGGGGTGTGCAATTTTATTTCTTGTTTCTCAGATATTAAAAGGAAACTTTGTATTACAATGTAGGCATGAAATTAAAGATCATTTACAGATCAAAAGGTCTAAAATGATGCAACGTTTTAACAAATTCTAGTTCTGTTGTCAACCGCCAACCCCCCTCCCAAAAAACCCCAACAAAAACACTTTTTTTTTACAATAAATTGTCCACATGGGTAAAATAATGGGGTTGGGTGGGGATGAAAATCTAGCAATTTAAAATGGCCTAATAGAAATTTAAGTAAAGTGCTACAGAATTGTTTTAGATTGGAACTGCAAGATTTTGGAGAGTACTGCAGAATTGCTAAGATTGGAATTAGAACTACATGTTTTAGAAAAGTACATCATAATTACTCAGAGTGAAATAAAAACTACAGGCACTGGTACATGATTAAGGAAAGTACAACCAAATTGTTAAAATGAAAATAAGAAGTACATTATTTAGGAAAGTACTATAAAATTAGTTTGAGTGAAATATAAACTACATGATTTAGGAAATTACAACATACTTGTTCAAAGTGAAATAAAAACTACACAATTTAGGAAGGTCCAACAAAACTTTTCAAGGCGAATGGGAACTATGGTACATGAAACAAGAGGCCCATAAACTTGATATGCTCTCTTTGTACAAGCTAGAACTAGCTGTTATGTCACTGTTTATCAAATACATATATATCTTATATGCTGATAACAAATAAATATTGTTTAAACCAAAGTTCAATTTAAGCATAAACATGAAACATGAAGAATAGTTGATTTTGGTTTGACAAAACTTAAAAAAAAACACAACTTGGTTAACAAATAAAAGTCAGTTATAATTATTATTTCACTCATTCACACTTCACTCAGGTGTTAGTATCACTATGTTATACATATAACTGTGTAAGTCTAGTGCACTTACAGCTTAGTTTTACATGTTTAAGTTGACAAAATTAACTAGCAACCTTTGCTTTAAATCTGTTAGTTTTTATGAAGCACTTATGTATGAGAGCAGTTCATTGTCAACTAACAAACTACACGCCACCTCTTATTGGGTATAAAGAAAATTTATCAACATGACGTGATGTGTAACTACAACAGTCGCCAAAAGATGACAGCTATTTATTTAAACATTTAAAAAAACAATGCAAAGTATTTGGTGAACTATTGCTTTTACCAGTATTAGATGGTAAACTGGACTATAATAATGTACATTATATAATTATAAATGCATGATTTAAGACGATGAGCAAAATGATCATACGCGACGGAGACTTCTTTTTTCCCTCCAATTTCATTTTTTCTAATTTATGTATGCAAATAGAAATAAATAAAAAACATAATATATTGTGAACATTGTATTATGTCATTTTTTAAAAAAAAGAATCCCAAAATAAACCCAAACACTACAATGATATCAATCAAATTACAAATGTGTATAACGATTCATTAAAGCCCAGCTATCAGTATTTTGATTGTGAAAAGGTTTTCTGATGTATTATTGGAGTATATGGGACAGTAATGATACATCTGCATTCAACTTATCATCTACCACTATTTCCAGGCTTGTGGGTAAACACACCAGGATAAGTTTATCAAAAAACATTTATGTTAAATTAAGACTAATTTGATGAGAAAGGCACTAGCTATACATCAAATGCATCCAGCAGCTGCCAAAGATCTGATTTTAGACATCAGTAACATGGTATGGATCTGGTCCAAATTTGGTACATACTTGTACATGAATAACTGTATCAGACAAAGAGGAAAGCACTCAAGAATGTGAAAATTATTTTTTTTCATGAAAACTGTTCTTTCAACAAATGTTATCTGCCTTCAAACACACACTTCAATTTTTGTGGAAAACACCTTGTTTCCCTTTTTTATATAAAAAATATCTGTTTTTACACAAATGATATCACATTACAAGCTGATAGTCATATTCATGCAAAAATTCTTATAAATTAAATCAGTTGTTATTGTTTTCCATTGAACAAATTATATAAACAATACAATAATCAAATGTATAAAACTGATTTTTTCTTTTATTAAATTAATATTTGTTGATAAATTTGGTCAAAACAGTTGTATCACAGATTAAATTTTCAAAGTTGTCTCAAATGGGTGCCCAAGTATTTCTTTTTTATCTAAAGGGTAAAAAGAAAGAATTTTAATTACAATTTCTTTAAGGCAAAATCACAATTCTTGTAATATTAAAACTAAAACTAATCAACAACTTCATGAAAACTGTGCTATGTGCTATAGACAGAACACGGATGATGAGAGAACACTGATGATGAGAGAACATGGATGAGAGAACACTGATGAGAGAACACGGATGATGAGAGAACATGGATGATGAGAGAACACGGATGAGAGAACACTGATGAAAGAACACTGATGATGAGAGAACACTGATGAGAGAACAGTTTTTCATAATATTATCTAGATCTACACACTGTGTATAAAAGCCATCTAGAAGCAACACAAAATGGAAGTCAGAACATCCAAACTACGTGTCAACATTTGTATTGCAGTATCAATATTTTTATATCAACACAACCACAAACAGGCTGTCCATCTGTAATATACAATTATATGGATCTTTTGTGGGTGTGAGGATATTCCAATGTAAAGTTTCACTGTTATCTCTACCCAGGCTTCCTGTCAAAACACCGAGGGCTGGCATCTCATTATCTCATGATTTATTCATTTTCTGCATGCCACTATAAGATTTATATGTTTTTCTATCAGATACTTGATTTACTGTCTACTGAGAACAGTGTTATGCTATTCTAGCAGGTGTATTAGCATGCATATTACACAAGGTCAGATTTGATCTTGAGACAATAATTCACAACCATAACTTTATCCTGTATGCAAGACTGAAAAAGTTATTCAAGTCTATTAGTTTTCTTACCACAATCACATGAAAAATTATGACATAAAGGTTCAAGGGCAGAGGAAGATAGCATATGTATATATGAAACTAAGCGGTCTCTCCACAATTGACATACACACTTCCTATACCGGAGCTTGAACCCACAACCTCAGTGGTAAGAGGCTAGTAAATAGTTTTGATAAATGTCCACTTGGTTATGGAGGAAACTCAAAATATATTACCCTCCAAAAATCCAATTAAATAAAACCAATGAGAATTGTTTTTGTTATTTAATTCAATATTTTTATCAGCTTGAATATTACTAATATTTGTTCATATTATTGCTGGGTGAAATTTAAAGATACAAAACACATTTCAAATAACTTTTTGAGATTTTGACAATTTTTCAAAAACTTTTGTTTCAATGAAAGACCATTTTTTAAAATAACATACACATACTACAATACAAAGTAACAGCATAGCTTGGATGTTGGTGACAAGACAACATAGAAAATATAAATACCATATCTATCCAACTTAATCCTGAAATGAGAGCAAGGCCCATGCAGAAATTAGTAGGGTATGTGTTTGAGGCTCAGCTTCATTCATAACCCATGTAGGACATGTTCAAGCCTTAGCATACTGCACTATGTAGGTTTTATTCTTGAGCCAGTCATAATGCACAGAGGAAGTAAAGTTTATGCTCAAACCTCACTATAATGCAAATATTAAGTCTGAGCCTCGACATATGTACAAACTAAGAAAGAGAAATTATTGAGCCTTGTCATAATGCACAAACTAAGCAGGGGTACTGTTTGAGCTTTGGCATAATGCACAAACTCAATAAAGTAATGTTTGAGCCTGGCATAATGCACAAAGTCAGTGAAGTAATGTTTGAGTCTGGCATAATGCACAAAGTCAGTGAAGTAATGTTTGAGCCTGGCATAATGCACAAAGTCAGTGAAGTAATGTTTGAGTCTGGCATAATGCACAAAGTCAGTGAAGTAATGTTTGAGCCTGGCATAATGCACAAAGTCAGTGAAGTAATGTTTGAGCCTGGCATAATGCACAAACTCAGTGAAGTAATGTTTGAGTCTGGCATAATGCACAAAGTCAGTGAAGTAATGTTTGAGCCTGGCATAATGCACAAAGTCAGTGAAGTAATGTTTGAGCCTGGCATAATGCGCAAAGTCAGTAAAGTAATGTTTGAGTCTGGCATAATGCACAAAGTCAGTGAAGTAATGTTTGAGCCTGGCATAATGCACAAACTCAGTGAAGTCATGTTTGAGCCTGGCATAATGCACAAAGTCAGTGAAGTAATGTTTGAGTCTGGCATAATGCACAATGTCAGTGAAGTAATGTTTGAGTCTGGCATAATGCACAAAGTCAGTGAAGTCATGTTTGAGCCTGGCATAATACGCAAACTCAGTGAAGTAATGTTTGAGCCTGGCATAATGCACAAAGTCAGTGAAGTAATGTTTGAGTCTGGCATAATGCACAAAGTCAGTGAAGTAATGTTTGAGTCTGGCATAATGCACAATGTCAGTGAAGTAATGTTTGAGTCTGGCATAATGCACAATGTCAGTGAAGTAATGTTTGAGTCTGGCATAATGCACAATGTCAGTGAAGTCATGTTCAAGCCTGGCATAATGCACAAACTCAGTAAAGTCATGTTTGAGCCTGGCATAATGCACAATGTCAGTGAAGTAATGTTTGAGTCTGGCATAATGCACAATGTCAGTGAAGTCATGTTTGAGCCTGGCATAATGCACAAACTAAGCAGGGGTACTGTTTGAGCTTTGGCATAATACGCAAACTCAGTGAAGTCATGTTTGAGCCTGGCATAATGCACAAACTCAGTGAAGTCATGTTTGAGTCTGGCATAATGCACAAACTCAGTGAAGTCATGTTTGAGCCTGGCATAATGCACAAACTAAGCAGGGGTACTGTTTGAGCTTTGGCATAATACGCAAACTCAGTGAAGTCATGTTTGAGCCTGGCATAATGCACAAAGTCAGTGAAGTAATGTTTGAGTCTGGCATAATGCACAAAGTCAGTGAAGTAATGTTTGAGTCTGGCATAATGCACAATGTCAGTGAAGTAATGTTTGAGTCTGGCATAATGCACAATGTCAGTGAAGTCATGTTCAAGCCTGGCATAATGCACAAACTCAGTAAAGTCATGTTTGAGCCTGGCATAATACGCAAACTCAGTGAAGTCATGTTTGAGCTTGGCATAATGCACAAACTCAGTGAAGTCATGTTTGAGCCTGGCATAATGCACAAGCTAAGTAGAATTGAGAGAATGATTAAAATCGAGTCTTGACATTTTGAGACCAGTAAAACCGAATGTATTGTGTAAACTTAATAATGGTACAATAGACTACAAATTATGTAATAATACACAAATTCACTACACAAAACAAAGCAATATAAGATAATGCAAACAGGTAAGTGCATGAAGAAAGGAAATATTTCATAAAACCAAAGTTGTAGCACAAGCAATCACACCATTTTGACTTTCGCCACTGCTATTCATCATATATTTTAATGTAACATCCGAGAAAGATGGGAAAGATACTAAATGTACCCACTTACTGTTATTACCTGTAATATTAGATCCTCAGTGTCATGTCAGGCTCAAATACACATTATAATGTGATCTACCTAAACTCAATTAGATTTAATAGAGGATATTTGTTTGTTTTGGTTCAAGATCGAACAAGTGATTTTATGCATTTACATACATTTTTGTTTCTTTTGACCTCAATTTGCCATTAGATATTATTGAATTAATAAAAAAAATTAAAATAAAATTATTTTTTTTAAAATTAATATGCAAGGACAATTTTTTTTTTCTTCATAATTTCACTGTTTGAAACAGTCGATTACCATAAATAATCCACTGATAAATATCTATAATTCATCAAAAAGCATAAAAAAAAGACATACATCAGAACTAATAACAAATCAAACCAAGACCATACAAGAAGTTAAGTGAGGGATCTATGAAAACAAAAGATGGTGTAAAGGTTTACGCTAATCTAACCAGTAGTTATAATACAAATTGATATTATGACCACAGTTATAAGCATGCATGGGAAACATGATTTATAAAACATACAGGTTATTTCCACCATGATCTATAAAACATATAGATGAATTATTTCTACCATGATCTATTAAACATAGATGAACCATTTATGGTTATAAATTAATGTTCTTATCTATAGCAAGTACCAGTTTTATCTTCCATTTGGCAGTAATAGTCATTAAGGTGAACCATTTAAATGAAACTAGGCACAATGATAACTTCAGGCTAAATTAGTTTAAAAGTTAATGAGTTTAAAAGTTAATGACTTTAAATGATGCATCAGCTTTACTGATGCTCTGCAGGGAAAAATTGTATACTTTAATGACGAAAACTGGAGCAAGAAAAAATAGTTCAATAAAAGTAGAAGAACATCTTAAGTTCTTACATCATTAATTAATCTAACCAGCAAATGGTTATTTTTGTAGAAATGTAGTTAAGCTTCACTTTCAACAATCGTTCAGTCATATCGTGACGGTGTGTACCTGAGATAGTATTCTGGGCGCTGCCACACTATCATATCCCAGACACATGGCATGATACCCCACCCAGTCATATTGTACTGACATCGGCCCGACCAGACTCAGAACTATCCTCTAAATGCAGAGTATCAAGCGAGGAAGCTTTTAGAACCATTTTTCAAGTCTGGTATGATCCAGCTGGAGATCTTACCCACAACCTTCTGCATGCAAGGCGGACGCTCTACCAAAGGACCATGCTGCAGTCTGTTTGCACAAATTAGTAACTTTCCAGATCATTTTTTATAAAATATCCCATATTAATAAAAATAATTTTTTTTTTATTGTCGACAAAGTTTGCAAATGACTAATTCATTATAAATTTCACAAATTTGATATAATATTTTCAGCTCAAATGTATTTCAATTGTCTTCCCATAGTTGAGCATTGGGTTCTGTAACTGTAATGAGTGTTTTATTAGATGGGTCACCATAACACCTGAACATTGTTACACCAGTCAGGATACTGTTCATGAAAATATATGTAGTGTTCCAACTTTTTACCAATAAGACAATCTTGAAGAAAGAATTGAGTAAATTGTAATCTGAACACATGTAAATTGTAACACTCTCAGTAATACAGTTATGGCAGAATATAAACAATCAGACAATACTCAGTTAATTTAGTCTGCAATCAGAGGGAACATTTTTTTCTGGTTTCAAATATCAACTTATTCACTTATTCACAATTTAATCAGAATAAGTTGAAACACCACATATTACCCACAGCATCTTAATAAACTTGAAATGTTTAAAACGTCAAACAGCCAGTTAAAGGCACACCATTTTGAACTGATTGACTATTAAATTGTATTTAGCATCTCTCTTATCAATCATAATTTTATTTTTCTTTAAAATTTGATAAAATTAAAGTTGCATGTTTGACCTTATATGCACAACAATAATAAACATATCTGAAGTATTGCAGAATTTAACACAAATTTATTAATAATAAATTGTCGAAAATAAATTCACAATATTTTTGTTTTAAGTCAAATCTTGTGATTTATTTAGTAACAGTCACTTCGACAGAAGAAACTAACTATATTTTTATGTTTTATTAGTTGTCTCTTTTAATGTTTGCCGAAAGCTGTGGCAATAATTTGTTGTTAAATTCAAGTTTATTGTAAGATACATAAAGAAGCAAAGGCATGTTACTCCCTCAGGTTGATTATTAAGGTAAACGTAATTACCTCCCCTACATACGATATGTCTGATCAACTATTTGTTTCTCTGCAATATCGGATGAAGAAAATTAGACAAATAACATTGAATGATAAAATTACAGATGTAATACAACAATTGCTCATTTGTTTCTACTTTAAGGTACTACACTATTTTATTTTCTTAACAGTTTGTATCTCTATGCTTCTAAAGTGTAAATAGAAGCATTTTTTAATGCCAGATGTTTGAAATCATGTTCACAGCACCTCACCTGAGGTATCTGACAATTATCACAGCACCTCACCTGAGCCATTGACAATTATCACAGCATCTCACCGGAGGTATTTGACTATTATCACAGCACCTCACCTGAGCCATTGACAATTATCACAGTATCTCACCTGAGGTATTTGACAATCATCACAGCACCTCACCTGAGGGATCTGACAATTATCACAGCACCTCACCTGAGCCATTGACAATTATCACAGCATCTCACCTGAGGTATTTGAAAATTATCACAGCACCTCACCTAAGCCATTGACAATTATCACAGCATCTCACCTGAGGTATTTGACAATCATCACAGCACCTCACCTGAGGTATTTGACAATGATCACAGCACCTCACCTGAGGTATCTGACAATGATCACAGCACCTCATCTGAGGTATTTGTCAATTATCACCACACCTTACCTGAGGTTTAAGAGAGCAATGACTGCACCACCTCACTCAAGATATTTGAACTCAACTGTCAAACCATCTCACTTGAGATATTTGACAATAATCACAGCAAGGTTACTTGAGGTTCTAGTGATCAAGTTTAAAGTTATTGGAGCACAATAATCATAGCACCTCATTTAAAAGTATTTGAGAGCAGTGATCACATTGGAGACAAATAATCACAGTACCTCAGCTGAGATAATTACAAATAAATATCAAAGCACCTCACTTGAGGTACTGACCAACCTGAGGTATGGCCACTATTCATATTGCCATATGAACTACATAACTAAGAAAAGGTATATTCTGCATCTATCAGAGTGTCCCTGCTATTGACAGAAAACCAATTTTTTACAGAAAATGAAGTAAAACAGGGGCCATAACTAAATTGGCCTGTATCTTATAACTATACATGTACCGAGACATATCAATTAATATACATTGCCCCCTTCAGAAGTTACTGAAACCAATTTTTACTGGACAAACAGACTGGCAAACAGGTGGCTAAGGGCAACCATTCCATAGATGACGGGGACATAAAAAAATTGGTTATATTTGAGATGTTACATGATCAAATATTTCCACTGATTTTATGAAATGTTCTATTTGACAAATATTTCCTTTTAAAAACAAAACACCTTTGATAGGTATCACCAAGCATCTATCTATAACAAAATGTACAGTGTAACCAAGCAAATATTTGGAAGGTTTATGAGTCTTGCCTAACAGATTACACATAATTATATCATATAGTATAACTTACTTGTAATGAACTCATAACCCCGCTGGCTATATTGGAAATTTTACCCGCCACCTTTGAGACACCCTGTCTGACCCCGTCCTTTATATCCTGTAGATCAGGGGCGTTACTTCCATACGATGATGACCTGCCTTTTGACTTGTCACCGTCACCAAACAAATCAGCGCTGGATATGCCACTAGATCCCTCAAACTTGGATAAGTTCTGTTTGGTTTCAAACTAGTCAGTAAACAAGAAATAGAGATTTGGTAAGAATCATTTTATTCAAAAATCATGTCTTTTTTAAATATATTTTGTTTCGCTGACAGCCATTACGCTTTATCAAAAGGTATTTATCAATACTATGTTATAATGGATTATCGACAAAAGGCATGGTATATTATGTTGGATTATTACAAATCTATGAAGGGGTGAGTGGGGGCAGAGTGTAGTGGATAGCATATTGGCCCCCTCATGCCAGAGATAGGGAGTTCAATCCCAAGCTCAACCAGATGCCTCTAAAAAATATAAAAACCAACAGTACTGGTCCTACCCCCAGGAAGAAGTAGATTCCAGAGTGGTCCACAAAGGCCCTGAATTATCTCATGCAAGAGGTTGTGGGTTAAATCTCCAGTTCAACCTGATGCCACTCTAAAAACAATTCAGTTCTGGCTCTACTAAGGAAGTGGACTCAAAAGTGGTTCATAATTATAAGCTCTGAGCTTTCTACAGAATAATCAATTGAGCTCAAATAAACAACTACAAACTGAACAAGTACGATACTAATTCTGGTTACCTGTATGGAAGTATCAGCTCCAGTGACTATGTAAGATCACTTTATCACATCAGAGGCGAGGCCTCCAGTGTGACTAACTCACCTCTGACATATACACCAGAGATGATACAGGTAACCATATATCAAGTTAGTCTTAAACCTTCATATTTCAGTATTATGTTTGATAAAACACAAAATCATCAAATAATATTTGTCATCAACAGCATTAAAATGAAGATTTTAGTGTTTAGTTATTTTTTCAGTAAAATCTGTTTTCTTTGTACTTAAAATGTGTTTTGAATATTTTGAGTCATTTTATGCTTTCAAGGGCTAAAATGCTATCGGTTTTAAACCTAACTACTCTTTCCTGGGATCCTTGAAAGTTAACCAGTATGGAAATGGATGTGCTTGATTACTGTTTAATCTTCCAGGATCCCAGGAATGAGTGGTTTAGTTAACTGATCATCTGTTAACCCTTGATGGCATAAAAATGATGTCAAATATTCAAACAAAAACAACAGATTAAAATCAACAAATGATTATGCAATATGAACCAAGAAGCTTGGTACCAGCAGGTGTGCAGCTTCAGCACATGGACCAAATACTCAATTTGTCATCCATTACGACATGCATGAGCCACGCTGGTTCCAATCTTGCAAAAATAAAAAGTAGTGCATTTGCATATCATTTGCGTATAAATTTTGTTACAATCACGCTCTTTCTAATCTCTTGTACCTATGTACAGTCAAACTACATACGACTTACATCCATTTCATTTCTACCAAAGTACTGATCAGATGATATACCCTTCGCAGAACCGTACTTCTTCTGGATGTCTTCTGATGGAGCACTGTTATCATAGGCTTTCCTGGTCCGTGCCGGTCTGACAATAAGTACAGAAAAAGCATTTATTCTATATACAAGATCATACTTCACAAAACATACAAATAATGGCACTGAGAGTGATTCATGCATGTCACACCATATGTAAATATTTGTGTAATCTGTGATAATCTGCAACAGTAATTTATGACTTTTTTCCATGTCACATGTACATGTTCCTGCAGTATCATTCCATGTAAAGAGTGTCAGACAAAAAAAATCCGAGTGATCAACTTTTTGTCAGTTTATAAAAATGTTATGAAACTGTCAATCAGCCTAGTTTTATTTTACCTTCCCAGATGCAAGATACATGTACATGTATATGGTAAATTTACCTCCCTTTGTTTTGTTTAGTAATTGCAGCAATGTGATACCAGAGAAACTGATAAGCCTTATTAAGCTGGGTATTTCTCCAAATGTATCAATATTTTGCTTTACTTTTACCTTTAACATATATTAAACCTGTCACTCAATAAAAGTGAAAATCTTACATGAGTCTTGTTTATTATTGAATTTATTAAACGAGCACTCATGGTAGATACATGCTGCATGGCCCATTTTGTCAATAACTTTAACAAATTGCTTTATAAAACAGCATGTAAATAATAAAAGAGCATGAATGCAAGAATTTTTTTATCACATATATCAGAAAAATGGTACATATTCCATGTATTTTTCAAATCATCTCAAATCAGGAACAGTAAAAATCTGGCATACTTGTTTCCATCAGCCACCTTACGAGGTAATGTCTCATAATAACATTATATTACCATGATAAATCATTGTCATTTACATATATATTCTGGCAAGTCAGAAAGTAGCTTTGCATTTTATATACATGAACTGAGTTTTATGAAAAATGCTGATCGGTGACTCAGTAGTGATATTACAATAGATTAAAACATTTTTATATATATGTCCTGGGTTTATAACACTCCTACAATGAACATTATGTGATTAATAATTTATATCTATGTCTTGATAACAAAATTCATATATTACAAGTTGTATTACATCCATACCAACAAAACATAATTGATTCATAAAATCAATTAATATGAACATAAAATAAAATAAAAATCGTTAAACTCTACAAAATATTTGGATCAGTGGTTATTATCAATCCGCAACAGAAATACCATTTAAGATATATACAGTTTCTAAAACTAAATCAATATTAATGGAGAATGTGTGAACTTGAAAAGAGAATGTATGGGAGTGAATGGAGAATGTGAAAGGAGAATGTATGGGAGTGTGAATGGAGAATGTGTGGTAGTGAAAGGAGAATGTGTGGTAGTGAATGCAGTATGTGTGTGAGTGAATGGAGAATGTGCAACAGTGTGAATAAAGAATGTGTTGTAGTGAACAGAGAATGTGTGTGAATGAATGGAGAATGTGTGGTAGTGAATGGAAAATGTGTGGTAGTGAATGGAGAATGTGTGGTAGTGAATGGAAATGTGTGCGAATGGAAAATGTGTGGAAGTGAATGAAGAATAAGTGGGAATGAATGGAGAATGTGTGTGAGTTAATTGAGAATGTGTGGTAGTGAAAGGAGAATGTGAGGAAGTGAATGGAGAATGTGTGGTAGTGAATGGAGAATGTGTGGTAGTGAATGGAGATTGTGTGGTAGTAAATGAAGAATGTATGGGAATGAATGGAGAATGTGTGGTAGTGAATGGAGAATGTGTGGTAGTGAATGGAGAACGTATGGGAGTGAATGGAGAATGTGTGGTAGGGAATGGAGAATGTATGGAAGTGAATGGAGAATGTGTGGTAGTGAATGGAGAATGTGTGGTAGTGAATGGAGAATGTAAGTGAGTGAATAGAGAATGTGTGGGAAAGCGGAGAGGATAAAAACAAGAATGGAGGAGATATATACAGTTATAGTACCATGAATGGGGCTTGAGGATAAAACAGTTAAAGCACAGACACAATTTTAATCTACTAGAGAAGCACCAACAATTAAGTGGAATAATGAACATGTAGAGTCTCTGTTGAACAGAAAACTGACCTTTTCCCCATGTTACATACTAAGACTGAGTATACACCACTCTGAGCTGCCTCATCTGAGTAACACTAATAACACTAGTAAGATACTCTAGTGTGCTGCTTGTGTTCTTATTTAATTGATTCAAGTTATTTGTATTGCAACTCACTAAAAAGTGGACTGATCCAATGGGATAATAGTTAACTATAGGTTAATTGTATAGTGTGAACAATAAAGTAAACAACTCATGTTCTAATGCCCTCAAACATCAACATGCTGTAATTATTTAGACATATACCAAAAAATGGTTAATGAATGATGGACTCTGCCATATGTTGAACATTATCGCAACATCATGTTTCATAGTTATGATATCTCAAATTGATAAAAGAAAATGCTACAAAGGGAGACAAGCAGCACATTGAGAATATTCCCCCCGAAACACAAGTTATTACCCATGATCCTCATTTTCGTCTTCAATAAGAGTGCTTGTAGAAGAAAACACACACATATACACTTATGCATGTAACACACAGTATATAAGTTGCAAGCTGTTTAACGATAAGGTTATATCTCCCTTCTACATCTTAAACAGATATAACAGTATGGCCTATAGTGTATGTTTAACATTCAAGAATTAGGCGTCATGAACTTTTATAACAACATTTTTTATTTTAACTAAAGTTCTGTTTTAAACGACAGTACATTAATTTGCAATAATAAGTAAGAAGCTGCGATTTTTAGGCCTAAATTAAAATATTGTTTGTCTTCCACTTCCTGCTGACCCAAAACAATCCTATTTTTTTTTTATAAAAAAATTCATTCAAAATCAAAATATTCTCGGCCATTACATATCCTTTAAAAGATTCTCTGATTAACAACAAAAAAAAAGATTAAAAAAAATACCAACAAAACTACCCCTAAATGGTATGAGTTGGAAGTGGCAAACAAGCAATTTTTTAAGGGTGACCTCAGAAATTTGAAACTACCTTACCAGGTCTGGAAACCAATAAATATCACGCTTCAACTTTAAAGAAGCAAACAAAGTTATATAGTTTTTCAACCATATTTTTATTACACCATGTAATATTTACATACAATGTTCTTATAATTACTGACTAAGCAGATATCTATACACTTAACTCTTATTTGCCTAAATGACCATAAATATCACAACAGGAAAAAATTCAAGTGTCTTGAAATACTCCTTCAGCCTATATTCTAGTCCTACCAACTTTTTTTCCAGTGGTGAAACAACCCAATATCAACAATTTCAAAGGTTAACTACCACACATGTGTATAAATAAAGAAATTAATTTTATAACGAATATAACTGTTAACATTAAATCCCTAATTTTAACATGAAGGTTGTTAATATCTTGCTAGTAAGCTTTCATTTAAAACCCTGAAATGCATGTTGTTTGTGCTGGCTTGAACAACTGACCTGATGTGGGCTGTCAATCAAACAAGACAATAATCCAATCAGTGATTGATATTGGATGCTACACTGCCATTTTACTCGGACAAGTGAACAGTTTCTAAATAATCACTACATTTACTTGGACAAAAAGTACCATGTGGCCAGTGGATGGACCGTCAGTCCCTCTTGCACAAGGTCAATTAACTCCTTCATAATTTTGTTATGCTTTCTTTATCTGTAACAGTGCTCTAGGTAAGCACTATTTGAGTGTATCTAAGCACTGAAGTTTAAAGTAAGTGGTTAATTAAACGCTGGATAATTTCAGTGTTGATTGGTTTATTTTTTAATAGAAATTTGATTAAAATGTTCATTTTTACCCTTGAAAGGAAAAAAAAAATTGAAGAGTAAAATAGTCATACGATGAAAAGCTTCCATACAGTACTGCTCTAACAACATAATCATGTGTTAACATTTATCTCAAGACACACAAATAGAGTTTAGACAAACTGGCGATAGATATTGAGGGATTTCACAACTAAAGAACACATGGCAATCTTGCTTGACAGTAGAATAATAATAAATAGCATTTTTCATGATAAAGACTGGTATAGATCAATAAAAAAATTACATTTAAAACTATCAACATTTCCATTTATTTAATAGATATATCAAGAATTTATCTTTATAAACGTGCAGGATTTAAATAGTATGAGTTTAAAATTTCATCATTTTCTCTCTCAAAATACCAAAAATGCCATGTGTCCTTTAAAAGATAAACAAGTAAGCTTACATCTTTTTTGATGAAGACCTGCAGGAATATTTTTCATTTATAAAGAAATGTAAGAAGGAATATGATTTTTTTTTTATTGAAAATGGCTACAGCATGTTATACAACTAGAACACATAATAATGAGATATACATGAAGGTTTCAATAATCTTTCATTCAAGATGTAATGGGTTTAACGCCTTTTTCAACACATTTCAGGTTATATATGGCATATCCAGTTTTATTGGTGAAGGGAGACCTCAGACTGAATCTGAGTAGAACCACTGTCCTTCTGTAAGTTACTGGCAAACGTTCTCACATAAAGTTGTTGGAGCAAGCAGGACTCCAACCTGAGACCTTAATGGTGGTCCTGAGACAACACCTTGAACCACGCGGCCACAGAGGACCCCAATTAATGGCTATAAAATTAAATTTTAACAGTTGTATCAAAAACATTTTGTTATTCCTTTATACAACTTAAACATATGAATCCAACCATTTTCAACGCGCATATATAGATATATAGACAATGTAAAAGTAGGTGTTGCTAAATACACTTTGTTTTGGTTTTAAACAATAAAAAATTATACAACCCTTAATTTGACAACTGCATTAATTAGAATCATTTGAGTAATGATATTTACCTGTCATCTTGTTTTGAAGATATATGTTCTGAGAAAGATTCTTGTTTGGATTCAAACCTGTCCATACCCCAGCCTCCATCTTTATTGCTATTCCCCCAGCCGCCTCCAAAAAAGTCATCATTATTACTTTTTCGACTTCTTTCAGATGAGCCAAATGGACTATCATATCTGAAGAGAAGAAATATCCATATTGCTGATACACATGTTATTGATAGATAAAACTCGATATTGCTGATACGCATGTTATTGATAGAGAAGACTTGATATTGCTGATACGCATGTAATTGATAGATAAGACTCGATATTGCTGATATGAATGTAATTGATAGATAAGACTCAATATTGCTGATACGCATGTAATTGATAGATAAGACTCAATATTGCTGATATGCCTGTTATTGAAAGATGAGACTCGGTATTGCTGATATGCCTGTTATTGATAGATAAGACTCAATATTGCTGATACGCATGTTATTGAAAGATCGACTCGATATTGCTGATACCCATGTAATTGATAGGTAAGACTGATATTGCTGATATGCATGTATTTGATGGATAAGACTCAATATTGCTGATACGCCTGTTATTGAAAGATAAGACTCGATATTGCTGATATGCCTGTTATTGAAAGATGAGACTCGATATTGCTGATACGCATGTTATTGAAAGATAACACTCGATATTGCTGATACCCATGTAATTGATAGATAAGACTCGATATTGCTGATATGCCTGTTATTGAAAGATAAGACTCGATATTGCTGATATGCCTGTTATTGAAAGATGAGACTCGATATTGCTGATGTGCATGTTATTGAAAGATCGACTCGATATTGCTGATACCTATGTAATTGATAGGTAAGACTGATATTGCTGATATGCATGTATTTGATAGATAAGACTCAATATTGCTGATACGCCTGTTATTGAAAGATAAGACTCGATATTGCTGATACGCCTGTTATTGAAAGATAAGACTCAATATTGCTGATATGCCTGTTATTGAAAGATAAGACTCGATATTGCTGATATGCCTGTTATTGAAAAATAAGACTCGATATTGCTGATATGCATGTAATTGATAGATAAGAAAAACAGTTAGTAATCATACTATAAAGCTGTAAAACCACCGATGAGGCCATTCTTAAAAAAATTGTTTGCCATGCTCCTGGCTATTCACTCAAAATTGCAGCTACCCAAACCTTTTATTGCCGTTCAAAATGTTGTTTTTTTCATGATTTCTGTCAATTTGTTGTTTCAAACGACTGCAAATTCAAAACCAGACAAAAGACAGCTATTTACCTACCAACATAAAAACTAAGTCAGAGTGCAGAAAATAAACAATATTTTAAGGATGGCCGGATTTTCATTCTTATACTTGAGAGAGAGAGAGAGAGAGAGAGGAGAGAGAGAGAAGAGGGAGAGAGAAGAGAGAGAGATTGCTCCTAATTGAAGAAAGGAAACTTACATTTTATTGTTTGTTAATATCTGCTTATTACTAATAGGAATTTGTCTGTAGACATGAATGCTCCCGCTATTGATTGGAAACCAATTTTTTACTTATAATTTAGTTTAAAAATGGTTATAACTTCTGTAAAATGTGATCAACATTGATAAGTATTTAACTTACATTAACTATTAACTAAATACATAAATACATACTGTAGACTTCTTTGAAGTCTTTTCCTTGGATGCATGAATGAATGGACAGACAAACAGACACAGACAGACAGACAGACAGACAGACAGACAGACAGACAGACAGACAGACAGACAGACAGACAGACAGACAGACAGACAGGGATAACACTTAATGCCACATCATCATTCTAAAAGCATTTGTCATGTTACATCCGAGATTTCAGTGTGTACACGGATGACAAAGTAAAAGTACAGTTCAATAGTAATGTATTCATATCACCCATATCCAAACCTCTTTTTTTATATTCACAATTCAAACATAACTATGCTTTTAACAGGTTTTAAATACATCAATAACATCACAAACTGACCATTTAAAAAAAGAAACAAGGATAATTTGACAACCCTTATACAACTACCTAAAGGATGCCCTTCCTGATTCCAACGGATGTGTCAAACATATAAACTACTGGATGTACAAAATTTAGTTGTTTACAATAACTTAAATTAATACAATCATTAATTACAATAATAAGACTGATTTGTTTACATTTTATTTTGAAAGTCATTGCACCATTTATACGTTTCAAATCATATTTCAAACAAATAACAATAGTGAATACATCATAAAGTGCCATGGCTCCATAAGGCCATAAGGCCATAATAAATTAATTGCTTTTATTTTTTTTAAAAAAAAACATCAAAAATTTTAAAAATAAAAAATAAAATTCTCCCACCCTCTCCGTTTTTAAGAAAAAATTTGGATGATAATCTAGCAATAAATTTATAATGGCCTTATTTAGATTAAGAACAATTAGATGTTGATAACAATTCTCTACTTACTTTGGTGGTCCTGAGGTGAAGCCGCTGCTGTATGAATCCATCTCATCCTCGAAGAAAGACGATTTGTTGTTATGAGATTGCCGTTCATATTTGTCTGCATTAAAGCCACGGTCGTCTATGCCTTCTTGTTCTATAGTGTGCATATCTGTCATGGCCGAATGACTCACACCTCTGTTAAATAGTTCCAAATACAAGTATTATACAGAGATGGCCTTCACTTGATCGCTTCAGACTACACTATCTTAATTTTAATCATGGTAAGCAAATTCATTGAATTTATGTTCCTTGCTAAAAATTATCAAAAGTGAAAGGGGATCCTCCGAAAAAATAACTGGACCCACATGCCGTGGATTGCATCAAAACTACAGGAGGGGTTAGCACAAAATGCTTAAGATGTCCACTTAATGTTGATGATAATCTGCTAGTTTCAATTAATTTGTATCAAAGAACTGTATGTGGGAAGCCTTACAAGTTAAGTTATAACAGCTAAAGGGAAAAGAACTATGTCCATCCATTTTTCTCAAAAAAAGTGGGGACAATAACTTACTGATTTTGATGTTGTTGGCATTTACAATTGTTACTTTATTGGTTGTAATTTTAACACAGACATACCAACATGAAGATTTTTGAAACAATAAATTCAATCATAATTGGCATATATATACCGGTACATGAATTTGACATTTTCTATTAAAACTGAATTTAAACATAATTCAACATACTATAAATGGTAAGTTGTAGCTCATTTTAAAAATTATTAATCAATGACTTCATAAATGCAATAAAAAGTTTCACTTGTAGACAAGAGTTTTTTTTGTTTTGTAAATTATTAATGACAAAATTTGCATCAAATGTCTACGTTGGACACATGTCTAATTCAGATACATTTGTATGTAACATGGGCATGTACATATCGGAATCTATTTATGTGCATATGCAACAGTATATTCCTTTCAAAATTGAATAATCTTTGTTTCAAACAAATTCCTGAATAAAGGCTGCTTACCTGTTTCCAGCAAAGCCCATACCTAGCCTCTCCATCTGCTGTGCCTTCTTTGGGTCTGAATGTTTCAACTTTTCTTCCTGTTTCTTACGCTCCAGACTCATATCTTGGTATGCTAGACGCATGCTAGCCCTGAAACATCAGTATAAATCAATTAAGTTTCATGGCAAATCCATTTTACATGTCAGGACTATGGTACTGGTAAGTACAATTCATCACACTGACTTTTCTCTTCTTGATTCAAATTTAGGTCACGAGTTCGGATCACCAACTAGCACAATCTCTGTGATAATTGATATATAACATAATGTTTTATTTTTAATCATTTCTCACTGCTGATTCAACTGGGTAAGTTATCAGTAACTTGCAGAGGTGGATGTGCCTAAGTAATGGCTAACTTTCAAGGATCCTATGAAAGAATGTTTAGGTTTTAGGTAGTAGTTTTATTCAGTTTAGCACAATTAACCTTTGGTTAGCTCTCCATAAAATTAAAATGATGCTAAATATTGAAATATTTCATCATGTTTACATAGGTTATAAAGTAATAAATCATTTTATTACTAATAATTATGAGAAAGATTTTTTTTAATGAAAACGGTATATTGATACTGTAAAAGCACTGGGTGAAAATTTAACAAATTTTAAATCTTGACTATGTTTGCGAGGTTTTATATTCGTGTAAGATTTGTAAAATATGAATAAACAAAACATAATCCAGAGGCATCCTACTTTTTTCATTTGTAAGTTGGTCTTCGTAAAAATTACAATATATTACAACCGCCACCGTATAATTATATTTTTTGAAATTGGATTGTGTGTCACAGTACAGTAATATTTTTACAGGTAATCAAAGGAATTAAAAAAAACCTGCAATTCAATTTGTATTGTATAGTAATAGCTAAAGTAATTAAAGCAATAACACGTGGATATAAACAATATTATTGAACTATCTTTATGGACTGAGGCATAAATCAGTTAATATATTGAATAAATGTTCTTCATTATAATTGAGAAATTTCTTCTTTGTACCTAAGTCATATACTGCTAGAGCATTTACAGAAAAAAAAAAATATCTGATTGGGCTAAATATGGCCACATTTTATTTGATCTGCTGATAAGATTTAATCTTGATTTGCATTAAAATATTGGGGAGAACTTACTGTAAAAGCAGAAATGCCCTGCAAACATTAAACCCTCACTAAAATTTCTGCTTTTACAGTAAATCATGTATATCTTGTATATGCATAGTTAAATATTAAGAGAATGTTTCCTGCATTAAAGAGTGCACATGCAGCAAGAATACAGATTTCAAGATTCATCAAGACCAGCATAACTTACATTTGTTTTTCCTGTTCCTCGGCAGTTTTGGCTGCCTGTATTTTCTGTGAGGCAGCCAGCGTTTCCTTGTCCTTGTCCTTCTGCTCTGCTAGCGTCTCTATCTCCTTGAAATTTGTCTTCACTTTCTGAGCACCAAAACCACTTTTCTGCAAACAGGCAAAATACAAGAACGATTATGTCATTATATTGACAATCAATCCACTGCCATGGCCATTGGGTTATGACCTTGAGCAAGAGAATTTGTCCATATAATTATGCTCTGTACTGGTTGTAACCAGGAAGATATTCAGCTAGATTTGTATTCCTGGTAAGTTCTTTCACAATGATCAGTGTTTTTTTTCACCATTTTGGGAAGATGACCCATACCCTTGGAATTGGGAATTTTAGCGGCATTTTCATTAACATTGGGAATTTTTTTTGCATTAAATATATTTATATATTTATAAAAAGTGTACACTTGCTTATCAGGCCATTTAATTAAATAATCAATGTCATACTAAATTCAGAATGGGGAAAACTTTCTTTATTTTATCAAGGAAGTATGGCAAGTTTCAATTTACATTTTTGAAGCTTTCAATTGGGAATTTTTACCATTCAATTGGGAAAAAAAGATATTATTTGCCATTGGGAATATGACCCAATAACGGCTATAAAAATGGCCGAAAAAAAAACACTGCAATGGAAGGAAAATAATGATTTAATATAGGTATGAAACCCTAATTTAAGGAGATGAATTCATGTGTTAACTACTCACCCCTTTCTTTGCTCCAGCTTTCTTGGCCCCTATCAGGGACTTTCTTGGTTCTGCCTTAGCCATGGCCTCTGTGGGAGACATACTCAGGGCGTGGTCAACCTTTGGTCCCTCCCCATTAGCTGCAGGCCCTGCCTCCTCTTTCTTGACTAGACTTCCATTCTCTATAGGTATAGGTTCTGAATACAGCTTCTGGTTATCCAACATGGGAATATCTGAGACTGGGTCTGCCTTTGATGAAGGTAAGGAGTCGACATGTTCAGCAAAGAAATCCACTTCCTTGGCCTCGGGGGTTGTAGGATCATGATGGCTGTCTATATGAAGCTAGAAAATAACAAAATATTTTATTTTATGAGATTTACAAGAACTCATGCCATAACATGGATACCATTTTTTATAAATTTAATCACTTTTTTTCAAACAATTGTATTTTTTTCAGTTCATCATCAGGTGAAACAAGTTTTATGGTAACGGATAGACATCACTGCAGTTTACTGAAAAAGTGGGGCTTAATATTAACCCATTACCTCATGAGAAAAGTACTGTTGTACTGTTATAATTTCAGGTCCCGAAACAATGTTTTCTAATCTTCAGTGATGTCAGTAACTTCACACCAGCCTTACAGCAGCAGCAACCTAACCTATCCTAACCTAACCAACCCACCCACCCACCGACAGACCAATGGATGGATTGACTTACAGGGCAAAAACTTTATAAACAGATCAAGGATTCGGGAGCATAAACTGAAAGTACATGTATACATTGTATATATATATTGACTACAATTACATTAAGGGCACCAACTGTAAGTCTTGTAAGTGTTCTTGTCAAGGGAATCGAGTGGTTTTTACTGATGCCTACTGAAGAAAACTGTTAGAAAAAAAAAAAGACTTTTAAATCTGCAGTGGTGTCTTTATGGTAATTTTTTAATTTAAACAAAATTAGAGCATTGAACACTTAATTTATTTACATTTTTATTTAAAAGTTACCACATGCTTTGTAAACAACAACTTGTTAAAGTACCAAATGCGTCATATTTACCACAGTCTATTATATCCTTTTTATTTAAATTTATTTTTATTGTGTCACTATCATTTTTTATTTTTTTTTGCAAAAGGCAAATAAAACTATCCTTGGCTGTCATACATGATTGCACAATAGGGCTGTGCAAAATTTACTACAGTTCATCCCTCGATAAAAACGAGTGTACCTCAAAATCTCCATGCTCAAAATCCCCATGGTTCAAAAATGGCATAGTACTCAAAATCCCCATGGCTAAAATGTCAGGGTATTCAAAATCCCCACGATGGGTACTCAAAATCCCCATGGCAGTAAAGACAGGCTATTCAAAGGTGTTGAGTAGGGGAATTAGTTCAATTATAAAACCAGACGTGTCAAGATGTTTTCTTAGATGTCTGCTGAAAACTTATGTATGTAGGAAAGGGAATATAAGCGAATGAAAAACAAATGAAACAATGAGCAACTTTAATCATTTTAATTCATAAATATGCATTATTCAATTTAACGAGTTTACGAGAACCTTTATTACAAGTAATAAATTACATTTTGAATGAGCAATGATTTTGATTCCAAAATCCATCATACTATATACCCAAAGATGTAACAGTTTGAAATACTGAAACAACTCTTTTTTTTGAAGACTGCAAACTGCAAATTAAAATTAAGCCATGGTACAAACACATTAATTTACATGATTATTTAAAGTAATTATCACAAAAGATCTTAAGTCATTATGCAATCAAAATAATTAACTAATCAAGTTTTTATTTAAAGTAAAAGATCTTAACCAATTATACAACATAATTTAAATAACTGTGACAAACAAAATGCAGACCTGGATCAAAATGTATAATTATATATATACATGTTATTTAACCTCTATACCCTATATAGTCTGAGTGATCATGTCCTGCACCTGTTATTATGGGGATTTTGAACCATGGGGATTTTGAATACCCTAACATTTTAGCCATGGGGATTTTGAGTACTCTAACATTTTAGCCATCGGGATTTTGAGTACTATGCCATTTTTGAACCATGGGGATTTTGAGCATGGGGATTTTGAGCATGGGGATTTTGAGCATGGGGATTTTGAGTGTCTCCCGATAAAAACGGTTTCCACAGGCAACAACATGCATGCACTGGAACCAGTCTTAAATTGTAATCACCTAGAAGGTTTATTGATTATACCCCATAGGTAAGACAAAATTGCATGAATTCAAACCAAACTTGCCAGGTAAACAGAACACGTACAACCTGATCAGATCATATAAGCATCTCCAATATGTTATTGGAGTGGTTTCATGACAACAATTTCAGAACATAATGCTACATTTTATATGATTACTCACCAATTTGTGAAATATCAAATTGTTTAAAATTCATCAATTTACCAGTACTAAGTTTATATATTCATTTATTTATACAACATTCACCATAGTTGAACAATATTGTTGTTTTATATTGGATCCATGACATTTTTTAACTACCATATTTTTTATGGGGGTTAAACTGTTTAATGACATTTCAACATTTCAGATTATAGAATAGCATCGAGTTGTTAGTAGCAGAGGAAGATTTGTTTTTTATATCGTGTTAAGCATTGCATTCAACAATTTATTGGCTATATGGCAATGATATCTACTTGAGGCAGTACTCCAAGCATTGCAACACTGAGGTGTCATGCTGCAGACACATGCAATGGTATCACACCCAGTCACATTATTCTGACACCGGGCTGACCAGACCTAGAACTATTCTCTAAATGCTAAGGGCCAAGCAAGGAAGCGTCTAGTATCACTTTTCCAGTGTTTAGTATGACCTGGCCAGGGATCTGAAACACGAACATCGTTATGCCAGGTGGTTGCTCTACCCCTAGACCACCGCTGCAATTAGGTGAGGAAGATCTCAGAATGAATCTGAGTAAAACTTACGTCCTTACAGTAACAAGCAAACTTTTCCATACATCTTTTGGACCTAGCTTGGCTCAAACCCTATACCTCAGCGGTGAGAGGAAATGATCTTGAGTCAGTGCCTTCAACCATGGAGGACCCAACTTAGGATCATAACTAAAACAAAAGCCATGTTTGACATGGCCAATCCCCACCCCCCACTGAAACAAATTCTTGTACTGTCCACTTCCTGTCAATACTCTCTATCATTGTATGCAGTTTCAAAGCATTGACTTCAGGAACTTTTCAAGGTATGCTTCAAACAAGGGAAAATAACAAAGGGGAATAATTCTGTGAAGACAGATGAAAGAGTTATGCTTCCTGCACTCTGTTATGTTATAACATGTGTGCACCAGTCAATTAGACACCCTGACATAAAACTGAGCACTCATGATCAATTGAATCATTATTATCTTAATTTGAATGAAACTGACCAAATATGCATCCCACTACATTATATTTATTCACCATTGCAATTTGAAAACCAATTTTCTAGATTTAACACATAAATTCACCCCTTTCAAAAACATAGAAATTAACAAGCAAAAAGCCTGATACCAGAGCAATAAAAAAGCCAACAAAATATAATTGTGAAATAGAAGTCAAAGCAAGAAAAAATTGTCAAACTCCTTTTACCATAGAGATTATACAAATTTATGTTATCATTTTTAATGGTACTTAAAACAGAGATATATTTATTTTTCTATTGTGCCACTCTGAAGATGGATTTGATTCCCAATACTCAGGATGAAATTTCTACACATTTTGCAGGAGAATCAGACTATACAAAAACATACTGTGAAATCATTTATTTTATTTTCTTGGGTATTAAATTTCGTGGTTTCCACTTCAAAGACATATTCGTGGGGACTTAAATTCGTTAAAAACCAATTTAAAAAAAAAAGTATTTTTTTTACACTTTCGACACAGCATAGTGCGTTCCAGTTGTTAACCTTTGCTGTAATTCTCACGTCTCGCATCAGGGTTTATCGCACCCTGCTGTGCCAATAAGAGTTGACACATGCCAATTAGTACCCTAATATACAAGTCCGATATAGAACTAATTGTTATGCAAACAGCAGGTGAGGAAAGGAGAAGAATGACATCTAATCCTGAAAGGGTTTCAGAACCCAGGCCCGGTGTAAATAACAAAAGTGCCACGTCACGTGACTGTAAAAATGGACAGTAAACTAATGTGCTGTGTCTTTTAAGAGATTTGTTTGTTTTATTCATTAAAAATTTATCACCATATATTTAATCATAAAATGAAAAAAGAAGATATTACTTCACTTGAAACTTGTGTTTTAATTTTCTTTGTATGCAAGCATACTGTCCTTTTACAAAGTTTTACACTTTTTTTACAATGTTTACCGTAGGCTTATACATCACATTGTTTCCACTCGATAGCATTTAACTGTAAGGTGACGGTCTATTATTAGCAACTCTGACATTTGATTGAAGTAGAGTAAATTATAACACATCTCGCTACACACACACGTCTATGAATTAAAGATGATATGTGTAATAAATTTTTTTTGCACTATTGACAAAATCATCAAGTAAATATTGATGCAATATGATGAAAGAAAATATATAAATAAAGGATGGATTATTAACCACAATGCGATGCACGTAGGCATATGAAAAGAGAAGTAATTTATATTGACAGCATTACATTATTGCGTAAACTAAGTTCGTGGGTATTCGATTTTGTTGTCTAGGCTTCCCACAAAATCCACGAAATATGTACCCACTAAAATTAATGATTTCACAGTACAACAAATTATGCTGTCCCTTAGAAACTATCTGAGAGAGATATACAATGTATGTAAATGTAGATTTTTAAAAAATTACATGCCTTATGATAATAATTAAGTCAAAAAATGGAATTCACATGGCAACTGGTCTGGACTGTCAATATGTTTTAGGTATAAATATTTAACAAATATAACATGTTATTGAGCTCAATATGCAAGTATGTGGATGGCCCAGTCTGTAAACTTG
The DNA here is from genome assembly GCA_029582155.1 of Panopea generosa. Classification (NCBI taxonomy): domain Eukaryota; kingdom Metazoa; phylum Mollusca; class Bivalvia; order Adapedonta; family Hiatellidae; genus Panopea; species Panopea generosa. The sequence continues at coordinate 24,570,379 of CM055898.1, forward strand.
CATTTGAATCAAATGTTGTTGTTGTTGTATGGTGTTTCAACAAGTTTTCAGTCATATTGCAAAGGTGTCAGCTTGAGACAGTATTCTGAGCGCTGTCACACTGGAGTATCATGACGCAGACACATGGTATGATACCCAACCCAGTCACATTATACTGACACCGGGCCAACCTAGAACTTTCCTCTAAATGCTGAGCGTTGGGCGAAGAAGCTTATAGTACAATTTTTATAGTCTTTGTTATGACCCACATTTGGATCAAAGCACCATGTAATATAAAAAAATTGTTAAATATTGTCAATACTCCAAGGTATGTCAGAGAAATATAAAATTTAATACATTATTCGTTAAAAGTCTGTTTAATTAACCGAATTCTATTTTTAGAAAAAGAATTTCACTGGAACATTGTTTCCTATTTTTTTGAATGGCTTATAAAAATAAAATTAAAATTAATACACGCATTTGATACAGCCATTAAATTTTTTTGAGAAAACTAGAAAAAAAAAAAAATATGTAACTATTCTATTTCAATTTAAAGTCTCATCAAATGTCCGAAGTGCACACTTTTCGATAGCCAAAAATGATTGTAATTAAATGTGTTTATAGAATTGCTTAAACAATTCCCGTAGACCACATTGTGACTGTTTTTAAACAAGATTTGTCACAGGACAACAAAGCTCGCCTCTGGGTGTCTTAAGTCCAAAAAGACCGCGGTGTGGTCTAGTGGTAGAGCATCCGCCTTGCATGTGGAAGGTCGTGGGTTCAATCCCCAGCCGGGTCATACCAAAGACTTTAAAAATGGTACTAGAAGCTTCCTCGCTTGATGCTCAGCATTTAGAGGAGAGTTCTAGGTCTGGTCGACCCGGTGTCAGTATAATGTGACTGGGTGGGGTATCATACCATGTTATTAAAAAAGTAATTTTATTTTTAATTTTATGTGAACGATTTATTGCAATAAATTAGCTCATGGGTTCCAGTTCATTAATACTCTGAGGGGAATAAAGGGGATGCTCTAAAAAATTATCTAACATAAGCGGCTACTTGATTTTTAACAGTATGCCCTACAGTTCCCCATAGTATGTTCTCTCTGAAGTGAATTGATCATATATTACCGACTGTCACGTTTCCGAACAAGCTTCATAACTCCTTGTTTTCTGCCAAAGGTGCTTAGCCAAAAGGGACAAACATTAATTTGTAAACACAACCCTTTCTTAAATATGTACTTTATATTTATTTTTCATTTGCAAAATCTCTCAGTGATCAAATAAACATGTATTCTATCATCTGGAAGAGTAAAACTGATTTAATTTAAAACTAAAAAACGACCGTTTTGGAGGTTTGATGAGTTTAAATAAAATGAACCGAAATTCTGACTAATAAGTCTTGTGTACTACAACGTAAAAGGAGCCTGAAAGAACAAATCTCCCACAGCAGCTGACCTTTCCACTGGAGTCTAATCGGGTTTTTATAGAAATCTGTATAATAAACAATGATATTTTCTTGACACTCTTTCTACGAACCAAAATTAGCCAAATAATATTTGTTATTTTTTAAAATCATGAAAGATCTAGCATAACCATGCAATGTCTGAAATTCTCTTAAATCATGGAATTTGTCAAAGCTAAATACTAATTAAAACTCTAAAGCTAAAGAGTAGATATAAGTCTCTTATTTATAATTCAATTATCATATGCTTATAGTCAATAATAGCTCGAATTCATAAATGTCAAAATTGAATTCTTTCTTTTTTATTGAAATTAAAGCTATTAATCTTATTTGTCCTGAAAGATTTACTATGTGTCCAACTTCAATGACAACTGAAACTGAAGAAACTTTTACTTAGCCATGGTTATATAATACTAAATATATATATATATATACAAGTACTACGACAATATGATTGTACATGCAGACTGAATCAAAGCATTACATTTTTTATTCATAACAGTTCTTAAGTGAAAAGATAGTGAAAGAGTACAAAGGAAATAATTTAGAATATTTTTTCACTTAGATAAAATATTTTCCCATTCTTATTAAGTTCTCTGATTTAGCCAAATTGGTGAAAACAACAATTAAAATATAAAAACTAAAACTACTGGAAGTGATATAAAAGTTCTGTGGACATTATCGTTTGATTTTGTATAGGAAAGGGAGGCAATAGACAAGTTTACAATAATGTGAAGAGACAGCGCTAGTTTTGAAAAATTCGGTAAGAATGAATCCTTTTCCATTAAACCAAGATCAAAGCATGGAGACAAACCTTTGAACCATGGAGTCGCATGGCATGTGTGGCGAGAGAATGCATTTTATCTTTATACATGTTTGCTGCGCGACTGTGATATTTTTGCTGGGCATCTTTTGTTGTACAACCATGCTGACGGAAAAATCCAATCTGAAAGAAAATCAAAATGAGTCCTTAATGCACAATGTGTAGGCAACTTGATTTTCATCCTATATTTTGTGTTCAACAAAAAATCCACATTTATATATAATTCTTTGCAATAAAGAATGACTAATACAAGCCATGTTAAATAACAGGGGTTAAAAATAGTGCATGTCCAAGGTCTGGGATCTTTGCTTTTCGCTGTTGGACCCTTGTAATATAACTTGAGCCAGGTTTGATGGATCTTTCTAAATTATATATTAATGCCCATGTTACGTTACTAGCTGTATTGATGTCATTTCAAAGGAGAATGGAACATATCAAAAATGAATTACACAATCCAAATTTATCAGTAAAGTTCAGACCTTTCTAAAAATTCTTGAGGACCTTTAAAAAATGTTGATTAAAGATTCGGGACCAGCCACTTACATCCACTACTTTAAGCATACATAAATATAAAGTATATTATACTGTAAGGTACCACTGACCCAAAACAGGAAAAGAAACTAACAACACCAATTTTGATCTATCAACATCACGATTTATTCTGGCACTTAGATCTAATAATTCTTTGTTTTATTTTTATTTGCTATCTGTCAGGTGGACACAAGCTACTTAAATTTTTGTTAATTATAAATAATGATCTATCTGCAAGATCTCAAAGATTTATTTAGTAAATATAGATCTAACTCTGAAGATTCATAAACTCCCGTTAACAGGAGTTTTGTTGATAGCAAACAGCTGGTTGCCCTTTTTGCTTACATGGAAAGTCCAAGCTTTCATTTATAACCTCTCGAAAATGTCCACCTGCTATACTACCAATGGCTGAGGACTCGGAGGGTCCGGCAGCTGCGCTAACCAATCAGAACAGGCACAATTCACGGACAATCAATCGCTTTCGAGACCAGTGAACTGTGCAAGTCTGAGCACCTGTTCACCAGACCTGTCAAAAATCCACAGCCCTTGATACACAACTAAAGTTAACATGTAACGTAAGTTAAAATACACAATATTGCATTTAGTATAAACTTTCAGCAGTTTCATCTTAACAAGAATATAATATACCCGGTAGGTTTATGAAAGGTCTGCTTGAAAGTTACCATAAAGTGAGACTGGTTCAAATGATCACAGTGACCTCTGAACCACATTTTGTTTATCAAATCTCTTTATATACATATGTTATCTTCCTACAATAGTTTTAAACAAGAAATGTCACTGTTAAGTGTCCCATGCCCCCAAACATGTCATGATGTTATGTTGATCATTTGTAGCAAGTATCATTAAAATTCATCTATGCATGACAAAGTTACAGGCCAGAAACGAAATCTCACATAAACTCAAAGTGTTGTCAAACAAACTCAAATTGTAACCTTGACCTTTGAGGTACGGGTGTGGGTCTTACTCGCGACACGTCATCATGTTCTGTTGAAATTTGTTGCAAGTATCAACAAAATCCATCTATGCATGACAAAGTTACAGGCCGGAAACGAAATACCGGACGGAAGGACAGACGCTGCGATTACTATATGCCACCCAAAAAATTTTAATACTCATCAACTGGTATGACAATAGACAATTGAATAGGAATAAAATAACTTGCTGATACTTATAACAACAACAAATATGGCCGACAACTGTCAACTGAGAGTTTTACTCCTGAATACATATTAATTAAACTGTTTAATATTGACCTTTAGTATACTAAGAAGTGTTTTAACTATTCATTAGGTGAGTATATTATATTGACTTTAATTTATCATTGCAAGTTATTGTATTAAATTAGTTACAATACTTACAGCATTAGCGTTACCCCCAACCTGCATTGCACGTAACTGTAACCAAGTCCAGCTTGTATCTAACTGCGTGGAACGTATGAAAGTCACATGTACACCAAGCGACCTGTGCACAGCCGAACAGTCTATGCATAAAAATACTCCATAGGTTACACTGGCCCATGTTGGATTATTACTCCCGCAGTCAAAGCATTGCTGAAATGAAATATTAGACAATAGTTTATCCAGCTGAAAATTCCAACACTAATGGTTACATAGACCTCAGGTCTATAACACTGCTAAATAACCGAAATTGAAATTTGAAGAATTTTTGTGTGTTTTTGAGCATATTAGATTGTTGCAAATACACTCAAAAGGCAACCTAAAGGGTCACATTTATATAAACTTAATTTATGACCTGTAAATTACATACATGTATCATAGCTGTGTAATCTCATGTAACAAGACATAAGTTTTCATTAGAATTTTAGTATAAGAATCCTGAAACAACTCAATTGCTGTAAATGAGGTCACTAATAATACATGCTTTTCTTGAATTAAAGTGTTACAAAAATGATTCATAATTATGTCAAAGATGTGTGTAAAGCATGACTGTGATCAGTATTGTGCTCAAAATAACTAGGGAAATATGTGACCCCTTGTAATAGTCCATTTGTTGGGTATTATAAGAAGCAGGTAATTATTGGGAAATATTTGTTATTTGGTGGTATTACAGGGATTCAGCTGTTATTGGGGAATTACAGAGATTTTGTACCACTATAATTTGTTCCAGATTGAGAGGTTTTGTAGCGGTATGAAACAACCAACAACCTTATTGGGAGGTATTATAATTTTGAGGTGGTTACTGAGCCAGAGGTTTTATTACTTGGTTATTTGTTGTAAAGAGTTAAGTTTTATTGGGATGTGGTTACTTTCTATAGTATTGGGAGTTGGTTGTTACAGGGAACAGTTTGCAATGGGAGGATGATTGTAATTATTGCAATGTTGTTATTCCCCAACAAACACTGCTATAATCTGGCTATTTTGGGTAACTTCCTCACTTCTACAGTGCAGTTAAAACATTCATATGGTAAGTGCTGGGCACTCTAGCTCCCCCATGTCCTGGACTTTGGGAGCTGGGGTGGCAAAATGACATGACCATAATGAATAATATTTCTTGTATTTTTCAAATTATACAAATTAACACATGCTTAATTCATTAGTGTATTTCGATAACGTACGAAAATAAAGTTATCTACAATATTTGTTTTAAACAATAAATTGAACTTTAGAGAACTCCGCTGTTGATTTTTTTTTCAGTGCCATGTCACTATGTGCAACGGAACGAGATATTAACACCAGACACCGGTTCGCATATTTCAGGCTACTTGTTACTGAAAACGCAACTTAATTAACATGTGGCACTTCTAGACTGTAAATATTTCTAACAGGTACGAAAACAATAAATAAATCATACTTTGTTTGTCGGAATTGACCGCAAACGCTTAAAAATTGCCTGAATATCAGTTTTTGACGGACCATCAGCCATTTTGGTGACGTTTTTCTAAAGTCACATGACCTGTTGTGATAAATACGACGCGAATGTAAAAAAGCATATATATCGTCGTCGTCATCCTGGAAACTGCAACACATTTACATATAGCTCTACAATCAATTTCTGACTAATACTTGGGAGCGGTGATCTACAGCAGCTACTTAGGCAGTTTTTTATTTTATAAAAAAATCGTGATTGAGCGTTTGCTAGTTTAAACATTTGGGTGACCCTTGCTCGCGAAGTCGTGACCATTAAGTACATATCTGGCTGCTGCCCTCTGTATTCTGTATACTTTGAATGTTTATGTCTTTTTGCTAGCATATATTGCACAAATGAACTAGCAGTATTCTTTTTTGTGGTCTAACAGAGGCGTAATACGCTGTGTCTTTTACTTTTTAACACTATTGTGACGATGAGATTGTACCATGTTCTAACATTTCAACTCCGACAAAACATTGGCAATTGAATATATAGCCAGTTAAAGACTTGTTCCAATATCTAGATGATACATTATTGGTCAATGTGAATTACTGTTTCGCCAACCTAGACCGTGTCGTCTACCTTAATTTATTAAGTGAGCTATAAATGGTTTCGTCTACCCTATTTTACATATTGGGATATAGGTAATTACGTCTACATTATTATAATTAACATTGTCACACCTGGTTAATAAAAAAAACATATTGAATATTTTATAACTTGTTTCTTTTCAATGACATGCTTGACTAATCCTCATCTATCCACAGTTGTCACACTCGCTGTTTATTGGATTATCACTCCTGATTAGTTGGCATGCCACAAAACACTATACTTAATTAAGGTTGACAAAACTACTACCTGTTTTCAACACAAAATTAAGTTAGACGAACCGGAAGGTTGGCGAAACCACCGTCATCCGTCAAAGTCCCTTGATGAACACATGCAGTGACTCAGTCATATGTTTATATGTCTGATAAAAACAAGAAAAATACATTTGTTATGGACCTAGAGAAAGCTTCTGATACTACCACTCATGACATATTGAAATCAAGTTATTTCAATCATGGCATTGCAGGAAATACGTTGAAATGGATCATCTCTTTCTTTGTTACTCCAGCAGGAATGTTAGGTGGCAGAGACATGAAAAAGGTCACTGGTAGTAGTAATTCGGGCAAAGGTAGACTCAGATGTACCTCAGGGTACAGTTTTAGGGCCCTGTTCTTCCTAAAGAATATTTGAGATTTCCAGCACAAAATACCTTTCCAAGAGCTATGACATTCGGATGAATTTTAAAAAAAAAACGACCAAGGACATATATCTACAAACAGACTTAAAAAACATGTGAAATGTAGAATATGGACTAAATCACTTACAAAACATAAAACATGTTATCACGATGTAAGTCGTAGTTTCCGAGGCTCTTAAAATGGCGAAGTTTTGTTACATGATACATGGAGAATACTGAAAGCACTACAGAGTGAAGTAATAGCAACAGCACATGAAAAAAATCAAAACAGTGTCCCAGGGACTTATATCAAAAGGCTAAATTATACTTTCCAATTATAGAAAAAATAGTAGTGGAAACATGCAAAAGTTGCATATAATACCAAACAGGCAACTTCTATAATTAAGTCACTGACTATACCAGCACCATTGGTTGTTTTACAATCTGCTCAACCAGAGTCACGCTACTGACCATACCAGCACCATTGATTGGCTTACAATCTGCTCAACCAAGGACACGCAACTCCTGTAATTAAGCCACTGACCATACCAGCACCATTGGGTGTTTTACAATCTGCTCAACCAAAGACACGCTACTCCTGTAATTAAGCCACTGACCATACCAGCACCATTGATTGTTTTACAATCTGCTCAACCAAAGACACGCTACTCCTGTAATTAGGCCACTGACCATACCAGCACCATTGGTTGTTTTACAATCTGCTCAACCAGAGACACGCTACTCCTGTAATAAAGCTACTGACCATACCAGCAACATTGATTGTTTTACAATCTGCTCAACCAGAGACACGCTACTCCTGTCATTAAGCCACTGACCATACCAGCACCATTGATTGTTTTACAATCTGCTCAACCAGAGACACGCTACTCCTGTAATTAAGCCACTGACCATACCAGCACCATTGATTGTTTTACAATCTGCTCAACCAGAGACACGCTACTCCTGTAATTAAGCCACTGACCATACCAGCACCATTGATTGTTTTACAATCTGCTCAACCAGAGACACGCAACTCTTGTAATTAAGCCACTGACCATACCAGCACCATTGATTGTTTTACAATCTGCTCAACCAGAGACACGCTACTCCTGTCATTAAGCCACTGACCATACCAGCACCATTGATTGTTTTACAATCTGCTCAACCAGAGACACGCAACTCCTGTAATTAAGCCACTGACCATACCAGCACCATTGATTGTTTTACAATCTGCTCAACCAGAGACACGCTACTCCTGTAATTAAGCCACTGACCATACCAGCACCATTGATTGTTTTACAATCTGCTCAACCAGAGACACGCAACTCTTGTAATTAAGCCACTGACCATACCAGCACCATTGATTGTTTTACAATCTGCTCAACCAGAGACACGCTACTCTTGTCATTAAGCCACTGACCATACCAGCACCATTGATTGTTTTACAATCTGCTCAACCAGAGACACGCAACTCCTGTAATTAAGCCACTGACCATACCAGCACCATTGGTTATTTTACAATCTGCTCAACCAGAGACACGCAACTTCTGTAATTAAGCCAATGACCATACCAGCACCATTGGTTGTTTTACAATCTGCTCAACCAGAGACACGCAACTCCTGTAATTAAGCCACTGACCATACCAGTACCATTGGTTGTTTTACAATCTGCTCAACCAGAGACACGCTACTCCTGTAATTAAGCCACTGACAATACCAGCACCATTGGTTGTTTTACAATCTGCTCAATCAGACACACGCAACTCCTGTAATTAAGCCACTGACCATACCAGCACCATTGGTTGTTTTACAATCTGCTCAACCAGACACACGTAACTCCTGTAATTAAGCCACTGACCATACCAGCACCATTGATTGTGTTACAATCTGCTCAACCAGAGACACGCTACTCCTGTAATTAAGCCACTGACCATACCAGCACCATTGCTTGTTTTACAATCTGCTCAACCAGGGACACGCAACTCCTGTAATTAAGCCACTGACCATACCACCACCATTGGTTGTTTTACAATCTGCTCAACCAGAGACACGCTACTCCTGTAATTAAGCCACTGACCATACCAGCACCATTGGTTGTTTTACAATCTGCTCAACCAGAGACACGCTACTCCTGTAATTAAGCCACTGACCATACCAGCACCATTGGTTGTTTTACAATCTGCTCAACCAGAGACACGCAACTCCTGTCATTAAGCCACTGACCATACCAGCACCATTGGTTGTTTTACAATCTGCTCTACCAGAGACACGCTACTCCTGTAATTAAGCCAATGACCATACCAGCACCATTGGTTGTTTTACAATCTGCTCAACCAGAGACACGCAACTCCTGTAATTAAGCCACTGACCATACCAGCACCATTGGTTGTTTTACAATCTGCTCAACCAGAGACACGCTACTCCTGTAATGAAGCCACTGACCATACCAGCACCATTGGTTGTTTTACAATCTGCTCAACCAGAGACACGCAACTCCTGTAATTAAGCCACTGACCATACCAGCACCATTGGTTGCTTTACAATCTGCTCAACCAGAGACACACTACTCTTGTAATTAAGCCACTGACCATACCAGCACCATTGGTTGTTTTACAATCTGCTCAACCAGAGATACGCAACTCCTGTAATTAAGCCACTGACCATACCAGCACCATTGGTTGTTTTACAATCTGCTCAACCAGAGACACTCTACTTCTGTAATTAAGCCACTGGCCATACCAGCACCATTGGTTGTTTTACAATCTGCTCAACCAGAGACACGCTACTCCTGTAATTAAGCCACTGGCCATACCAGCACCATTGATTGTTTTACAATCTGCTCAACCAGACACACGGAACTCCTGTAATTAAGCCACTGACCATACCAGCACCATTGATTGTTTTACAATCTGCTCAACCAGAGACACGCTACTCCTGTAATAAAGCCACTGACCATAACAGCACCATTGATTGTTTTACAATCTGCTCAACCAGAGACACGCAACTCCTGTAATTAAGCCACTGGTCATACCAGCACCATTGATTGTTTTACAATCTGCTCAACCAGAGACACGCAACTCCTGTTATTAAGCCACTGACCATACCAGCACCATTGGTTGTTTTACAATCTGCTCAACCGGAGACACGCTACTCCTGTAATTAAGCCATTGACCATACCAGCACCTTTGATTGTTTTACAATCTGCTCAATCAGAGACACGCTTCTCCTGTAATAAAGCCACTGACCTTACCAGCACCATTGGTTGTTTTACAATCTACTTTACCAGAGACACGCAACTCCTGTAATTAAGCCACTGACCATACCAGCACCATTGATTGTTTTACAATCTGCTCAACCAGAGACACGCAACTCCTGTAATTAAGCCACTGACCATACCAGCACCATTGGTTGTTTTACAATTACTCAACCAGAGACACGCAACTCCTGTAATTAAGCCACTGACTATACCAGCACCATGATTGCTTTTTATACAAAATTCGCTGAAATGTGGAGACGAAGGTGCTATTCAGACTTATTCCAAGAAGGTTAATTATATATAGTATAATATTTATGGACTCAATCTATGAGCGCTCACTTTATGCTCACTTTTTTCTGTTGTTAAATTACTTGTCCATGTTAATTGACCATGCTTGTCAAAAGGAACTACAGTAGTATCAATGGAGATAACTGTGATAAATTAGCTTGCAGCATCGCAAAAATGTTGAATGGTGACTTTGGAAGTATAGTCACTACCCTCCTAAATGAACCAAATTCAGTAAAAAAAATAGTCTCCCTGACTGTCCGCATGTTAATTGTAGTAATTTTCTACAAAATGAATACAGAATAGCTGTGCTATTGCGGAATACAAGTATAAATACTTTCAAAACTTTATCTGAGGTGTCACAAAGTCTTGTCAGAAGTATTTTTATGACACTCGCAGCTGGTCATATTGCTTTTTCATAAAATTGGTTCAACGTTATAGACAGTACATGTATAAAAGCAAAATCAGATAAAAGTGTCCATTTAATTGTGGATTTATATATTCATGTCAAGCATATTTATGGAAGATAGCAAAACATGTATTTTAACGGGGGTCAAAATGCTGCATAAGGAGTCATTTTACTTCAGTTGAGGTAGTCATAATATGATGACCGGGAAGTCATTATACTATATAAAATATTGACCGGGGGTCAAAATACTTCCTTACACCGGTGCACGCGTTCTCCACCATACAAACGCAGTATGTAGCTCGGGGAAGATCTGATTTCTTCGCAATCTGTTTAATGCCGATTGTAATTAGATTCATATATTGAGCATATAACAGACATTCTGCGTTCACAAAGCTAATATATTAGTGTTGATTAACATAGTAAATCTCCCCCAAAACGGGATTACTTACAAAAACCCTTTACCTGTTATTTTATTATTTATTATATCAAGGAATTATATAGAAGTCCTTGATTAAATCGACCATCTGTAACAGTGTATACGGATGGTAATGTGGGGGCCATATTGGTAGATTACTTCGGCTGGTTGGTTTTCAGGTCATTATGTACTAAAACTATAATATATGTTATGTGTTTGTTTGTATGTATGTTGCTTAGCGTCGCTTTCGATATTTTTCCTGGTTATATCGCGACGGTGTCTACTTGAGACAAGGTTGCGAAATTTCTCGTCACTGCGACATCAACGTTAAATGTCGCACCGACGCTAAATGTCGCAACCAACGCTAAATCATCGCAAAACCATCTGCCGTTATATGTCGTACCTTAAACACTAAATGTCGCAAGATGATTGTCACCGGTATATGTCGTTAAACTTTTATAGCATATTTCAAGATTTTTCATTTTTTTTTAAAAATTGCTGTACGGATTTTAAAAAATACGTACGTGCGTATCTGCGTATCGCGATTGACGGGCCTGGTGATTGTTCGGAAAATGGCTGGACAGAGAATTATCTTACACGTGGTTGAAAGATGTTTTCATCCTTTCTATGGATCTACGCTGTGTTAAATAAACGTGGTGCTATTTGTTGACGGTCATTCCACCCATTTGGATTCGATAGTCAGCTCTGTAAACATCGCAATATTTTACAGTATTGCTTTCTTGAACATGCTTGCCATCTTATCCAATCGTGTGATTTTTAGTATGCTGAAAGAGACATGGCGAAAAACAGTATGCGATTATCAAAAAGCAGTTTAGTGTAATATCCGTCAGGCATAGGAAATAAACTTCAACAATTGACGTGGCCATAAAGGGATTCAGATTGCAATAGTTCCCCAAAATTATTTCCCCAAATCTCTCAAATAAGCACTTTGATCCCTGGATCCCTGGAAGTAATTGCCAATGTTCCCAAGATCTCTAAAACTAATTGGCCATGTTCCCCAGATCTCCAAAACCACTGGAAGGACCTCACTAAACCCCAACTAATTCCGCCGGTAACTGACGAGTCCAATTTTTGTATAGGTTGGAGCAATTAGATATACTGTTTCCATTTTTCTCTGTATCTGTATCTGTATAGTACGTAGAAGATCCCAATACTGGTATATAACTACGGGAAGTGTGCGCGCGTAGTAGCATTTCAGGAGGCTAGTCTTAAAGGCCCCAACTGTCTTGGCGCTTGTAGTGCTCTCCTCTAGATGGTTCCACTTAACCACAATTCTCACAAAGAAAGAGTTCTTAAATTGTTCGGCACTTTGTATTACGAAACAGTTCGAATGATTGTTAATTTGGTTTTCTAAAATGTTTGTTGTTTCAAAGATTGGAAATGTAACCGGTTTAACCTTACGCTTAGGTTTCTGCCTGACTAGAAAATCACAAGTGTCCACAGCCGAAACCATACCCCTCACGATCTTTAACAGGTAGGTCAGCCTATTGAACTCACGGCGCTGTTGGAGAGTTGGTAGGTCGAGCTCTTGCAGCATGCTGGTTACGCAGCTCTCATCCCGTGACTTGTAGTCCTTCTTAATGGTGCGTGCTGCTCGTTGCTGTATTTTCTCGATGGTGCTAATGTCTTTAGAGAGGTAGAGGTCCACGATAGAGGATCCGTACTCCAATGTTGAGCGGACGAGGGATATGTAGGCTAACTTCCTGCATTCTTGAGGGCAGTTTCTGAGGTTGCGACGTAGGAAGCCTAGGGTGGAGTTTGCTCTCTTGCAGATGTTCGATATATGAACGCCCCAGTGTAGGTCTTCGGCTATGGTGACTCCAAGGTAAGGATTACAGTGTACTTGTTGTAGAAAGGTGTTGTTTAGTTGATAGGAGTGAGAATACTTGTTTCGGATACTAAGGATATAACACTTCGTCGCTTTAAAACGCATACCCCGTGTGGTGACCCATTTTTCAAGTTCTAGTAGGTCATTTTGGAGTAAGGCGTGATCCTTGGCTGATCGGATGTTTCGGTATAGGAGACGATCGCCGGCAAAAAGGCGTACTTGGGAGGTTACCGACTCCGGAAGGTCATTGATGTGGCACAGGAAGAGAAGTGGGCCCAACACTGTGCCTTGTGGGACACTGGAACCTACCCTGACGCTCTTGGAAACATCCATCATCCGTTCTGTTAAGAAAGACGAGAGCCAGTCATTGAGTTCACCTCGGATGCCATAGCAGTCTAGTTTGTGAAGAAGTTTGTTGTGGGGGACAGTGTCGAATGCTTTACTGAAGTCGAGTATAGCCACATCTAGTTGCTGTTTCTTGTCAAAGGGTTTGAGAAGAACGTGAAGGGTTACTAGTAGTTGGGATTCGGTTGAGAAGCCAGAATGAAAGTCATGGTTAAGGTTAGTAAGAATGTTGCATGGTCCGGAGGTGAGTGAGACTGGACGGTAGTTTTCTGCAAGGTGTCTATCGTCTTTCTTGAATAATGGAGAGATGAAAGCATTACGCCAGTCAGATGGAAGTTTGCCTGTATCTATAGAGTGTTGGTAGATATCGCGTAGGCCGAGGGATAGTTCTTCGGCGCAAGTCTTTAGGACTATGTAAGGGATGCAGTCTGGGTCAATTGCATTAGCAGTGTTGAGGTTCTCAAGTTGTTTTTGCACTCCTTTAATACTGATGTGGAGATGATGAATGGTTGGAAGTTTTTTCTTAGTGTTGACTGTTGGCTTTGAGGGGTCATTTTCTTTGGTAAAGACAGACTGGAACTGTCTACTAGGATGTCAGCTTTTGCTGTGGCGTCAGTAATTAGATTTTCTTTTTGTTTTAGTGGTGCTATGCCGATGTTGTTTTGTTTTTTTGATTTTACGTATTTCCAGAAAAGTTTTGAGTTGTTGACCTGAAGTCCTTCTTCAGTTCTTCGGTCCTTTGTTGACGTGGTTCCATTCTGCAGCTCTAAACTGTCGCTTGCATTCTTTCTGATAGTGCCTTATTTTGACTAGCTATTATATGTTCTGGCATGCTTGTATAGGCGGGATTTCTTCTACAAAGTACTGCGTAGCTTGTGGTTCACCCAGGGTAGCGACTGTTTATTTGTACAGGTCTTGGATAGTGTGTGTTTGTTGATGGAAGCTAGCAGTTCTATTTTGAATAGAGTACATAGTTCTTCGAAGTCCGATGTAGGTACTTGTTTGGTGTTTATGTTCGAAGAGATGTTTTTGCTGTCAGCTCTGATGGCATCCCAATTTGCCTTTGAGAATTGGTAGATTTTACGTGGTTTTTGGTTGCTGTATACCGGGCGGATGTCTGAGTCGACGTCGACCATGGAGTGACCAGAGATTCCAGGGGCATTGACTGATAACTTGAGTAGTGACGGGTTAGTAGTAAATACTAGATCCAGTAGGTTTTCGTTCCTTGTGGGTTCCTCATGGATTTGTGTCAGGTTAAATTCATTCAAGATGTCAACAAGGTGTTGTTGAATATTCCTGTCCTGGACGTTAGGTGAACTGGAGAAGGAGAGAGTTTCCCAGTTGATGTCGGAGCAGTTGAAGTCGCCACATAAGATTAGATGTTTTGGTTTGGTTGAGTTAAGTAGTTTCAGTGATTCTACAAGTTGATCAAGATCATTGAAATTCCTTTTAGGCATATAAAAACAACCGACGTAGACAAGCTTTTTAGACTTTAGTGTGAATTTTGCGTATTTTATCTCGCAGTTAGTAATAAAGTTTTTATTTTTTATTTACTTTGTCTTTTTGCATCATTTAATCTTTTGGTGTTAAATTATAATAGATCTAGTGTTTTTTATGTTATAGTTAAAATTACTAGATCAATTAAAACTTGAATCTAGTGACTATAATTATAACGTTGATTTACCTCCGATATGGAAATCGCAAACACCCACAATCATTTCCGACCAGGTGACTGCTGGGACCATTACTCCCGGCAATTTTTAATTTGAATTTATTTGGGAGAGTCGACTAACAATGCAAAAAGTAATGTATATTTTCTATCTATATCAAGTGGGGTCCAATGGTGGATTTCACCAGTAAATTGATCTAACAATGCAGAAAGTAATGTATTTTTTCTATACCAAGTGGGGTCCAATGGCGGATTTCACCAGTAAATTAATCTAACAATGCAGAAAGTAATGTATTTTTTCTATATCAAATGGGGTCCAATGGTGGATTTCATCAGTAAATTGATCTAACAATGCAGAAAGTGATATATTTTTCTATATCAAGTGAGGTCCAGTGGCGGATTGCACCAGTAAATTGATCTAAAAATGCAGAAAGTACTGTATCTTTCTATATAAGGTTGGGTCAAATGGCGGATTGCACCAGTAAATTGATCGAACAATGCAGAAAGTCTGTATTTTTTTTATATCAGGTGTGGTCCAATGGCAGATTGCACCAGTAAATTGATCTAACAATGCAGATAGTAATGTATTTTTTTCTATATCAAATGGGGTCCAATGGTTGATTTCACCGGTAGATTGATCTAAAAATGCAGAAAGTAGTGTATCTTTCTATATCAAGTTAGGTCCAGTGGTGGATTGCACCAGTAAATTGATCTAACAATGCAGAACGTAATGTATGATTTTTCTATATTAACAGAGGTCTTGTTGCGGAATGCACCAGTAAATGGATCTAACAATGCAGAAAGTAATGTATGATTTTTCTATATCAAGTGAGGTCTTGTTGTGGAGTGCACCAGTAAATTGATCTAACAATGCAGAAAGTACTGTATCTTATTATATCGTATGAGGTCCAATGGCGGATTGCACCAGTAAATGGATCAAACAATGCAGAAAGTAATGTATTTTTTCTATATCAAATGAGGATCAATGGCGGATTGCACCAGTAAATGAATCTAACAATGCAGAAAGTACTGTATCTTTCTATATCAAGAGGGGTCCAATAGCGGATTGCACCAGTAAGTTGATCTAACAATGCAGAAAGTTCTGTATCTTTCTATATCAGGTGGGGTCCAACGGCGGATTGCACCAGTAAGTTGATCTAACAATGCAGCAAGTGTTACAATCAAGCCCTTCCATTTGCTACCAAAATCACAAAATTATGTTGGTTGGTTCAGGAGGAATAAAAAACTCAATGTAGATCTAATAATCATGATTAATTATTAGATTACACATAGAATATTTATTATAAATACTTTCTTTCTATGACCATTGTTTTGTTTCAAATTTATCTATTTCACTTCGATTGTGAAACAAGTTATTTAAATTCATGCGAGCGAGTCTCGATCGAAAGCATAAAAAGCGATATTGCAAACGCGGATCTACTCTTTTAGATTCAGATTTTGTGTTGCGACACCTAAGTCCGCCCGCTCTAAACCGAAATGCTGGATCTGCCCATGTGTTGGTATATCCACTGTGTTTTTACAATTTAGACAAATCATGCTCGAGGTTATCCTGGGTAGAACCAGTACAAAATATATGCGGATAATGTGTCTTGCTTAAGGACACCAACATAGCCGTGATGGAGGATTGAACCAACAACACTACAATTCTGGGGCCGATACTCTACACTGGACCATTGGCTCCATTGTAGCTTATGGTTATGTTAAAGCAATAAAATAACAATGTTCTGTCGTTTTCCTTCATAATTCTGTCTGTATATAATATAAAAGTGGTTGCAACAGTGAAAACCACAGTGACCGGAGTGGGACCGGGAACCTCGTCGAATTTTAGCACCAGCTGTCTTTTAATTGTTTCCATGATAAACAAAAATTGACAAGACTTGCGCGATGTCTGCCCTGGTGAAACTTGATGCGTCTGGAATTGTGTATGGAACCGTATCCACTTTACTAGATAGGTATACACACCTCAACAAACAATACGTTTTATTTATAAACATCTATGTCGTACTGTTATTAAAGCTAAAGTCGACGATAACAGATGAAAGTGGAAATGTCATGTGTTTTCGCGATTAATATTGTTTTTAAATGAACATGTAGATCTATTAGCGTAGTAGAATACTTTACCGTTACTTTACTTTAGTGGAGTATCTCATTCGCCATGAGGTACGAATCTCACACTCTTCTTGTGCCCGTTCACCGACGGTGCTGAGATCGTGCTTGACGGAAGCTTTTTCCACTTGTCAACAACACCGTTAACAAAAAAGTGTTTACGAATGTCAGTACGTGTTTTACAAGTTTCATGTGATGACCATGAGTAGGAGTATCACAAAATGTGAAAAATTGTGAGCTATCAGTTATGTATAAATTATTTATGAACTTGTAAGTTTCACACATCTTGACAAAATCTTCTGCTCTGTAGACTAGGTAAATGAAATGTGTCGTTAGATAGTCTGAGGCACCGCCTTTGATCAATACCTTTTTCTTAAATATAGTGACCACACAGGTGATCTGTATTCTAATACTGGCAGAATCATGGTAACATATAAGGTCTTAATCTTCTCAGGTCTATAATCAGTAAAACATCGTTTG
The DNA here is from genome assembly GCA_029582155.1 of Panopea generosa. Lineage (NCBI taxonomy): Eukaryota > Metazoa > Mollusca > Bivalvia > Adapedonta > Hiatellidae > Panopea > Panopea generosa. The sequence continues at coordinate 24,588,125 of CM055898.1, forward strand.
ATAAGACCTATTCTTGTATTAACCTTTTTTTTACAACCTTTGAAATATGAATGTCTGTCTTCAAAGTGTTTGATATAAATACACCCAAATCCTTCTGACTGTCCTCTTCTTCCAAGCTGATACCATTCAGTGAATATTATTTAAAATCAAGGGATTGTCTTATTTTGGCAACTTTATACTTTTTCACGTTAAAGCAGTGATTTGCCCAAGCAGCTTATGAATTTAAGTGTTTCTGGAGAAGTTCGCAGTTCTCTACATCACTGGCAATGCGATATAATGTAGTGTCATCTGTGAACATTTTCACTGTTGAGTGCACCTGACTGTTAATGTCATTAATGTATAGTAAGAATAATATTGGCTCTAAAATCTAACGCTATATACTGGTTTCCGTGAAGAAGAACCACCTGGCTAAACCACTCTTGGTTGTCTATCAGCCAACTGAACATAGTTCCTTATTTCAGTATAAGTCTCTTAAATGAGGAACAGTGTCGAAGGTCTTAGCAAAATCTAAGTATATAATGTCATTAGTTTGCTTTCTATGAAAGGATTCAGTCCAGTCATTTAGGCATTCAAGTAAATGTGTAACAAATAAGCTCTTTTTCTGAAAGCCATGCTGATGGCACGAGATGATCTGATTATTTTTAACATGCTTGACTAATTTGTTCTGAATAATCCTTTTTAATATTTCAATGACCTGACTGGCCAAGGACACTGGCCTATAGTTTGAAGTAGAAGTATGTGATCTTTTCTTGAAGAGAGATGTAATGTTCGCTTCGTGCCAATCCTGAGGAATAGTTCCAGATCTTAGAGATAAGTTGAAAAACTCGTCTTCTACATCAAGCTGTAATAGGTCATCTTCTTTTTTTTCCAAAAAGTACACTTTATATACAGGCTGTACTTGTCTTAAAATGATGACTGATTAAGATATATCAGTAATGTCAAATCTGGTATCACCTTTGTTTTCTATCCAACTGAGTTTTGAATTGCAGAACTTTTTTGGCACTAACTATATTATCTAGTAGATTGTTCCATTTTTCAATTGTTCCAACACAGAATGTATTTAATCGAAATGTTTTCATGCCCCTAGGTTTCTTTAATTTTTTACTATGACCTCTGGTCTGGCTGTCACTAAATTCAAACATTCTGCCCATTGGAAGATCATCAATATTTTCAATAATCTTAAAAACCTGTATCAAATCCATTATTTGCATGTATTTATTGATTGATGGAAATGCCTTATAATAACATATCTATGGTGGCTGATTTCTGCCATATCCTGTTAGCAGGCTGAAAACACAAAACTTGATGACTCAACACATTTTACAAGTATTGATAAACTCTATATTTAGAGGCCATCAACAACATGAGCTTATTTGTTGAGCTTACATGTTGGTGTGTTAAGATTTGCCCTTCAGTCATGTGTTGTCTTTGCCCTGCAGACATAAAAATGCCCTGCAGACACAAAAAAGAGAAAAACACAACATATATTTATTTGTGGAGTTCTTGTAAATAATATTAATTGTCGTGTTTTTGTATTGGTGTGATGAAGACACTCAAACACGAAATCTCTACCAATATCTAATTTTTCTTTTCAGCCATTCTATAAAGTTGTAGTGGCCCATTTCTTTAACAACATGAATAAGTATGTGTTTTGTTCTTCAGTCATAATCACTACCACTGAATATGTGGGGAAGTAGTCAGCAGCTTGCAGAGATAATGTGCATATAGAACTGGGTAGCCACTTAGTGGATCCCAGGAATCAGAGAAGTAGTCAGCAGGTTGCAGAGATAATGTGCATATAGTAATGGGTAGCCACCTAGTGGATCCCCCAGGAATCAGAGAAGTAGTCAGCAGGTTGCAGAGATAATGTGCATATAGTACTGGGTAGCCACCTAGTGGATCCCAGGAATCAGAGAAGTAGTCAGCAGGTTGCAGAGATAATGTGCATATAGAACTGGGTAGCCACCTAGTGGATCCCAGGAATCAGAGAAGTAGTCAGCAGGTTGCAGAGATAATGTGCATATAGTAATGGGTAGCCACCAAGTGGATCCCCCAGGAATCAGAGAAGTAGTCAGCAGGTTGCAGAGATAATGTGCATATAGTAATGGGTAGCCACCTAGTGGATCCCAGAAATTAGAGAAGTAGTCAGCAGCTTGCAGAGATAATGTGCATATAGAACTGGGTAGCCACCTAGTGGATCCCAGGAATCAGAGAAGTAGTCAGCAGGTTGCAGAGATAATGTGCATATAGTAATGGGTAGCCACCAAGTGGATCCCCCAGGAATCAGAGAAGTAGTCAGCAGGTTGCAGAGATAATGTAAATATAGTAATGGGTAGCCACCTAGTGGATCCCAGGAATCAGAGAAGTAGTCAGCAGGTTGCAGAGATAATGTGCATATAGTAATGGGTAGCCACCAAGTGGATCCCCCAGGAATCAGAGAAGTAGTCAGCAGGTTGCAGAGATAATGTACATATAGTAATGGGTAGCCACCAAGTGGATCCCCCAGGAATCAGAGAAGTAGTCAGCAGGTTGCAGAGATAATGTGCATATAGTACTGGGTAGCCACCAAGTGGATTCCCAAGGAATCAGAGAAGTAGTCAGCAGGTTGCAGAGATAATGTGCATATAGTACTGGGTAGCCACCTAATGGATCCCCCAGGAATCAGAGAAGTAGTCAGCAGGTTGCAGAGATAATGTGCATATAGTACTGGGTAGCCACCTAGTGTATCCCAGGAATCAGAGAAGTAGTCAGCAGGTTGCAGAGATAATGTGCATTTAGAACTGGGTAGCCACCTAATGGATCCCAGGAATGATGATTAGGTGTGCAGACTGCATGCTGTTAAGATGTTTTGACATTATAACCAGGAGTGACAGTTACCTCTACATGTCAACATGTCCATCTATTTGTTATAAAACTAAGGTTTAGCCACCCTTAATCAATTCATTTGTATTATTTTTTCAGGTGTATCCTTTATCATGTGAACAATTGGAGAGAGAATATAGATAACATGGTTGACCTGCCAGCCAGTCTCAAGGACAAATGTATTTATTTAATGTCAAAACGTGGAACTCTGACTGATGAAAATATATCAAAGGTTAAACATAGTATTTGTTTATCGTTCCCAAGTTTATCTTAGTTTATGCTAATTTATATCAATTTGTATGTGATGTAAGCTAGTACTAAAATTGTCTGATCATTGTATTTTGAGAGAACATCAGGTTGAGCCTGGGATCGAACTTTCTACCTCTGGTATCACATTATCCCCCATATTGATTTTGTTACCTAAGTTTGTTCAAAATAATCAATTACAGTATAATGGAAAAGCTGAAAGGAAGCATTAGACTGTTATCTTGAAATTGTTATGCAGGTTGTCACTTTAGCTCAGCGCTCCATTTGGAGTCCACATGCCCTCTCATTGGAAATTGTTATGCAGGTTGTCACTTAGCTCAGTGCTCCACTTTGAGACTACATGCTGTCTCATTGGAAATTGTTATGCAGGTTGTCACTTTAGCTCAGTGCTCCACTTCACTTTGAGTCCACATGCTCTCTCATTGGAAATTGTTATGCAGGTTGTCACTTCAGCTCAGTAAACCACTTGGAGATCACATGCTATCTCCTTGGAAAGTGTTATGCAGGTTGTCACTTTAGCTCAGTGCTCCACTTCGAGTCCACATGCCCACTCATTGGAAATTGTTATGCAGGTTGTCTCTTTAGCTCTGTGCTCCACTTCGAGTCCACATGCCCACTCATTGGAAATTGTTATGCAGGTTGTCACTTTAGCTCTGTGCTCCACTTCGAGTCCACATGCCCTCTCATTGGAAATTGTTATGCAGGTTGTCTCTTTAGCTCAGTACTCCACTTGGAGATCACATGCTTTCCTTGGACATTTTTATGCAGGTTGTCACTTTAGCTCAGTTCTCCACTTGGAGATCACATGCTTTCCTTGGACATTGTTATGCAGCTTGGCACTTTAGCTCAGTGTTCCACTTGGAGTCCACATGTCTTCTCATAGGAAATTGTTAAACAGTTTGGCACTTTGGATCAGTGTCCCACTTGTAAACCGCATGCTCTCTCTTTAGAAATTGCTATGCAGGTTGTCACTCTAGCTCAGTACTACACTTTGAGACCACATGCTGTCTCCTTGGAAATTGCTATGCAGGTTGTTACTTTAGCTCAGTACTCCACTTGGAGACGACATGCTATCTCCTTTGAAACTGTTATGCAGGTTGTCACTTTAGCTCAGTGCTCCAATTGGAGACTACATGCTCTCTCCTTGGAAATTGTTATGCAGGTTACCATTTTAGCTTAGTGCTCTACTTGGAGACTACATGCTTTCTCCTTGGAAATTGTTATGCAGGTTGTCACTTTAGCTAAGTACTCCAGTTGGAGACCACATGCTGTCTCCTTGGAAATTATTATGCAGGTTGTCACTTTAGCTCAGTACTCCACTTGGAGACCACATGCTGTCTCCTTGGAAATTGTTATACAGGTTGTCACTTTAGCCAAGTACTCCACTTGGAGTCCTCATGCCCTCTCATTATAAATTGTTATGCATGTTGTCACTTTAGCTCAGTGCTCCACTTGGAGACCACATGCTTTCTCCTTGGAAATGGTTATGTAGGTTGTCACTTTAAGTCAAGTGTTCCACTTGGAGATCACATGCTTTCCTTGGACATTGTTATGCAAGTTGTCACTTTAGCTCAGTACTCCACTTGGAGACAATATGTTATCTCCTTGGAAAGTGTTTTGCAGGTTGTCACTTTAGCGCAGTGCTGCTCTAGGAGACGACATGCTATCTCCTTGAAAATTGTTATGCAGGTAGTCACTTAAGCCCAGTGCTCCACTTGGAAACCACATGCACTCTCATTGGAAATTGTTATGCAGGTTGTCACTTTAGTTCAGTGCTCCACTTGGAAACCACATGCTCTCTCCTTGGAAATTGTTATGCAGGTTGTCACTTTAGCTCAGTGTTCCACTTGAGTCCACATGCCCTCTCATTGGAAATTGTTATTTAGCTTGGCACTTTGGCTCAGTGTTCCACTTGTAGACCGCATGCTCTCTCTTTAGAAATTGTTATGCAGGTTGGAATTTTAGTTCAGTGCTCCACTTGGAAACCACATGCTGTCTCCTTGGAAATTGTTATGCAGGTTGTCACTTTAGCTCAGTGTTCCACTTGGAGTCCACATGCCCTCTCATTGGAAATTGTTATGCAGCTTGGCAATTTGGCTCAGTGTTCCACTTGTAGACCGCATGCTCTCTCTTTGGATTTTGTTATGCATGTTGTCACTTTAGCTCAGTGCTCCACTTGGAGACCACATGCTCTCTGCTTGGAAATTGTTATGTAGGTTGTCACTTTAGCCCAGTGCTCCACTTGGAGACTACATGCCCTCTCATTTGAAATTTTAATGCAGGTTGTCACTTTAGCTCAGTGCTCCACTTGGAGACCACATGCTTTCTTGTTGGAAATTGTTATGTAGGTTTTCACTTTAGCTCAGTGCTCCACTTGGCGTCCACATGTTCTCTCATTGGAAATTATTATGTCGGTTGTCACTTGAGCTCAGTATTCCACTTGGAGACCATATGCTGTCTCCTTGGAAATTGTGATACAGGTTGTCACTTTAGCTCAGTGCTCCACTTGGAGACCACATGCTCTCCTTGGAAATTGTTATGCAGGTTGTCACTTAAAGGCAATGCACAACAAGGAGACTACATGCTCTCTCCTTGGAAACTGTTATGCAGGTTGTCACTTTAGCTCAGTGCTCCACTTGGAGACCACATGCTCTCTGCTTGGAAATTGTTATGCAGGTTGTCACTTTAGCTCAGTGCTCCACTTGTAGACCACATGTCCTCTCCCTGGAAACTGTTATGCAGGTTGTCACTTTAGCTCAGTGCACAACTTAGGGACCACATGCTTTCTCCTTGGAAACTGTTATGCAGGTTGTCACTTTAGGGCAGTGTTCCACTTGTAGACCGCATGGCCTCTCCTTGGAAATTGTTATGCAGGTTGCCATTTTAGCTTAGTGCCACTCTTGGAAACCACATGCTCTCTCCTTGATAATTGGAATGCAGGTTGTTACTTTAGCTCAGTGCTCCACCTGGCGACCACATGCTGTCTCCTTGAAAATTGTTATGCAGGTTGTCATTTTAGCTCAGTCCTCAATTTGTAGACCACATGCATTCTCCTTGGAAATTGTTATGCAAGTTGTCAATTTAGCTCAGTGCTCCATTTGGAGACCACATGCTCTCTCTCTTTGGAAATTATTATGCAGGTTGTCACTTTAACTCAGTGCTCCACTTAGAGATCACATGCTCTCTCCTTGGAAATTGTTATGCAGGTTGTCACTTTAACTCAGTGCTCCACTTGGAGACCACATGCTCTCTTTTCTTGGAAATTGTTATGCAGGTTGTCACTTTAGTTCAGTGCTCCACTTGGAGTCAACATGCTCTATTCTTGGAAATCGTTATGCAGGTTGTCATGTTAGCTCAGTGCTCCACTTGGAAACCACATGCCCTCTCCTTGGAAATTGTTGTGCAGGTTTTCACTGAAGCTCAGTGCTCCACTTGTAGACCACATGCTCTCTCTTTAGAAATTGTTATGCAGGTTGTCACTTTAGCTCAGTGCTCCACTTGTAGACCACATGCTCTGTTTTTGGAAATTATTATGCAGATTGTCACTTGAGCTCAGTATTCCACTTGGAGACCACATGCTGTCTCCTTTGAAATTGTGATACAGGTTGTCACTTTAGCTCAGTGCTCCACTTGGAGACCACATGCTCTCCTTAGAAATTGTTATGCATGTTGTCTCTTTAAGGCAATGCACTACAAGGAGACTACATGCTCTCTCCTTGGAAACTGTTATGCAGGTTGTCACTTTAGCTCAGTGCTCCACTTGGAGACCACATGCTCTCTGCTTGGAAATTGTTATGCAGGTTGTCACTTTAGCTCAGTGCTCCACTTGTAGACCACATGTCCTCTCCCTGGAAACTGTTATGCATGTTGTCACTTTAGCTCAGTGCACAACATAGGGACCACATGCTTTCTCCTTGAAAACTGTTATGCAGGTTGTCACTTCAGGGCAGTGTTCCACTTGTAGACCGCATGGCCTCTCCTTGGAAATTGTTATGTAGGTTGTCACTTTAGCTCAGTGCTCCACCTGGCGACCACATGCCGTCTTCTTGACAATTGTTATGCAGGTTATCATTTTAGCTCAGTCCTCAATTTGTAGACCACATGCATTCTCATTGGAAATTGTTATGCAAGTTGTCAATTTAGCTCAGTGCTCCATATGGAAACCACATGCTCTGTCTCTTTGGAAATTGTTATGCAGGTTGTCACATTAGCCTAGTGCTCCACTTAGAGACCACATGCTCTCTCCTTGGAAATTGTTATGCAGCTTGTCACTTAAACTCAGTGCTCCACTTGGAGACCACATGCTCTCTTTTCTTGGAAATTGTTATGCAGGTTGTCACTTTAGTTCAGTGCTCCACTTGGAGTCAACATGCTCTCTTCTTGGAAATCGTTATGCAGGTTGTCACGTTAGCTCAGTGCTCCACTTGGAGACCACATGCCCTCTCCTTGGAAATTGTTGTGCAGGTTGTCACCTAAGCTCAGTGCTCCACTTGTAGACCACATGCTCTCTCTTTAGAAATAATGCAGGTTGTCACTTTAGCTCAGTGCTCCACTTGGAGACCACATGCTCTCTCTTTGGAAATTGTTATGCAGGTTGTCACTTTAGCTCGGTGCTCCACTTGGAGACCACATGTTCTCTTTTTGGAAATTGTTATGCAGGTTGTCACTTTAGCATAATGATTCTGTTATTTTATTGGGTAGGTATTACATGACAAGGTGAAAGTTTTGGACCTTTCGGACTGTGAAATATCTGATGTGGGGGTGGCAGCCATCTGTACCTGTCCTCTACTCCAGAAGATTGACCTCAACGCAAACAAACAATCAAGGACAAATATCTCCCCAGAAGGTATAAGTTTTACTCTTAAATTAAGTATCACAAATACAATAGATCAGTTTTAATATAAAATTTTACAAAACATAGAAGCACAAAAGGTCATCTAAAAATATCTAATCACAAATTACATAGGATCATTTTACAACTACCAAACATAGAAGCATGATGTGTCATCTTTGTACAATTACAGTTATATAAGATTAGTTTATGTACTTATTTTATAAATAACACATAGAAGCACAAAGTGACAGTCTTTCATAATTGAAAAAGACAATGAAGACCAAACATCTTTCCAAAAGGTTGTTGTTGTTGTTTGGTGTTTAGTGTCACTTTTCAAATTTTCAATTATATCACGACAATGTCTATTTGGGACAGTAATCTGAGTACTGCTGCACTGGAGTATCATGCTGCTGGCACATGGTATTATACCTCACCCAGTCACATTAAACTGACACTAACCAAAACAGACCTAGAACTATCCTCTAAATGATAAGCGTCAAGCAAGGAAGCTTCTAGTACCATTTTCAAGTGTTTAGTATGACCCGGCTGGGTATCAAACCCAGGTCCTTCTTCGTGCATCTTATATTTTTTTATAATTTTATAAGACTTAAAAGTGTTCTTTTGTGTAAGTGTGCAAGTCTAATTATTAAAATTGTTTGCACCCAGGAATGTTATCTCTTACTTAAATTGTGCATTGTGCAAAAAAATACACATCAAATCAATAGACACTAATTGATTGCTTATGTAAAATTCACTCAGAAATGTGCAGCATAGTTGATTGTTAATGACAAAAACTATAACAATATATATTTGATCAGCAGGCACTGTCGTGATATGACTGAATACTAAAAGCGATGCTAAGCACCACACAACAACAGCAACATACTTTATGTGATCGTATACTTTTTATATAGTTATCACACAGATGGCGAGATCATGTAAACGTCTACAAACTGTGTATCTACGCAGATGTCTAAACCTCACCGATGTTGCCATAGTTACCTTATCAAGGTCATGTCCACAGTTACGTCTACTCAATTTAGGCGGCTGTCAGCACCTTACTGATTCATCGTTACAAGCACTCGGAGAAAACTGCAAATTTCTGAAAAGTGTAAATGTTTCCAGTACTCAGGTAGATATTAATTTGTTGTTTATAACAATTTTGTGTGTTGAGTAATATTGCAAATCAAAGCGTAAATATTAAAAAGACATTAAAGTCAAGAGAAGCAATAGAAATGTAACAGGAAGGGGTTTCAAATAGGTATATAAAAGTTTTGGATTTAACTGTTCCGTGCATATAACAACAGTGTTCCCTGTGTCTTTTATGTAAAATATCGACCTAATAACGAATGAACAGTCTGGGCCGACATTTCCAGATGTAGGTAAATTATTTTTTTAAGTAATGTGTTCTAGCCCAATGAAGCATAACAAAAACGTTTTAAAATGAAATATTGTACAAGCAGTTATAAAAGTGTTGTAAACTATTTTCAGATAACTGATGCAGGTGTACTGAGTTTAGTATCAGGACAGTGTGCCAAGTCTCTAACTGTAAGAATTTTATAATTATACAGTATATACTTTGCTCTCTCCCTACCTACCCAACAAAAAGCTGCCTATTTAAAAAAAATCAGACCTTGCAAAAGAAAATTTTGATATGTTTTTATCGAGGTTGTTAAATATTTGTGAACTTCTATTGTAGTTTTGGTATGATAATATATTTTGACATTTGAATCTCCCCATTTGTCTCTCACTGCTGGTTTGAGTTGGAAAGTTATCTGTTACTTGGTAACTTTCCCACTTGAATCAGCAGTGAGACAAAAACATCGAGGCGCAATGTTGTATATCAGTCTTTTCAGAAACTGGCCAAATTGGAAATCAAATTCATGACCCATGGATTGATAGTCAGATGCACTACCGACTGAGCTAACCAGCCTTGTCTACTCATTTAAGCAAAGATGTATGTCATTCTTGTTAATGTTACAACTTTAATAGGTGAAGCAATGAAATGATTCTGCCTAATGGCGATGTATGTATATTTCAACAGGAAGTTCACATAAATGGTTGTCGCCATGTGACGGATGAAGCTGTGGAAGCAGTCCTCATGTATTGTCCACAGATATCAATATTACTGTTCCATGGCTGCCCAAATGTTACAGGTATGTAGGCATTGGAGGATTGATAAAAATTGCTTTTAGAAATCATTATATTGTAAGAACCATAACTAATTTCATAAAATAACTTACAATAATAAATTTAAGTCAATATTTATACACTCAACTAATGAATATTTAGACCACTTCTTATTATACTGAAGGTCACTATTAAACAGTTTATCTAATATATTTGAGGAGTAAAACTCTCCGTTTGACAGTTGTTCGCCATATTTGTTGTTGTTGTTGTTGTTTAAAGTATCGATAACTGAGTTATGTTATTCCTATACAATTGTCTATTGTCATACCAGTTGATGAGTATTGCTGTGTAAATCTTATGGTTATTTATATAACTATTGTAGACAGATTACATATTTATATAAAGAGATTTGATAAACAACATGTGGATTAGAGGTCACGGTGATCGTCTGAACATGTCTCACTTTATGGTAACTTTCATGAAAGCGAGACTTTTATTCATAAACCTATATTATATTCTTGTCATGATGAAATTGCTGAAAGTTTATACTAAATGCATTATTGTGTATTTTAGCTTACATTACATGTTTACTTTAGTTGTGTATCAAGGGCTGCTGACTTTTGACAGGTCTGGTGAGCAGGTGCTCTCAGTCAGACTTGCACGGTTCACTGGTCTCGATAGCGATTGGTAGTCGGTGAACCGTGCCTGTTCTGATTGGTTAGCCCAGCTGCTGGACCCCTCCCAGTCCTCAGCCATTGGTCGTATCAGGTCAGGTGGACATTTCCAAGAGGTTATAAATAAGAGCTTGGCTCTCATTTGAGGACTTTCCATGTAAGCAAAGAGGGCAACCAGCCGTGGCTATAAACAAAAACTCTGGTCACCGGGAGTTTTTTGAATCTCCAGGGTTATATATAAATTCAATTACATATCTAAGAGATCTTGCATGTAGATCATTATTACAACATAAAGTAAATTTATGTAGCTCGGTCTACTTGACAGATAGCAAAATATAATAACACAATTAATTATTAGATCTAAGTGCGAGCAATAAATCGTGTTGTTGATAGATCTAAATCAGCGTTGTTAGCTTTTTATTTCCTGTTTACGTTTGGTGGTACCTTACAATATATATCATAATTATATGATATTTTTTTATTGGGGATTAAAACTGTTTTCAACACATGACAGCTTATACCTGGCGTATCCAGTTTTATAGGTGGAGGAACGGCATAGAATACATCTGAGTAAATGTGGTCAAATGTTTTTAAAAAAAATGACAACAAAATTAAATATGAGGGGTAGCACAATTCTTCAAAGGTTGTAACAGTTGAAATCAAACATGCCATTTTGTGTCATTTACTCACAAATTGTGCACAGCAGTTGCATGTAATACAAAATGGTGTCAAATTGTTACAGTCTTCATTGTCTTTATTTGTCCCCCTCATTGTCCCCCCCCCCCCCCCCCCCCCCCCCATATTATTTATTAGATAACCCTCATGTTATTTGAGCAATTATTGTGACTTTACCTGATGTTGTTGACAAGCTATTCTACCGTATATTCCCTAATTAATGCCCCCGGGGGCGTTACATTTTACAAGGTGGGGGCGTTTATAAAAGATAAAAAAAAGCAAATTTAACAACAGTTAAAAATGCAATAAAGCCTTGGAAAAAACCTTAAATCCGGTTTAAATCCTCGAAAAAGTGGTTCAGAATTATTTGAGAGTGAATGAAATAATCGACATAGGATGAAAAAAAGCTGAAAATCTGTATGAAATTACTAGTCTGCGTACTGGAATATCCGGATTTATAGTCAATGTGCTCTTCACTTTAAATGTCTTGGACGCTTGCTCTTATCAACGTGGAACAATGAGCTTTAAGGGTACACAGACTAACCGCATTTTCCAACGTTTTCTAATGTTTTAATGGGCAGACGGTATTTTTATTAGTTTTAAACAGCAAATATGGGGAAGTGTTTATTCAACCAAAAGCGGTTAAGTGGTCACCCAAGATATAAACAATGGGTTAAAGAGTTCAAAGGTAATAAGCACTCTGCTAATTGTTGTCTGTGTAACAAAATAATAGATCAGGGAAAGATGGGCGAATACGCACTCAACTCGCATATAAGTTTTATTTTTTTAATTTTCCTGTATTTTATAATGATATAGCTGCACACCAAATATTAATTAAATGAAAATACCCTTCCAGAAGTTGTTTGAAGGACAGATGCATGTATGGACATTCTAACAAATGGGTATTAAAGTGGCTTCTTTGTGCCAAGCAAAATTTTAGCCACTTAAAAGCTTATTTTAAGTGTGAAGAAACAGCCACATATTTTTTTTCAACTGTTTTTCAACTGTCCAAAAAAATGGCTTACCATAGACACCTAAAAGACAGACAGACAGACAGACAGACAGACAGACAGACAGACAGACAGACAGACAGACAGACAGACAGACAGACAGACAGACACTTGTTGTCCGTTCACCCTACTTCAAATGGTGGGTGCATAAAAAGACAATTACACTGTCTTCCGTGGCCTAGTGGTTAAGTTGTCTGCCTCGGAAGCGGGAGGTCAAAGGTTTGAATCCCAGTGCAAGCACTTGGATTTTTTCTGATGTGGCCTAAAACTCAACCAGCATCTAGTTAAATTGAGGGGTAACAATTTTTTTTATGTCTCACAGCCTGAAGCCTAGCAATGATAGCTTCCGGGAAGTAACTGTGTACAACTTAAAGTGTTTCATAAGCCCAGTGTGGCTGGCCCTTTCAATAGGGTTGACCATAATAAACAAAGACTTTACTTACTTTACTTTTACACTGGGCTTCTTAGTTGAAAACAGAATATGTTATATTTGAATAGATGTTATCATGGTAGTCATACTTATTTCATCTCTCTCACAAAGCAAAAATAGTCAATCTGTTCTCTCCTCGGACATGTTTTAGAGATACCATATAAATGAAAAATAAATAGTGTCAGAACATGATTGTGTTCAGGAAAAAAACCCCACTTTACTTTTACCTATAAATAGCCTGTGAAATGCATCACATATCAGTTATAATCAATTACAAGGGAAGTAACTGTTCTGTTTCATTATGCTATATTTTATATCTACTGCTCTCCCTTTATCTAATAGCAAGTGAAGAGTTTGATGGCACTTGGTATTGACTTTCTATTTAATTAAAATGAACACCTGCTCCACATCTCTAGTGGGTTTATAAGGTATATTAAGAGACAAAGAAGAAAAAGAATTGTGTGGGAGAGGGCATCTGTCGATATAACTATATTTATGTGGAATCTACTGTAATAATGGGTTTTTTTTCTCAGAAGAAACAAAAGTTTCCTATTATTGTTTTATATTTGGACCTTAAATTAACCACTAGGATTGACGTTGGTTTTTAATTTGACTCTTCATTCTTTGCTGCTAGCATACTGTAAAACATTGTAGCATAGTGCTACTTGCAAGATATTTAAACTTTTGGTTTTCAATTCAAGTCTTTAATCCTAGTGCAGTGTTGACAGCTCATGCCACAAGTCCCAGGTTCAATCCCATGCTTGACCTTATGTCCTCTGAAAAACACTCAGTACTGGTTCTACCAAGGAAATTAACTTGAGAGTAATTCGTATAAGCTCTGAACTTTCTTTGCAGCGGTCTGAAATAGATAAGAATAAACTAAAGTTTGATGCTACTTTGAGAATTGGATATAATTGCGTAACTCTGCAAGTCTACAGGTATGACAGTTCTAGGTTCACTCTGCATATTCATTGATATATACTTTTCAATCAATGTTAGCCTGTTTTTATACACGCAGAATCTTCCTTCCTGTGGGTGTCATATAATCTTTATGTCTTTTATATGATTTTACACCCAAATTCATTCCTTTGGCTGTCATATAACCTTTATGTGTTTATATGGCGTTACATCCAAATTCATTCCTGTGGCTGTCATATAACCTTTATGTCTTTATATGACGTTACACCCAAATTCCTTCCTGTGGGTTACATATAATCTTTATGTCTTTTATATGATTTTACACCCAAATTCATTCCTGTGGCTGTCATATAACCTTTATGTCTTTATATGACGTTACACCCAAGTTCATTCCTGCGGCTGTCATATAACCTTTATGTGTTTATATGGTGTTACACCCAGATTCATTCCTGTGGCTGTCATATAACCTTTATGTCTTAATATGACGTTACACCCGAATTCATTCCTGTGGCTGTCATATAACCTTTATGTCTTAATATGACGTTACACCCAAATTCATTCCTGTGGCTGTCATATAACCTTTATGTCTTTATATGATGTTACACAAAAATTCATTCCTGTGGCTGTCATATAACCTTTATGTCTTAATATGACGTTTCACCCAAATTCATTCCTGTGGCTGTCATATAACCTTTATGTCTTTATATGACGTTACACCAAAATTCATTCCTGTGGCTGTCATATAACCTTTATGTCTTTATATGATGTTACACCCAAATTCATTCCTGTGGCTGTCATATAACCTTTATGTCTATATGACGTTTTACACCCAAATTCATTCCTGCGGCTGTCATATAACCTATATGTCTTTATATGATGTTACACCCAAATTCATTCCTGTGCCTGTCATATAACCTTTATGTCTTTATATGACGTTACACCCAAATTCATTCCTGTGGCTGTCATATAACCTTTATGTCTTTATATGACGTTACACCCAAGTTCATTCCTGCGGCTGTCATATAACCTTTATGTCTTTATATGACGTTACACCCAAATACATTCCTGCGGCTGTCATATAACCTTTATGTCTTTATATGACGTTACACCCAAATTCATTCCTGCGGCTGTCATATAACCTTTATGTCTTTATATGACGTTACACCCAAATTCATTCCTGTGGCTGTCATATAACCTTTATGTCTTTATATGACGTTACACCCAAATTCATTCCTGTGGCTGTCATATAACCTTTATGTCTTTATATGAATTTACACCCAAATTCATTCCTGTGGCTGTCATATAACCTTTATGTCTTTATATGACGTTACACCCAAATTCCTTCCTGTGGGTTACATATAATCTTTATGTCTTTTATATGATTTTACACCCAAATTCATTCCTGTGGCTGTCATATAACCTTTATGTCTTTATATGACGTTACACCCAAGTTCATTCCTGCGGCTGTCATATAACCTTTATGTGTTTATATGGTGTTACACCCAGATTCATTCCTGTGGCTGTCATATAACCTTTATGTCTTAATATGACGTTACACCCGAATTCATTCCTGTGGCTGTCATATAACCTTTATGTCTTTATATGATGTTACACAAAAATTCATTCCTGTGGCTGTCATATAACCTTTATGTCTTAATATGACGTTTCACCCAAATTCATTCCTGTGGCTGTCATATAACCTTTATGTCTTTATATGACGTTACACCAAAATTCATTCCTGTGGCTGTCATATAACCTTTATGTCTTTATATGATGTTACACCCAAATTCATTCCTGTGGCTGTCATATAACCTTTATGTCTATATGACGTTTTACACCCAAATTCATTCCTGCGGCTGTCATATAACCTATATGTCTTTATATGATGTTACACCCAAATTCATTCCTGTGCCTGTCATATAACCTTTATGTCTTTATATGACGTTACACCCAAATTCATTCCTGTGGCTGTCATATAACCTTTATGTCTTTATATGACGTTACACCCAAGTTCATTCCTGCGGCTGTCATATAACCTTTATGTCTTTATATGACGTTACACCCAAATACATTCCTGCGGCTGTCATATAACCTTTATGTCTTTATATGACGTTACACCCAAATTCATTCCTGCGGCTGTCATATAACCTTTATGTCTTTATATGACGTTACACCCAAATTCATTCCTGTGGCTGTCATATAACCTTTATGTCTTTATATGACGTTACACCCAAATTCATTCCTGTGGCTGTCATATAACCTTTATGTCTTTATATGAATTTACACCCAAATTCATTCCTGTGGCTGTCATATAACCTTTATGTCTTTATATGACGTTACACCCAAATTCATTCCTGTGGCTGTCATATAACCTTTATCTCTTTAATTATATGATGTTACACCCAAATTCATTCCTGTGGCTGTCATATAACCTTTATGTCTTTATGTCTTTATATGACGTTACACCCAAATTCATTCCTGTGGCTGTCATATAACCTTTATGTCTTTATATGACGTTACACCCAAACTCATTCCTGTGGCTGTCATATAACCTTTATGTCTTTATATGACGTTACACCCAAATTCATTCCTGTGGCTGTCATATAACCTATATGTCTTTATATGACGTTACACCCAAATTCATTCCTGTGGCTGTCATATAACCTTTATGTCTTTATACGACGTTACACCCAAATTCATTCCTGTGGCTGTCATATAACCTTTATGTCTTTATATGACGTTTCACCCAAATTCATTCCTGTGGCTGTCATATAACCTTTATGTCTTTATATGACGTTACACAAAAATTCATTCCTGTGGCTGTCATATAACCTTTATGTCTTTATATGACGTTACACCCAAATTCATTCCTGTGGCTGTCATATAACCTTTATGTCTATATGACGTTACACCAAAATTCATTCCTGTGGTTGTCATATAACCTTTATGTCTTTATATGACGTTACACCCAAATTCATTCCTGTGGCTGTCACATAACCTTTATGTCTTTATGTTATATGACGTTACACCCAAATTCATTCCTGTGGCTGTCATATAACATTTATGTCTTTATATGGCGTAACACCCAAATTTATTCATTCATTCATTGTATTTTCGGTTTTGTGAGAAAAAACGGTTATTGTGTAGCAAAATGTACAATTATGCGGATATACTGTCACAGATGTTAAAAAAAATTGTGAAACAGCTTTGATAAAAAATAAACTTTATATCTGTAATGGCAATCCCTTTGTCATCTATCAGTTTCCTGTAAACAATACCTTCATTGAACACACCATATGGATTTTGCTAAAGGAGGGGAAAAGAAGAATCAATGTTGTGATTGTTCATTTGCTCTTTAATCTCAAGAACAGACCAATTTTTTTCTGTAGAATATATGTTGGATGAGGCCTTCCAAGTGTACACAATTTTAATGGGAAAAGGGCTCTGTATGAGGTGTAAATATTTATACCCCAGACAAACAAGGTTTTGAGGGGGTATATTGGAGTCACCCTGTGGTCGGTCTGTCGGTCTGTCGGTAGGTCTGTCCGTTGCAATTTTCCTTGTCCGGAGCATCACTTGAAAAGTACTGGATGGAATTTCATCAAACGTCATACAATGGTAGAATATAATGAGAGGAAGTGCAATGTACAAGAAACATAACTCTATTCTTGCTAATTACAGAGTTATTGCCCTTTTATATTTTTTCTTGTCCGGAGCATAACTTGAAAAGTACCAGATGGAATTTCATCAAGCTTCATACAATGGTAGAATATAATGAGAGGAAATGCAGTGTACAGGAAACATAACTCTATTCTTGCTAATTACAGAGTTATTGCCCTTTGATATATTTCCCTTGTCCGGAGCATTACTTTTAAAGTACTAGATGGAATTTCATCAAACTTCATACAATGGTAGAATATAATGACAGGAAGTGCAGTGTACAAGAAACATAACTCTATTCTTGCTAATTACAGAGTTATTGCCCTTTGATATATTTCCCTTGTCTGGAGCATTACTTTTAAAGTACCGGATGGAATTTCATCAAGCTTCATACAATGGTAGAATATAATGAGAGGAAGTGCAGTGTACAGGAAACATAATTCTATTCATGCTAATTACAGAGTTATTGCCCTTTGATATATTTCCCTTGTCCGGAGCATTTCTTTTAAAGTACTGGATGGAATTTCATCAAACTTCATACAATGGTAGAATATAATGACAGGAAGTGCAGTGTACAGGAAACATAACTCTATTCTTGCTAATTACAGAGTTATTGTCCTTTGATATATTTTCCTTGTCCGGAGCATTACTTTTAAAGTACTGGATGGAATTTCATCAAACTTCATACAATGGTAGAATATAATGAGAGGAAGTGCAGTGTACAAGAAACATAACTCTATTCTTGCTAATTACAGAGTTATTGCCCTTTGATATATTTCCCTTGTCAGGAGCATTTCTTTTAAAGTACCGGATGGAATTTCATCAAACTTCATACAATGGTAGAATATAATGACAGGAAGTGCAGTGTACAGGAAACATAACTCTATTCTTGCTAATTACAGAGTGATTGTCCTTTGATATATTTCCCTTGTCCGGAGCATTACTTTTAAAGTACTGGATGGAATTTCATCAAACTTCATACAATGGTAGAATATAATGACAGGAAGTGCAGTGTACAGGAAACATAACATTTATTGATTGCCATGAAAGCTTGTACACTGCACAATAATTAAAAAGACCGTTTTTAATTTTAACAAAACCATAAAAAAATTAACAATACAAAAAACTCAATCCATAACATTCTCTTTTACTAAGTATTTTTTTTGTCTGGAGCATAACTTTAAAACTATTGGATATAATTTAATAAAACTTCATACAATGGTAAACCATTTTCTGTCATGGTGGCGTTCGGGGGTGTTCATCACCTTCAGTGATAGCTCTAGTTATTTTTATTTTCTTATAGCTTTCGCTAAGGAAGATTGTATTGTTAGTGTTTTACGTCGCGTTCAACAATTTTCAGTTATATTGTGACAGTGTCTATAGTATTCAAAGCACTTCCACACTGAAGCACATGCTGCAGGCACATGGTATGATAACCCACTCAGTCACATTATACTGACGCTGGTCTGACCAGACCTAGAACTCAAGCTAGGAAATTTCTAATACCATTTATCAAGTCTTTGGTATGACCCTGCCTTTGATTGAACCCATGACCTTCCACATGTGAGGTGGATCCTCTACCCCTAGGTCACTGCTGCCATTGTTAAGGAAATTTAACAGTTATATTCCAAGTGCCTGTAATATAGTTAAAGTTATTGTTGATATATTTCAGATCAATCCAGACAAGCACTAGAAGATCTGACAATATCCAGAGATTCACCCATGAAACAAGTAACATGGACCATTTACTAAAGCTGATTAAAGATTCATCCATGAAATAATCTATATGGACCATAAGGAGATTAACAAATAAAATTAGCCACATGGACTGTAAGGAGATTAACCAATAAAATTAGCCACATGGACTGTAAGGAGATTAACCAATAAAATTAGCCACATGGACTGTAAGGAGATTAACCAATGGAATAAGTCATACAGACCACTTTAATTAACCAATGGAAGATGTTATTTTAACTGTTTAATAGAGTAGTTGAAATATTTACATTTGACACGTGTCACATGGGCCACTTTATAGAATTGTTGAAAATTCACCCATGAAGCGTTATATATCCATGAAACGTATACATGGGCCATTTTATATCCATGGAACAGGTACATGGACCATTTCATAGAATTGTTAAAAATTCACCTATAAAGCATATATCCATGAAACACGTACATGGACCATTTTATAGAGTTGTTGAAAATTCACCCATGAAGCAATACATCCATGAAACATGTCGCACGGACCATTTATAATATACACATTATATATGAAAAAAAAAAAAGCAAATAGTTCTATGCTGAGACTTTATACTGACATGCAGGTAGAGGTTCATCAAATCATGACCTAAATCAATTTTTACTTACATTTCATTTAACTCTAACCGTATTGTTCCTAATAAATGCCCCAGGGGGCATGACATTTTCGAAAGGGTATTCGATAGAGTTACATTTTTTTCCAATTCCACAACTCTCCAATTTTACGTTAAAATGCATTAAACCTATGTGTTTATCTGTAACAAGTATTTAGGCATCTAATGGTAGAGTGTCAGCCTTGCATATGGAAGGTCATGGGTTCAATCCATGGCCGGGTCATACCAATGACTCAAAAAATGGTACTAGAAGCTTCCTCGCTTGGCACTCAGTATTTAAAGGATAGTTTTAGGTGTAGTCAGCCCGGTGTCAGTATAATATGACTGGGTAGGATATCATACCATATGTCTGCGGCATGATACTCCCTTGTGACAGCGTACACACTACTGCCTCAAGTAGACACCGTCGAGATACAACTGAAAGATTGTTGAAAGCAATGCTGAACACCATACAATAACAAAACCAATCTTCATTTAAGGTAAGGGTGTTTATTACAAGCAGGGCATTTATTAGGAACAGTACAGTACTTTGTTTATTCACTGTCACCATGGGCAGATATGTCTATCAATTTATTAAAATACATGTAAACTTTTTGAGGCCCTCCAAGGGAAGGATTCTCTGGATCTCTTACAGTAATGACCATTGTTCCCCAGATCCCGAAAAGTATTTCCATAGTTCCCCAAAAGTGTTTTCCCCAGATCTCTAAAATCAGGTCTTTGATCCTTGGATCTCTGTAAGTAATGGACAATGTTCCCCAGATCTCTAAAAATAATTGGCCATGTTTCTCAGATTTCCAAAACCCCTGGGATGGCTTCATTTTCAAAGATTGATTGAAGTCATTTAGATGTTCAGACAACCTGAAAATAGTTTGTCATTGTAGCAATAAGAGGCGATTTATACAGACAATTCTGTGCAATGAAATGGTTGCAATTTTACCTTGAGTTAATACAAAAAATATGTCCTGGGTTTATTATGCTCTAGTTAGTTAGATTATTTTAATGCCGAAGGTTTGACTATTGACTTTTACTGTATAACTAGCCCGTGTGGTTCAGGCTAAAAATAGAATCAATGTCGATCTCTGCAGAGGGGTAGGAATCCTCTGTATGGGTGTCATGTTCATTTTGTAATTTTTTTTTATGTTCATTATTGTGGTTAAATTACCAACCCCTGCATTTGTGCTTCTAGGGAACCATTTGAGTGATGACAAGGATAGGATCACTGTGGCTCATGCATGTCGTAAGAAGCAACAATTTTAATAATATGACAGAATTTGCTGAAAATGCAGGTATCAAGGTTCTAGGTCCATTCTGCATATTCTTGTGTTGATGGTCGTTTTTATCTGTATGTTAATTTGTTGTTTTTGTATATGTAGAGTGAGTCTGGAATCTTCTTTCCTGTTGGCGTTGAATAACATATCATGATAGTACGCCATTAAACCCTGTTCATTTATTTATTTATTTATTCAGTGAACTATTGTGTACATGTGTACCCAAATAGTTGCAAAAGGTAAAAATGCTGCGCAACAGACTTTCATTTTTCTGTCTATAAATGGGGTTTAATGCCATATTCAACAAATGCATGTAATACATGTTCATGGTATATTGAATTGTATCATTAAAGGAAGACATTAGACTTAATTTGAGTAAAACCACCATCCTTTTGCTGGTAACTGGCAAATTTTCTCACAAAAGTTTTTTTTTATTTACCGAGATTTAAGTGATAATTAGACGTGTTTACAGTTGCGTAGCTTCCTATAGGCATGTAGGCACTGTGAAATTCTGAGAAATTGAAAAAATAAAAATGCTAAAGAATCAGGCCCCTGGGGGGGGGGGGGGGGGGGGGGGGGGGGGTCAACCATAAATTCACAACAAAAAATCATTGAATATGATCCTGATAATATTTAAGATATTTTTATCAATTTATTTAGTTATAAAACAGTGAATTTAAGGTTAACATCAGTGACGCACCTACGACAGTCTCGCTGAAAACAAATTCAGGGGAGTGTATGCCCCTGAACCCCCTACAACTGTGCCTACACATCGTATTCAGTCAAGCTACTCCCCAGGTTTAGACCACTACGACATCGGTTACCCCTAGACTGATTCTACATTGCTGAAGACTTAAAGTCTCATGAAACCATTCTCATACGCCAGTCTACTGACTGACTGGTATATGACTGTTGGGTTGAAGAAATATTTCCTTCTTTAGTGAATAAGCAAAATGCTGTGATATTTTTCTATATTGTTTTGTGTGTTGTATTTATAAAAAGAAAACAGTAGGTGAATGGTTGTGTGTTTTGTGTCATTTTAACTAAAATGTTGGGGGAAAAATATCTGTTTCAAAAATAAAATGAAATGTTTTATGTACTTTATTGGCTCAATTGAGCTATTCCTGTAGCTAGTTCTTCACACTCATCCTTCATCCTCCATAATTTCTTTAATGATCTTTCTGAAACCACTGAACAGATTTCATTAAAGCTTAGCCATAATATTTCATAGGTGATGTCAATTAGGTTTGTGTTCTTTTGTTCCATCATTCAAAATGGACACTGTTATTGGTAAAAATAGATTAAGATAATTTATTTTGTCTAATAAAATATTCAAGATGGCTGTAGAAAAAACACACACTTTTATTATTTGAATACAAGCTCCCATTTATAGTATTCTTTCTGGTTATTGATTTTTTGTTGTTGTCCAACATTCTAAGTGATAAGTTGCTGAACTTAAAATATTTCCGAAGCATAATGCTGGCCCAGAGATGCGCACATAAGATACACTGTTGGTCCTCTTCTTTTAGTTTTGTGAACAAAATATTACTTTGAAAATAAAGAAGAGAAACCGGCCAGTAACATTGGTGTAAACCAGTGTCAGCTTAACTTGTCTATATACTATATAGTCCCAGTTCAACTTGTCTATATACCATCAAGTCCCAGTTCAACTTGTCTCTATTCCATCACGTCCCAGTTTAACTTGTCTCTATACCATCAAGTCCCAGTACAACTTGTCTATATACCATCAAGTCCCAGTACAACTTGTCTATATACCATCAAGTCCCAGTTCAACTTGTCTATATACCATCACGTCCCAGTTTAACTTGTCTCTATACCATCAAGTCCCAGTACAACTTGTCTATATACCATCAAGTCCCAGTTCAACTTGTCTCTATTCCATCACGTCCCAGTTTAACTTGTCTCTATACCATCAAGTCCCAGTACAACTTGTCTATATACCATCAAGTCCCAGTTCAACTTGTCTCTATTCCATCACGTCCCAGTTCAACTTGTCTCTATTCCATCACGTCCCAGTTTAACTTGTCTCTATACCATCAAGTCCCAGTTCAACTTGTCTCTATATACCGTCAAGTCCCAGTACAACTTGTCTATATACCATCAAGTCCCAGTACAACTTGTCTATATACCATCAAGTCCCAGTTCAACTTGTCTCTATTCCATCACGTCCCAGTTTAACTTGTCTCTATACCATCAAGTCCCAGTTCAACTTGTCTATATACCATCAAGTCCCAGTACAACTTGTCTATAAACCATCAAGTCCCAGTTCAACTTGTCTATATACCATCAAGTCCCAGTTCAACTTGTCTATATACCATCAAGTCCCAGTTCAACTTGTCTCTATTCCATCACGTCCCAGTTCAACTTGTCTCTATACCATCAAGTCCCAGTTCAACTTGTCTATATACCATCAAGTCCCAGTTCAACTTGTCTCCATACCATCAACTCCCAGTTAAACTGGTCTCTATACCATTAAGTCCAAGTTCAAATTGTCTCTATACCATCAAGTCCCAGTTCAACTTGTCTCTGTACCATCAAGTCCTAGTTCAACTTGTCTCCATACCATCAACTCCCAGTTAAACTGGTCTCTATACCATCAAGTCCAAGTTCAAATTGTCTATATACCATCAAGTCCCAGTTCAACTTGACTCTGTACCATCAAGTCCCAGTTCAACTTGTCTCTGTACCATCAAGTCCCAGTTCAACTTGTCTCTATACCATCAAGTCCCAGTTCAACTTGTCTATATACCATCAAGTCCCAGTTCAACTTGTCTCTATACCATCAAGTCCCAGTTCAACTTGTCTATATACCATCAAGTCCCAGTTCAACTTGTCTCTATACCATCAAGTCCCAGTTCAACTTGTCTATATACCATCAAGTCCCAGTTCAACTTGTCTATATACCATCAAGTCCCATTTCAACTTTTCTCTATACCATCAAGTCCCAGTTCAACTTGTCTCTGTACCATCAAGTCCCAGTTCAACTTGTCTCTATACCATCAAGTCCCAGTTCAACTTGTCTATATACCATCAAGTCCCAGTTCAACTTGTCTCTATACCATCAAGTCCCAGTTCAACTTGTCTATATACCATATAGTCCCAGTTCAACTTGACTCTGTACCATCAAGTCCCAGTTCAACTTGTCTCTATACCATCAAGTCCCAGTTCAACTTGTCTCTATACCATAAAGTCCCAGTTCAACTTGTCTCTATACCATCAAGTCCCAGTTCAACTTGACTCTGTACCATCAAGTCTCAGTTCAACTTGTCTCTGTACCATCAAGTCCCAGTTCAACTTGTCTCTATACCATCAAGTCCCAGTTCAACTTGTCTCTATACCATTAAGTCCCAATTCAACTTGTCTGTATACCATATAGTCCCAGTTCAACTTGACTCTGTACCATCAAGACCCAGTTCAACGTGTCTCTATACCATCAAGTCCCAGTTCAACTTTTCTCTATACCATATAATATAGTCCCAGTTCAACTTGTCTCTATACTTTCAAGTCCCAGTTCAACTTGACTCTGTACCATCAAGTCCCAGTTCAACTTTTCTCTATACCATCAAGTCCCAGTTCAATTTTTCTCTATACCATATAATATAGTCCCAGTTCAACTTGTCTCTATACCATCAAGTCCCAGTTCAACTTGTCTCTATACCATCAAGTCCCAGTTCAACTTGTCTATATACCATCAAGTCCCAGTTCAACTTGTCTATATACCATCAAGTCCCATTTCAAATTGTCTCTGTACCATCAAGTCCCAGTTCAACTTGTCTCTGTACCATCAAGTCCCAGTTCAACTTGTCTCTATACCATCAAGTTCCAGTTCAACTTGTCTATATACCATCAAGTCCCAGTTCAACTTGTCTCTATACCATATAGTCCCAGTTCAACTTGTCTATATACCATATAGTCCCAGTTCAACTTGACTCTGTACCATCAAGTCCCAGTTCAACTTGTCTCTATACCATCAAGTCCCAGTTCAACTTGTCTCTATACCATAAAGTCCCAGTTCAACTTGTCTCTATACCATCAAGTCCCAGTTCAACTTGACTCTGTACCATCAAGTCTCAGTTCAACTTGTCTCTGTACCATCAAGTCCCAGTTCAACTTGTCTCTATACCATCAAGTCCCAGTTCAACTTGTCTCTATACCATCAAGTCCCAATTCAACTTGTCTGTATACCATATAGTCCCAGTTCAACTTGACTCTGTACCATCAAGACCCAGTTCAACTTTTCTCTATACCATCAAGTCCCAGTTCAACTTTTCTCTATACCATATAATATAGTCCCAGTTCAACTTGTCTCTATACTTTCAAGTCCCAGTTCAACTTGACTCTGTACCATCAAGTCCCAGTTCAACTTTTCTCTATACCATCAAGTCCCAGTTCAATTTTTCTCTATACCATATAATATAGTCCCAGTTCAACTTGTCTCTATACCATCAAGTCCCAGTTTAACTTGTCTCTATACCATCAAGTCCCAGTTCAACTTGTCTCTATACCATCAAATCCGAGTTTAACTTGTCTTTATATCAACAAGTCCCAGTTTAACTTGTCTGTTTACCATCAAGTCCCAGTTTAATTTGTCTCAATACCATCAAGTCGCAGTTCAACTTGTCTCTATACCATCAAGTCCCAGTTCAACTTGTCTAATACCATGAAGTCTAAGTTTAACTTGTCTCTCTACCATCAAGTCCCAGTTTAACATGTCTCTATACCATCAAGTCCCAGTTCAACTTTTCTCTATACCATATAATATAGTCCCAGTTCAACTTGTCTCTATACTTTCAAGTCCCAGTTCAACTTGACTCTGTACCATCAAGTCCCAGTTCAACTTTTCTCTATACCATCAAGTCCCAGTTCAATTTTTCTCTATACCATATAATATAGTCCCAGTTCAACTTGTCTCTATACCATCAAGTCCCAGTTTAACTTGTCTCTATACCATAAGGTCCCAGTTCAACTTGTCTCTATACCATCAAATCCGAGTTTAACTTGTCTTTATATCAACAAGTCCCAGTTTAACTTGTCTGTTTACCATCAAGTCCCAGTTTAATTTGTCTCAATACCATCAAGTCGCAGTTTAACTTGTCTCTATACCATCAGGTCCCAGTTCAACTTGTCTATATACCATGAAGTCTAAGTTTAACTTGTCTCTCTACCATCAAGTCCCAGTTTAACATGTCTCTATACCATCAAGTCCCAGTTCAACTTGTCTCTGTACCATCAAGTCCCAGTTCAACTTGTCTCTGTACCATCAAATCACAGTTTAACTTGTCTCTATACCATCAAATCCAAGTTTAACTTGTCTCTGTACCATCAAGTCGCAGTTCAACTTGTCTCTATACCATCAAATCACAGTTTAACTTGTCTCTATACCATCAAATCAGAGTTTAACTTGTCTCTGTACCATCAAGTCCCAGTTCAACTTGTCTCTATACCATCAAATCACAGTTTAACATGTCTCTATACCATCAAATCACAGTTTAACTTGTCTCTATACCATCAAATCCGAGTTTAACTTTTCTCTATACCATCAAGTCCCAGTTTAACTTGTCTCTATACCTTCAAGTCCCAGTTTATTTTTTCTCTATACCATCAAGTCCCAGTTTAACTTGTCTCTATACCATATCGTTCCAGTTTCACTTTTCTCTATATCATCAAGTCCCAGTTCAACTTGCCTCTGTACCATCAAGTCCAAGTTCAACTTGTGTCTGTACCATC
Organism: Panopea generosa; assembly: GCA_029582155.1. Taxonomy (NCBI): domain Eukaryota; kingdom Metazoa; phylum Mollusca; class Bivalvia; order Adapedonta; family Hiatellidae; genus Panopea; species Panopea generosa. The sequence continues at coordinate 24,614,976 of CM055898.1, forward strand.
AAGTCCCAGTTAAACTTATCTGTATACCATATAGTCCCAGTTCAACTTGTCTCTATACCATCAAGCCCGAGTTCAACTTGTCTCTATACCATCAAGTCCCAGTTCAACTTGTCTCTACATCATCAAGTCCCAGTTCAACTTGGCTCTTTACCAGCAAGCCCCAGTTTTACTTGTCTCTGTACCATCAAGTTCAAGTTTAACTTGTCTCTATACAATCAAGTCCCAGTTTAACTTGTCTTTATACTATCAATTTCCAGTTTAACTTGGCTCTTTACCAGCAAGCCCCAGTTTTTTCTTGTCTCTATACCATTAAGTCCCAGATCAACTTGTCTTTGTACCATTAAGCCCCAGTTTAACTTGTCTCTATACCATAAAGTCCCAGATCAGCTTGTCTCTATACCATCAAGTTCCAGTTCAACTTGTGTCTATACCATCAAGTCCCAGTTTAACTTGTCGTCCCACTTAAACTTGTCTCTTTACTATCAAATCCCAGTCAAACTTGGCTCTTTACCAGCAAGCCCCAGATTAACTTGTCTCTATACCATTAAGGCCCAGTTAAACTTGTCTCTATACCATCAAGTTCCAGTTCAACTTGTGTCTGTACCATCAAGCCCCAGTTTAACTTGTCTCTATACCATTAAGGTCCAGTTTAACATGTCTCTATACCATCAAGTCCCAGTTCAACTTGTGTCTATACCATCAAGTCCCAGTTCAACTTTTGTCTATACCATCAAGTCCCAGTTCAACTTGTGTCTATACCATCAAGTCCCAGTTCAACTTGTGTCTATACCATCAAGTTCCAGTTCAACTTGTGTCTATACCATCAAGTCCCAGTTCAACATGTCTTTATACCATCAAGTCCCCGTTCAACATGTCGCTCTACAATCAAGTCCCAGTTCAACTTGTCTCTCTGCCATCAAGTCCCAGTTTAACATGTCTCTATACCATCAAGTTCCAGTTCAACTTGTGTCTATACCATCAAGTCCCAGTTTAACATGTCTCTATACCATCAAGTTCCAGTTCAACTTGTGTCTATACCATCAAGTCTTTGTTCAACTTGTGTCTATACCATCAAGTCCCAGTTTAACATGTGTCTATACCATCAAGTCCCAGTTCAACATGTCTCTCTACCATCAAGTCCCAGTTTAACATGTCTCTATACCATCAAGTTCCAGTTCAACTTGTGTCTATACCATCAAGTCCCAGTTTAACATGTCTCTATACCATCAAGTTCCAGTTCAACTTGTGTCTATACCATCAAGTCCCAGTTTAACATGTCTCTATACCATCAAGTTCCAGTTCAACTTGTGTCTATACCATCAAGTTCCAGTTCAACTTGTGTCTATACCATCAAGTCCCAGTTTAACATGTCTCTATACCATCAAGTTCCAGTTCAACTTGTGTCTATACCATCAAGTCTTTGTTCAACTTGTGTCTATACCATCAAGTCCCAGTTCAACATGTCTCTCTACCATCAAGTCCCAGTTTAACATGTCTCTATACCATCAAGTTCCAGTTCAACTTGTGTCTATACCATCAAGTCTTTGTTCAACTTGTGTCTATACCATCAAGTCCCAGTTTAACATGTGTCTATACCATCAAGTCCCAGTTCAACATGTCTCTCTACCATCAAGTCCCAGTTTAACATGTCTCTATACCATCAAGTTCCAGTTCAACTTGTGTCTATACTATCAAGTCCCAGTTTAACATGTCTCTTTACCATCAAGTTCCAGTTCAACTTGTGTCTATACCATCAAGTCCCAGTTTAACATGTCTCTATACCATCAAGTTCCAGTTCAACTTGTGTCTATACCATCAAGTCCCAGTTCAACTTGTGTCTATACCATCAAGTCCCAGTTTAACATTTGTCTATACCATCAAGTCCCAGTTCAACATGTCTCTCTACCATCAAGTCCCAGTTCAACTTGTCTCTCTACCATCAAGTTCCAGTTCAACTTGTGTCTGTACCATCAAGTCCCAGTTCAACTTGTGTCTATACCATCAAGTCCCAGTTCAACATGTCTCTCTACCATCAAGTCCCAGTTTAACTTGTCTCTCTACCATCAAGTCCCAGTTCAACTTGTGTCTATACCATCAAGTCCCAGTTAACTTGTCTCTCTACCATCAGTCCAGTCAACTTGTGTCTATACCATCAAGTCCCAGTTTAACATGTCTCTATACCATCAAGTTCCAGTTCAACTTGTGTCTATACCATCAAGTCCCAGTTCAACTTGTGTCTATACCATCAAGTCCCAGTTTAACATTTGTCTATACCATCAAGTCCCAGTTCAACATGTCTCTCTACCATCAAGTCCCAGTTCAACTTGTCTCTCTACCATCAAGTTCCAGTTCAACTTGTGTCTGTACCATCAAGTCCCAGTTCAACTTGTGTCTATACCATCAAGTCCCAGTTCAACATGTCTCTCTACCATCAAGTCCCAGTTTAACATGTCTCTCTACCATCAAGTCCCAGTTCAACTTGTCTCTATAATATCAAGTCCCAGTTTAACTTGTCTATATACCATCATGTCCCTGTATGTTTTTGTGCTTGTACCCAGTCAGTTACTGTTACAAATTAATATGTTCTTTCTTTATCCATCTATGCAGTCTCTGTAACCAATGGGTCGCTGGCATACATTAACAGCTTGTTTATGTAATCAGTTAGATTGTTTGACCAGCTGGTATATATGGCAAGGGGCGTAGAAACAGATTCGATAATGGTGTGGCTGAATATTTTACAAATTTAAGATAATCATAAAATAAGAAAAAAATGAGAAATTATTGGTGTGGCAATAAATGTAAAAAAAAATTAGAAATTAGCTTAAAAATGAAGAAATTGGAAATTGTTGTACTGCACCAATATAATTAATAATGCTGCACCCATGTCTTAAGCCCATGTGGTAAAGTTGTGCTCTGTGTCGGATTTAACCAGCCTCTGTTACCAGCCAGGCTCTGTATATATCAAACCAGTCTCTATGTTTCAGATAGTCCATCTTGCCAGGATCTGATGTCAGCTGGTCTCTATAATTCAACCTGAAGCCATTGTTTTCCGCGTATCATACCACATTACAAAATTGTTGCCGACTATGCATAAAACATTTCTTTTTACAAAAGAAAACATATAATGGGATTGTATAGAATGTGACAATGGCCTGTATTGAACCTCATTAGCACAGCTGCTGATATAGATAAAAGTCAATACCATACCATCTGCAACCAGAAAAAAACATTATACAGGTTTTATGATCGCATTCATTTTATTTAAAAAGTCAAATTCCCACTAAATTCCCACTGGCAACATATGCATATCCAGAAAAAACGATTGTGAATTACCAGTAATTTAGTTATAACAGTTGCCCAAGGGTTATTTTGTGGTATGAAAATCGTGACATATTAACGGTGTAACCACTGCATTCTGTAAATACAGGACATTTTCTAAAGTTCAAGGATAATGGTTTCAGGTTCATAGTTTGCCTTTACAGTATCATATAATGAGAATTCACTGCAAAGAAAAACAAATCACAGATATATTGTGCTGTAAAACTATCAAAATAAGATACTTAGAACAGAGACATATAAACAGAGATAAGCGACTGCAGGTGCATGTCTAAATTTCGGGTGGCACATTTGGTGTTTTCCAAATCGTGGAAACACTGCTCCTGAACCAGCCGACATATTTTTGTGATTTTAATATCAAAAGAAAGGGATTGATTGTAACTTACAAGAATTGAATTTTTACGCTTAACAGTTATGTTTTGTGACCATTTTCTCAATTTTAGCCATTTTTTAGCTCGACTATTCATAGTGGGGCTATTGTACTCGCCCAGGTGTTGGCGTCGGCATTGGATTTTCAGGTTAAAGTTTTTTATTAGGTAAATGATCTATGCAACCACACAGTGGATAATTGAATGAAACAATCACAATCATCAACGGAACACACAGACACTCAGACAAGAAACATAACTCTGGATTGCATTTTGGCAAAATTATGGCCTTTATGGATTTGTAAACTTTAGTTAAAGTTTTTGAGCAGGTACATATGCCATCAACCTATACTTGGATATCAATGAAACTTCACGCGTGTGTTTAGTCCATCTAGGAATATCAAGAGACAAGAACCATAACTCTTGATTGCTTTTTGGCAGAATTATTGCCCTTTTAAACTTAGAAAATTTGGTAAGAGTTTATTAGCGAGTCAAAGTTTAAGAGCAGGTACATATTTCCCCATCCTATCTATCATTTGACAAATGAAACTTCACATGTGTATTCAGCATCGTCTAGGAAATTCGTGGAGACAAGAACAATAACTCTTGATGGAATTTTGGTAGAATTATTGCACTTTTAGGCTTTTTATTAGAGTTTTGTAGCAGGTTAATGTTTGTACCAGGGTATTGGTAATACAAGGGCTTAAGCTTAGATGTTTTTGCAAATAGGGCCAGTTCAAGGTTCTCTCTCAAATTTGTTCAAAACCATCACCCTGGGGCAAAATTGGTCCGTCCTATTGGGTAAAAATTATACACAAGTTATATAGGGCAAACTAAAAATATCTTTTCATACCAAAGTTGAAGGCCTGTTTAAAAAAAAAAAAAAAAATTCTTGAATAATTTTAAGGCAACATAAGCCATCCATTCACTTTCTTGTTTTCCACAAAAAACAATACTGATAATGAAAATAAATATTGTTATTGATTATTTTTCTCCTAATTTATTTTTAACAGACAAGCATTTATTATAGATTTATTTTACCACCACTGAGTTTTTATATAAACTGTTTCCCATTTGCTACCATTTTCTGAAATAGCTGTTGTTTTAGAACATCTAAATAGTCGAGCGTGCTGTTCTTCCGACAGCTCTTGTTAAATTAATAGATAAGAACAAATCTTTAAATGCTCATATAAAATTTTCATTACCAATGGATAACTTACTGCTTCATCTTTCTACATAAAATTTCTTTTTCTATGATGCGTTGTTTTAACGAGTACACTACTTTTTTGTTAAAACGAGAACACTACATATTTGATAAAACGAGTACCGATACACTACTTTTTTGTTAAAACGCGTACACTACATTTTTAATAAAAAGAGTACTGTGACTACCTTTTTGTTCAAACGAGTACAATACCTTTTTGTTAAAAAAAAGATATTCTGTAAAAGTTCCAAACTTTTTCGTCTTTATTTTAATCCTAAATAATTTAAATTAAGAAAACAATTCAATGGAAATAGTCAACATTTTATAAGCTTTATTTTCATACCAAAATACCCAATTCAGAAAACTGTTTAAATAATTATTAAAGAAATATGTAGAAAGGAGCCACCCGAATTTCAGCCGTGAAAGTTGAATTGATATTAGTCTGCTAGTCTCTATAATTAAGTTACTTATTAAGTAAATACACCTAAATAGATTTAGAGAGGTGTGGATCCCGAGTCCCCACCCCCCTGATATTCCTCTTATGTTATTAACATATGAAAAACTCATACTTGGACCCCAATGTTTGAGAAAGCTGTTTGAGATTTTCAAAATATGCACTGGATCCCACTGACTGAAAACCCCAGGGCATATCCGTACTTATAGTAGAGACGTTTGTTGCTATATATACATTTTTTGTAGGAGGAAGTAATGCGGTCGTCAACAATTAAATGCTAAGTTAAGCTGTACTCTGTAAATAACATAATTACCGGTTCGTTTGTACTTTATTCTTGGTTAATTTTCTAGTCTGGAGCACATTTATAAACATGTGTTAATTAAGGTTCCAACGAGACTTGGCACATGGAGAGCGGGCATTATGTGTTGAAAGGCAGAGAAAAAAAAATCATACCTCTACTTTGAAAAATGTCAGAATAATCTCGCATTTTTTTTTTTACTTTGTTTTCGGATATATTTGCTAGTCCTGGGTTTATCTATAAAAGCATGGAAGGGGTTCCTACGAGATTCGGAACATACAGGATAGAGGGAAATGTACCATAACGTTATCTAGAAAACATCAAGATTATCATCCCCTATCCCTCCCCCATTTGTACCTATACTCCATTATTTTTACTTGTCCGGGGTATATCTACAGCCGCGTGAAAGAGAGGTTAGGTACTCAATCAAGCACTTGGGCGGGGGCATCTATCATTCTACCGATACCCAAGTAATTAGATCGTGAACAGACTTGGCCAAAATAGTATTGGCCAAGAAAATTCGGACACGTTCTTGAACTTGCAATATCACAACAGATTGGACGGTTACTGGCCTTGATTAATTGAAAAATGTTGAGTCCGTTTGTTTTTATAACTCCTTTCGTTTTCATTATATCATAAAAAAACCTTGATCAGAAGTTTGTCAGCATGAACCCAGATGAGTTGTGTATACGACCCGAGCTAAAAATTGCCCTTTCACACCAAAGAAGCACCACACTTTATCCAAGACTAACCATCATTTGACATGGAAGTTTATAATAATGAAATCTTAAAGATTTTTTCTTGCACCAAATGAACAGCACAGCAAAACAGGCCCTGTTGACGACTCATCAAATTCTATTCTATGAAGTAAAACACTTCCAAGATTCTGCGAACATAATTGTGAACTGTTTTTAAATAAAGTATTTTTCAATCCGTCATGTCATTCGTGGAGACAATGGTAATAAATAGTTGCAAATATCGACGAGAAAACGAGTCTGAGAGTTTTTTTAAGCAGCTAGTTGCCATATATAGACTCAATAGTATCTTGTTGCTCTGCCGCACTTCCCCCCAACTACGGCTGTAGTCTTATTGTCTGTTGCGCTATTGGTATTAATCATGTCAAAATTGCATTAAAGCTGACTGACTTCGATAAGTAGTATGAAGTTCCAGTTTTTGTTTAAATGAAGTTTACACCATATACAAGTTACATACACTTGTTATATGCAAAGACCGGCTTTATTGGTGGAGGAAGATGCCGGATGCATACATACACGATTATGAGTAGGACAACTATTGTAAGTTCGTAACTAACCCAATCTTAAGTCTTTATATACACCTTTGTCATAGAAAATAAATAGGTAGGTGACATCTGCTAAGACGGGAAGGCGAAAAGAAAAGCCGAATTTTAGTTGCCAAGATATCCAAGATGATCATGGAGAATGATGTCTGGTTATGGAGAATATGACCATGGAGAATGATGCCTGGTTATGGAGAATATGATCATGGCGAGTGATGCCTGGTTATGGAGAATATGATCATGGAGAATGATGCCTGGTTATGGAGAATATGATCATGGCGAATGAATCATTGTTATGGAAAATATGAACATATAGAATGATGCCTGGTTAGAGACAATATGATAAAGGCGAATGATACCTGGTAATAAAGAATATGACCATGTACAATGATGCCTGTTAATGGAGAATATGATCATGATGAGTGATGCCTGGTTATGGATAATATGATCATGATGAGTGATGCCTGGTTATGGAGAATATGATCATGCAGAATGATACCTGGTTATGAAGAATATGATCATGATGAATGATGCCTGTTAATGGAGAATATGATTATGATGAATGATGCCTGGTTATGGAGAATATGATCATGGAGAATGATACCTGGTAATAAAGAATATGACCATGTACAATGATGCCTGTTAATGGAGAATATAATCATGAATATTTAGGTAAAGGAATTGATGCTCTAAGAGGAAATTATGTTTCGGTAAAGGAATTGTTGTTTGGTAAGAGGATTGATTGATTGATTGAATATTTAACGTCATTTTTGCCATCGAGGGCTAACAGATGATCAGTTAACCTAACGACTGTCTCCTGGGATCGTGGAAGGTTAACTAGTACTCGAGCACACACAATATCCGTAAGTAACATAACTTTCCCACTTGAATCGGCGGTGAGAGACGAATGATAATGAGACACAATGTCGTATATCAGTCATCACGGAGACTGTTGCCGGGTGGGGATTGGAAGTTGCGATCCCTGGATTGGTATTCAGATGCGTGACCGACTGAGCTTATCGGGCCCGGCTAGGTAAGAGGAAATGCTGTTTAGTTGTAGGAAATGATGTTAAGGTAAAGGATTTGATATTCGGAAAGAATAAAATGAAGTTTAGGTAAAGGAATTGAGGTTTGTAAGGGGAAATGATGTTAAGTTAAAGGTTTTGATGTTTGGTTAGAAGAAAATGATGTTTAGGTAAAGGAATTGATATTTGTAAGAGGAAATGATGTTTAGTTCAATAAATTGATGTTTGTAAAAGGAAATGATGTTTAGGTAAAGGAATTGATGTTCGTTAGAGGAAAATGATGTTTAGGTAAAGAATTTGAAGTTTGTAAGAGGAAATGATGTTTAGGTAATGGAAATTGATGTTCGTAAGAGGAAATACCGTAAGAGGATAACTACTGCGGGATTACATTAGTTAGTTGTATGTCTAAATTAATTACCGCTGTTCTTAACAAAAGAATAAACGACTGGTGCTAAAAGTAAAGTAAATTATCGGATGCCCAGTTTCGCTTCAGGAAAGGATTTTCTACGGTAGATGCAATTTTATACATGCATAGTTTAATTGAACATGTACTAAACAAAGGAAAGCGATTCTAATGCGCTTTTGTAGATTTAAAAAAGGCATTTGACTCAGTTTATAGAAACGCGCAGCTATGGTTGAAATTATATAAGCTAGGGGTGAATGGCAAAATGTTGAGAATAATACGGTCAATTTACGAAACAGTGAAATTTTGTGTAAGGCATTGTGAGACGTATTCTGACTTTTTCGAAGTAGTCGTTGGATTAAATCAAGGGGATACAATTTCGCCTATCCTGTTTTCTCTATTCATTGAGGACTTAGAATTATATTTACAAAATAGTCCAGACAGTGGTCTAAATATAAATGAAGTCACATTGATGCTTTTGTTTTTTCAGACGATATGGTCGTTTTGAGTGAAACACCCGAAGAACTACAAAATAGCCTAAATAAATTGTATTCGTATGTACCAAATGGGGCTTAGAAGTAAATATTGCCAAAACTAAAATAGTAATTTTCAGAAAAAAGGCGGTTTACTTGAAACTGAGAAATGGACGTATGATATGGTAAACGATTTTAGTTACTTAGGAGTAGTTTTTAATTATACAGGGACCTTTCTATTGAACCAACAAAACTGGGCTGGCAATGAACTTAGAGCTACAGGAGTGCTGATACATAATGTTAAAAAATTTGATTTCACCCCAAAAACATTGTGTCAGCTGCTCGACTCGTTCGTTACGTCCATTTTAAATTATGCTTGTGAAGTTTGGGGAAACACTTAGTCCAAACCATTAGAGAGAATACATTTAAAATTTTGTAAAAAGATATGTAACGATGGCGTGTATGGAGAATTGGCTCGTTACCCAATGTATATGACCCGTTGGGTAAGAATAATTACGTACTGATTGAAATTGTTATACATGTATACAAACAATTGTGTTTTGAAAACGGCAAATACTTTTCCTTAATTGATTGCTCCAAAAATAAGAAGACTTGGGCGTAAAGCGTTAAATATTTATTATACAAACACGGATTTGGATACGTCTGGGAAAATCCAATGCTCGAAAATCCAAAGGCTTTTATTTCCATTTTTAAAAAAAGAATTATTGATTGACTTCATGCAAAACTGGAGATCGGATATTGATAAAAATAGTGTTTCAACTTTATATAAAAACGTGAAAACGAAGTTTGAATATGAGCCATATCTGAATATTACAAAGTATAGGAAGTACGGAAGTGGTATCACACAATTACGTTTATCAGCACATAGACTTCGCATTGAAACTGGACGATATGGCATCAACAGGATAGAAAGAAATGAAAGACGTTGTCAAGTCTGTGCCTCTGGGGATATTAAAGACGAGAGTTCCATTTCGTATTGATATGCGATAAGTTCAAGGTTATTCGAAGAAAGTATAAACGAAGCTATTACATGTATAAGCGAAATCCATCAATTTTTAAATTCATTCAATTGATGTAATCAACGAATAGTAATGTTATTAATGATTTATCGTATTATATATTCAATGCTTTTCAGATTAGAAATAACACAATCCAAAATTGATAAAGATCAATCCTCTCATTGTATGAAATGTATTTTGTATTTGTACTTTGTTGTTAATATGACCTGACTGTAAACATTTGTAATTTTGTTATATAGACGAGAAAACTGTATAGTTTAAGTCTGAATAAAAGTATGTTCTGTTCTGTTTAGTTAAAGGATTTGATGTTCAGTAGGAGGAAATGATGTTAAGGTAAAGGAATTGATGTTTGTAAGAGGAAATGATGTTTAGTTAAAGGATTTGATGTTCGTTAGAGGAAATGGTGTTTAGGTAATGAAAATTGATGTTTGTAAGAGGAAATGATGATTAGTTAAAAGAATTAATGTTCGTAAGAGGAAAATGTTGTTCAGGTAAAGTCATTGATGTTTGTAAGAGGAAATGCTGTTTAGGTAAAGGAATTGATGATTGTAAGAGAAAATGATGTTTAGGTAAAGGAATTGATGATTGTAAGAGAAAATGATATTTTGTTAAAGGCATTGGTGTTTGTAAGAGGAAATGATATTTAGGTAAAGGAATTGATGTTCGGTAAGAAGAAACAGATGTTTAGGTAATGGAATTGGTGTTCGTTAAAGGAAAAAGAGGTTTAGGTGATGGAATTGATGTTCGTACGAGGAAATGATGTTAAGATAATGGAATTGGTGTTCGTAAGAGGAAATACGGTTAAGATAAAGGAATTTATGTTCGTAAGAGGAAATGATGTTTAGGTAAAGGAATTGATGTTCGTGACAGGAAATGATGTTTAGTTAGGGAATTGATGTTCGTAAGAAGAAATGATGTTAAGGTAAAGGAATTGATGTTCAATAAGATGAAAAAGATGTTTAGGTAAATGATTTGATGTTTGTTAGAGGGAATGATGTTTACGTGAAGGCATTAATGTTTGTATGAGGAAATGATGTTTAGATAAAGGAATTGATATTCGTAAGAGGAAAAAGATATTTTGGTAATGGAATTGATGTTCGTAAGAGCAAATGCTGTTTAGGTAAAGGAACTGATGTTCGTAAGAGGAAATGATGTTTATGTAATGTAATTGATGTTCGTAAGAGGAAATGATGTTTAGTTAATGGAATTGATGTTCGTAAGAGGAAATGATGTTTAGGTAATATAATTGATGTTCGTAAGAGGAAATGATGCTGAGGTAAAAGAAATGATGTTCAGGAAAGAAAATGTTGTTTAAGTAATGGAATTGATATTCGGTAAGATGAAAAAGATGTTAATGTAATGGAATTGAATTTCGTAAGAGGAAATGATGTTTAGTGAAGGAATTGATGATCGGTAGAAGAAGTGATGTTTAGGTAAAGGAATAAATATTCGTAAGAGCAAATACTGTTTAGGTTAAGGAATTGATGTTCGTAAGAGGAAATAATATTTCGGTAATGGAATTGATGTTTGTAAGAGGAAATGATGTTTAGGAAATAAGATTGATGTTTGTAAGAGGAAATGATGTTTAGATAATGGAATTGATGTTCGTAAGAGGAAATGCAGTTTAGGTATAGGAATTGATGGTTATAAGAGGAAATGATGTTTAGGTAAAGGAATTGATGTTCGTAAGCGGAAATGATGTTTAGTGAAGGATTTGATGTTCGTAAGAGGAAATGATGTTTAGGTAAAGGAATTGATGTTCAGTAAGATGACAAAGATGTTTAGGTAATGGAATTGATGTTCGTAAGAGGTAATGATGTTAAGGTAATGGAATTGATGTTCGTAAGATGAAATGATGTTTATGTAAAGGAATTGTTGTTTGTAAGAGGAAATGATGATTAGGCAATGGAATTGATGTTCATAAGAGGAAATGATGTTAAGGTTATGGAATTGATGTTCGCAAGAGAAAATGATGGTTAGGTAATGGAATTGATGTTCGTAAGAGGAAATGATGATTATGTATTGGAGAAAATGATGTTTAGGCAATGGAATTGATGTTCATAAGAGGAAATGATGTTTAGGTAATGGAATTGATGTTCAGTAAGATGACAAAGATGTTTAGGTAATGGAATTGATGTTCGTAAGAGGTAATGGTGTTAAGGTAATGGAATTGATGTTCGTAAGATGAAATGATGTTTATGTAATGGAATTGATGTTCGTAAGAGGAAATGATGATTAGGCAATGGAATTGATGTTCATAAGAGGAAATGATGTTAAGGTTATGGAATTGATGTTCGCAAGAGAAAATGATGGTTAGGTAATGGAATTGATGTTCGTAAGAGGAAATGATGATTATGTATTGGAGAAAATGATGTTTAGGCAATGGAATTGATGTTCATAAGAGGAAATGATGTTAAGGTTATGGAATTGATGGTCGTAAGAGGAAATGATGTTTAGGTAATGGAATTGATGTTCGTAAGAGGATATGATGTTTAGGTAATGGAATTGATGTTCGTAAGAGGAAATGATGTTTAGGTAAAGGAATTGAGGTTCGTTAGAGGAAATGATGATTAGGTATTGGAAAAATGATGTTTAGGCAATGGTTTTGATGTTCATAAGAGGAAATGATGTTAAGGTTATGGAATTGATGGTCGTAAGAGGACATGATGTTTAGATAATTGAATTGATGTTCGTAAGAGGGAATGATGTTAAGGTAATGGAATTGATGTTCGTAAGATGAAATGATGTTTAGGTAAAGGAATTGAGGTTCGTAAGAGGAAATGCTGTTTAGGTATAGGAATATATGGTCAAAAAAGGAAATGATGTTAAGGTAAAGACATTGATGTTCGTAAGAGGAAATGATGTTTAGTGAAGGAATTGATAGTCGTAAGAGGAATGATGTTCAGTGAAAGAATTGATGTTCGTAAGAGGAAATGCTGTTTAGGTAAAGGAATTGAAGTTCGTAAGAGGAAATGCTGTTTAGGTATATGAATATATGGTCATAAGAGGAAATGATGTTAAGGTAAAGAAATTGATGTTCGTAAGAGGAAATGATGTTTAGGGAAGGAATTGATAGTCGTAAGAGGAATGATGTTCAGTGAAAGAATTGATGTTCGTAAGAGGAAATGCTGTTTAGGTATAGGAATTGATGTTCGTAAGAGGAAATGATGTTTAGTGAAGGAATTGATGTTCGTAAGAGGAATGATGTTTAGTGAAGGAATTGATGGTCGTAAGAGGAAATGATGTTAAGGTAAAGGAATTGATGGTCGTAAGAGGAAATGATGTTTAGGTAAAGGAATTGATGTTCGTAAGAGGAAATGATGTTTAGTGAAGGAATTGATGTTCGTACATGTAAAAGGTAGTAATATTCAGTTTAGCATCACCAGATCAATACAATCCGAACATTTTCAAAATAGACTGTTCACCGATTTTATCGACGAACAAATGATTTGAACTAAAATTGGAAATAACTGAAGAGGTCAAAATATTATTTCATTCTAGATGCAGCCGATAGACGTTGTTGACTCTTTGAAACGTCACAATCATATGACAACAAAACATGCCGCTCGCCATGAGGAGGTCGCCATTGCTATTCAAATAGTGTTTGATTTTTTTTTATTTCTTTTTTATTTTCCATTGTGAAAATGTTAAAATGAGTTTTTTACTAACTGAAACAGATTTATTTATTCAAAGGTCAACACACAACATCAGTATTTTTGTAAAGTAAAACCAGCAAAAGGTAACTACTCCTGAATGCCATGTAATTCGTACGTACAGCCTCTACATTATTTGGTACCTTGCGCTAGGTTCATTTTCCATTCATTCATTGAATATACCATTTCAAATATTGAATCTCAACACCATTTTGTACAAACCCAAACGCATACCTTCATTCCCCTCAAATTGCCGCCTTCTTTATAACCATTGGATGTTTTTTTTTTAAAAAAAAAACTCCTGTTGTGAATTGTTTTTGTAAAAAGATATGCTGAGCTATTTGAATGTGCAATGTGATATATGTAGACTGATTCCCTCTATTTTTGCGTGTATTTTAACCAATATAATTATATATATAACTATGCAGGGTGAGACATAAAGAAGGAGAACCATTCTACCGAGAATGGTTAATGTCTCCGTATATAGTTTTGACAACTGAAAACATTCTATTAATACGTGTTGTAATTTTGCTATTATTGATTATGTTATCAATTTGTAATAAAATAAAAGAGATGAAACAAAGTACTTGATCTGCCAGTGTAATTGTAAAGCGTTTTTATGGAATTTCTTTCAATCCTTTAAGTCATTCATGGAGACAGTTGCAAATATCGGTGAAAAGACGAGTCTATGAGAGGTTTCTTTAAGCAGCCAGTTGCCATATATAGACATATTGTTGCTCTGTCGCACTTCCCCCTACCTTTACAGAAATACGGCTGTAGTCTTATTGTCTGTCGCGCTATTGATATTAATCATGCAAAAACTGCATTAAAGCTGGCTGACTTCGACAAAAAGTTCTCTTTTTTGTTAAAAGAGTTGTATATACATGTGTGTTAGTCTGAGAAGAACGTAAGATCTGGCAATCGTTGTTGGTGCTATCTGGGCTCGAACCCACGACGTCAGTGGTGGGAGGTAAATGGGCTTGAGACGACGCCTTGGATCACCCGGCCATAACTAAAGATCATTTTCCCGATCGGCAGAGAGAATGAATGACATATGAATGTCACCTGTCACGTGGCGGAATGAAGCTTGCAAGTAAGCGTTGATTAAGTTACCAAAACCGATACATAAAGTACTGATGGTACTGAGAGCAAGTGAATCGTAATTTTACAAAGATCACGCTTAAGAACCACATGGTTTTATATGTTTCCTTGGTTTATATGTATTCTTGATTTATATGTATCCTTTGTTTATATGTATCATTGGGTTATACGTATCTTTGGTTTATATGTGTCCTTAGTTTATATGTATCATTGGTTCATATGTATCCATTGATAATATGTAACCTTGGTTTATACGTATCCTTGGATAATATGTATCTTTGGTTTATATGTATCCTTGGTTTATATGTATCATTGGATTATATGTATCCATGGTTTATATGCATCCTCGGGTTATGTGCATCCCTGGTTTATATGATCCTTTGGTTATATGTATCCTTGGGTTAAATGTATCCTTGGGTTATATGTATTCTTGGGTTATATGTATTCTGGAATTATATGTATCCTTGGTTTATATGTATTCTGGGCTTATATGTATTTTGGACATATGTATTCTTGACTTATATGTACCCTTGGCTTATATACATCCTGGGTTTATATATATCCTGGACTTATATGCATTTTGGACTTATATATATTCTGAACTTATATGTAATCTAGACTTATATGTATCCTCGGCTTATATACATCCTGGGTTTATATATATCCTGGACTTATATGCATTTTGGACTTATATATATTCTGGACTTATATGTATCCTGGACTTATATATATCCTCGGCTAATATATATCCTGGGCTTATATGTATCCTGGGCTTATAGGTATTCTTGACTTATATATATTTTTCTGGACTTATACGTATTCTGGACTTATATGGATCCTGGACTTATATATATCCTCGGCTAATATATATCCTGGGCTTATATGTATTTCGGCTTATAGGTATTCTTGACTTATATATATTTTCTGGACTTGTACGTATTCTGGACTTATATGTATCCTCAGATTATATATATCATGGGCTTATATGTATCCTGGACTTATATGTATTTTGGACCTATATATATTCTGGACTTATATATATTCTGGACTTATATGTATTCTGAACTAATATGTGTCATCGGCTTTTATTTATCCTGGGTGTATATATATCCTCGGCTTATATGTATTATGGACTTACTTATATGTATTCTGGACTTATATGTATCCTCGGCTTTTATTTAATCTAGGCTTATATGTATTCTGGCCTTATATATATCCTCGGCTTTTATGTATTCTGGGCTTTTATATATCCTGGGCTTATATGTTTTCTGGACTTATATGTATTTTGTACTTTTATGTATCCTCGGCTTTTATTTATCTTGGGCTTATATATATCCTGGGCTAATATGTATTATGGACTTATATGTATTCTGGACTTATATGTATCCTCGGCTCATATATATTCTGGGCTTAGATGTATCCTCGGCTTATATATATTCTGAGCTTAGATGTATCCTGGACTGATATGTATTCTGGACTTATATGTATTCTGGACTGATATGTATTCTGGACTTATATGTATTCTGGACTGATATGTATCCTGGTCTTATATGTATCCTTGGCTTATATATATTCTTAACGTATATATATATATATTCTGAACTAATATGTATCCTCGGCTTATATATATCCTGGGCTAATATGTATTCTGGACTGAGATGTATCCTTGATTTATATGTATGCTGGGCAGATATGTATCCTGGACTTAATATGTATCCGTGGTATATATATTATTATGGGCCTACATTTAACCGTGGTCTATTTATATAAATTATCGTTTGAACAGCAAATTAATTTAATTGTAATAGTGGGTGTGTAGTCACAATTTATTTGGTACTTTCCGCTCTTTTTTTTTCTTCCATTCAATATGCCAGTTCATTCAAACATTTCATCTTATCACTATTTCGAACAAACACCTTCGTTCTCTCTAATTTCCAAACCATACCAGGTTGGCTCAGTCGGTAGCGCGTCTTACTATCAATCCAGGGGTCATGAGTTCGAATGCCCGCCTGGACACAGGCTCCGTGATTGATATGATAATGATAATGATGCTGAAATTGGCAATGACAATGACAACGGCAATGACAATGAAAACGGCAGTGACAATGAAAACGGCAATGACAACGGTAATGACAATGGCAACGGTGATGATAATGGCAACGACAATAACAATGAGAACGGCAATGACAACGGCAATGACAATGACAACGGCAATGACAATGACAACGGTAATGCTAATGGCAACGACAATGACAATGGGAACGGCAATGACAACGGCAATGACAATGACAACAGCAATGACAATGACAACGGTAATGACAATGAAAACGGCAATGATAATGATACTGATGTTTGATAATGTATCTACACAGTGTCAATGACACCCCTCATATGTGTTTAATGCAAACATCAATATCAGTGTTAAAGAAAAAATCAATTTAAGAATTAAAAGAGCATTTATGTAAAAAATCTTTCAAGGAATGCGTTATGTACGCAGTTTACAAAAGATGCATTTCTCGTTTCGTCAATAATAAATACTCGTTTTGCTAATGCTCTGCTTTAACAGATGATCACTGGAAGTAATTTTCTTTTGGATAGGCGGATATCTTAGAAATGGTTTTCTGCGGTGCAAGAAGCACTTTAACACTCGATAAAGACAACATTAAGTGCGTCATCAATATTTAATTACATGGGATTTATCATAATTGTTTTACGTTTTTGTTGAAGACAGATTGCCTGATGTGTTCCCACTTACGTTTGGTCCATAGTGTGAACCGAGTCATCCAAATGTCAATCTGACATCATATAATTACGTATAAAATCCCTTGGTAAAGGTGTATTGATAATCAAAATGTTGGTATTTTAATGAATGCTGATGAAACTGTAATACTTGCTGAAAAATGAAAAACTTTGCAGCATATGCTTAATGAGTTAAATAGCTGGTGTATTATTAACAATGTGATAATTTGATAATTTATTTGACTACGAGTAACATTGAACATCCCAGACAATCATCAATCGCTATATCAGATATTGTATTTACTTGCAGTGGTAATGTTCTGTATATACCATATATATATACTATACTGATAAATGCGTATATCTTGGTTTTTACATACTACAAAAACGAGAAATATTTTATATAAACAATGTAATATATCTATAAATGAAAAACTGAAGTACTGTAATAGCTATTGAAACCGCTGATTAAACATTCTGAATGATAAACTTATTATTAGATTATTAAAGTATAAAAATAAAAGAACACAGCGCAATTAACTTAAGTAAAATAAAATAATTAAACATTGAATAACATAAATGTAAAAAACACGATGAACAACATATCACTTATGTAAATTACAATATAGGCTTCATCTTAAATTAAGAATATATATTACACAAATAAATAAGTTATTTTTGAAACAATGACTGATCGGTGAGTTATGTTCTTACAAAATCAAAAGTAAAGATACTATTTTCTAAACGGAATTAATTAAAAAAAAAGCATTAATTTAAGGCAATATGCAATTGCAAATCACGCGTCACGGAAACGAAAATAGGCCTCGGTGCTAATATCAATCACTAATTCTAAGTCAGTTAAATACTTCATATTCGTATACTACTACATATTTTCATATATTTATTCATTCTTCCATTCACTCACTCACCTACACACTCACCCATTTAATTATTCATGTCACTAATATTTTTAGATTCACTAACAGTGCATAACGCCCCACTAATGAGACGATAATTGTATTTACCAGGTAGTTTTATTCTTTCCTGTTTGTACACTATAAAACTTCCTTTTATTTAAATAAACCATTCTTATCAAAATAAAGTTGCATGCTATTATGTTTACTGCAATTTATTATTTCTCTACCGTATACGACGCGTATTAATTTTAATTATAAATATTGGGGGTTGTGACTCTATGACCCCTTATCGCGGATGAGTAATTTTGCAAGGAACTATGTAGAGACTTTATACAAGTCATTGACTTTTGTTATGATAACAATGTACCATTTTCGCACCTGTTTCCTGTCAGAGAACAGGGTATCGTTTGTGCCTTAATTGTTTATATGTCTCTGATATTGTCTAGTTGAAATGAAAGTCTTTATAAAAACAACAGCAATACTTATTATCATTATAGTTATAGATGCTCGCCTTAAGGTCTCAAAACACAGTTGAATTGTGTTCTTTGTTCTATATAAAATAAGGTCTATGATGTCCATGGTAAAAAAAGGATTCCATATATATTTTTTAAATTTTCTTTTCTAAGCAGGAATGTAAACTAAAAATGCAGAATAATTGGCAGGATGACCCAGAGACATAGACACGTGTCTATGTCTCTTGTTGACCACGTTGTTTTTTTAAAGAGGGTGCAGTGACACACTGATATTTTTTAAAAAAAAAGAAGTCCTCAAATGCTCGTAAATACATGCATATGTTGAAATTCAATAAAAGTCACTTTTTTAACACCATGATGTCTTATTGCAATATATGTTATAAGAGCTTCGAACCTTCGACCTTCCGCTTCCGAGGCAGACACATTTACAACTAGGTCACGGAAGACAGAGAGCATGTTATATATACACAGTAGAACTTCGTTAGCTCGAACACGGATGGCTGGAACACCACACATGGCTCGAACCACTTATCTGGTCCCGGCCGAAATACATGTACTATTTAAATTCTATTATTATATACTTCCGACGGCTAGAACACCGAGTCGAACTAGAAATTAGGTCCAGTCAACATATTTACCTGTATTTTGATTCTTTTCGTTCGAACTATTTTGTTTAATCCCGTCGAATTCGATCCATCGAAGTTCTACTGTAGTCACCTTTATATACTTTGAATAAGTTCTATCATTCCGATACACCTTAGGAAATTAATATATGATTTGCACTTGCTGTCGAAGATCTGCCAACTATAATGTTTTTCAACCATTTACAAGAGTAATTCAACACAAGAACAAAAAGAGTCTTAACATATGCTATGGAAATGTTACTTTACATAATAAGTATATACGCTTTTCAGAAATAGTTTTAAGTGAAAATTGCAGTGTGTCCCTTTAAAGTATTTGAGTAAGCTAATAAATGTGAATAGCTGATATATTACGCAGCAGTTTTACAATTTTTTTTGGTTTGATTAGTAATACCACAATTGTCTAAAGCTTTATACTCCTTCTAGTGTTTCATGTTTAAAAAAGTAAACACTAAAACATTCACAAACTATTTGTTACCTACCTACGTTTGTACATAATTTATACAAGACTAGTGTTACTTGCATGATAAGCACATTACACGTGTTTGGTATTTAAATTACTCAAGACAAGTACCAACTGCATGATAAGCACACGTTTCGTACCTTTTCTCACTCGAAACACAACATCCTTACTCGACTATAGATTTCTATTACTGGGCACTAGATTTTCTAATCTATATTCCTCCTTACACAACATTCAATTTCCTTATTTGACACTTTATTTTCATACACAGCACTAGATTTTCTCACCCGATACACAACATCTTTAATGGACTATAGATTTTAATACCGGGCACTAGATTTCCTAATCTTTATATACTTAACGTCCTTTCACAACATTTAATTTCCTTATATGACACTGTATTTTCATACGCTACACTACATTTTCTCACTAAATACTCAACATATGCGACACTAGATTTTCTCACTCAATTCTCAACATCCTTACATGACATTCAATTTCCTTATATAACACTTCATTTTCATATGCAACTTTACATTTTCTCGCTCAATACTCAATATCCTTAAACGACATTCAATTTCCTTATATGACACTATATTTTCATACGCAACACTTGATTTTTCTCACTTGATACTCAACATCCTTACATGACATTCAGTTTCCTTATATGACACTATATTTTCGTACGCAACACTAGATTTTCTCACTCGACACTCAACATCCTTACACCATATTCAATTTCCTTATATGACACTATATTTTTTATATGCGTCACTACATTTTCTTAGTGAATACTCAACATATGCGACACTAGATTTTCTCACTCAATACTCAACATCCTTACATGACATTCAAATTCCTTATATGGCACTATATTTTCATATGCGACGCTAGATTTTCTCGCTCAAGACTCAACATCCTTACATAAAATTCAATTTCCTGACATGACACTATATTGTCATACACGACACTAGATTTTCTCTCTCGATACACTACATCCTTACTCAATATAGATATTTCTTACTGCGCACTACATTTTCTAATCTGTATATATTCAACATCCTTCCACGACATTCAAATTTCTTATTTGACTGTATATTTTCATACGCGACACTCGATTTTCTCATCGATACACAACATCCTTACACAACCATAGATTTTTCTTACTGGGCGCTAGATTTCTAATCTATATATACTCAATAATTTAGTCGACATTAATTTTTAAACATTACACTGATTTTCAAAGCTTAAAATTAAAAAAGTACTGAAAAGTGTGTCCACCATCAATATATGAAAATATGACGTAACACCTTAACGGTGTCAAATTAAACATAAATAACTCATCAAAAGCACTCGTAATTTCCTTCAGCATGTTAACCTTTATTTTAAAAAATATTTTAAATTTCCCTTATGTTCATTATTTAAAGAAACTTAGTATAACTATTAAAAAAATAAGGATTTGTATGTTGGCAAATTGACGACTAGATTTTTCGAAAACGAGGCAAAGTAATGTGAAACAAATGCCTGGATTTAATCTCTTATACTTCCCTCAAAACACAATGAAAAATACATTTTATATGTTTATTGTTGAATTACATATTAAACTTGCAATTCTTAAAGGTCATGAAAAAAATAATGAACATTGTTTATTTAGGGTCCAGAGCTTTCTGAATGGTGTGTGCGTAGAAACAAATGCGGCAAATGTTTATTTTCGGAAATGGATACATTTTGGAGGAACATTTGTAAAATTAAGCTTATTAAGATAACTTTAAAAGTATCGTCGATTGAAAATATAGTATACCAAAATGGTTATTGTATAGAATTCATATTGGTATTTTTGATATCTTTCTAGAATTAAGGTTTTGAAAAGAATCATTTGACGCCGAAAAATATACATTGATCGGAAATTAGTAAATTTTGGATGATTTCTTTTCTGGTAAAAATTATATTGGTTACTTTGAGAATATGATCGATTGAAAATGTATTATATCAAATGAGTTTTTGCAGGTTTTCATGTTTCTTTCTAAAGTATCTTTCAAGAATTAAGGTTTCAAAGAGAACCCATTGACGATAAAACCGCATTTTGTCAATATTGATCGATCTTAAAGGCATAGTGCCACCATTGCAGAAAGGAAGTGCTTCCGTGGGGTAGTCGCATAATGGCGGTTATAAATAATCCTCAATTCTTCTTCTTTAAAACTGCATTTTTCTTTATTTTAATGCTCATGTTTTTATTTGAATGGCATTATTGACGTATTTTGAACATTTGATAGCATTGTCATGTTTGAATTGCGAATTTATATAAAAAAAATGATGCTTGGAAATTGGGGTATGAATTCATGATTTCGGAAGTCTACTTTCACTTTGTCACCAGTGTACACACTGAGCAGAAAAAAATCTCTTATATGACACATGACCCCTACTTTTCTCATCATATTTTGACAGTGCAGAGATTGACAAACAGTAAAATGTAGGTTTCACTTCTTTTATTTGGGACTCTCTATGAATGACAAGCCTTCAAACTTTTATTATTTACTATAGAATAAAGAACAAAAATCAATGGTGGGGTTACACCTAAATGCGATTTTAAACATTTTAATGGACAAGAGTAAAGTGAATTCCGTTTTTGTATTTTGAATAAAAACGTGAAAAACGAACATAGTTCTTCAAATACAGTAATTTGAGACAGGTAAACATGTTGAATAAGTGCCATTTACGCGTAAGTTTTGTTTACAACGTATGGATACCGGCACTCTTGGAGAATTATTGATAAATTGTGGTTATATTGGCATTTTCTGTGTTTCACATTTTTTCCGACCTGCGATAAATATTATATTTTTTCATGCATTTCGACTTGTCACGGAAAAACGGTCAAAGGAAATTGATTTTTGTTTTCCGAAAGTTTCGGAAACTACAACCATTTATAGTGTTTTTTTTTTGTTTGTTTGTTTTTTTTTAATTTCGATCACTGAAAAGTGATCCATTTAATCACCCCGTAATAGGTCTGTGAGGGTCGGGGTGGGCCATCCCTCAACAAACCGTACAAATATATATATCATTCAAGTTGTAACATACATTCATATATATATACACTGAAAGGAAAAAGAAAGCATACATTTTGGTTTTTGAAATTATTTCATTATTGACCAAGTCTACTCTTGTGATGGAAAAATGAACTGATTTTTTCTTATTGTTTTGCTTTGAAATGAATAAGATGTTTGTTTTTTGATTCCACAAATATACAAAATTTATATGAAATACATTTTTCGTTCCTTGACCTGTCGACGTTTATAGGTATGTATACTTTCTTTTTCCTTTCACCGAATACACATATATATACATTAATCTTAAAGGGACACACCCTTCTAAACTAATCATAGATTGTAGCTCGAGCTAAAACAAAAATCAAATAGAAATAATATATAATTTGACACAACAGATGATAGTATCAGAAAATTATGTTGTCTAATGACTTCAGGAGATTTTTCTCTTTTAAGTCTATAGTGGCTGGCTTGGTGTAGGACCTTAATAAATATTAAATATATATTTTGGTGTATCCCTTTTTATAGATAAGATAAAGTGGCAATAATTACATGAATTTTATTATATTGGGGTTGTTTTTGTGTGTATTATATTTATTAGAGGTGTCTATAATTGGAATGGTTTATAAACATAATTTTTTTTGTGTTAATTGATGGTGTTTATTGAAAGCCAGGAGAAGACATTAAAAAAAATATCAAAGATACCTCGGTTCATTTTATATTTTTCTAGTAAAATTTAACTTTATTTGAGAATCAGTAAACACAAAAGAATCACCAATTTCTTAAATTTTATAAAACATGTGTTTTCAGTTATTATATTGGTTAAATATTAGTGTAATATATTTCTCATTTGCATATATTTCATGAAAAATTAAGCAGATTCACATACAAACTAAAATATTATGTCAATTATATATATAAATATACAGAAAGAATAAGTAACAAACTTATATGTGAATTCAAGAGAGACAGGTGTGTAGTGTAAGGATTTTTTTGTTGTTGATTTTTAAAAATCAAATATTAAAAAATAATAAGATGAAACAACAATTATAGTGTTAACCAGCTCTGGTTCGTGGATAAATCTTTATATTTGATCAGTGAAATAGTTGAATGAATGCAGTTAGTGTAACCATGGTCAAGTGTGGTGTTGGTTACCTTGTTTATATATCTAAATCCAAAAACAAACATTTTGTTTGTTATTCTTTTTTTTTTTTTTTTTTGGGGGGGGGGGGGGGGGGGGGGTTAATTTTTTTTAATTTTTATTTGCTTTCTGGCCATTTTTTTTTTAAAGGTTTCATTTTCTTAATCGGTAAAGGGGGTAATCCAAACACCGATATTGCCGCCTGTGCATAAAACGGCACTTAAATTTAAACCAAACTGTTTTAGATACTACATCATGACGTTGCAATGTTAATAAGTAGTCTATAAAACCTTACCTAAACCCTATCCCCACAAATGGTCAAGGGGTCAAAAGGACATGCATCTTTAGAACTACAATAGTATAAGCGGACCTCCTTTTTTTGGCCTGGGACTTGCCCCAAAGGCTGTAGTACCAATACTGGATTAATGACGATCTCCGCTTTTGGCTGGTTGCCAACCAAAAAGTGCTTAGTACTCCTCTATAAGATTAATGCGCGCGAAAAGTAGTTCAAAGTAGTCTTAGATTAAATTGAATTACATTTAAAAGCTTAATCGTGAATATTTAGCAAAAGATACCACATTATAATGTTTAATTTATTTTGAAATACATTATACCTACTCGGTAATGCAGTCATAAACTTAAAATAGTATCAGACATCACCTAATTATGCGCGTGATACTAAAACCCGGCCAGGTTGCGGATGACCCGGCCATATTCCGGCTGCAGGAAAAAGGCAAATATGGTGTGTGTCACAATGTTGCTTAAATGCACTCATTTCATTCCTTATGTATTTCTATTTGCATATTTTATTCACCTTTTTATTCCTTTTATATTTCCAATGAAAATGTGTCTTTATTCTTCTCCTAGCCTATTTCTCCACCAAGTCATATGCAGCACCAGGCATTAAGCCTTTACATCGCTTTGATTTTATTTCTTAACGTATAGACACTTTATTCAACTTAAATTCATGTTTTTTTTGTAAGCCAAAATGTTATTAAAGCCATCTCCATATTTTTTTTTATATTACTTCATAAAAAAGTTATACCTATCTATCTTCATATAGCTGTTCGCATGTGGTCTACAAGTTATTGTTTCATTACGCTGACATTCTACTCATTAAATTGCATAATCTACTTTACTACAGCATTTTCAGATCGTTAAACAACGACATTCCTTATATAACCAGTAACACAGAAATGTTCAACTATATCAAACGTTCATTAACAGAATTAAAATATAACAGATAGGCAAATTAAATCACTGAATAGCTCAATTACTACCACTTTTTTACACACGTGAACATTCTATTTATTTAAGTTACATAAAGGTAAGAGTAATGAGGTATAGTCGAGCTGACAAAAGCTAAACATCCCCAAAGTGACTAAGACTAGACACCACCAACGCGATCAAAACTATCAATCACCAAGGTGACAAAGAATAGGCATCACCAAGGTGACGAAGACTAGGCATCATCAAGGTGACGAATAATAGGCATCACCAAGTTGACCAAAACTCGGCACCTTCAAGGTGACCAAAATCTACCTATCACCAAGGTGGTTAAGACTATGCATCAACAATGTGACCAAGACTAGACATCACCAAGGTGATCAAAAACAGACATCACCAACGTGTACAAAAGTACGCATCATCAAGATGACAAAGACCAGGCATCACCAAGGTGACCATGACTAGGCACCGCCAATGTGACCATGAATAGAAATCACCAATGTGACCATGACTAAACATCACCAAGGTAACAAACATCAGACATCGCTAAGGTGACCATGACCAGGTAACATCAAAGTGACCATGAGTAGGCATTAACAAGGTAACAAAGAACAGGTATATCCAAAATAACTATGACTAGGCATCACCAAGGTTACCAAGACAAGGCATCACCAAGGTGATAAGGTGACCATGATATGGCATCACCAAAGTGACCATGACTAGACATGAAGATGACCAAAACTAGGCATCACCAAGGTGACCAAGACTAGGCATCACCAAGGTGATAAGGTGACCATTATATGGCATCACCAAAGTGACCATGACTAGAAATGCAGGTGACTAAAACTAGGCATCACCAAAGTGACCAAGACCAGGCATCACCAAGGTGATAAGGTGACCATGATATGGCATCACCAAAGTGACCATGACTAAACATCACCAAGGTAACAAACATCAGACATCGCCAAGGTGACCATGACCAGGTAACATCAAAGTGACCATGAGTAGGCATTAACAAGGTGACAAAGAACAGGCATATCCAAAATAACTATGACTAGGCATCACCAAGGTTACCAAGACTAGGCATCACCAAGGTGATAAGGTGACCATGATATGACATCACCAAAGTGACCAAGACTAGGCATCACCAAGGTGATAAGGTGACCATGATATGACATCACCAACGTGACCATGACTAGACATGAAGGTGACCAAAACTACGCATCACCAAGGTGACCAAGACTAGGCATCACCAAGGTGATAAGGTGACCATGATATGGCATCACCAAAGTGACCATGACTAGACATGCAGGTGACCAAAACTAGACATCACCAAGGTGACCAAGACTAGGCATCACCAAGGTGATAAGGTGACCATGATATGGGATCACCAAAGTGACCATGACTTGACATGAAGGTGACCAAAACTAGGCACCACCAAAGTGACCAAGACTATGCATCACCAAGGTGACCATGCCAGACGCCATCCAAGAGCCTAAGACTAGGCTGCGCTGTACAGTATTTGTACAACGTGACTTAAGCCAGCTTTGTTGTAATTGATAAATTGTGTAACAAGACGGAAAACACGGATCTCCGGACTAAATGATGAGATCAGTGACGCCGGTTAGAAAGAAAATCTAACTATCATTTATTCCAATATTTGTTTTAACCAGGATTATATCACGTATATTCTTTGAATGAGAATAGTTCGTTAAGTTTGGACGTCCTTTAACACTTGAATAGCTGGTTTCAGTTGCAAGAACTATTCACATAGGGTCCGTGAACTCTATATTATATATAAGGAAAATATGTCTTACAGTGTCTGTGAACGCTAGACAAGTGTGTTATGTTTAAAAGAAAAATATCACATACATATATCGTTTATTCAGAAATTCTAATAGGCCATAAGACCCATGAGGATACAACATACAATGCATATTTACAATTGATACAACAAATGGTGCAGTAATTGCATATGAAATGTGTACAATTAAATACAACGCACAGACGTACTCACACACTCACACACACTCACACACGCGCGCGCACATATTTGAACATGAACAGGCACGCACATAAGCACAATTATTATGTTCTTGTTTTCTTCATTTCAGTTTCATATAATCACTGTTTCGTAATTTTCGTCTTATTTATGCGGAGAAGGTGACATATTTCAATCATAATTTAGATAGCTGATGAAAATATTCCAAACATATAAACTGTTAATACAATATTTGAATTTAGATGCAATTGTATTCAAAAATGTTTTCTATGTTATTGTTTTTATATTTCATATAAGTTATGTAAACTTGTAACATAGCATTGTAAGTTGGGTTAACTGAATATTTCATTTTTCTTTATTTCAAAAGCTTTAAACACGAAAACACTAAGACATCTAATAGTTTTTTCGTTTTGACTTTGCATAAGTGCTAAAAATTTAAACATACTTGGCCTTTTCAAATAATATTTCTTTATATATGTGTTTCTTATTTGATTATACAATCTGCATTCAATTACAAAATGATATTCGTCTTCTAATGTATCACATCTGGTACATTTACGTTCATTCATAGGTGCGTGGACGCTAGACAAGTCTTAATTAAATATGTCACACGAGTTCAATGGACGCTAGATAAGTTAATTATGTTTAAAGTATATATGTCACACAGGTGTGTGGACGCTATCTTACCTGGTCTTGATTAAGAAATAGATGTCGCAGAAGGGTGCGTGAATGCTAGACTAGTTAGTTTTTACGCCCTATATACACATATTTAATTGTATGCAATGTTACATATATTGCATTTGCTTTATGTGGTTTTGTAAACAGGGGTATATTAAATACAAAAAATATACCAAAACCCACTAGCAACGTAATAACAATACAAACATGCTGCCTGGCAAGGAATTTAAATTTCATTTTGATTGGATGGCACCATTCCACCAATCAGGATCAAGTACAGGAAATATTGGCGGCATGGACACCACAATAACTTTTTTTACAATGAATGTTGTCTTTGAATAATAAATATAAATTTAAAAAATAGTTAATTATAATGGAAGGATGATGCGAGGCTTTTATGTTCCTGGATGATAACGATGTGTAAAGTTAGATTCGATATTCCGCTAACCACAGCGGTGGTCTAGTGATAAAGCATTCATCTCGAATACGGAAGATCGTGTGTAGATCTCCGGCGGATTAATCAAATATTTAAAAAAAAAACGGTACCAGAAGCATTTCAGTTGAAATGCGAAAATGCGATCAATCAATTGTTTCCTGGTTAATGATCATTGTACCGGAATGGAAATAGCTGATAGTAGTAGAAACTAATACGTATAATAGAGTTAATGTTCTGTCCGTCATCCCCACAAGTTTCCTCTGGGATACATTAAAATAATAAACTCATTTTTGAAAGCCGCTATCGGGATAACCCTCATGTCATTCGGGATTGCGAACGGAGATTGTAACGTTGTACATTTAGTATGAAAGTGTCGTTCTGTCGTTTTGTTTCAAAAAATTGCTACATTTATGTCTTTTATGTATGCTTGTTTGGAATTGCTTTTATCTGTGAGCTTTATGTTAAAGGGACACATGGTGATATGAAAATAAGTTTTACTTATATTCACTAAGGATCTGTAGTAGACGCTCTTTGTAGTCACGTATCAAATAAATCTTTAAATTCACCGAAGCATAACCATTTGGAGATCTTAGACCCCAATTATATTTATGAGATATTTTTTATTTTAGTATTAATATAAAATTTGGTAAAACCAAGTTACACGAGTCGGAAAAGGCAACCAGTGTATGGTGACCGGTAATGGTTTTAGAACTGTCTGATTGGTTAAACTAGAAGGAAAAAAATGTTTTCAAATCAGAAAACCAAATTAAATCAAACCATAGCGTCGGTTAAGTCTACATTTGAAACTTGTTCATTTTTTTATATTTTAGAATATCTAGGATGTTATAGGCTAATAAGTATATTCAGGTGTTCTTTACTTCTGAAATTATGAAAACTCTAAATATTAGCTGCCGTTTCCTTTGCGACCATCTAAATGTTAATTCGTGGAATACTTAAGTAATTTTAGGTCCTGCCATTGGCAATTTCTGTTTTTCATTTAAATGAACACATAATGTCTTGCATATTGTAAATAAGTCAAATAGAGTCATTATAATCTCCGGCAGCGGTTGTTCTTGTCTGCAGATTGCTAGGAGCTCATTATTGCAGACGACAAAAATGCAGACGACAAAATGTCAGACGCAAAATTAACTGATAACAAAAAAGCCTTAGTCAGCTGTATGTGTGCATGTAAGAGCAAAAGGTCATGACGTTTGTACTTTGAATTGTAATCTAATGGCAGACGATTTTCATAATATGTATATCGCATGTTAATGGACTGCATGCAAAATGTACTGTTTATATCAACAAATCGATAGCTTTCTTTTCTACCTCGTGGCGATACATCATAAATAACTTTGTACTGAAACAGATTCAAGAAAAACAAAAATCCTAAAAACACTCGGAACTAGAGTCCAAATAAGTTATATTTTACATGTATTACCATCTGTTGCTTTTCTCCAAATTGTAATAGTTTTATATCACCCCTCAACTTATAGAACGTCTGCCAAAATACTATTAGTGGATACATTGTAAATCATGTTTGAAGACCGAAACCCATGGTGAGATTTTCAAAATAGCGGAAAATTTAAATGGTCACCAAGACGGCCTCCAAATATTATTGAATTCAATTAGCCCACTCAAGTCGTTATATCAAAATAAATTTTAGTTGTTAATTTGCATAGTAAAGTCAAACCTGTGTAAGCGGTCATCTCATTTAGCAGCCACTTGTCTTAATACACACATTTTTTATGCTTCTATGTTTGATACAAGTTCTATGCTTTCAGAGAAAATTCACCTTTTTTTAAGTAAAAACCTTAGTTAGAATGCCATGTTTTTCTCCTTCCCTTGACTGGCTGCTTAAGACAGGGTTGAATGTATCAATATTGTTTTTTCGTTCCCATGACTGGCTGCTTAAGACAGGGTTGAATGTATCATTATTTTTTCTCCTTCACATGATTGGTTGCTTAAGACAGGTTTGAATGTATCATTATTTTTTTCACAAACAATTAAACATTGCAATCTAAATACTTAAAGAATTATATAATGACCTGGAGAATTTGTGTTATACCGCACTATGTTCATTTTAGTATTTCATTTAAACTTATTCATTTTATATCGACTGAGAAACAAGTTCTTGCAACAAATCACACTCGATGTCATCCTGGGTAGAACCATTTCTAAGCATTTGCAGTTAAAGTGTTTTACTTAATGACACCACACATAGCCGTAGCGGAGTATCGAGTCCCCGACAACCTGCATCAATGGATGCTTTACCACAGGACCACACGCTCCACACCCCATCCAGTTCCTGCATAAAGAAATCTAAAGTTCACGAGTTTAGTTTCACAAAATAAAAGGCACAGAATAAGTCACAGAATTTATTTTTTTAAAAGGCAAAAACATATTTACAATATTTAGTTATACTTTGCCAGCACGATTTTTTACCAAATTAGAAATAAGCTTACTGTCAAACTGTAGGCCCTGAACTTTCCTGTTCGTTTTTACAGCCAATCAGAAGCCTTATCTTAATGATGGTAAATACCTTATTCAAATATCTTAGTAACGATTACATATTCCATGAGACGTAAACTACTAATATATTTTTGAAACAATACATTAGCAATGAGAAGAAAACGTATGCTGTAATGCATAATTCGCACTATCCTGAGAAATGTTTGATCACCCCTCAAGTAACATGGCCATGAACTCTGTATGAAACTCTACTTATTTGAACGTTGAATAATTCGTTAATTTATCCAAACAGTTTTTGAATTACGCCATTATCTATAATCTCCAATAATCGGACAAATTGTATGTTGTCGACAGTGTTTACCATTTCATTCGCTAGATATATCGGTTAACATATTAATCCTCACATTTTCCTGAAATGTCATGTCATTGCTGCAATAAATGACCTTCAAGGTAGAAAAACCTTCGATGTGCTGTAATGAAAGAGTTCGACTGTATCGATAATTTGCATCACAACATTTGCAAGTTAAAAGTCCAAAAACTTCCTGCCCTGGTAGAAAATTATGTGAGATTTAGAGGTAAATACACGACATAGCCGGGCCGATTATCACCTCCCGGCCCGATTATTACCTCCCGGCCCGGCTATGTCGTGTATTAATGTCTTTAATACACATGTTCAGTTGCGCCACTCAAAGGGAGCAATTACGTTTTCACTCACCGGGACTGTTACCACTACAAGGCATTGCTCATGATGTCACTTAATCAACCTCTTTATTATAAGTGCTTCTAAATTATGTGTACACATACTTTATTGATATTTAAACCTAACTTGAAAGCTGTGCAAACTATAAAAAAAATATGAAACCGTAATTTGTATAAACATATTTTATAAGTAAACGGATTGGGCCACAAGTTATAGCAACACCAGTTACGGTCCTCCCCTTTACTGAAACTTAAACTCTTAAAGGAAATGCAAAATAAATTAAATATTTAATTTTTGAATTAAAGGTTTGTCGTGTATCGTAATGATACACATTTTGTTGTTCTTTGAGGACAACATTTGATTGCTCGCTGATGACATTTGGTTGTTCTCTGAGGATAACATTTGGTTGCTCGCCGAGGACAACATTTGGTTGACCACTGAGGACAACATTTGATTGCTCGCTGAGGACAAAATTTGGTTGCTCGCTCAGGACATTTGTTTTTTCTCTGAGGACAATATTTAATTGCTCGCTGAGGACAACATTTGGTTGTTCACTGAGGACAACATTTGTTTGCTCGCTGAGGACAATATTTGGTTGCTCGCTTTTGACATTTGGTTGTTCTCTGAGAACAACATTTGATTGCTAGCTGATGACAATATTTGGTTGCTCGCTGAGGACCGCCTTTGCTTGTATTTGATAAATTCACGCTTGACATGTAGGGTTGATAATAACATCAAATCAATTGTATGATCCGTATCAACTCGCATGACATGGATATAGCTAGTGGTGATGCATGTAAATCGGAAACACCGGTCGTGTTACCGCCTTGTCTAAGGAAAGATTTGCCATATATAGATCAAATCACACCGCCTGTGAACATACCAATATCCTGTTCACAAACATGGCTTTGATTGTACGTCATTCTAGAACTTAATGGCAATACGGTGTGTCGGACAGTGCATTAGTATTTGCACTGTTACATAAATAAGTAATAGCACGTCATGAGTGAAAGGTGTAGAGGCAGAAATAAAAGTAAAAACAAGGGAGATAATCAGCCTCGAGAGTCAATTACAAGATGATGCTACTAATGATCAATAAGTAGATAATATATTAGCTTCCGTGGGCGAAGGTAGACAGTCACAAACGTTGAAGTCTCTTGCTAAAGAACTAGCATACGTCATGTTACCATCAATATCAATGTTATCAAGACTGTTATGAGTAAGAAATCTATCTCTAAAGAAGCATTCAAACAAGTGAAATACAATGTCATAGTCAATAAATATGACAATGATTAACTTGAGCAATACACAAGAAGAGAGAACGTGAGTATCTTTGACTACAGGTGTGACAAAGGAATACCTCTTATAGAGGGTGTAATATATATGTTTAATAAAATGGCAGCACATGTAAATAAAGATAGCCCACCACACGTGTTTAAAGCTTCAGAAATCAATGTTTGTCATTGAACTGGAAAACACCCATGACCGGGTAACATTGGCACAAGACATATCATAATCCGATTTATCTCGCGTCAGAATGTTGCCATGGTGTTCAAATACCAGTAAGGGAAGAATCTCAAAAACACTGGTGAATTTAAAACAGAACGGGTAGCTTACAAGGAACCCATGTTTATAACAGAGGACTTAACGAATCTCAGGATCAGAGATCAGAGATAACCTTTAGGAATTGGATGGCATAAGCTATACATACACGAGATATGGCAGCATTCATAGAACAAAGGAGGCAAAGAAGTGCGCCGTATCAAACTTGACAAAAATGTTACCACAGTCCAAGGAGCGTATATGTAAAATCTTTATCAAATCAGCAAGGATTTACAGAATATTGGTTAAATCAATGTGTACTTTGTTTCGAAATTTTATAAAACTTAGAATAAACATATATAGACCATTGTATACAGTTATGGAACAGATTATTGAATGCATCATGATAGTGTACAAACTACACACTGTGCAAATCAACATTTGAGCTAATAATCTGTTTTAAATTGCTGCAATCTAATTTAGCCTCAGCCTTTTACCATTTAAGTATTACTGTGGCAAGTTTCTATTTTGCAGATTTGGGTTTGTCTTTGACAAAAATGTTTCATTTCATCAAGTTTTATCGACCTGACAGAAATTTTTAAGGAAATATAAAATTGTATGTTAAAATTTTTCAAAACTAGCGTGCCTTCTTTTCAAAAACTTTTAAAAAAGAAACTTTTATATATGAGGTTTCAAATAACAGTACATATAAATGTTCATGTGTAAATATACGTAATATCTTTTTAACATTGTCGTATGCCTTTTTAAATCAATAAATTTGGTTACTCTCTGAGAAAAACACGCTACCAAAATAGTTGACCTTAAATATCTGCACTCAAGACAAACTTTGGCACAATAAAACGTTAACGGAACACGTGCTGTTATCGTCCGTTAAGTTAGTTTGATTTATCCACACTTAGCATGCGTTGTTGATAATTACATCAACTCGTTTGTATGAATCTATATCAGATATCTTGCATGAAATGAAGAAAGCTAGTGATTTATGTATACCGGAAACACCGATCGTGTTACAGTCTTGTTAAAGCCATATATGGTTCAACCATACCGACGGCGAACTTTCCCATATCCTGTATGATTATACATCACTCTTATACTGACATGTTATTTCGCTGACAATGGCAGAAACTAGACTCTGATTTGTTTATTTTAGTACGGTAGGGTATCCAAATGTACTCTTACTATCGTACATACCTTTGTCAAGTCCTCCTCTACGAGTAAATTCTACAAATGTTTTAGTCTGAAAATCGGTCCCAGACTAAATACATGAAATCCTCGTAACGGGAATTAAACAAGCGAATTATTTGTTTTACTTGCAGATACACTCATTTTCTTAAGTTTTTTAATGATGTATTTGAACAATTGTTCTTAACAAATATTATGAAAATGGAAAAAGGTCAGAAAGGAAGGAACGAAATAAAGTGTAAGAAAAAAACCATATAATTTCTTCATAATGTCGTCCATACGCATGCGTCCAGTATCCACATCCCAGTAGCGCCCTAGTGAGGCAATCGGATTAGTAAATAAAAATTTGTTTGTGTCCAATGCAACTTGACCTTTGTGTACAATGAAAAAAAAACAACAACAGTCAAATACTTTGCAAGATATAAGAAATGCAGTACAGTTAAAACAAGACAGGAAATATACGTAAATCATATTATACAAAGCGTTTAGTTCTTTAATATAATATAATATAATAAGGCTTTGGCTATACGAGTAATACTATTGCTAACATGTGATAGTTTTTTATTGTCATGTGGAAGGCGTTTTGTTTTAAGAGGATGAAATCATCTTGTTGAATGAAATACTGTTAATCTTTGATTTCTATACGTTGTACATTTAATAATGTAATGCTCAGCATTTTCAATTTCACAACGATGTGGACAAAAAGGTTATCTTTATGTCGCTGCTATTTCTGAAAGTGTATGTTGTTCTTCATTAACACTTGGTGGGAACAAATCAACTATGTAAGATGGAACCATGTTTTTGCTAACCATAACATAAAGTAATATTGCTTCAATGTTCTACGACACGAAAGAGTTTCCCTACAACATTCTTAATATAAATTTCGAGAAGATACTGATCTAGTTAAGCAAGTGAATATACGCGCAGCTTCATTTTGTAATTTATCTAGCGAATTCGATGTTTGATCAGTGCAATTGTTCAAAACTAGAGATGAATATTTCAACATTGGTCAAACATACGAAATGTCAATCTGATTTAGAGATATTCTACAGTGTGAGTATTCATGAAAATGCATTATACATATCGCTTTAGAAGCAGATTTTAAAATA
Source organism: Panopea generosa (assembly GCA_029582155.1). Lineage (NCBI taxonomy): Eukaryota > Metazoa > Mollusca > Bivalvia > Adapedonta > Hiatellidae > Panopea > Panopea generosa. The sequence goes on from CM055898.1 coordinate 24,650,412, forward strand.
TTATCAACATGTTATGTTCATGTTCCATCTTTGTTTAAAGTTACACATAGATATTTATGAGATTCTACAAAACGAATTGAATATTATATAAGGTAAGTTAATGAAATCTCTTAAATAAAAAAAACAAAGCTTCAGCTTTGTAAGGGTTGAAATATACTAGCCAATGCTTGGTCCATTTTGGATATTATTTATAGACCATGATTAATTAAACCTTCAATATCACTTACTTATGAGACTGAATACTTATTCACTGGCATAATAATAATAAGTTCAGATAATAGATAGTATAAAATGTGAAAAGGAATTATTGGTTTTCTATAAAAATCAGGTAAAACAACACCAATATCGTTCACAGTGAATATTGAAGCAAAATAAGCATTCAGGCGAAATAAGCATTCAGGCGAACAAATTTTCTCTGATTTGTTAAATTAAACACAATATCATTAATAAAATAAATTAAACGAGGTATATTTGATGACAATATATTTCCTTTGACAAAATAGCGAATGATTTTCCAGAAATGTATTTTGACATTTGTTGGCAAGCATTATCAGTAAGTGTTAGTTTAACATTAAAGACATGTTTGTTTGGCATATTTTATGGTTTTTAACTTTATGTCGAGTATTTCTGTATTTATCCCAGTTATTTTATTTCCCGGATTGTATAGCAATATATTTGGATTTGTCTCTTATACGACAATGTTTTCTTAATTTTTAATCGAGCCATGTCGGTCGTCAGGACAAACAGTTATTGCTTTAGATGGTATACATTCTTTAACAAGTACCATAAAAAAATCTGTAAACATCTCACATGCTACATTAAAAATTACAGTTTGACAGACACTGCAAATCAAATGTTCCTATTTTATTTTTTAACAACTAAAAGTTAGCTTTATCATAGAGCCATACTGATCTTTCAAAAGTATGATCAGTACTATATGAAAAAGGTAAAATGACGAAAGTAGCTATATGATCACTTATACCAGCGGTACATGGATAGTACCTGTATTGAGAAAAGATAAACAATCAGGAATAATTACTAGCTCAAGAATAGCAGTATTCCTCGTGGGTTTAGTAATAGCATTTATTATTGAGTTTTGGCAAAGACATTATATATGTTATGAAAATGTATGTCAAGCAAATCTTCATTAAGATTTCCAAACAAAAGTTAAAAAAATATTTTTTTATATTATTGTTTGAAAAGTCTGCTTCAGCTGTTTACGGCTATAACTTTGCCTAATAGAATTAGTCCTGGTCCCAATTTTATCTTAACCCAGATAGATTCCTAACAAAATAATTTCAGATTTGTAATTCTAAAATGAATTATGTTCTCTGCTAAATATCAAAAATACCCCACCATGATTAATTCTATCTTTGCGGTAGTCTTGATCATCTTTGAAAACTGACAAACGTCTTGACATTTTTTCTTTGAAAAAAATGTGACGGGATTCTAATTAATTTTGTGATTGATTGATTCAAACAATTGAACTTTCTTGGTGATTACCAATGTATTTTAGCAAAATACATTGATTAATCTGTTTATTTCTATATTAATTTTTGACTTATTAGGTGTTTTACTGTGACAACAATATATCAGATAAGATACCTGCTTTGACTTTTTTTCTTAGTTCTTATATCATCATCAACCGTCATGTAGGTGTGTTTGTCTGCCAATAAAATTTATTATCTTTTTTTTTTCAGCATAAAAGCATCAATACGTTTATCATTCAGAAAAGCAAGCGTCGGAGATGATCAAGACTATACGCATTCCATTTCTGTTATTTTTCAGACGCTGTTGTCATCACAATCCTCAATGAAGTCAACACATGCGTCATATATAAATCAACAACCACAGATACTGCGAAACCCAACATCAATTGACTGATATCAATCAAATAGACGGTCACGTGACACCTCTTCCTAATTATATCTGCAGGATAAACAGACCGTGTATGGGGATCGTAATTAACTACTCTGACGACACTTGTGATATTTTCGCCAGAGATTGTCAATACCAGATAAAAATGATCTCGCTTGTAGCCAAGAAATTTGTGTCACACAATGCAATAGAATGTAACAATGTCGTAAAAGGTAATAAAGAGGATTTCGAACTCGCTTTGTATCAGAAATTAGTATTGACCAAAACACGTTCATCTCTTTATGTGATTTTTATATACATCACTAGATCAATCTAATGCATCAATTTGTAATCCATCCATCCATCCATCCATCCATCCATCCATCCATCCATCCATCTCTCCATCCATTCATCCGTCAGACCATCAATCAATAACCCACAAACTCATCCATCCATCCATCCATCCATCCATCCATCCATCCATCAGTTCATCCATCCACAAACACATTAATCCATCCATCCATCCATCCATCCATCCATCCATCCATCCATCCATTCACCCAAAATCCATTCATCCACCAAAAATCCATCCATTCATCCATACATACATCCATATATCCACCAAATTCATTAAAATAATAATGAAATGATCTTAAAATGAGAATTACCAAAGACGAAAAGAGTAAAGTTTGTTGTTTTGCTAGGAATGAATTAAAGTAATGTGAAATAAAAACTTTATTTTGGCAAACCTAAACCCCTAACACAGATTCTCATTACACTGTTTTGCAGGTTAAAAACCTGCCATACCGTTGTCTGCTATTCATGATCATCCTTGGAAAGGAAAAAACAATATATGAGGCAGTCACAAAATCAAAACACCGAAGTTTGAACTATTTCCAATTAATCTCCCAACGGATATATTATTGGCTGAACATTGTCTCCCATAATTGTAAAATAATTATCAGCGAACATTTTATGCTGGCATAGCAACCTTTCAGAAGGACGGTGCACAGAAGTTTTACGCTAAAGGGTTAAATAGTCCGTTGCTCGCAAGGAAGCATGTACAGAAATACAGTGAACAGAACTTTTGCAGTTTTTGCCGTTACAGTTAAATCTGTCTTATCAGTGGCAGGAGCAAACGTAACCTTTTGAGACCGGTTGTTTTATTCAGGTTAGTTTGCTCTGAAAGCATATGCACGGGGAAGTAACAGTTGTTGCTATTGAACAACTCTATGTTTAGACATTTCAATGCTTGCAAAACAGGCTTTGCAGAAAGTCAGTTCACGGAAGTTTTACTTTTTAGCCTGTATTTTAACTGTAGCATAGTAGATTTTGTAGAAATTCAATTCGCGAAAGTTATACCGTATTTTAGTCTATATCATTCCAATGGTTTTGTCTGTTTTTGATGTGGGCAGAGATTAATCTACACTGACTGATTGTCGTTAGATTCCTAACGCAGTCAGCGCACTTTTCATCTGTTTTTATTGCTATATTAGAAAAATCCAAGTAAATTAACATCACTAGTTTTAGTAAAAAGAAAACTGTTCACGAACTTTTTATTGGAAATACTTGGCGGTTAAAATTCCTACGAACATATGTGTAAACATTATTTTGATGTGTGAAACTTAAAAAGATCAAAGTACCTATATTATTGAAACCTTGGTAAGCAATGGTCAAGTAGAAATGAAATAATATAGTTTATGACAATGTTGCCCGGAACTTTATATAAGTATACTGATGGGAAGTGATTAAGTAGAGGTTACTATTTACAAACTGCTGTTTGGTGTATGGGTACAAAAAACATACATAAGACAAAATAATATTTTATTGTATTTGTTAAGAATGTTTGACTGTAAAAACTATTTTATAGTTCAGCCACCAAGATGATATATATTTCATATATGTTTCAAAGAAATTTCAATCTCCAGGCCAAATGTTATATTTCAAAGGCAGTTGCACAATCTCCCAGATGTTCTACATAAGTATACATATAGAAATCAATTTATATTTTTTTTTAGAAATTCCATGTCCAAGTTATATTATGTATATCAAAGCAAGTTCAATCTCCAAGTAGAAGTCAATGTATAGTAGTTACTTCATTCTCTAAGCTGACTAAGATGTATTTATTTAAAAAAAAGTTCAGTCTCATGTACCAATCGTAGCTGGGTATTTTTAAACAAATATGAAAATTTCAGTTTGAATAAAAAATAAAATACATTGAATCTCCTTCTAAATTTATAACAAAAGCTGACTATATGTTATGCAAGTTTATTAAACTTTATGAATGCAATCTTAATGAGACACCTTTGTTAAGACAATACATTAAATTTATAAATTAACCTACTGGGAATGGAATATTTCTCTACAATATTTGTTAGGTATTTGAAGAAATTTCCATCCGGTTATTGAGTGAACCTCTCTTATTACCATTACAGTCCAAGTGTTTATTAGATATGTAAGCTCATTGATACTGCATCGCCGATTACCCACGGGTATTCCATTACAGTACTCTCCATTGATTGATGGATGGAGAGTAGCAGAATTTCATTTTCCTGGATAACCATATTTATTGAAAAAGTTACACCCTGTTACTTCACTGTAAGTATTTATTACAGTGTCAATTTATATTATTAAGCAATACCAATTTTTCTTTTGGGGGCTGTATCTGGAGTTTGTATGCTTGAGTTACAATATTTATGAAAAACAGTCCATCCGGTTGTAAATGAAATACCTTTGTTACGTTATAGACAGTTTTACCATTCCTTGTGACTGTAAAAGACACAAAATGCTCTTGCAATGGCAAACAAATAGTATGAGGCAATGTATGAACCTATTACTTTATTTATGTTTTAACTTCATATGCACAGGTAATAATACTTGCAAAAAAATATATCCTGTTACCAATAAATCTTCCATGTTACCATTTACGTTGGTTCTGTGCAATTGAAAGTAAACGCTTTATTGTTTTATTGCAATGTCTAAATTCAGTATTAAATACAGAATTTGTTTGTTGATTAGATGCTTAAATAATAGACTATTTGATGGCAGATCCACCCCGTAACTAAATGAATATTTCCTGTTACTGTTTGAATTTCCATTTTGTCAGATACCATGGTTACTACTTCATTTTATCCTGCCATTAGAACATTGTAACTGTGTAAAGCAACAGGATTGAGAAAATAACTCACATTGCTCTCCTACAATTAATGACTGCTCCCTAAAATATTAAAATGGTGGGAAATGCTTGTCAGTAATATTCTCCAAAGTTTGCATTTATCTAGAAAAGTAAAAAAATCAGATAATGCACAAAACTTAAGTAAAAATTACAGAACATTTGAGAAGGCACTACTCACCTGTTAGCTACTCAGTCAACATGTAGATATAGTCTTCTGATTAGCTCATATGTGCTCTCATAACAACAGGGCGTGGCTCTATTAATATGTCCATCCTCAGTATCCGTTTGGGGAGAATGTATTACTTTATTGTGGGATTTTCTTCATAGTTACAGGATAGAACATGAATTCCAGGACAAGTCGTTTTCAAAGAATTTTTGTTTTCACAAGACAACTGGTCAAACTTCAATCATTGAACCATTAAATAAACATATATTTAAATGGTAAATGAAGAGACAGTTGACTGACATGACAAAACTGTTGGTTATTGAAGTCAAAATGTCAGGTTTGCAAATTGGGATACTGATTTTTCATACGCTTTTTGCAAGAATATCAAATTTTGAAGCAATTGCAACAGTTTTTGTCACCTTCTTCAGCTTGCACATACCCTTTTAAAATATATATGTTAAAAAATGACATATTTTGTTTAAAAAAAATTATTTTACAAATTCAAGAGCTTGGTCAAGCATTTCCACATATTTTGAAAATGTCCAGCTAGTAACGTCGTATGGGAAAACACAGTGAACGCATTGAAAATTGAACTCGTCTGAACGCGGCCCTTTCGCCTGTTAACCGGTCATGTACCCTCATTGTATCTATGCATGATGTATGCCTATTACTATCTAATTCCTGTCCGACTTATTTATATGATATCATTATTACAATGGAGAGATTGGGTGTGATCTGCTACTATTACAGTTGTTTAATGGGTACCAAAATTACATGAATCTTATTTTATTGTTATAATATTGACATATTTAACGACACATAATCAGATATAACCGTCAGCATCATTATAATCACCCCAACTCACCTCAACTCACCTCAGTCAGTTTGCCAATAAAACACCGCATCCACAGTCTTTGGCAAAATAGATTAGTTTTAAATTATATCTTATTATTCGAGTAATTTAGTACGCAAATGACACCGCCCACATTTCCAATATTGCTGGACCGCCTGCAGTCTTTATTGATTCTTTAGCTAGTTGTAATTGCTGATAACTAATCATGTAGTTGTTCGTTTGTTGGTCACCTTTGCTTATATACGCTCCATGATCATTTGTAGTAATACAGTATGGTATTTATGTACTGATAGGATCAATGACGTAATCTGTGGAATAAAACGTGTGACCGTCCGTACATGCCCACACTACTTAAAGGGGTGCCATTGTGGTGTTAAGGACGGTATTGCGGGACTAAACACATTAACACCTCAATACCATTTCTGCTAAAAATGCCATTGTTGGGTTTATTCCTCTTTTTTAGTCAATTTTAAAGCATTTACAAAATAAGCTTACATGTGATATTGTGAACTCTTCGTCCGTCGTCCGTCCGTCCGTCCGTCCGTAAGTAAACAACTGATTCAAAAGACATCTGTTCTGAATCTGCTAATCCAATTAAAAGCAAATATCACATGAATGCTCATTGGCTAGTCGTCTTCCAATATAGCTAAAATGAACTCGATCCGTAGGGAACTCTGGTTATCATGACAATGTAAAGAAAAATATTTTAAAAACCATTTGCTTCAAAACCGGTAATAGAATTTCAGAATTACTAAGGACAAATTATCAGTCTATACTCCTCTATCAAAATTGTGAAAAAGGACTTTATTCGTTTAAAAACATGTCCACCAGAGAACATAGTAACAGGTGAACGATAAAATAACCATTGTGGCCCTCTTGTTTTGACTTAAAATAGTGATACCGCAACGTGGTGTCTAGCGGTAGAGCGTCCGCCTCGTATGCGGAAGGTCGTGGGTTCGATGACGCTGGATCATATCAAAGACTTGAAAAACGGTACAAGAAGCTTCCTCGCTAGGCGCTCGGCATTTAGAGGATAGTTCTAGGTCTGGTCAGCCTGGTGTCAGTATAATGTGACTGGCTGGAGTATCATACCATGTGTCTGCGGCATGATACTCCAACTTATAATATTGAGGAATCGTTGTGATACGATTTCAATTGTTTAGTTGAGAACGTTTTTGTTTATGTCATGCAAATGTGTGTATCTACCTGGTGGACTTTTTTTACTGTTTTTTTTTACTGCCGGATGATTATCACTTGTGTTTTAATAAATAAGTTCCCATTAATCAAACACACTGACATAATACCTACATTTTTTATACATAAAACCAAATTATACATGATGAAATAAATAAAATATTGAACTTTAAAGAGAGTAAAGGTTATTTATTTGCTGATTACATTTATGTTACCAGCATCACCTCATATAATATTCAATATTCAATGTTTTGAAGTAGTCATAAGATAGTGTTTAGAATACAAAGAACATATTTAGACCCATGCCAGTTATGACGATTTGTTTGTCTGTAGAACAGTGGCTGTATTAGATCTACACGCGCTTCTACATATGTCTTTACCGGAAGTGACGTCGACCGTTCTCCACTTATTTTTCTAATATTTTCTTTATATTTTCTCCCAAAGCCAAACCTCTTTTTGCATTTCCAGTGACGTTTATGGGCTACCGCAACCATGGCAACAGGAAACATCTGCCCAACATGAGATGCAGCATTTAAAGAATACATCCGCTATTACAACACAAACACTATCAATACACAGAGCATGCTAATTACAAGAAGGTAAACACAAACTTATAGAAAATAAGTAGCTTTAGCATTCAAAATTCTATCAACCGTACAGGGAAAAAGTATCATACATATTGCACATAAACATTACTATGTTTTCTATCAACCAGATATAAGATTCTATAAATAACAATTGTTGAAAGGAAACGCCATATTGAACATAGGCGTAACTCAGATCCCAACTGTTTGTATGATATTGTGTAGAATGCGTGGTCCAGTAATAAAGCATCAAACCCATGATCGGATAGTTGCAGGTTCGATCCTCCGCAACGGCTTTGTGTGATGTCCTCGAGCACGACACTTTTTCCGTATATGATTGGTACTAGTTCTACGAAGGAAAACTTCAAGCGTGATTTGTCTAAGTTGCAATTATTTGTTTCACAATAAAAATAAAATAAATAAGTTGGTGATATTCGTGAAAATAATCGTCATATAAGACATAACTAATACATAATCTATACTCTTTTATAAACATACTCTTTTCTACAACTCTGATAAGAGATGCTTTCGACAATAGTTTAAACAGTAACACAGGACAATGTGATGAGAATAACTGCTGTCATTAATAGTTAAGGAAGGGAACGTTAATTTGGAAATAAGAATGATTCATTTCTATCCATCGCATACCAACTATTGTCATTAATAATTTAGAAGGTGGCCGTTGCTTTGGCAATAAGAATGATTCATTTTTATCAACCACATACTAACTGTTGTCATAAACAATTTGGGAAGTGGTCGTTGCTTTGGAAATAAGAATAATTAATTTCTATCCATCACATACCAGCTCTTGTCATTATCAAGTTTGGAAGTTGGTCGTTGCTTTGGACATAAAAATGATTCATTCTTATCCATCACATACCAACTGTTGTCATGAACAATTTGGGAAAAGGTTGTTGCTTTGGAAATAAAAATGATTCATTTCTATCAATCGCATACCATCTGTTGCGACCAAATATTGTTTTGACAGATTTGGGAAGTGGTCGTTGCTTTGGAAATCAGAATGGTTCATTTCTATCCATCACATACCAAATGTTGTCATTAACAATTAAGGAAGTAGTCGTTGCTTTGGAAATAAGAATTATTCATTTCTATCCATCGCATACCAACTGTTGTCATTAACAATTTGAGAAGTGGTCGTTGCTTTGGAAATAAGAATTATTCAATTCTTTCCATCGCATACCAACTGTTGTCATTAACAATTTGGGAAGTGGTCGTTGCTTTGGAAATAAGAATGATTCATTTGTATCCATCGCATACCAAATATTGTCATTAACAATTTGGGAAGGGATCGTTAACTTGGAAATAAGAACGATTCATTTCTATCCATCACATACTAACCGATGTCATAAACAGTTTGAGAAGGGATTGTTAGTTCGGAAATAAGAACGATTCATTTCTATCCGTCGCATACTAACCGATGTCATAAACAGTTTGAGAAGGGATTGTTAGTTCGGAAATAAGAACGATTCATTTCTATCCGTCGCATACTAACCGATGTCATAAACAGTTTGAGAAGGGATTGTTAGTTCGGAAATAAGAACGATTCATTTCTATCCGTCGCATACTTACCGATGTCATAAACAGTTTGAGAAGGGATTGTTAGTTCGGAAATAAGATCGATTCATTTCTATCCGTCGCATACTAACCGATGTCATAAACAGTTTGAGAAGGGATTGTTAGTTCGGAAATAAGAACGATTCATTTCTATCCGTCGCATACTAACCGATGTCATAAACAGTTTGGGAAGGGATTGTTAGTTCGGAAATAAGAACGATTCATTTCTATCCGTCGCATACTAACCGATGTCATAAACAGTTTGGGAAGGGATTGTTAGTTCGGAAATAAGAACGATTCATTTCTATCCGTCGCATACTAACCGATGTCATAAACAGTTTGAGAAGGGATTGTTAGTTCGGAAATAAGAACGATTCATTTCTATCCATCGCATACTAACCGATGTCATAAACAGTTTGAGAAGGGATTGTTAGTTCGGAAATAAGAACGATTCATTTCTATCCATCACATACTAACCGATGTCATAAACAGTTTGAGAAGGGATAGGGATTGTTAGTTCGGAAATAAGAACGATTCATTTCTATCCGTCGCATACTAACCGATGTCATAAACAGTTTGAGAAGGGATCGTTAATTTGGAAATAAGAATGATTCATTTCTATCCATATCATACCAACTACTATCATTAACAAGTTTGGAAGTGGTCGTTGCTTTGAAAATAAGAATAATTCATTTAACAACTGTTGTCATTAATAATTTAGAAGGTGGTTGCTGCTTTTGAATAAAGAATGATTCATTTCTATCCATCGCATACCAACTGTTGTCGTTTTCAATTTGGGAAGAGGTCGTTGCTTTGGAAATAAGAATGATTTTTTTCTATCCATCGCATAACAACAGTTGTCATGAACAATTTGTGAAGTGGTCGTTGCTTTGGAGATAAGAACGATTCATTTCTATCCATCACATACCAACTGTTGACATGAAAAATTTAGGAAGTGGTCGTTGATTTGGTAATAAGAATGATTCCTTTCAATCCATTACATTTCAACTATTGTCATTTACAATTTGGAAAGTGGTCGCTGTTTTGGAAATAAGAATAATTTATTTCTATCCATCGCATACCAACTGCTGTCATTAACATTTTGGGAAGTGGTCGTTGCTTTGGAAATAAGAATGATTCATTCTTATCCATCACTTACCAACTGTTGTCATTTACAATTTAGAAAGTGGTGGCTGTTTTGGAAATAAGAATAATTCATTTCTTTCCATCGCATACCAACTGCTGTCATTAACATTTTGGGAAGTGGTAGTTGCTTTGGAAATAAGAATGATTCATTTCTATCCATCGCATACCAACTGTTGTCATTAACATTTTAAGAAGTAGTCATTGCTTTGGTAATAAGAATGATTCATGTCTATCCACCGCATACCAAATGTTGACATGAACAATTTGGGAAGTAGTCGTCGCTCTGGAAATAAAAATGGTTCATTTCTATCTGTCGAATACCAACTGTTGTCATGAACAATTTGGGAAGTGATCGTTGCTTTGGAAATAAAAATAATTCTTTTCTATCCATCGCATTGCTTTGGAAATAAGAATGATTCATTTCTATCCATTGCATACCAATTGTTGTCATAAACAATTTGCGAAATGGTCGTTACTTTAGAAATAAGAATGATTCATTTCTATCCATCGCATACCAACTGTTGTCATTTACAATTTGAGAAGTGGTCGTTGCTTTAGAAATAAGAATGATTCATTTCTATATATCGCATACCAACTGTTGTAATTAAAAATTTGCAAAGTGGTCGTTGCTTTGGAAAGAAGAAGAATTCATTTTTATCGATCGCTTACCAACTGTTGTCATAATAATATGAGGCTGTGGTAGTTGCTTTGGGAATAAGAATAATTCATTCTGATCCATCGCATACCAACTGTTGTCAATTACAATATGGAGAAGTGGTCGTTGCTTTGGAAATAATAGTAATTAATTCCTATCCATCGCATACCAACTATTGTCATTTACAATACGGGGAAGTGGTCGTTGCTTCGGAAATAAGAATAATTCATTCTTATCCAACGCATATCAACTTCTGTCATTTACAATATGTGGAAGTGGTCGTTGCTTTGGAAGTAATAATAATTCATTTCTATCTATCGCATACCAACTGTTGTCATGAACAATTTGGAAATGGTCGCTGCTTTGGAAATAAGAATAATTCATTCTAATACATCGCATACCAACTGTTTTCATTTACAATATGGGGAAGTGGTCGTTGCTTTGGAAATAAGAATAATTCATTCTTATCCATCACATACCAACTGTTGTCATGAACAATATGGGGAAGTGGTCGTTGCTTTGGAAATAAGAAAAAATCATTCTTATCCATCGCATACCAACTGTTGTCATGAACAATATGGGGAAGTGGTCGTTGCTTTGGAAATAAGAAAAAATCATTCTTATCCATCGCATACCAACTGTTGTCATGAACAATATGGGAAAGTGGTCGTTGCTTTGGAAATAAGAAAAAATCATTCTTATCCATCGCATACCAACTGTTGTCATGAACAATATGGGGAAGTGGTCGTTGCTTTGGAAATAAGAAAAAATCATTCTTATCCATCGCATACCAACTGTTGTCATGAACAATATGGGGAAGTGGTCGTTGCTTTGGAAATAAGAAAAAATCATTCTTATCCATCGCATACCAACTGTTGTCATGAACAATATGGGGAAGTGGTCGTTGCTTTTAGAATAAGAATTATTCATTCCTATCCATAGCATACCAACTGTTGTCATGAACAATTTGAAAAATGGTTGCTGCTTTGGAAATAAGAATGATTAATTTCTATTCATCGCATACCAAATGTTGGAAAAGCCCTTGCTATGGAAATATGAATAACCTTATTCTCCCCTTACTTGTGAAAGTATATGCCGCTTTGTACACTATGATATTGATGGTATGTCATTTACATACCAGATGTTGTAATTGACAGCTTATGCACTGATATAGTACTGGTATCGGAAATACAAAGGTGGCTGGTTTGCTGTTCCGTTCAGTATATAAATGGAGGGCTCCAAGAAACAAGTCTATATACATTCTTAGCCTATATTGAGATTGGCTACTTTTACACTAACCCATTGATACCCTCTATAGGATTTCTATGATCAATCGTGTCCTCTTATGTTCAATTCCGTCCAGAATCAATATCAAGGATAGTCCTGAAGTACGTCATACGATCGAATATAGATGCTTTAAGCAATTTTCCCAGGCACTTTCAAGTCATCAAGACAGGACAGTATAATATTTGAAGTAGTTAAACGTCGAATATTGTAACAAAAGCATTGAGTGACGTCAGTTAATGTTGAATGTGAAACATGTTCTTTATTGTCGACTAATATTGTGAAAAAATGAAAAGATTGTATATTTATATATTTGGAAAACAAAAGCAATAAAAGAAAGATGACAAGTATTTAATAAACACCTTTATCTAAACAGATAAAAGATACAAAGTTTATTGTGAAATAGAAGGCGTCCACTTGACTTGACGTATAATATTTAATAAAGGAAGTTTACTATTATTAAAAACATTTCTAAAATTGAATTGAGAATGTCATTGATGGCTTTGCAAAAGAAAGATTGTATGTGCAAAAACATGTTCGAAAAATACGAATTGAATTTAAATGATTAAAATTACATTAACTCCATAAATAATACAAAACGTAAGTGTAATAACTATGCAACTTATATACAATGCTTTAATATCCAATAACTTATTTATAATAATTATGATAGTTATTTTATCAATACTTTCTGATAAAAGGATACTCAAACTCAAACTTAAACAAAAGTTCTAAAAACTATTTAATATCAAACGTTTATATATAAGCTGTTTTTTAGATAATATTTCATAATGAACCTAGACTGACTTTGCAAGAAAATGTTGCTAATTCGTTGTAAATTCAGTTTCATGAACTTTAAACATAAACACCCTTTAGAAAAGAAAACATCCAACTCAGTTTTAATGAGTTTGTTCATGAAACGTATTGATGACGGTAATTTTATTTACCGTCGCCACTGGTTTCCCTTATGGGCAACTCTTCCTGAAGAGTATTAGTAATTTTAGTTTTTTTGGAAGAAAGTGCAGATATACAGAAGACCCTTTAGTAGCGTTCCTGGTACTTTTACTTACGCGGTGTTAGCACCGATACATTGGACCTCGATTTTTTTAAAATCTCATCCGAAAGACTGATGCGTACTTTAGTTGGAGGAGCGCGGGGGTGGGGGTTGGTGGTCGAATCTGCGACCCCTGGGTTCGCAGTCAAATGCCTTTACCACAGGACCACTAACCTGCTTTTAGAATTGTAATGAACTACGCTACGCCAATAGCATCCTCTGTCTGTGCAATACAGAGTGAGTTCCATGACTCGAAGGAGTCAGAAATAATAACACAATTTGGTAAAAATTAAATCTTCAGCCGTGGTAAAACATTTCCAACTAACTGAAAGATATACTGTAAGTTGACATGTACAAGCAATTATCGCCCACTGACGCACACAAACACAGGTGGGAAGCAATGATAAATCTATAGAACATCTCCATCAGAAGTGAGAAGAACTATAAATGAGGTCTGGCAATCCCAAAGCATAAATAGATGTTTACGGTTCAATGTAACCATAGTTGACAGTTGGTTTAACAGAAGGTGTGACACTGGATGACAGGATGAAGTTTTAAAGGAAGGTTTCACAAGTATTTTTTAAATTATTAATTCTAAATTTAATGCAGGAGACATACAATGCTCACTCAGAATATCACGATCAGTATAGGCAGCCAGTCCAAAAATGTCAATCGTCGCATACTAGTATGCCATAAAAATGTCAGCGATTTTAGTTAGAGTTAACAAACGTCTCCGGGATTGCGAACGCATTAAACTCGATGTTTACATTCATTAATGTTTTGTCTATGTTGGCTTCACGCACATTAAACTAGGCTTATGTTCTCATCACCCGATGAAATCTTCAAAATTGTGTTTTTAATCCTTTATTGAATACCGCTTGCCCTTACTGTCCTCAATCGTTGTGTGGTTTGCATTGTTTAGTAAATGACTCATATAAAAGGGAATTCATCAGGATTTTTCCAAATCTTAAAAACTGTAAAACCTCAATATTTAAAGGACTATATCTATATACTGAACCTGTATTGTCAAAAGGATATATATCTAAACATGCCAATTTAACATATTGAAATAGATTTTCCGCTTAAAATAGCAACATATTTTATGACGTATTAAATGAGTCATGTGATTTTATTTTGATTTCAGTTTGATCTTTTATACAGGTTTATACCTAATAAAATTTGTTTCATTTTAGAAAAAGTCAGATTGACGATGCAAATGTCTTCAAACAGTATTTAGGTGCAGTCTATTTTTAACATGGTGATTTCGTTTCAAGTTTACCACTTCAATTTACATATCGATTGTGTCATGTTTGGGTGGAATTGACATACGTAACTATTCCCTTTATATTTATTAATGATAATGAGATGCTTTTTATTCCTTTTGATAATTGTTTTATTTTTTAAGACATTAAACCGTTTTAGTCCGATACATTACCTTTAAAACAGGCCATGACTCTAGGTTATGACTTAAAAGAACATTGTTTGATAATTTTAGGTTAATACGACTAGAACTGTTATATGTATTTAAAAAGTTAATATCATTGACAATATGATTGAACAAAAATCAAACAAATGTCATTTTTTTACTGTTTAAAGAATTATAACTGTTTTGGTTATGTGATATGTATGTATTTGTTTGTATTTCATATAATTTTATGTCTATGCCATATTTAAATTAATTTGAATGTATAAATGGCCATAGGCAATGTTTTGCTGATATTCCAATAAACTTGTAAACTTATAAACTGTTTTATTTTTTTAAAACTAACGTGACACTACTACTTTTCTTTTACAAAACTAATGTGACACTACTATTTTTCTTTTACAAAACTAATAAAACACTACTACATCCAGTTTTCTACAAAACTAACGTGACATCACTACTTTTCTTTTACAAAACTAGTGTGACATCACTACTTTTTTTACAAAACTAACGTGACATCACTACTTTTTTTACAAAACAAACGTGACATCACTACTTTTCCACAAAACTAACGTGACATCACTACTTTTTTTACAAAACTAACGTGACATCACTACTTTTCTACAAAATTAACGTGTAACCACTTATTTTCTAAAAGTTGAATTTATACTTACTTGGGATATAAGATTTAAAGTAACACACACACACGCACGCACGCACGCACGCACGCACGCACGCACGCACGCACGCACACACACACACACATATATAAACTTATAAGATTGCAGCGTGACCCTTGACATCAATTCGTAAAATCAAAATTACTACAAAATGTAAGTTTCGAACGGTACATATCAACGCAGGCATGTTTTGTCGTCTGAACAATGTAACTGACGAGCGTATGACATCATAAAACACACACATTCTAACGCGTGACTATTCATCTAATTTTGGGTATATAGATATACTTAAATTGTACATCCATGTATACACATGTGTATTGATACTTTTGCTCGATCACTTTATATGATGATGTGAGTAAAGCTCTGTGCCCAGTTGTGCGTTCGTGAGTATGAACACAGATGCGTTCGTGCGTGCGTGCGTGAGGGAACCTTTATGATTCAAATGAAATCAGTTTTCTTCAAGTTGTGATTGAAGACTTCCTTTTTTGAGACGTTTAATTCGATTTATTTGGAAAGCTTTTAAGCGCAAATCACAATTTTGTTAATGAAAATGTGTGGGAAAGACATGTTTGGACAAGGACAAAGGCAGCAAGCAATAATGCAATTTTATGGAAGGCTGAACATTGGTCTATAATATATTATTTACTTATACTTTCTACAGACGTTTACCTTCAAAAGCAGTTTTTTTCTTCATATTTATATATACTCCACCCACATGTACATCGGCTGCCATGTTTAGATTGAGACACGACCTTCTCTCCCACAACATGGACCGTTACATGCCGGTGAAATAAGAGCACGCTGATTTGGTCAGTTTCTTCTGTGTAAGTTGAATGACGTCACAGTTTGGTGTGGCGTTTAAGTGATATTACGAATCGCGGAACAGGCATGAAATTCCCTGCATCTCACTGGGGGATATACTCACATGATTCGTGAGATGTCAGGGACTCGGATAAACTATGCCGCGGTTGTAAGAATATTGGCTGTCTTGTAGTGTTCTTTTTATCAGGTGACGACGAGGTGAGGCGATGTTAGGTATACGTTCCCTACTGCCGGTATTGTTAGCCCACTGCCCATTCCAAGACAGACGGTTACCCCTTGTTGTCATTTTTTTTCTGTATGTTATGTTTATTCAATGTATTTATTTTGTTTAAGCTGTTACGACTGTGGCTGCTACTAGTTCTTAAGAACATAAATCTACTTACTTATATTTAGGTATTTCAACCAATGAATTCGTTCATTATAAAGCAATGGTTCACAAGGCTATTTTTTCATAATAAATATGCTTTTGATGAATTATAGAGATTTCTCGTGATTAATTATTTGGTAGTTTCTCTATTAAAACCAATTAAATTGTAAATGATAATTAAACTCTTTGTAGTTATAAAACGATGATAAAGCTGCTGTTTTCAGTAAACATTAATTAATATCACGCATAAACACTGAGATTGGGAGGCAACCCTGGTATTCATTCGATGAAATAAAAATGATATCTCACTGAAATCAATAATTATTTTTGGTCAATCAATCAAGTTCATTCAGCAATCGGCAAATTTGGCTTTTTTGCGATTTACAAAGTTTTACATAGAAATATGGCAGGACAATACATATGATAATAAACATCACATAGCATACATAACATATTCAACAATACATTATATGAATATTATTCTTTCAAAACATTCATATTTGCAAGGGTACTCTTTCTTATTACAAGAGCTTCTTGTATAAATTTTGAAATTTTTAACAACATTTTTCCATTGTCAGACGACATGAAATGTTTAAATTTATTCGGTGTTGGACAAGATATGCGTTCTAAATATTTGTTTAGAATATCGTTGAATTTAGTACAACACAGCAAGAAATGGTATTCCGACTCAATGACATTCTGGTTACAAAGTTTACACAATCTATTAGCACAACTGACACCATCATATCGCCCGGTCTCAATTTCCAGGGACTGCAAACTTAATCTCAGCCATGTAAAATGCTTTCGTAGTGAATCATTATTCAATTTGTTAAGATACTCCTCATAACCAAACTTTAACATAAAAATCCAGTTTCGACGTATTATTTATGGATTCATTCCATTCTTGAATAAATTGATCACGTAAACGTCTTTTAAATAGAGACATATAGTCAGTATTAACCAACAAATCATTTCATATATGTGAGTATACAAGATGGTTAATGATATGCTTTAAACGGTTTGCCTCGCAGATCTTTCTTTACAGATTAATGATAGAGGAAATCTTGCTAATTCGCCGTATACAGCATAATTAGGTGTTTGTTGGCGCACTTCCAATATACGTTTACAAAATTTTATATGTAGTTTGTCAACTTCTTTATAATTGTTTTCACTCCATACCTCCAATCCGTATAACAAAATAGGAACGCCCATTGAGTCGAATAATGGAATATCTAAATGCACTCTATCAAACACAGTTAACAAGTTATCATAAGCTCTAAGGGCTTGATTCGTTGTTACAGTATTAGTAAAACGACCGGTATTAGTTAAATTGATCCTTAAGTGTGTAAAATTAATTTCTATCTTTTCACCATTGATAAAAAAGTCATATTACGATGTTGTTTTCTTCTTTTCGAATACGCAAACTTTTGTGGGTTTTTTTTCACATTTATTTTCAATCCCCATTTATTTGAGTACAGATGCATATTATCTATAAGGGTCCGTTGAAAATAATACAATATCATCTGAAAAAGAATTAAATATTTAGTTATCATATTCAATTTTCAGTAATTGATTACATCTTCGATTTATCAATCACGCCCGTGTGCACACTAGGGAAAAGGTTTCTTCAAAAATAAATACAAACGTCACTCAGCAAAATAACTACGTGCCTTCTTCTTGATTGTTTGACTGGCGTGGGCAGATATATCCGGAAGATTTGATATGATTTTAAGTGGCAATTAGCTAATTTGCATTTTGTATTGTCACAGTATTCATTCATTTCATCAGTTATTTTTCATCGAATTAATATCAGTTATTTGAATAATGATTAGTAAAGTTTTTAAATAGGTATATTGACAATATATTCAAAGCTAAATATAAACATGTATCGAATGCTAATTTTTATGTGAAATTGACAAAATGATTGGGTTATTTTTTTTTAAAAATTCCTTGTCATAGAATAAAATCATATCGTTTCTTGCCAACAAGTAAATATTTTTTTAAGTAACATTAACCCTCTGATGTGTTAAATAGAGGTATTTTTTTCTTACATTGATTTTATCAATATAGAGGGTTTAGTACAAAAATGGTCTAACTCAATATGGACAAAGAATTAGATAGATTAGTTTTGCACAAACCCATTAAACTAACAAATTTCAATTTAAGATTGAAGAAAGCCAAATATACTGAGTAATTTTTATAAACGTAAATAATTCAAATGAATAAATAGAACAGACTAACGCAGTTTATGACTTTACAATGGCATGGAAAACAGCATTAATTATATTTGTTCTTATCAGGGAACCGGTTAAAAAGCGATTTGCATAATCAATTAGCTTTCTTCACAATCGATTAACATCGTTAATTATACATGAATGTCTTTATATCGTTTAAATTTTATTTGGTTTTGTTTCTGAATAATTAGAAATGATCAGTTGAATATTGATAGAATATGTAAATGTTTTATTTCTGAAAAGTTAGAAATGACCGGCTTGATATGGAAAGCCCTCGCGTCATTTACCAATATAACAGCATCGTGTCATTTACCAACATAACAGCCTTCGTGTCATTTACCAATATAACAGCATCGCGTCCTTTACCAACATAACATCCCTCGTGTCATTAACCAATATAACAACTCTAACGTCATTTACCAACATAACAGCCATCGCGTCCTTACCCAATATAACAACCTTAACGCCATTTACCAACATAACATTCCTCGCATCCTTTACCAATATAACAGCAATAATGTCATTAACCAACATAACAGCCCTCGCATCATTTACCATTATAACAACCTTAACGTCATTTACCAACATAACAGCCATCGCGTCCTTACCCAGCATAACAACCTTAACATCATTTACAAACATAACAGCCCTCGCGTCATTTACCAATATAACAACTCTAACGTCATTTACAAACATAACAGCCCTCGCGTCATTTACCAACATAACAGCCCTCGCATCCTTTACCAATATAACAACCTTAACATCATTTACCATCATAACAGCCATCGCGTCCTTACCCAGCATAACAACATTAACATTATTTACAAACATAACAGCCCTCGCGTCATTTACCAATATAACAACTCTAACATCATTTACCAACATAACAGCCATCGCGTCCTTACCCAACATAACAACCTTATCGTCATTTATCAACATAACAGCCACGCGTCATTTACCAATATTACAACCCTAACGCCATTTACCAACATAACAACCTAAACATAATTTACCAACATAACAGCCCTCGCGTCATTTACCAATATAACAACCTTAACGTCATTTACCAACATAACATCCCTCGTGTCATTAACCAATATAACAACCTTAACGTCATTTACCAACATAACAGCCATCGCGTCCTTACCCAACATAACAACCTTAACGCCATTTACCAACATAACAGCCCTCGCATCCTTTACCAATATAACAGCAATAATGTCATTTACCAACATAACAGCCCTCGCATCCTTTACCAATATAACAACGTTAACGTCATTTACCAACATAACAGCCCTTGTGTCCTTTACCAATATAACAGCCGTCGCGTCCTTTATTTATATAACAGTCCTCGCGTCCTTTATCTATATAACAGGCCTCGCGTCCTTTATCTATATAACAGTCCTCGCGTCCTTTATCTATATAACAGTCCTCGCGTCCTTTATCTATATAACAGTCCTCGCGTCCTTTATCTATATAACAGTCCTCGCGTCCTTTATCTATATAACAGGCCTCGCGTCCTTTATCTATATAACAGTCCTCGCGTCCTTTATCTATATAACAGTCCTCGCGTCCTTTATCTATATAACAGTCCTCGCGTCCTTTATCTATATAACAGTCCTCGCGTCCTTTATCTATATAACAGTGCTCGCGTCCTTTATCTATATAACAGTCCTCGCGTCCTTTATCTATATAACAGGCCTCGCGTCCTTTATCTATATAACAGTCCTCGCGTCCTTTATCTATATAACAGTCCTCGCGTCCTTTATCTATATAACAGGCCTCGCGTCCTTTATCTATATAACAGGCCTCGTGTCCTTTATCTATATAACAGTCCTCGCGTCCTTTATCTATATAACAGTCCTCGCGTCCTTTATCTATATAACAGGCCTCGTGTCCTTTATCTATATAACAGTCCTCGCGTCCTTTATCTATATAACAGTGCTCGCGTCCTTTATCTATATAACAGGCCTCGTGTCCTTTATCTATATAACAGTGCTTGCGTCCTTTAAGCGGTATTCTATTTGTTTGTATATTCTATATGCATTCCGTGATTGCAAGGACGGAGAAAGTTTAACAACACTAAGAAAAATAATATTTTATATAAAAACAGTATTTTAAATATATTATAAATACACTATATATACACTATGAATTTAAAAGCTCTTCATTAAACCAATCATGATTCAATGATAGAAATGGAATGGTTGTTATTGGCAACGCTGCATTATTGATAATAGCACGCTAATTATTTTGTTTACCATTTTAACGTCCTTGGATTTGTTGTTTTTTCTTCTTTTTTAACTGTTCATGTATTTCAAAATCACTTGAATTTGTATTGAATTATGTTTTAATTACCGCATTTATTTCCGTCATCAGTATTCATTATTAAATATAACTACTATAATATGAGAAAATCAAAAACGTTGACTTCAGATATCAAATAATTGTGCTTTTTATTGGTATGCATATTTTATGTTTAGAATGTCTCTTATAATTATTTTAGAATGGTTATGTACTAGTTTAAATGTTCATGTAAATGTTGTATTATATGATTTGTACATAGATGAGACGGAAATAAAAATAAAGAAAATACATTATTATTAAAACCATATCTTTCCTATGAAATATACAATTGTCAGTCATAATTGTCGTGTGTGTTCTGCTGCATATGAAAGAAAATAGTTTGGCAGTGTTACTTTTATGTACGCCATCTCGATTTGTAGATTATACCGATTTATGTTTAGCTTGATAGTAAAGAAAGATCAAAGTTTATATAACCTATCTCGAGTCAGATTCCTATACAGAACCAGTACTGAGTGTTGTATTTTGAGAGGCATTGTGTTGAGCTGGGGATCAAACTCATAACCTCTGGTGTGAGTGGAAGTTTTTTAATGTGGTGATTGAGGAAAGAGTTAGGGTTTGTATCAGTTTGAGGTCCCCATTGGCCGTTTTACTACTGACCGTTCCAATTATAAATTTGTCTTTGGATATCTTAAATCCCCAACATTCGATCAGACTTTCGGATGTAAATGAGTTACAATACAGGGTACGTTTTATCTAGTGGAAGTGTTAAATACGGTCTATAAGTAGCTCAATAATAATTCTCAATTGATAAAAAAAGTTACTGATTTGGTAATTTTAAGTCACTTTCAAAAGCTTTTATTTGTCAAAAGCCTTATATAAAATTAATAATTTGTGATATTCCTCGTTAAAACACTATGTATATTTTGAATAAAAAGCTATCATTTCTGGTTGGTGTGATATAATACACATGTAAAATGATTCATTAAAGTGACACCATAAATGGGACCATTTTTTAATAAAGAAAATACAAGAAATCACTAAATATGTTGGTAGATCTTGCATGAATTGTAGTTTGCATATAACTATAATATCTTAAGTATAGCCATGTGAGGTGCAGCATGCCAGTTTGTTTTACAAACATTGGTCACATGACAAATATTGACTAGTTTTCTCCTGCCCCAAATTTCAAATTTCACTCCAACTGATTGTCTGTTGAAAGTAATAAGTAACAAATTATTGCAGATTTTTTTTCTGAAAATTTCAGGAACTGTGTATAATATAAAAAGCATGTCACATGACAAATTTCAATTTTTTCAATCCATGAGTTTATTTTAGATTTGAAAATGATTCTCTCAGATCTGAATTAATCGCGAAACATCGGGTATTTCCGTATCCTCCGTATAATACACCTCGTGTATAGCTCTAGAATACACCAACGCTATTCGCCTGCGTTACAAGTCTGTATTCATTCGCGTGAAAGTAACAAATTATTATATCGATTTTCTTATTTATTCACTCGACATGGGTACGTTTATATCTATGTTTTTCTTCCTCCCAGACAGTAAAAAGTCTTTGGCATAATTTCTACAAAGGTGGCATAAGTGGGCCGCAATTTTATTTTATCATGTGACTGAAAGAAGTTTCAAAATGGCGCCTTATTATGTCAGAGTTCTATTGCGTAGCATGAACTTAAGGCTGAGGTGATCAGATTGAGATCTGGACTTAGACCAGGCAGGCGGGTCACTATTTCCTTGAAAAACTAGTATTTCTTTGAGTTGTAGGTACAATTTACACATCTGAATGTGTATTTCCAATGCAGGTCCTGTTTTTTCATTGCTGTAGATAGCAAAATGAGGTTTTGTACATGTTGCAGATTCCTGATGAATCTGAGTACAGTCGTCGAATTCCTCCATCATTTTGTCATTGTCTATGTTTCGATTGCCATTGTGTTCTGCCTCTCGATTAATGTCTTGTGTTTTGTTGACTGTTTCAGGCCTGTGACGCAAGAGTAGCACATCAGCTTCTTGACAGGTAGATGTGGACGTCTGACTGCAAAGTGAAAGTGAAGAAGTAGACCGCTTTGTCGACCTTTCAGCTGCCATGCTGTTGCTGCCAAAATTGACAGTGGTCGTTGAAGATGGTGTGAGTGTGAAAATGCACTTGACAGGTACTATTGCAATGTGGACTTGTGAAGGGAATATATTTTCAAAGAGAATGGTGCAAAATTGAGTGGACTGGTAGCTATAACATACAGATGGGACTATTTCTTAGTCGGTAAGAATTTTGCATAATTTGGCTTATTTGACCTCTGTATGCGAAAAAGGGACAACTATTTTCGCTTTGAGCAAAATCGTGAAATTGGAAGCAGTTTATGCCCATGTTTTAACTGTTTTTTGTGTTCTGCTTAAATTGAATATGCATTCTGGAAATTCTTAATGAGTTTGGAGTACAACTCTAAGTGTGACAGTCTGTTGTGCTAATATTACGGTCTATGTGTAATTAATGTTGGACCAGCTTCATCTGAATGTGTTTTGAAATATAAAGGAAACCACTCCAACCGCCATTACCTCCCTTGTTTGAGAAACACATTGTGAGGAATCTTGAAGCAAACTCATTGCAACGTTATCATAGTTCTGATATCTCACATTGGCTTGTCTGACGCTTATACCATGAACAAATGTTCATGAATAACAAAACCAATAATTTTCAATATAAGGGAATGGCTGTGTATTAATGCGGAATGGTATCGTGTTTTGTAATGCGTAACTCGATACATAGCACTTGACGTCATCATTTAAATTAAATAATATAGATAGAATTCGTGAATATATTACAGTGTTCATATTTAGCAGTTTTCTTAACGACTCTCCACTTGATGTCATTTTAAGTCTCACTCTGGCAAGTAAACACAGCTTGTATTTATGTTGCTAGAACTTGTGGCCCGACCCGTTTGCTTATTATGTGAATTACGCGATAAAATATCTTTAAACCAACTTGTATTGTATTCTAATAACCAAATGCACAACAGTCCATTACAGACCCATAGCAATATATTGTGTCAGTTCCAGTCATTTTTGGCTGACGTAACGAAAATTTTATTCAAAGCGGCTAAGCTATTTTGATTCTTCAACGTATATGGTGACGTGTACAATATTACGTAACGTGTTCGTATTCAGTTGTTTTACGTGAACAGATGGACTCAAATATAAAAAAGAAATATAAAAATAAAAATTAAAAGAATCCTATTTCGTAAAGGTGTGTCTATCTGTGAAAAAAAGTTTTTAATTCCACCCGTTTCTATCTGATGGTAAAATGAATCAAATGAATATTATTCAATCTGTATTTCAAATACATTTTACTCATATTTTTATTAAATCTAGACAGTACCACTAGTTTTATAAAACAAAGTTATTACTTAAATATACAGTTTGAAGTTGTGAGTCTTGTCTGTTTGAGTTTATATGCCCATCAATATAAAGAATTATTTGTTTTTTAACAGTGTATTGTGTCCCTATAACGTTCGTTACTCCAACAATAAAAGTGCATCTTTACAATTACATTCACACTTTCAGTATTAAAACAAAGTATTTCATTTCGAATCGTTATGATTTTGCTCTATAGTTATTCATGTAATTTCACAGCATTATGATTTATTCAATGTTATTAAATTTGGCAAAAACATATCACTATTTCTAGAATCGCAGAATTTCTAAGCAGACCGTAGACAAAAGTACTCCGGAAAGATCGATAGACAAAAGTGCAAGGCGAGATATTTAGTCTAAATAAATACGGCATCAATCATACAAAGAACCACACTGCTATAAATGGTATTCCAATTGGGCTCGGTTTTATTTGAGTCACACATGTTTCATTGTCTGATTTGTCTCGTTTTTCTAGTTACTTTAGATTTGAATAATTTTAAAATATACTGCATGTAGTACACGAATAATTGAATCACACGAAAAAGTGATTGCGGCTTTATTTTATTGTACCGACACAAATGTTTTGAAATATTTTCGAAATAGTTTAAACTGATTTAATTTACTTCATTTGTGAAACAATTTCTTACAATTTAGACACACCATAGTATATATAAGACTAAGCATACGCGAAAAAGGTATCTTGCTCAAATACACCATACATAGCCGTGACGGAGGACCGAACCCACGACGTTCAGATCATGGGATCGGCGCTCTACCATTAGATCACACGCTCGAAATAAAGATTGTTAGTTTAAACTTATATTTTAATATAAGTATTACTAGTATTTTGCTTCGATTGTGAAACAAGTTCTTACAACTTAGACTTATCACGTTCGAAGTCTTCCTATTTAGAACCAGTACTAAGCATATGCGGAAAATTGTCTTGCTCAAAGACACCACACATAGCCGTGGCGGAGGATTGTTATAAAGATTGTTATGATACCTTCCAACGTGTTCATTCATTAAAGAGGTCATCCATGGTGCATATGGTTCTATTAAAACCAAAAAAGGAAACATTACCATCGTCCCCCCTCTTGCTGCTCCGACGTCTACAAAGTCACCGTGTACGTCTGCGTGTAACAGCACGTTTTCTTATATATATATATATATATATATATATATCTACCTGACGATATTTATGTTTTCCACCAGACACATGAGCATTCTGCATTCTGTCGTATTTATAAGTGAACATTCTGGTGGATATGCTTGTATTTACTCTGTATCGTTATATGATATGACGACGGGACAAGAGCGAGGTTTGGTGCTCTTGGGAACCAGGGTTAAGCTCAACAGTCACAGTCCACAGTATATAGTAATTATAAAAATAATTATAATAATAATAGTAATAATAATAATCATAATAGTAATAATAATAATAATAATAATAATAATAATTATAAATATAGTAATAAAGACTTCTATTAACGAGAAAACTCATTTGAATAAATTCAATCTTCCATGAGGCCCTCGATATTGCTTATGACCGTTAATAGGCATTCCAAGGCGGTGGTCCCTGTTGTAACTTCTTACTTACATGTGTTGTACTTGCACTGGTTACATCTCTTTCTTAAATTAATTGTATTCATGCTGCTTTGTGGGGCAGGGAAGGCCCTCCAAATGCTACGTCTAACGTTGATTACATACTTTCTTATTTTCAAGGAACACTGACATCACAACAGCAAAAGCACATACAATACACACATACAAACAAAGAGTGTGAACATATACATCACAACAGCACAGGCACATACAATACACACATACAAACAAAGAGTGTGAACATATACATCACAACAACAGCACAGGCACATCCAATACACACATACAAACAAAGAGTGTGAACATATACATCACAACAACAGCACAGGTACATACAACACACACATACAAAAAAAGAGTGTGAACCTATACATCACAACAGCACAGGCACATCCAATACACACATACAAACAAAGAGTGTGAACCTATACATCACAACAGCACAGACACATCCAATACACACATACAAACAAAGAGTGTGAACCTATACATCACAACAGCACAGGCACATCCAATACACACATACAAACAAAGAGTGTGAACCTATACATCACAACAGCACAGGCACATCCAATACACACATACAAACAAAGAGTGTGAGCCTATACATCACAACAGCACAGGCACATCCAATACACACATACAAACAAAGAGTGTGAACCTATACATCACAACAGCACAGGCACATCCAATACACACATACAAACAAAGAGTGTGAGCCTATACCTCACAACAGCACAGGCACATCCAATACACACATACAAACAAAGAGTGTGAGCCTATACATCACAACAGCACAGGCACATCCAATACACACATACAAACAAAGAGTGTGAACCTATACATCACAACAGCACAGGCACATCCAATACACACATACAAACAAAGAGTGTGAACCTATACATCACAACAGCACAGGCACATCCAATACACACATACAAACAAAGAGTGTGAGCCTATACATCACAACAGCACAGGCACATCCAATACACACATACAAACAAAGAGTGTGAACCTATACATCACAACAGCACAGGCACATCCAATACACACATACAAACAAAGAGTGTGAGCCTATACATCACAACAGCACAGACACATCCAATACACACATACAAACAAAGAGTGTGAACCTATACATCACAACAGCACAGACACATCCAATACACACATACAAACAAAGAGTGTGAACCTATACATCACAACAGCACAGGCACATCCAATACACACATACAAACAAAGAGTGTGAACCTATACATCACAACAGCACAGGCACATCCAATACACACATACAAACAAAGAGTGTGAACCTATACATCACAACAGCACAGGCACATCCAATACACACATACAAACAAAGAGTGTGAGCCTATACATCACAACAGCACAGGCACATCCAATACACACATACAAACAAAGAGTGTGAACCTATACATCACAACAGCACAGGCACATCCAATACACACATACAAACAAAGAGTGTGAGCCTATACATCACAACAGCACAGACACATCCAATACACACATACAAACAAAGAGTGTGAACCTATACATCACAACAGCACAGGCACATCCAATACACACATACAAACAAAGAGTGTGAGCCTATACATCACAACAGCACAGGCACATCCAATACACACATACAAACAAAGAGTGTGAGCCTATACATCACAACAGCACAGGCACATCCAATACACACATACAAACAAAGAGTGTGAGCCTATACATCACAACAGCACAGACACATCCAATACACACATACAAACAAAGAGTGTGAACCTATACATCACAACAGCACAGACACATCCAATACACACATACAAACAAAGAGTGTGAGCCTATACATCACAACAGCACAGACACATCCAATACACACATACAAACAAAGATTGTGAGCCTATACATCACAACAGCACAGGCACATCCAATACACACATACAAACAAAGAGTGTGAACCTATACATCACAACAGCACAGGCACATCCAATACACACATACAAACAAAGAGTGTGAGCCTATACCTCACAACAGCACAGGCACATCCAATACACACATACAAACAAAGAGTGTGAACCTATACATCACAACAGCACAGGCACATCCAATACACACATACAAACAAAGAGTGTGAGCCTATACATCACAACAGCACAGGCACATCCAATACACACATACAAACAAAGAGTGTGAGCCTATACATCACAACAACAGCACAGGCACATCCAATACACACATACAAACAAAGAGTGTGAGCCTATACATCACAACAGCACAGGCACATCCAATACACACATACAAACAAAGAGTGTGAGCCTATACATCACAACAGCACAGGCACATCCAATACACACATACAAACAAAGAGTGTGAGCCTATACATCACAACAGCACAGGCACATCCAATACACACATACAAACAAACAGTGTGAGCCTATACCTCACAACAGCACAGGCACATCCAATACACACATACAAACAAAGAGTGTGAGCCTATACATCACAACAGCACAGGCACATCCAATACACACATACAAACAAAGAGTGTGAGCCTATACATCACAACAACAGCACAGGCACATCCAATACACACATACAAACAAAGAGTGTGAGCCTATACATCACAACAACAGCACAGGCACATCCAATACACACATACAAACAAAGAGTGTGAGCCTATACATCACAACAGCACAGGCACATCCAATACACACATACAAACAAAGAGTGTGAGCCTATACATCACAACAGCACAGGCACGCCCAATACACACATACAAACAAAGAGTGTGAGCCTATACATCACAACAGCACAGGCACATCCAATACACACATACAAACAAAGAGTGTGAGCCTATACATCACAACAGCACAGGCACATCCAATACACACATACAAACAAAGAGTGTTTGCCTATACATCACAACAGCACAGGCACATCCAATACACACATACAAACAAAGAGTTTGAGCCTATACATCACAACAGCACAGGCACATCCAATACACACATACAAACAAAGTGTGTGAGCCTATACATCACAACAGCACAAGCACATCCAATACACACATACAAACAAAGAGTGTGAGCCTATACATCACAACAGCACAGGCACATCCAATACACACATACAAACAAAGAGTGTGAGCCTATACATCACAACAGCAAAGGCACATCCAATACACACATACAAACAAATAGTGTGAGCCTATACATCACAACAGCACAGGCACATCCAATACACACATACAAACAAAGAGTGTGAGCCTATACATCACAACAGCACAGGCACATCCAATACACACATACAAACAAAGAGTGTGAGCCTATACATCACAACAGCAAAGGCACATCCAATACACACATACAAACAAAGAGTGTGAGCCTATACATCACAACAGCACAGGCACATCCAATACACACATACAAACAAAGAGTGTGAGCCTATACATCACAACAGCACAGGCACATCCAATACACACATACAAACAAAGAGTGTGAGCCTATACATCACAACAGCACAGGCACATCCAATACACACATACAAACAAAGAGTGTGAGCCTATGCATCACAACAGCACAGGCACATCCAATACACACATACAAACAAAGAGTGTGAGCCTATGCATCACAACAGCACAGGCACATCCAATACACACATACAAACAAAGAGTGTGAGCCTATGCATCACAACAGCACAGGCACATCCAATACACACATACAAACAAAGAGTTTGAGCCTATGCATCACAACAGCACAGGCACATCCAGTACACACATACAAACAAAGAGTGTGAACCTATACATCACAACAGCACAGGCACATCCAGTACACACATACAAACAAAGAGTGTGAGCCTATACATCACAACAGCACAGGCACATCCAATACACACATACAAACAAAGAGTGTGAGCCTATACATCACAACAGCACAGGCACATCCAATACACACATACAAACAAAGAGTGTGAACCTATACATCACAACAGCACAGGCACATCCAATACACACATACAAACAAAGAGTGTGAACCTATACATCACAACAGCACAGGCACATCCAATACACACATACAAACAAAGAGTGTGAACCTATACATCACAACAGCACAGGCACATCCAATACACACATACAAACAAAGAGTGTGAGCCTATACATCACAACAGCACAGGCACATCCAATACACACATACAAACAAAGAGTGTGAGCCTATACATCACAACAGCAAAGGCACATCCAATACACACATACAAACAAAGAGTGTGAGCCTATACATCACAACAGCACAGGCACATCCAATACACACATACAAACAAAGAGTGTGAGCCTATACATCACAACAGCACAGGCACATCCAATACACACATACAAACAAAGAGTGTGAGCCTATACATCACAACAGCACAGGCACATCCAATACACACATACAAACAAAGAGTGTGAGCCTATACATCACAACAGCACAGGCACATCCAATACACACATACAAACAAAGAGTGTGAGCCTATACATCACAACAGCACAGGCACATCCAATACACACATACAAACAAAGAGTGTGAACCTATACATCACAACAGCACAGGCACATCCAATACACACATACAAACAAAGAGTGTTAACCTATACATCACAACAGCACAGGCACATCCAATACACACATACAAACAAAGAGTGTGAACCTATACATCACAACAGCACAGGCACATCCAATACACACATACAAACAAAGAGTGTGAGCCTATACATCACAACAGCACAGGCACATCCAATACACACATACAAACAAAGAGTGTGAACCTATACATCACAACAGCACAGGCACATCCAATACACACATACAAACAAAGAGTGTGAACCTATACATCACAACAGCACAGGCACATCCAATACACACATACAAACAAAGAGTGTGAGCCTATACATCACAACAGCACAGGCACATCCAATACACACATACAAACAAAGAGTGTGAACCTATACATCACAACAGCACAGGCACATCCAATACACACATACAAACAAAGAGTGTGAACCTATACATCACAACAACAGCACAGGCACATCCAATACACACATACAAACAAAGAGTGTGAACCTATACCTCGATTACGGGTGCACCCCTTTTCGCTCAATCCCCCGTCAACAAATATTGGAACGAAATGATGTCAATATAAAGTATAGTCGTCAAGCTATCAGAATCACGTTACATATATATATATATTACAACTGACCTTTGGTAAATTCACAAATCATAGATCGCATTATATAGAATGAATGATGCGTGCTGGACACAAACACAGTATCATATCTACTTTGATACAGTATATTTGTCATATCTTGTTCCTTGGAATCATACACATCAAATACTGTTGTTTGAAAACAGAATATCGCTAAAATCGGTGTAAGTGGGTATGCGGGGTCTGTGGATAATATGTTCAAATACCTCACTGAACAGATGCAATAAAACAGAGTATAATTCTTTTCTTTATTGGATTATATCTATAGATATCAGCGGCATTGTCCTCTTGATATATGCTGATATTCTTTATTACTAAAATTATTTGGCGTATCTATTCACGCTAGACACGAAACGTCTTATAGTTATGACAACGAACAGAAAAAATCGAGAGATCCTTTTGTTACAGGTAGATTGTTAATGAGTTGCAATGGGATAATTGCCTTTTATTAATTTATTATTTTTTATTAATTTATTATAATTCTATGCCCATAAGAGCTATGCCCTTTATTACTAGTTTAAACATTGCACTCACTCTTATCAAGTAAACGCTGTCGTCTTTAGTTCACAGAAACCGTATGTAAACTTTTTTTTTGTAGTGACCATTTCTAATACATATATATGCCATGCATTCTTAGTAACACATCAAATCAAAATATAGTTCTATGTTCAATGGTTAAAACAGTAAATACTATATGATAACTGATCCCCTGGAAGTACAGACCGCAACCAAAACAGACACTAGGATTTTCGATTTTGTTGACTTTATTCATAAGATATACCTTTGCCCATGGTTTAAACTACATGGTAAATAAAAGTTAAACAAATCGCATTACACATCGACAATTTTACAAACTGCATTCGTACTCGCCATTTAGTTAAATAAAAATACATAGTATGTATTTACTGCATTCCATAGTTGTATTTTACATGAAATTGTTGCTATTAAAAGTAATATATGCAATTACGAGAAATCGTGTTTCAATAAGAGATATAGTTTGCTTTGACATTTTACTAAATAGTTGCTTTACATGTTGATGGCGTGATCATATCTTTTATCGTGTATTCCTGACAACTATATTTATCATACAAGACATTTTGATCAATGTAATGATATCGTTAAACGTCTAGCACAACAATTAATTTTGCACTGTTCTACATATAGAGAGATGCACTTTTGGAACATTGAACACATTACTGATGGTTCTAAAAGCACCCTGTTTCCATAGATTGTCATCTGTTGCTCCGAACATGCAGAAAAAACATTGGGTTGATCAGGTTACTTTTTCACAATATCTATGGTTTGAGGACACCCTTTCATTTTTGACAATTCTGTTCAATTCTTGTAGTGTATCACTACGCATCTTAAAACTGTTATATCTTCATCAAACAGCAACCAGTATCAGCCAAACTTGGCACAACTCATGACAATGTTCCAGTCTTCTCATCTGTATAAAAAAACATGAGCATTTAAAGCATTTTCAAAAAAAAAAAAAAAAAAAAAAAAAAAAATGAAAAACCAAATAACACAGCTCTAATTTCTCGGGCGTAATAATCTTGCTACTGTCATGTAGTGGAGATAATTCTTAAATGAGACCTAAAGCGTGTATTTAGTTAAAATCGGTTAACAGAGAAGTTCAATCTCCCCGAGCACTGACTAAAATAGTATCGGATTAGTCGTGCATTGATTGATACTCAGTGGTAGGTTTGATGTTGGCAAAAAGGTCACACACAGTTTATTTACTTTTATTCTTTTTAATTCTTAGAAGTAAGGTACGTTTTAAGTGGGGAGATGGTGTAGAGGATAGAGTGTCGGCCGGCCATGCAAGAAGTTGTTGGTATGATATCCAGCTCGACAGATGACTCTAAAAAAACAAAAATCAGTACTGTTTCTACCCAAGAAGCTGACTCGAGAGCGGTTTATATAAGCTTTAAGCTAAATCAAATTAGTATAAACTAATCCAGTATGTCTTACGCGTTTAATTTCCAACACCTTGTAAATGGAAATATAGAATTGTTTTATTCAGTTCGACAGCATCACCATAGTAAAAAATTTGTCATAAAGGTAAGATTATCCCTGCATGGTTGGTTGAATCCAAAAACTTTATTATGGGAGATGGCGTGAGCGGTGATAAAATTTAGAATATACTGTCTGGCAATAATCACATTAACATTTCAATATCATTAAATGAAATAAACGTAGGTTGACTGAGTGTTGTCATCATGTCTGATCCTTTGGAATCATTCAGATTAAATATAGTAAAAAAAAACACCAAATCGGTACAGGTCATACTGAGAACACTATAGTGTATATTACAATTTTATTATATGTATATTAATCGAGCAAGTTATCAAGAGAAAAAAAACTGTAGATAAGACGTTTTTGTGACCAGCATTTTTCTTTTTCAACATTGTCATATCAAAGCAGCGGTTTGGCCAAAAATAAAACGCTATAGATAACTGACTGACGAATGTCCTTAGTAATACACGTGGCATCTGATAGAGGTGACACTTAAGGAAGCAGATGAATACAACACACCTGAGTCGGTAGATAGACAGTGTTGCGGCGCTATAGATAACTGACTGACAAATGTCCGTAGTAATTCGGGTGGCATCTGATAGAGGTGACACTTAAGGAAGCAGATGGATACAACATACCTGAGTCGTTAGATAGACAGTGTTGCGGCGCTATATATAACTGAC
The DNA here is from genome assembly GCA_029582155.1 of Panopea generosa. Lineage (NCBI taxonomy): Eukaryota > Metazoa > Mollusca > Bivalvia > Adapedonta > Hiatellidae > Panopea > Panopea generosa. Next base: position 24,684,757 of record CM055898.1, read on the forward strand.
TGACGAATGTCCGTAGTAATTCGGGTGGCATCTGATAGAGGTGACACTTAAGGAAGCAGATGGATACAACATACCTGAGTCGTTAGATAGACAGTGTTGCGGCGCTATATATAACTGACTGACGAATGTCCGTAGTAATTCGGGTGGCATCTGATAGAGGTGACACTTAAGAAAGCAGATGGATACAACATACCTGAGTCGTTAGATAGACAGTGTTGCGGCGCTATATATAACTGACTGACGAATGTCCGTAGTAATTCGGGTGGCATCTGATAGAGGTGACACTTAAGGAAGCAGATGGATACAACACACCTGAGTCGGAAGATAGACATTGTTGCGGCGCTATATATAACTGACTGACGAATGTCCGTAGTAATTCGGGTGGCATCTGATAGAGGTGACACTTAAGAAAGCAGATGGATACAACATACCTGAGTCGGAAGATAGACATTGTTGCGGCGCTATATATAACTGACTAACGAATGTCCGTAGTAATTCGGGTGGCATCTGATAGAGGTGACACTTAAGGAAGCAGATGGATACAACACACCTGAGCCGGTAGATAGACAGTGTTGCGGCGCTATATATAACTGACTGACGAATGTCCGTAGTAATTCGGGTGGCATCTGATAGAGGTGACACTTAAGGAAGCAGATGGATACAACACACCTGAGTCGGTAGATAGACAGTGTTGCGGCGCTATATATAACTGACTGACGAATGTCCGTAGTAATTCGGGTGGCATCTGATAGAGGTGACACTTAAGGAAGCAGATGGATACAGCACACCTGAGCCGGAAGATAGACAGTGTTGCGGCGCTATATATAACTGACTGACGAATGTCCGTAGTAATACACGTGGCATCTGATAGAGGTGGCACTTAAGGAAGCAGATGGATACAACACACCTGAGCCGGAAGATAGACAGTGTTGCGGCGCTATATATAACTGACTGACGAATGTCCGTAGTAATTCGGGTGGCATCTGATAGAGGTGACACTTAAGGAAGCAGATGGATACAACACACCTGAGCCGGTAGATAGACAGTGTTGCGGCGCTATATATAACTGACTGACGAATGTCCGTAGTAATTCGGGTGGCATCTGATAGAGGTGACACTTAAGGAAGCAGATGGATACAACACACCTGAGTCGGTAGATAGACAGTGTTGCGGCGCTATATATAACTGACAGACGAATGTCCGTAGTAATTCGGGTGGCATCTGATAGAGGTGACACTTAAGGAAGCAGATGGATACAACATACCTGAGTCGGTAGATAGACAGTGTTGCGGCGCTATATATAACTGACTGACGAATGTCCGTAGTAATTCGGGTGGCATCTGATAGAGGTGACACTTAAGGAAGCAGATGGATACAACACACCTGAGTCGGTAGATAGACAGTGTTGCGGCGCTATATATAACTGACTGACGAATGTCCGTAGTAATTCGGGTGGCATCTGATAGAGGTGACACTTAAGGAAGCAGATGGATACAACACACCTGAGTCGGTAGATAGACAGTGTTGCGGCGCTATATATAACTGACTGACGAATGTCCGTAGTAATTCGGGTGGCATCTGATAGAGGTGACACTTAAGGAAGCAGATGGATACAACACACCTGAGTCGGTAGATAGACAGTGTTGCGGCGCTATATATAACTGACTGACGAATGTCCGTAGTAATTCGGGTGGCATCTGATAGAGGTGACACTTAAGGAAGCAGATGGATACAACACACCTGAGTCGGTAGATAGACAGTGTTGCGGCGCTATATATAACTGACTGACGAATGTCCGTAGTAATTCGGGTGGCATCTGATAGAGGTGACACTTAAGGAAGCAGATGGATACAACACACCTGAGTCGGAAGATAGACATTGTTGCGGCGCTATATATAACTGACTGACGAATGTCCGTAGTAATTCGGGTGGCATCTGATAGAGGTGACACTTAAGGAAGCAGATGGATACAACACACCTGAGTCGGTAGATAGACAGTGTTGCGGCGCTATATATAACTGACTGACGAATGTCCGTAGTAATTCGGGTGGCATCTGATAGAGGTGACACTTAAGGAAGCAGATGGATACAACACACCTGAGTCGGTAGATAGACAGTGTTGCGGCGCTATATATAACTGACTGACGAATGTCCGTAGTAATTCGGGTGGCATCTGATAGAGGTGACACTTAAGAAAGCAGATGGATACAACATACCTGAGTCGTTAGATAGACAGTGTTGCGGCGCTATATATAACTGACTGACAAATGTCCGTAGTAATACACGTGGCATCTGATAGAGGTGACACTTAAGAACGCAGATGGATACAACACACCTGAGCCGGAAGATAGACATTGTTGCGGCGCTATATATAACTGACTGACGAATGTCCGTAGTAATTCGGGTGGCATCTGATAGAGGTGACACTTAAGGAAGCAGATGGATACAACATACCTGAGTCGGTAGATAGACAGTGTTGCGGCGCTATATATAACTGACTGACGAATGTCCGTAGTAATTCGGGTGGCATCTGATAGAGGTGACACTTAAGGAAGCAGATGGATACAGCACACCTGAGTCGGAAGATAGACATTGTTGCGGCGCTATAGATAACTGACTGACGAATGTCCGTAGTAATTCGGGTGGCATCTGATAGAGGTGACACTTAAGGAAGCAGATGGATACAACATACCTGAGTCGGAAGATAGGCAGTGTTGCGGCGCTATATATAACTGACTGACGAATGTCCGTAGTAATTCGGGTGGCATCTGATAGAGGTGACACTTAAGGAAGCAGATGGATACAGCACACCTGAGTCGGAAGATAGACATTGTTGCGGCGCTATAGATAACTGACTGACGAATGTCCGTAGTAATTCGGGTGGCATCTGATAGAGGTGACACTTAAGAAAGCAGATGGATACAACATACCTGAGTCGTTAGATAGACAGTGTTGCGGCGCTATATATAACTGACTGACGATTGTCCGTAGTAATTCGGGTGGCATCTGATAGAGGTGACACTTAAGAACGCAGATGGATACAACACAACTGAGTCGTTAGATAGACAGTGTTGCGGCGCTATATATAACTGACTGACGAATGTCCGTAGTAATTCGGGTGGCATCTGATAGAGGTGACACTTAAGAAAGCAGATGGATACAACACACCTGAGCCGGAAGATAGACATTGTTGCGGCGCTATATATAACTGACTGACGAATGTCCGTAGTAATTCGGGTGGCATCTGATAGAGGTGACACTTAAGAAAGCAGATGGATACAACACACCTGAGCCGGAAGATAGACATTGTTGCGGCGCTATATATAACTGACTGACGAATGTCCGTAGTAATTCGGGTGGCATCTGATAGAGGTGACACTTAAGGAAGCAGATGGATACAACACACCTGAGTCGTTAGATAGACAGTGTTGCGGCGCTATATATAACTGACTGACGAATGTCCGTAGTAATACACGTGGCATCTGATAGAGGTGACACTTAAGGAAGCAGATGGATACAACATACCTGAGTCGGAAGATAGACAGTGTTGCGGCGCTATATATAACTGACTGACGAATGTCCGTAGTAATACACGTGGCATCTGATAGAGGTGACACTTAAGGAAGCAGATGGATACAACACACCTGAGTCGTTAGATAGACAGTGTTGCGGCGCTATATATAACTGACTGACGAATGTCCGTAGTAATACACGTGGCATCTGATAGAGGTGACACTTAAGAAAGCAGATGGATACAACATACCTGAGTCGGAAGATAGACATTGTTGCGGCGCTATATATAACTGACTGACGAATGTCCGTAGTAATTCGGGTGGCATCTGATAGAGGTGACACTTAAGGAAGCAGATGGATACAACATACCTGAGTCGGAAGATAGACATTGTTGCGGCGCTATATATAACTGACTGACGAATGTCCGTAGTAATTCGGGTGGCATCTGATAGAGGTGACACTTAAGAAAGCAGATGGATACAACATACCTGAGTCGGTAGATAGACAGTGTTGCGGCGCTATATATAACTGACTGACGAATGTCCGTAGTAATTCGGGTGGCATCTGATAGAGGTGACACTTAAGGAAGCAGATGGATACAACATACCTGAGTCGGTAGATAGACAGTGTTGCGGCGCTATATATAACTGACTGACGAATGTCCGTAGTAATTCGGGTGGCATCTGATAGAGGTGACACTTAAGAAAGCAGATGGATACAACATACCTGAGTCGGTAGATAGACAGTGTTGCGGCGCTATATATAACTGACTGACGAATGTCCGTAGTAATTCGGGTGGCATCTGATAGAGGTGACACTTAAGAAAGCAGATGGATACAACATACCTGAGTCGGAAGATAGACAGTGTTGCGGCGCTATATATAACTGACTGACGAATGTCCGTAGTAATTCGGGTGGCATCTGATAGAGGTGACACTTAAGAAAGCAGATGGATACAACATACCTGAGTCGGTAGATAGACAGTGTTGCGGCGCTATATATAACTGACTGACGAATGTCCGTAGTAATTCGGGTGGCATCTGATAGAGGTGACACTTAAGAAAGCAGATGGATACAACATACCTGAGTCGGTAGATAGACAGTGTTGCGGCGCTATATATAACTGACTGACGAATGTCCGTAGTAATTCGGGTGGCATCTGAAAGAGGTGACACTTAAGAAAGCAGATGGATACAACATACCTGAGTCGGTAGATAGACAGTGTTGCGGCGCTATATATAACTGACTGACGAATGTCCGTAGTAATTCGGGTGGCATCTGATAGAGGTGACACTTAAGAAAGCAGATGGATACAACATACCTGAGTCGGTAGATAGACAGTGTTGCGGCGCTATATATAACTGACTGACGAATGTCCGTAGTAATTCGGGTGGCATCTGATAGAGGTGACACTTAAGAAAGCAGATGGATACAACATACCTGAGTCGGTAGATAGACAGTGTTGCGGCGCTATATATAACTGACTGACGAATGTCCGTAGTAATTCGGGTGGCATCTGATAGAGGTGACACTTAAGAAAGCAGATGGATACAACATACCTGAGTCGGAAGATAGACAGTGTTGCGGCGCTATATATAACTGACTGACGAATGTCCGTAGTAATTCGGGTGGCATCTGATAGAGGTGACACTTAAGGAAGCAGATGGATACAACACACCTGAGTCGGAAGATAGACAGTGTTGCGGCGCTATATATAACTGACTGACGAATGTCCGTAGTAATTCGGGTGGCATCTGATAGAGGTGACACTTAAGAAAGCAGATGGATACAACATACCTGAGTCGGTAGATAGACAGTGTTGCGGCGCTATATATAACTGACTGACGAATGTCCGTAGTAATTCGGGTGGCATCTGATAGAGGTGACACTTAAGAAAGCAGATGGATACAACATACCTGAGTCGGTAGATAGACAGTGTTGCGGCGCTATATATAACTGACTGACGAATGTCCGTAGTAATTCGGGTGGCATCTGATAGAGGTGACACTTAAGAAAGCAGATGGATACAACATACCTGAGTCGGTAGATAGACAGTGTTGCGGCGCTATATATAACTGACTGACGAATGTCCGTAGTAATTCGGGTGGCATCTGATAGAGGTGACACTTAAGGAAGCAGATGGATACAACACACCTGAGTCGGAAGATAGACAGTGTTGCGGCGCTATATATAACTGACTGACGAATGTCCGTAGTAATTCGGGTGGCATCTGATAGAGGTGACACTTAAGGAAGCAGATGGATACAACACACCTGAGTCGGAAGATAGACAGTGTTGCGGCGCTATATATAACTGACTGACGAATGTCCGTAGTAATTCGGGTGGCATCTGATAGAGGTGACTCTTAAGAAAGCAGATGGATACAACATACCTGAGTCGGTAGATAGACAGTGTTGCGGCGCTATATATAACTGACTGACGAATGTCCGTAGTAATTCGGGTGGCATCTGATAGAGGTGACACTTAAGAAAGCAGATGGATACAACATACCTGAGTCGGTAGATAGACAGTGTTGCGGCGCTATATATAACTGACTGACGAATGTCCGTAGTAATTCGGGTGGCATCTGATAGAGGTGACACTTAAGGAAGCAGATGGATACAACACACCTGAGTCGGAAGATAGACAGTGTTGCGGCGCTATATATAACTGACTGACGAATGTCCGTAGTAATTCGGGTGGCATCTGATAGAGGTGACACTTAAGGAAGCAGATGGATACAACACACCTGAGTCGGAAGATAGACAGTGTTGCGGCGCTATATATAACTGACTGACGAATGTCCGTAGTAATTCGGGTGGCATCTGATAGAGGTGACACTTAAGAAAGCAGATGGATACAACATACCTGAGTCGGTAGATAGACAGTGTTGCGGCGCTATATATAACTGACTGACGAATGTCCGTAGTAATTCGGGTGGCATCTGATAGAGGTGACACTTAAGAAAGCAGATGGATACAACATACCTGAGTCGGTAGATAGACAGTGTTGCGGCGCTATATATAACTGACTGACGAATGTCCGTAGTAATTCGGGTGGCATCTGATAGAGGTGACACTTAAGAAAGCAGATGGATACAACATACCTGAGTCGGTAGATAGACAGTGTTGCGGCGCTATATATAACTGACTGACGAATGTCCGTAGTAATTCGGGTGGCATCTGATAGAGGTGACACTTAAGGAAGCAGATGGATACAACACACCTGAGTCGGAAGATAGGCAGTGTTGCGGCGCTATATATAACTGACTGACGAATGTCCGTAGTAATTCGGGTGGCATCTGATAGAGGTGACACTTAAGGAAGCAGATGGATACAACACACCTGAGTCGTTAGATAGACAGTGTTGCGGCGCTATATATAACTGACAGACGAATGTCCGTAGTAATTCGGGTGGCATCTGATAGAGGTGACACTTAAGGAAGCAGATGGATACAACACACCTGAGTCGTTAGATATACAGTGTTGCGGCGCTATATATAACTGACTGACGAATGTCCGTAGTAATTCGGGTGGCATCTGATAGAGGTGACACTTAAGAAAGCAGATGGATACAACATACCTGAGTCGGAAGATAGGCATTGTTGCGGCGCTATATATAACTGACTGACGAATGTCCGTAGTAATTCGGGTGGCATCTGATAGAGGTGACACTTAAGGAAGCAGATGGATACAACACACCTGAGTCGTTAGATAGACAGTGTTGCGGCGCTATATATAACTGACTGACGAATGTCCGTAGTAATACACGTGGCATCTGATAGAGGTGACACTTAAGGAAGCAGATGGATACAACACACCTGAGTCGTTAGATAGACAGTGTTGCGGCGCTATATATAACTGACTGACGAATGTCCGTAGTAATACACGTGGCATCTGATAGAGGTGACACTTAAGGAAGCAGATGGATACAGCATACCTGAGTCGGAAGATAGACAGTGTTGCGGCGCTATATATAACTGACTGACGAATGTCCGTAGTAATACACGTGGCATCTGATAGAGGTGACACTTAAGGAAGCAGATGGATACAACACACCTGAGCCGGAAGATAGACATTGTTGCGGCGCTATATATAACTGACTGACGAATGTCCGTAGTAATACACGTGGCATCTGATAGAGGTGACACTTAAGGAAGCAGATGGATACAACACACCTGAGTCGTTAGATAGACAGTGTTGCGGCGCTATATATAACTGACTGACGAATGTCCGTAGTAATACACGTGGCATCTGATAGAGGTGACACTTAAGGAAGCAGATGGATACAACATACCTGAGTCGGAAGATAGGCAGTGTTGCAGCGCCACCTATTCCTCCTGTTATGATGTGTGTGTGTGTGTGTGTGTGTGTGTGTGTGGGTGGGGTGGGGGGGAGTGATGCTTGGTGTACCGTTGAACAAGGTTAAAGCTCCCTTTGTTGGTCTTGCTACTGACCGTTCCAAGGCCGTGACCCCTGTCTCGTTACGTCTTCTCTATGTTTGATTATTATGGCTATTCTATGTATTGTTTATGCTGTTATTACACGTTAGGGTTTACCTGGCACTCGCGATTATTCCGTGTATATCCGCCCATTAATTATCGGTGCCCGAACGTAAGTAGTGGTGTTACAGTTAATAAAACGATACCGACACATTATTAAAGCGGCAGCATATCGCACTCTCGAATAACTGCTCCTTGTCCTGTGTATACATTCATTCATTACTTATATTTTGGTGTTACTGATATGAATAGTGGTTTGTTATATATATATATATATATTTCCCAGTGATTAATGTTGATAATGTCACTGTTAAAACAGTTAAATTATAAATTTAACTCTTCTCAGCCTTAAGAGAAGACAAATTGTTGGTTCCAGTGAGAATAAATTAAATATCAGTCGTCAACACTGGTCTTCAGTATTCATTCTTACTGAAATCAACAATTATCTTCAGTAGTTGATTTCATCTTCGCTTTACCAGTCTTAACAGTGTTTAAGTTAAGGAAGAGTTTCTACAGAAATACATACTGACGTCACTCTTCAAAATAACTGTAATTGTTTGTTGATTGGCGTATGCGGAAATATCCGAATGATTTATCATTTAAAGCGACAAAAAACTAAATTGCATTTGGTGTTGTCAAAGTATTCATTCATTTCATCAGTAATTTTCATCGAGTTAACGTCAGTTAGTTGAACAAAGATAAATTGATTTTTCTAAATCGGTGTATTGACACTTTAATTAAAACTTTACATTCACAATATATCGAAGGATAATTTTTATGTGAAACTGGCAAATGATTATTTTATTTTAAAACTTCCTTGTCATCAAATGAAACCATATCCCTTTAAACACGGAGATAATTATATTTACCAATATAACCCTGGAAGACGTTTTCTATTTGTTTGTGAAATGTTATATGCATTACGTAATTCCAAGGACGCAGAAATAACAGCAACACGGAAAATAATAAATATGAATACAATATAAACAAGATAAAATTTAAAAAAAAACCAATATAAATACAATATAAATACAATATTAATGTTATATTAATACAATACCAATACAATACCAATACAATACCAATACAATACCAATACCAATACCAATACAATATCAATATTATATAAATAAATACAATATAGATACATTTCAAATGCAATATAAGCACAATATTTATACACTATTAATATAACATCAATACAACATAAATATCATATAATATAAATACAATATAAACACATAATTAATAAATATTTATATAATATAAATAAATATAAATACAATACAATATAAATAAAAGATAAATGTAATATAAATAGATATAAATACAATATAAATACAATATAAAAACATTTTAAATACAAGATAAATATAATACAGATAAATATAAATACAATACAATATAAATACAAGATAAATGTAATATTAAGAAATATTGATACAATATAAATACAATATACATACAAAATAAGCATTGTATAAGTACAATATTAATACAATATGAATAAATGTAAGTACAATTACAATATAAATGTAATATAGATAAATATGAATACAATATCCATAAAATATGAATAAATGTGAATACAATACAATATTAACACAATATAAATAATATATATATATATATGAATACAATATAAATAAATATAAAAAACAATATAATTAAATGTAAATAAATATGAATACAATACAATATATATATACACAATAAAAATGCAATATAGAAAAATATTAATACACTTAAACAACATATAAATTGTAAATCGAACAGTAAATACTAGCAAAAATCACCCAATACATTTAATATAACTGATTTAACACATGACTTGGTATTTGAGACAATCATTTGCATAACTTTCTTATGAATCTAAAAGCTCTTCATTAAACCAATCATGATTCAATGATATAAATGGCGTGGTTGTTATTGCCAGCGCTGCATTATTGATAACTGCACGCTTACTTTTTTGTTTACAATTTTAGCGCCCTTGAGAGTGTGTGTTTTTATTTTCATTATCTGCACATGTAATAACTTAGTCAATTGAATTGGCATCGAATTAAAGGTAATCTTTATGTTTTAATTACTTATTATAATTGCTTCATCATTATTCATTATAAGATATTACTATTACAATATGAAAAAAATCAAAAACAAGAATATTGACTCCAGTTATAATTGTCTTGCATCTGATTATTGCCACATTAATGGGACGATATTTGTAAGACTATTAATGAAAACATTATGTGCGAATACAAGCATATCGATTCATGGGAAAGTAACCAAAACACAACTTTTATTTTGGCAGTATTATTTTTATTTTCGTCATTATTGTAACACTCCAGGCCGTGTTATTAGATAGATGGCGAGCAAAATATGAAAACGAGATTAGATGGCATAGCTGATTTATACAGTTTGTATGATTAGTTACCTAATAAGGCAAGTCTATCTGATATACAGTCAATGAACAATATACTTTATTCACACGAAGGTTAAAATACCGGAAGTGATGGAACTGCTTTTCTTGATGTCTGAAACTAAAGTGAGCTGAAATTTTAAGTTTCTAAGCGTTTATACAGGCAAGAAGTCTGGGATTCTGGCACTTCTTAGCCAATGAAATGCGTTAATTTCATATCCACAGGTTTCCAGAATCTGCCTTAACTGGCAAATGTCCGCCATTTTGCCAGATTTGATACACGAAAAGTTCATTGAACACAATAAAAACACAATTTCCATATCATAAGTTAGCATGAAAAGGATGTCGTAGTTCAGATGCAAATCATGCAAGTTAATATTAAAACTCGAAATAAACTAGTAATGAAGATGCTAGAATCGAGGTGGATAAATTTTCAAATATTCCCACTCTGGGAACTTTCGAGGAGAGAAATTCAAATATGACTTTCTATTTGAGATTATATAGCATTATTTGAAGGTAAGACATTAATATAATCATTCTTAGTCAATACTCATCATCATAAATTGTGTTTATACCTTGAGAAAACTTTGCATTAACCTGAAAACAGATATCCAATAATTCTTGTTGACAGCAGAAATTTGGCAGTAGATATTTTGGAAGGTCATTCATGGGTACTCTCATCTATCCTCAGATAAATATAATCAAACTTGTTTAAATTGATTATACTTATGTTAAAATAATCTTTATATTTAAAAGACTATTTAACTTACACAAAGTATCAATCTATACAGATATAATAACTGAATAGATAGTTTTGTTTAACCCCACCCAGTGCCAGATTTCATGCCAAATCAATATTTGGATTTATATTGATATTTCAATCTACAGGCATAAGGTGAGTTCATATATAGAAAATATGGATGATTATGTATATAATCATTGTTGTTCCATGTAGAAATAGTCTTATTAATGACATGCTCGTTTAATACAATGATTGTTTGCTGGTAAAAACAGACGTACAGTTGCAGTGTTCACAAGTGAGTATTATTTAGATAGACTGTCAGCATGGTCAGGATCTTATTCTGTTACAATATTTTTAGCTTGATTGTGAAGAGAGCTCAAAGTTTATAGAAACCGTTCTCGATTCCGATTCCTGCAGAGAATCAGTACCGAGTTTTTTTATTTCGAGTGACATCGGGTCGAATTGGGAATCAAACCCACAACCTCTGGCGTGAGCGGAAGTTTTCTAATGTGCTGATCGAGGAAAGTTCTATGAACCCGTGAAACAGTTGTAGGCCCCCATTGTCGGTTTCGCTTCTGACCGTTCATATTCTGTGAGACACTCTGCGGATTCCAATTAACAGTTGCCTTATCACTAGGTTTGCCCTTGGTTATCTTCATTCAATGTCAGATTGACTCGGAGATGACAACCAGCGTTCCATATACTGCGGGGCAGCAGAACTACAATGGTGGTTGTATTTCTGAGCGATTCCGATCCCCTTTGTCTGAACAGGAAGTAAAGAGAATTGATGAAGTTTTAGGAGAAGAAAATTGTGAGGAATCTTGAAGTCGAGTGGTACATCGTTATTATTTTGTTCTAATATTTCACGTTGCCATGAATGACACTTATTTAAACAATACCATGAAATAATTGCCACGAACAATAAAACCCACGATATTCAATATCAGGGAATGGCTGTATGTACTTCAGAAACTCAATATCGATGAAGAATACCGTCATGTTTTGTTATTATGCGTAACTCGCGACAAACTGACGTCATAATTCAAATTAAATCATATTGGTGGAATTCTTGAGTCTAATATCTATATTTAGCTGTTTTCTTAAAGAAAGAAGTTAACACGTGCCACCCCGGGAAAAGCAACAAGTAGTTTATTCTGATAATCAAATGCACAATACCGCAAACTGATCTTTCGTAAGAATTTGTGTTATTTTTAGTCATTTTTTGTTAAACGTGTGGAGAATTTTGTACTGATAGTCTACTGTTAGTGTGATGGTTGTCTTTTTTACAATCACATTTAACGTTTTCTGGTTTTGGTTGTGCACGCCCAGATGGCTTCAGTGTATAGACGGAAGTTAGTTTTATTTTAATAACCAAGTGTACAACATCCTAAACACATATGTACCAATCGTAAGATATTGTGCGTTTTTCGGTCATCTTTGCCAAACGTATAAAGAGTTTGATACAAAAACACAGGATATTTCTTTGGAGATGTGGTTTCATCTCAAAGTAAAAAGAGCAGAGAACAAACACAGTGCGACAGCTATGTTTTTATAGTTTAAAGGTATGTTTTACACATTGTCATAATGTATCAAAATTAACACTTGATATGAAAAAATATACAAAATAAGAAGTAGTTAAAGTAAAGACTTGTACACAAACCATGACTTCTCAAACTTTTCAAATGAACAATTTTTAAATTGCATTTATTTTTCAGTTTGGTACACATGTTTCATTTTATTCCCAAAATAAATGTGTAATGTTTTATACATGCGCTTGGCAAAGATACATGTATCATCATTTGTAATCTTTATTTTTGTCAAAAGACAATTTCTAGCTGTAATTCTGTAGTTCATTTAACTTTACCTATTGTATTCTAGTATCTTTGGAACAAATACAAGGTATTTTAAATAAGTTGTTCCAATTTCTTTCAATATTTAATCCATACTGTCCCTATTAATAGAAGTTGGCGACACATTTGACCTAAAAAAGAACCTAATATATTGCACGACAACCTTGTTTGTCCTGATGAATATGTAAACACGGGAAAAGCGTTTACCAAATCTCTAGCATCTTTTCACTTCTCCTTCGAATTATGATTATGAAATTAAAATGCTCCGAATTGAACGAAATAATTTTGTTTTTATTATTGCACCCGTTTTTTTTTCAATCAGAGTGTTAAAAATAAATTCAATCTGTACTTTCAAAAATGTTATACTCATATTTTTTTAAAAAAAAATAGGCTGACACCACTAGTATTTTTAATCAATTATTAGTATTTTATGAAAAATGTATTTCCACGTTACAAGACTTTGGGATAAATGTCTCTTTATGTGTGTCCATAAATGTAAGAAGATTTGATTTCCAACACCGTCTTGTTTCCCTATAACGTTGGTTCGTTTAACAACGCAATTATAGCTTATGTAGTACATTGAAGAATTCAGTATAAAAACGAATATATTCCAAATCAAATTATCAAGTTTTTGCTTTACTGTTATTCATGTAATTTTAATCTCATTTCCCCTGCATTAAGCGTTATTAACTTTAGCAAAGATCGCTATTTGTAGAATCGTCGAATTTCTAATCGGAAGAGTTCGCGAGTGATCGATTGACAAAAGTGCAAGGCGAGATATAATAGCCGAAATAAGTAAGGCATCAATTATACAAAGAACCACAATGGTATAAATGGTATTCCTCACGGGCTCTGTTTTATCTGAGTGACATCTGTTTCAATTATCTTAATTCTCTCGTTTTCCCAATTATTTTAGTTTTAAATCATTTCAAATTTTTATGGATGCAGTACACGAATTATTGAATCTTACTCAGAAGTTCAAAATGTATGTTGCATTATTCAATTTAATAGCTTGCTTTGACGTCTGCAAATAATCGAGTATATGCGTATGGCATCACTTACATTCTTTTATATGTTTACCTGAGCGTTTCCATGTTCTACACCACGGACATTCTCTATTCTGCCGTATTTCTAAGAGCACACTTTAACGGGCATATTTGTATTTACACTGAATCGTTTTATGGTGTGACGATATGGGAAGAGCGAGGTTGGATGCCCCCTGTAGCCAGGTTTACGGTGTGACGATTGGGGAAGAGAGAGGTTAGATGCCCCCAGGTGTGACACTGGGGGAAGAGCGAGGTTGGATGCCCCTTGTAGCCAGGTTTATGATGTGACGATGGGAAAAGAGCGAGGTTGGATGCATCCTGTAGTCAAGTTTATGATGTGACGATGGGGGAAGAGCGAGGTTGGATGCACCCTGTAGCTCTAACGATGTGACGATGGGAGAAGAGCGAGGTTGGATGCCCCTTGTAGCTAGGTTTAAGATGTGTCGATGGGAGAAGAGCGAGGTTGGATGCCCCCTGTAGCCAAGGTTTATGATGTGACGAGGGGAGAAGAGCGAGGTTTGATGACCCCTGTAGTAAAGTTTATGATGTGACGATGGGAGAAAAGCGAAGTTGAATGTCCCATGTAGTAGGTTTAAGATGTGACGCTAGGGGAAGAGCGAGGTAGGATGCCCCCTGAAGCCAAGTTTATGATGTAACGATGGGAGAAGAGCGAGGTTGGATGCCCCCTGTAGCCAAGGTTTATGATGTGACGATGGGAGAAGAGCGAGGTTGGATGCCCCTTGTAGCTAGGTTTAAGATGTGACGATGGGAGAAGAGCGAGGTTGGATGCCCCCTGTAGCCAAGGTTTATGATGTGACGATGGGAGAAGAGCGAGGTTTGATGACCCCTGAAGTCAAGTTTATGATATGACGATGGGAGAAAAGCGAAGTTGAATGTCCCATGTAGAAGGTTTAAGATGTGACGCTGGGGGAAGAGCGAGGTTGGATGCACCCTGTAGAAGGTTTATGATGTGACGATGGGAGAAAAGCGGGGTTGGATGCACCCTGTAGCAAGGTTAACGTTGTGAGGATGGGAGAAGAGCGAAGTTGAATGCACCCTGTAGCCAAGTTTATGATGTGACGATGGGAGAAGAGCAAGGTTGGATGACCCTGTAACCAGGTTTACGATGTGACGATGGGAGAAGAGCGATGTTGGATACACCCTGTAGCCAGGTTTACGATGTGACGATGGGAGAACAGCGATGTTGGATGCACCCTGTAGCCAGGTTAACGATGTAAGGATGGGAAAAGAGCGAAGTTGGATGCACCCTGTAGCCAAGTTTATAATGTGACGATGGGAGAAGAGCAAGATTGGATGACCTTGTAGCCAGGTTTACGTTATGACGATTGGAGAAGAGCGTGGTTGGATGCCCTCTGTGGTCAGGTCTACGATGTGACGGTGGGGGAAGAGCGAGGTTGGATGCCCCCTGTAGCCAGGTTTAGGATGTGACGATAGGAGAATAGTGAGGTTGGATGTTTTTTTTTGTTATATACAGTCAAACAGATCTTAAGTTGCTATTCAAGGGAAAGGGTACATGTGGTCTTTTAAGACAGGTTGTTGCTTAATACAGGTTATTTTACTCTAATATCATAAAATGGGAAATAAAAAACATGGTTACTTAAGACAGGTGGCTGATTTATAGATGTGACCGCTTACATAGGTTTTACTGTACTTTCAAAGCCGCCATAGGAGAGTTTATACCGTGTTTACAGGTTCGCCAGCATGACCCTATCCCCCGTTAACAAATACAGTGCCGTTGTCATTTCTTGTTCCTTGAAATCACAGATTTCAGTTACTGTTTGCCGCCTAAGTCTATGCTAGCGTGTATGAGGGGTATTTGGACTGTATAATCATATACCTCTCTCAAACAGAGTCGTCTGTTTATTTCCTTTGTTGAGTTATATCTATAAATATCCGCTACATTATCCTCTTTATATATATTATTATATTCTTTACTACTAAAACTACTTACGTATCTATTCACGTTAGCTTTTTAAATATACAAGAAACGTCTCATAGTTACGACAAAGCACAGAATAAATCAACAAAATTTAATCTTTTTACACACTTAGCCTACATGTTAACGGTACAATGATCTGATTGCGTTTTAGTCATTTATTATGAATCATTGCCCATAGGTCCGTTTGTTACTAATTTAAACATTAAATCAGTTTGCAGCCTTGAATAATGCAAATAATCTCTTGTATCTAAGTTAGTTGACAGAAGCCGGCTGTAGGCTTTTAAGTAACAATTTCTAATGTATATGTATCGATTTTTTTTCCATGCAGTTTCAGTAACATGTCAAATCAAATGTTCAATAGTTAAAACAACATAAAATTTGAATCTATTGAAGTTCAATATAGAGAGAAGAAAATATTACAAGTAAATAAAATATGATACATTGACCTTTGGAAGTAGAGAACGCAACCCAACAAGACACTAGCCTATTTTGTTGACGCTCTTCATGAGATGTATAAACGCTTCAATCTACCCATGTACATAATTCAATCTACAGGGTGTATAAAATGTTTTACACCGATTATTTTTCAAACTGCATTCATACAGCTAAATAGAGTACAGTAAAACATGTGTTAGCGATCACCTCTATTAAGCAACCACCTGTCTTAATCAGCCACATTTGATATTTACCATTTCTAAGTTTTCATAGCAAATTAACCTGTATTAAGCACCAACCTGTCTTAAAAGGCCACTTTTGCTCCTTTCTTTGACTGGCTGCATAAGACAGGTTTGACTGTATATACATAAACTGTTTTCTATTCATGTATTTTTGATAATATGCTTTTAGTAAAAAGTGATAATTGCATTTACAAGAAATCATGTTTCAATAAAACACGAATGTTCTTTGAAATTACAACAGTTATTGCTTTTCACGTTAATGGCATACTTAACGTTAAATACCGCCTATTCCTAGCAACTATATATATCATACCTAGCCTTTTGATACCGTTAAAGCTATAATCGGATCTCAGAGAAGTTTAATTTTCCGGAGCACCGACTAAAATAGCACCGGATCAGCCACGTGTGTTAGCATTCGGTGTCTGATTCTATTGTGGTAAATAGGTCACATACAGTTTTATTTGCTTTTTTTAGAATCGTGATAAATTTTACGTGGGAAGTTGGTGTAGTTATAGGATATGGGCATTCAGACTTGAGGTAGCAGATACGATTCCATGCTGGATCCTCCGCCACTCAATATATATATATATATATATAATCTTTATTAACCTCCAATACTGAAGAGTTACAAAAAACACATGAGAAAATGAAAAAGCAACATACAATTATACAAAACAATATATACATTACATTACAATACAATACAATATATCAATAAAGCAACACACATTTTCTCGCCCGAACACACGCACGCACATACACACACGCGCGTGCATTAATCAAAAGCATGTTAATATTACCAGAGGAAAGGCCTCAAATGGGGGAAAAAACAGAAGACAAAACGGAATAACGAAACGTATGAGGAGAAAATGGTAATACAAACGATCTTAAAGAATAGCAAGGACTCGTCATTCAATCCATCATGTGATGAAAATACCTTACAATAATCTTTAAACATTTTACTTGTAATTCGTCAAAGATTAGAAATTGACGTAGGCCAGCGCATAGATGAGTTATTTGGCTTTTCATGTTAAGATTGATAAAGTTGTTAAAAACAATCGACCCAAACTGTGTGTAAATTACCTTCCACAGTGCCTCGCGCAAATCTTCATTGGTTATACATTCAAATACAATGTGTATTGCTGGCGAGTTCACAACTGCACCGCACTTAAAACAATTCTGATAATAAGAATTACGAGAGTACAACATACTTAATAGCTTCATGGTACTCTGACATTCACCCAAAAGCAACGGATATCTTTTACTCAACATCCACAGTGCTGACGGAGAAAACACATCAGTAGCGGCAATGTATTCAGTAAGTTGAGGATCTTCTAGCATGGCTATTTGACGAACATTATTTTCGTATACGCGGATAGAATGTTTAATTATAGTTTTCCAACAGTATTTTGATGGGAAACTTCCATCCTTTAAGAAATCATCGAATATATGTTGAAGACGATATTTTGCCAATACCCTATAAATATCAGGAATGAATCCACTTTTACGATATGGCGCATCGTTATATCGGACAAGTCTATTAAGGAATATATTCTTTGCAAGAAAATGACCCTGGATATTACACAGTTGACCAAAAAATGTCAGTTTACGGTAATCTTTCTCTGATTCTATAGACTTACTGCCTACCATGCATAAAGAAACGTGAGTCCGCGTATTTGTAGAAATGCCTTGCAAAAATTTAATGCACATTCGATGACAGCGTTCCATATCTAATAACTGTGCGCCATTCATGTAATTCCATAATTCGCAACCATAAAGAGCCTTTGGAAGAACAACAGATTTATAAATATTATATGACGTTAAGGGATGTAAGCCTTGCTCATGGACACCACTACATACAACGCCAAAAAATGCTCTTCTTAGTTTATTTGCGGCTTCGTTTATGGCCAACTCTGTATCATAATATTTATGAAAAGTAATTCCCAAATGAGTGTATTGGTCACACTCAGCTACATGTTTGGGACCTAATCGCCATGTGCGTTTAATATTTTTAAAATCACGATAGTCTTCATTAAAAACAACAACTGCGCATTTTTTTGCATTATAATCATAACGCCAGTGACAGGCATATCGGTAGTAAATGTTCATCATTTGATCTAGAGCGGACTTCGAAAGGGAGATCAAACACATATCATCTGCGACAGTCGGGCTGGAAATATTTAAATCGAACGAGCATAGACCTAAGCCTGAATCATGCAGCTCTTTTATTAGTCCATCAATGAATAATAAATAGAGCATGGGACTTGTTACCCCACCCTGTCGGGTTCCCTGTAGAACTGGGAACCAGTCTGAATAAAACCCCTGAAATTTGACACAGCTCTCTAAATCTGAGTATAGGCTCACGAAAGCTTTGTAAATCTGCATATCTAATTGAAGATCGTATAATTTACTAAACAAACCATCATGCCAAACCCTATCAAATGCTTTCTGTGCATCAAGGTAACATACAAACAGCTTAGAGTCTAACTCCTTACTTAGGCAAATGCATTCCTTTACAGTGTAAGATGTCATAACACAGCCCAATTTTTTTTGAAAACCGCATTGAAGACTGTTGAACTTTAAAGAGTTACCATCAGTATCAATTTTGTTAAGAAGTATATTTTCATACAGTCTAACAAAAACGGAGGATAAGGTAATAGCACGGTAACTGTCGGGGTCATTTCTCGGTTTGTTACCACCTTTAAATAATGTGATAATTACACCCCTTTTCATGCTTCTAGGTATATATGATAATTGTAACATAGCAGTATATAGTTTAGAAAGTAATTTTCTGACAACTATACCACTATATATTAAATGTTCATAAACTACTTTGTCTATTCCTCCGGCTTTGGCCGTTTTTCGCTTTACGCAATGCCAGATTGACAGATTCTAAAGACACCTGAGCTACTGATACAGTCGAACAGTTATCAACAAATATCTCAGAATTCACATTTGTCATTTTATTCTCAATGTCTGCTTTAAATTTTGGCTCATAGTTTAAATGATCAGATGGAGTGTATAACTGTTTAAAGTAATTACCCCAGTGCATTGTAATTTGTTCTGCATTTCTACAAAAACATTCACCAAATTTCATTTCATTACCTACAGAATTACACGATTTTTGCCGTCGGCTGTTTATAACCTTCCAAAATGTCATACTATCAAGTTCAAGGGATTCGTCAACTTCGCGGTTTAATAACAGTAAATATTCTTCAATAGCGCGTCTATGTTCTCTGCGAAAATTTGTTTTTGATTTTTTATATGAGATATATGTTTCTGAATTAGTATCATGGGGTCTACCATTTGCGACCCAGGCTTTACGACAATCATCAACTTTACGACGGTAATTGGTCAATTTTGCTGACCAGTATGGCTTTAAATAATGCCTAAATTTAGCTTTTGGGATATATGTATGTGACGAACTAATTAACGATGATACTAGTGTCTCGTATAGAACATCAATTCCATTCGTATCAACAATATCACCTTGTAATAAATGAAGCAAATCTACATTTTGATCTAAAGACAAAGTGTACTGTAGTAGAACCTCGGGAGTCGCTTTTGACCATTTTAGTCTAGGCTCTGTATCAAAACTATTAGTGTTTAACTCAAGTTGTGGAACACACATACTACAGAACACAGGCCTATGTGTAGACACATTAACAGAGCTATCATCAATAATTTCACAAGCATTGATAAGATCAGTTTGCTCTTGTGAAATAAAAATATGATCTATTAAAGAGCTTTTTGTTCCATCATATGAAACGAATGAGTTACTAGCGCCAGTACACATGTCAAGGGAGTTAACTGATACTAGCGTATGGTTATTAATTAATGTCAGCAGTAATAGACTTCTGTCACCAATGTCCTTGGATTGTTTAGAAGAGTTGAGATGTGCATTTACATCTCCCATTAACATAACTCTACCCCTGGTTGAGTAGTAATATAGAAGTTCTGATAATTTATTTACCGATTCCTGAAATCTTTTTAAAGAATGGTTACAACTGGGTAAGTAAACTTGTAAGATATACATAAAACAGTTTTTTGAATATTCAAATTGAACACCTGTTATTCTATCGTCCTCTATTTGAAGGACTGAAACACTGCTAGCGTGTTTAACATTCCATAAGATAGCTACCCCACTGATTCCTGTTCTACCCATGAAGTTGGCCTGAGAGCGGTTTATACAAGCTTTGAGCATTCATCGCAATCGAGCTAAAATGAATTGGTAAAACTACGGTTTACGTGGTTAACTTCCATTTACTTTTAAATGAAAACTTAGAATTGGTTAATTAAATTTGAAATCTAGTGAACACTTTGCAATTAAGATAAAATTATCCCTGCATGATTAGTTGAATCCAAAAACTGCACTTTTGAGCTTGCAGCTTTTATCATGGGAGATGGTGAGAGATTGTGATTACATTTAGAATCTACTGTCTGGCATTAATCGCATTAACATTTCGATATCATTAAATGAAATAAACGTAGGTTGACTGAGTGTTGTCATCATGTCTGATCCTTTGGAATCATTGGGATCATATGGTGATGCTAAAAAATACATCAAGCCAATATTATGTTTTACAAGAGCGACGGATTTAGAACACAAAAAATGAATATTATTCACACAGTTTTATTATAATATTTATAATCGCGCGTGTAACATTTAGTAGATATGTTTTTACAAACTGCAGCATTCTTTTTTAACGCTAATGTCATATGACAGTTGCGGTTCGCCAAACAGAAAAGGCTTACATAACAGACTGACGAATGTCCGTAGTAATACGCGTGACATCTGATAGAGATGTCACTTAAGGAAGCAGATGGATACAACATACCTGAATCGGAAGGTAGACTTTAATTACACTTTGGTATTCCAGAAATCGACTATTATGTTACTAGTTCTTCTCAGGAAAACCGGCTAGACAGCTATTTGTTTAATCTTATTTAATTTACAACTTAGGCAAATCACGCTCGAAGTCTTCCTGGTTATATGCAGAAAAGTGTCTTGCTTAAGGACACCACACACAGCCGTGGTGGAGGATCGAACCTACGACCCTCCGATCATGGGTTCGGTGCTCTACCACTGGACCACGCTAGAAAGCTATTCGCATAATCAATGGTCTTTCTTCACAATCGATAAAGATTAAATAATTATGCATGAATAACCCATAGAAGTTTGAATGGTTTTGCCGCTGAAGGATAAAAAAATAACAGCTTGTAATTGAGAGAATAATTTTATTTGAATGTTTTGTTTCTAGCCAATTATAATTGATGAGCTCAACACATAGATAATCACATTAACCAATGTGACACTCCTCGCGTCCTTTCTATAGGGATTCCGTGTTTCCAAGGACGCAGAAAGTGTAACAACACTGAGAACAATAGTATAAATATAGTATTGAAAGTAAATCGAACACTAGAAAAAATCCATAAATACATTTAGTATAAACTAATCTTTGTCTCAGTTTGATCTCTTTGATTTATAAATATAGGTACGAATTTATATTTATATATAATTACATTTTTACAATTAATTGACTTGGTATTTGAGAAAATCATTTACATAACTTTCCTATGAATCTAAAAGCGCTTCATTAAACCAATCATGATTCAATGATAGAAATATCGGTGTTATTATTGCCAACGCTGGCATTATTGAAAATAGCACGCTAATTATTCTGTTTACAATTTTAATGTCTTTGAAATTTGGTGTTTTTTTTCCTTATCTCAACATGCAAAACTATATAAGTTTAATTGATATTGAATTAAACACCATTGTTTTAATCGACTTCATGTATTTTATTTGCGTCATCATTATTCATTATTAAATATTACTTCTACAATATGAGTAAAACAAGAACATTAACTTCAGATGTACTATTAATATATTATCTTACCGATGTTATATATAATTTATATTGATTATCAGTAATAATTGTCTTGTATATAATATTTGACTTTTAATAGATTTGTTTCTAAATAATTATGAATGATAAGCTGATCAAAGTCTGGCTTTATATTTCACCATAAACTGATCAATGTCTGGCTTTATATTTCACCATAAACTGAACAAAGTCTGGCTTT
The DNA here is from genome assembly GCA_029582155.1 of Panopea generosa. Classification (NCBI taxonomy): domain Eukaryota; kingdom Metazoa; phylum Mollusca; class Bivalvia; order Adapedonta; family Hiatellidae; genus Panopea; species Panopea generosa. Next base: position 24,707,549 of record CM055898.1, read on the forward strand.
ATATTTTACCATAAACTGAACAAAGTCTGGCTTTATATTTCACCATAAACTGATGAGCAATGTTTGGCTTTATATTTTACTATAAACTGAGCAAAATCTGGATTTATCTTTCACCATAAGCTAAGGAAAGTCTGGCATTATCTTTCACAATAAACTGAGGAAAATCTGGCTTTATCTTTCACCATAAATTGAGGAAAATCTGGTTTTATCTTTCACCATAAACTGGCAAAAATCTAGCTTTATCTTTCACAATAAACTGAGCAAAGTCTGGCTTTATATTTCACCATAAACTGAACAAAGACTTGCTTTATATTTCACCATAAACTGAGAAATATCTGGCTTTATCTTTCACCATAAACTGGGCAAAGTCTGTCTTTCTATTTCACTATAAACACAACAAAAACTGGCTTTATCTTTCACCATAAGCTAACGAAAGTCTGGGATTATCTTTCACATGAATTGAACAAAATCTGACGTTATCTTTCACCATAAACTGAACAAAATCTGGCTTTATCTCTCACCATAAACTGGGCAAAGTCTGGCTTTATCTTTCATCATAAACAGGGAAAAGTCTTGCTTTATCTTTCATCATAAACAGAGCAAATTCTGGCTTTATTTTTCATCATTAACAGGGCAAAGTCTGGCTTTATCTTCACCATTAACTGAGGAAAGTCTTGCTTTATCTTTCACCATAAACTGGGCAGAGTCTGGCTTTATCTTTCACCATAAACTGAGGAAAATCTGGCTTTATCTTTCACCATAAACTGGGCAAAGTCTGCTTTTTCTTTCACCAAAAATTGGGCAAAGTCTGGCTTTATCTTTCACCATAAACTGAGAAAAGTCTGGCTTAATCTTTCACCATAAACTGGGCAAAGTCTGGCTTTATCTTTCACCATAAACTGAGGAAAATCTCGCTTTATCTTTCACCATAAACTGAGCAAACTCTGGCTTTATCTTTCACCATAAACTGGGCAAAGTCTGTCTTTATATTTCACTATAAACAGAACAAAAACTGGCTTTATCTTTCACCATAAACTGATCAAAGTCTGGCTGTATATTTCACCATAAGCTAACGAAAGTCTGGCATTTTCTTTCACACGAATTGAACAAAGTTTGGCTTTATCTTTCACCATAAACTGAACAAAATCTGGCTTTATCTTTTACCATAAACTGGGCAAAGTCTGGCTTTATCTTTCATCAAAAACAAGGAAAAGTCTGGCTTTATCTTTCATCATAAACAGGGCAAATTTTTGCTTTATCTTTCATCATTAACAGGGCAAAGTCTGGCTTTATCTTCACCATAAACTGAGGAAAGTCTGGCTTTATCTTTCACCATAAACTGGGCAAAGTCAGGCTTTATTTTTCACCATAAACTGAAGAAAATCTGGTTTAATCTTTCACCATTAACTGGGCAAAGTCTGGCTATATCTTTCATCATAAACTTGGCGAAGTCTGGCTTTATCTTTCACAATAAACTGAGGAAAGTCTGGCTTTATCTTTCACCTTAAACTGGGCAAAGTCTGGCTTTATCTTTCACCATAAACTTAGGAAAATCTCGCTTTATCTTTCACCATAAACTGGGAAAAATCTGGCTTAACATTTCATCATAAACAGGGCAAAATCTGGCTTTATCTTTCACCATAAACTGAGGAATGTCTGGCTTCATCTTTCACCATCAACTGAGGAATGTCTGGCTTCATCTTTCAACATAAACTGAGGAAGGTCTGGCTTTATCTTTCACCATAAACTGAGGAAGGACTTGCTTTATCTTTCATCATAAACGGGCAAAGTCTGGCTTTATCTTTCACCATAAACTGAGCAAATTCTGTCCTTATCTTTCACCATAATTTAATCTCATGTTTTAGATAATTATAATTTAGACCTATTCTAAGTAAGTTTATTCTTATTTATTTCTTGCTCCATTGCGAAGAAAGCTCAAAGCTTATATTATATAAAATCGATGGTGTTTGAAAACAACACTATGAGGAATCAGGAAGCCGACTTATTTGCACAGGCTATTATAATTCTAACAGTTCACTTTTGCGTGCCAATCACTGATTAAATGATATATGAACTTATGCGCATGAAGAATAATGATGTTTGATAATATTAGGGAATGGCTGTATATATTTTAGGAACTGCATATCTATGCAGAATTTTATTACGCGTAACCGGTGCATATTGACGTCATTACTGAGAATAAATAATATAAATGGACTTTTAAAATAATTAAATTTAGCAGTTGTCTAGAACAGACTCTTGTCAGTTCGGATACTTAATTAATATACATTCGCTTTCTATTGATTATATTTTTATATACTCTCAGTAAAATATGAAAATTAAATATTGATTTTGATAAAGAATCCGAACCGCCAACTGGACACTTGTTGGTAGTTTAGTATTCCCAAATAGGACGTTTTGAATCGCCCTCGGTACATCGAGGAACCAATGATTGGATTACACTCGGTATATTGAACAAACAACGGTTGGATATGCACACACTGCGCTATACACATTAACACAACCACGGTCCGTTATTTGTTCTTTTTGTGAATATTCTTACATATAATTTTAGTATTATGGTGATATTTTGCGGTCATCGTATCTACTACGAAATGAGGGAACAATGGAGTGATTTAACGGATTTACCTGTATAATTCAACAGAAAACCAGTTCAAACAATAAAATCAGTATCTGATTGTTTCTTCAATACAATGAGCATAGTAGCCAGCAACTAAATGAAACCGACTGTCAGTTGGGTATTCAGCTAATGAAGCCGACTGTCAGTTGGTGATTCGGCTAATGAAACCGACTGTCAGTTGGGGATCGGCAAATGAAACCGACTGTCATTTGGGGATTCGGCTAATGAAACCGACTGTCAGCTGGGGATTCGGCTAATGAAACCGACTGTCATTTGGGGATGCAGCTAATGAAACTGGCTGTCAGTTGGGGATTCTGCCATTTGGAATCCCAACTACCAAGCATTTACCAGTTGCGGATTCAGACTTTTTTCAAATTAGCTGATCTATCTTTTTTAACAAAGCAGTTTAATAGAAAAAGAATTGATAACATTAATAAAAAAAGAGAACCACGTTGTTTCTTCAATATACCGAAAATACTTACCAGAAGGCGATTGAAAACGTTCAGTTGGGGGAATCGTTTTTTTAAATCGCTGTTTATTTTTAACAAATTATTTTAACGCTGTTAGATTTTTTAAAAAGGTCAGTTAAATAATAATAATAAGACACCAGTACCGTGTTGTTTCTTCTGACTTTACCGACTATACTCACCAAAAGGTGATTCAATACGTCCATTAAGGATCCGAATCCTCAACTACCAACCAGTTGCCTGTTGGGTATACAGATATTTTTTTAATTCGCTGATTTATCTTTTTAACAAATCAATTCATTAGAAAAATACATTATGGCAACATAAAAACGCCGTTCCGCGTTGTTAATTCGATACATTGAGTCAAGGACTTGTGTAGATATAACTTCTAAACAACTAAATTAGTATCAATAGAAAATGTATATACGAAACGTACGTAAGTCTCATAAATTAATCATGTTTTATAAAATGAAAAAAATGATCTCGTCCCTCAATCATTAGCATCCTTGATACCAAACTCAGTGGGAAACTCATCAAGGTATAACTTACGAAATGCAAATGATATCCAGACAATTGACTGCCATTCCAAACTATATTTTAACTCATTTTTACCATCAACCGTTCGTCAGTGGAATTCACTTCCAAATTCTGTCCGTAACGAAATATCGTTCAACTCTTTTCGTACAATCGTAAAACTCCAGCTATTCACACTGGACTCAGAACTGGCTATAGTTCCTTAGACCACGAAATATTTCGAAAAAATATAATAAACGACCATAACTGCAGTTGTGGTGATATTGAAGATATAAATCACTATTTTTTCCATTGTCATAGCTATAGATTACAACGACAAGTTTTTATGAACAAATGAATTCAAGTATGCAATCCAACTCTTGACATCATTTTGTATGGAAACCAAAATGTTTATACTGAAACAAATAATGCTATATTCCAAATCGTACAGGAATTTATAAGTAAAAGTAAACGCTTAGAATAAAGTGTTTAATGAATTGCATTAATATTCAAGCACACAAATCGTCAACTATATGTTTAATATTAAAACTGATATAAGACAGATATTAAGTTGATCAACGATAAATATAAATCAAACATACCCATTTCTACTCGTAAACTGATATTCCTCGTTATGAATTTTGTGCACAACTAAATGTAATAGGTCTGCGATCTAAAATTAAATGCGGTATCATCTAGTCGTGTACTGCACGTGCAGCTTATTACTGTCACCCTCCTGTCTAGAAAGTATTGTATTTAAAAATCGCATTGCTTGCATAATTGTCTACTGAATTTTGTACTATTATAAATAGACATATTAGCTCACAAGACATGTGTTTACAGTTTGTTCAACATTCTGAAATTGAACGTCTGTGCATAGTATTATTAACCAGCCGGGTTGTCGGTACGTCCTGTCTAAACCAAGACAAATACATTATTATCCCCTTTCTCTCTATCTCTTTCTCTATTTCCCCATCTCTCTCTCTCTCTCTCTCTCTCTCTCTCTCTCTCTCTCTCTCTCTGTTTTTCTTTTATTATTCTCCATTTCTAAAAAAAGTAGTATATATTTTAAAATATCTATTCACAAACTTATACCATGATGATAACAACGAATTACATAATCTACTTGATTCACCGTAAGTCACAATATATGTTATCGACGAATGTCTAGTCACTATTAACTATGAAGTTATGTAACAACGGGAAACAGATTCTAAAAAAGTCATAGACTTACTTCTGCAATCCTTTCAATATGTACTCTTGTTATTGTGATTAATGTTTTATGTATTAAGATGATGTACTTTTTTGAATAAAATACTATTTAAACTATATCATTTCTTGATTGAGTTAAACACTATTTCACAAAACAAAGAGCCATAACTTGAGCAAAACTAAATAAAAAATAAACCCTAATATTTTAGAAAAAAAAAAACCCATAAACATAGTAACATTTAACTAGCATTTTTAATCTGAATTCCAGGTCATGATGCCCTCATTTTTCGAAAATAATTAAAACGATATTTATTTACAAAGAGTTTTTTTCGTAAAATTTGTTATTTATCATGTCTGTTCACTTTCTATACTCGTGCAATTGGAAAATAAAAAGCTGGCAATCTACGTTACTATGTTGGTAATTTTCCTTACCAATTCGTTGGCAAACGTACATGGGTATATGTACAGTTCTCGTCATACTAGTACACTTTAATACATGTTGTTTCGTCATATTAGTACACTTTAATACATGCTGCTTCGTAATATTAGTACACTTTGATATATGCTGCTTCGTCATATTAGTACACTTTGATACATGTTGCTTCGTAATATTAGTACACTTTGCTACATGCTGCTTCGTAATATTAGTACACTTTAATACATGTTGCTTCGTCATATTAGTACACTTTGATACATGCTGCTTCGTCATATAAGTACATTTTGATACATGTTGCTTCGTCATATTAGTACACTTAAATACATGTTGCTTCGAAATATTAGTACACTTCAATACATGCTGCTTCGTCATATAAATACACTTTAATACATGTTGCTTCGTAATGTTAGTACACTTTAATACGTGCTGCTTCGTAATATTAGTACACTTTGATACATGTTGCTTCGTCATATTAGTACTCTTTGATACATGTTGCTTCGTCATATTAGTACACTTTAATACATGTTGCTTCGTCATATTAGTACACTTTGATACATGCTGCTTCGTCATATAAATACACTTTAATACATGCTGCTTCGTCATATTAGTACACTTTAGTACATGTTGCTTCGTAATATTAGTACACTTTAATACATGCTGCTTCGTCATATTAGTACACTTTGATACATGTTGCTTCGTCATATTAGTACACTTTGATACATGTTGCTTCGTCATACTAGTACACTTTAATACATGTTGCTTTGTCATACTAGTACACTTTGATACATGTTGCTTCGTCATACTAGTACACTTTAATACATGTTGCTTCGTCATATTAGTACACTTTGATACATGTTGCTTCGTCATACTAGTACACTTTATATTAGTACACTTTGATACATGTTGCTTCGTCATATTAGTACACTTTAATACATGTTGCTTCGTAATATTAGTACACTTTAATACATGCTGCTTCGTAATATTAGTACACGTTAATACATGCTGCTTCGTCATATTAGTACACTTTGATACATGTTGCTTCGTCATATTAGTACACTTTGATACATGTTGCTTCGTCATACTAGTACACTTTAATACATGTTGCTTTGTCATACTAGTACACTTTGATACATGTTGCTTCGTCATACTAGTACACTTTAATACATGTTGCTTCGTCATATTAGTACACTTTGATACATGTTGCTTCGTCATACTAGTACACTTTATATTAGTACACTTTGATACATGTTGCTTCGTCATATTAGTACACTTTAATACATGCTGCTTCGTCATATTAGTACACTTTGATACATGTTGCTTCGTAATATTAGTACACTTTAATACATGTTGTTACGTCATATCAGTACACTTTGATGCATTGTGCTTCGTCATGTTAGAACACTTTAAAACATGTTGCTTCGTCATATAAATGTACATTAATATATGTTGCTTCGTCATATTATTGCACTTTGATATATGTTGTTTCAAAGATGAACGTTTATGCCGTGTGCAAGCACAAATATAATGCTTATTTACATTTATCTATGTCATTTATAATTCTGTTGTTTAAGCTGTCCGATGATTACAGTCTGTACACTGTTGATGAAGCCGGAACTACGTTTTAAGGAGCACATCTTATTAATAACAAAAATATCATCAGATTTAGCGAACATTTTGATCATCAGATTTGGTGAACTATAATCATCAGACATCGTGAACAATTTGATCATCAGATATCGTGAACAATTTGATCATCAGATATCGTGAACAATTTGATCATCAGATTTAGTGAACTATATTCATCAGACGTCGTGAACAATTAAATCATCAGATATCGTGAACAATTTGATCATCAGATTAAGTAAACAATTTGATCATCAGATTTAGTGAACAATTTGATCATCAGATATCGTGAATAATTTGATCATCAGATTTAGTGAACAATTTGATCGTCAGATTTAGTGAACAATTTGATCATCATATTAAGTGAACTATAATCATCAGATATTGTGAATAATTTGATCATCAGATATTGTGAATAATTCGATCATCAGATATTGTGAATAATTCGATCATCAGATATTGTGAATAATTTGATCATCATATTAAGTGAACTATAATCATCAGATATTGTGAATAATTCGATCATCAGATATTGTGAATAATTTGATCAGATTTAGTAAACAATTTAGTGAATGATTTGATCATCAGATATAGTGAAATTTTCTTTCTGACATCAATGCAAAGACACGTTTTGTTATTGCTAAATGGAGTAAACGTTGGTAATAATTGTAAGATATGACATTTAATGTCTTATACATAAAGAAATAATTGTTGGATTGCTATCATTTTTTCTGAAGTATGTTGCGGGCGTCTAATGGCTGACAAAATAATCCTTTGTACGCATGGAACTCAACAATGAGAGGGATAATGTAACGTATAATCCTGTACGCGTTTTTCCTGCAGTGCACTGCATGCTTGGTGGTTTGTCCATTGCAGACGACTATCACGTCAATATCTTTATTTTTGCAACCCAAAGAACTCATTGGTTTCTTTAAATTAAAAGCCAATTTAATGTGTTCGCCAAAGCCGCATATTCTTAAGCGGTGACTGCAGATATATACATGTAAATAGAATTATGTACTGACTGCGGATGTATACATTGATAAGGTACTGACCGCGGATGCATACATCGATAAGATGCTGACTGCGGATGTATGCATCGATAAGATGCTGACTGCGGATGTATGCATCGGTAAGGTGCCGACTGCGGATGTATACATCGATAAGGTGCCGACTGCGGATGTATACATCGATAAGGTGCCGACTGCGGATGTTTACATCAATAAGATAATGACTGCGGATATATACAGCAATTGTAGGGCTGACTGACTGTGCCATTGTATTTTTAATAGGAGTGTGCATTTGCGAGGTATAATATAATAATAATATTATGATAGGTATTTGATATTTGATATATGGTATTTGATACAGACAAAACAAACATATTATTAGGTAAAACTCAGTGTATGTCTCAGATAATCTGGCTTTACAATATCTGCATCGATTTCTTTCCAGCTAAAACACTAAATGTTGTCATTGATGCAAACATATTTAAATGAAAACTTATGTTAAATGAGGTTTCACGTTTGCGTGCCTGACAGCGATTTACATATTGTCGTGTATGCATTAAGAATAAATTCATAACCTATTGATATTAAATAACTGGGAATGGCTGTTTGTATTTTAAGAAATCCATATCGTTCATCATACCCTGGCAGACATTAACATATGTTATCTGATCTTTATTTACGTCAAGTTTCAATTAAAAATGTCTGGAATGCAGTACTAACACTTGCGTTCAGTTCGCAATTTCCATTATCCTTAATAGACAACTAACAGTTAAGCCATATTCCCCCTTATCACTAAATACTGTACAACTCATATTAAGGTTTTATCTGATATCGAGTTTACTGTTTATAAAAACAGAAAGTTATACGCGATGCATCTTTAAGGAATAAATGTGAAAATCCATGAGATGCGAAGTTTTTAAGTTAAATGTTGCCCCGTACATTAACGCAGTGTTGCTATAATTTCTGAATTATTAGAAATGATAAGCTGATCAAAGTCTGGCTTTATCTTTCACCATAAACTGAACGAAGTCTGGCTTTATCTTTTACCATAAACTTGCCAAAGACTAGCTTTATCTTTCACCATCAGCTGGGCAAAGTATGGCTTTATGTTTCACCATAAACTGAGGATTGTCTGGCTCTATCTTTCACAATAAACAGAGCAAAATCTGGCTTTATCTTTTATCATAAACTTGCCAAAGACTAGCTTTATCTTTCACCATCAGCTGGGCAAAGTATGGCTTTATCTTTCACCATAAACTGAACAAAGTCTGGCTTTATGTTTCACCATAAACTGAGCAAAGTCTGACTTTATCTTTCCCCATAAACTCGGGAAAATCTGATTTTATCTTTCACCATAAACTGGGCAAAGTATGGCTTTATCTTTCAGCATAAACTGAGCAAAGTCTGGCTTTATCTTATACCATAAACTGAGGAAAGTCTAGCTAATAAACATATTATCAGGTAAAACTCAGTGTAGGTCTCAGATAATCTGGTTTTACAATATCTACATCGATTTCTTTCAAGCTAAAACACTAAACGATGTCCTTGATACAAATATATTTAAATAAATAAAAAAATATGTTAAATGAGGTTTCACGTTTGCGTGCCTGACAGCGATTTACATATTGTCGTGTATGCATTAAGAACAAATTCATAGAAAGTTGATATTAAATAACTGGGAACGGCTGTCTGTATTATGATAAATCCATATATTTCATCATGCCCTGCCAGACATTAACATATGTTATCTGATCTTTATTTACGCCAAGCTTCAATTAAAAATGTCTGGAATGCAGTATTAACACGTGCGTTCAGTTCGTTATTTCCATTATCTTTAATAGACAACTAATAGTTAAGCCGTATGTCATCTTTATCACTTTAAATAATACACCACAACTCATATTAAGGTTTTATCTGATATCTAGTTTACTGTTAATAAAAACAGAAAGTTATACGTGATGCATCTTAAATAAATGTGAAAATCCATGAGATGCGAAGTTTTTAAGTTACATGTCGCCCCGTACATTAATGCAGTTTTGCTATATATCATTTCTGATTTCTAAGAAACATGGATCCCATTCAATTGCGTTCTAGTATAGAATATTGCTTAAATTTACATCGGTGCTAGTTGGCTTGAGGGGAGTGGCCTATTTCATTAGCTCCCATGAACAGACTCGATATAACCGGGTCCGCTTTTTTCTTTTTTGATTATTTTTGTGATTCAAGGGAATCTTATACCGGTTACATGTCGCACGTGTTAAGTAAGTGCATTCCAGCTCATTTCTCATCAGTGTGCAACAAATAAAGTTAATTTCTCATATTTGTATTAGGCCTATTATTGCACACGATAAACGCCACCATGTCCTGTTTCGCATTGCTCTAGTACTGGAACAGATGGGAATAATGTAATTATCTTGTAATTTAAGTTGGTGGATGAAACAGCAAAAACACGTCATTTGTTAGTTTATGACGTCAAAACTGTTAGTAAGTATGCCGTGTTTACGTCATAATCGCATTTCACAAACAAATTTGATCTCATCCAAAATTATGCCCGAATCCATATATGCCCGTGTTCATGCGAATGTACGATAAAATCATATGTAGGATTGACGTAGGACTTAGTCACGAAGGTAAATATGACGTGAACTTTAATAGTGTATTTGAGTGAGACATATAATAGTTATGTAAAAGTAAGTGTTCATTTAGTAAAAAATTAACAATTAAGAAACCCAAAGGGAGTGAACGGGGTTTCTTAATTGATAAATTGTTGCTAAATAATGCTAACCAGCTTATTAGTGTTAAACATCATTTGACTGACAGCTTGACGTCATTTAACTGACTCCGGGCGGTGAGCTCTACGATGAAAGCTGAGATGATTGACGCTTTAAAGTTGATGTTTGCCAAGGCCGTTTCTAAGCATAGCTCGCGCGGCTTTGTAGTTTTCACATTACTCGTTCAGAATTGAATCAAGGCGGAGTAATGTGCTATGCTATTCATGCGTGCGCAGTGTTGACGAACTTCTTAATAAATAAGAACGAACTTAATTAACATATTTTGTAGGCTGTTTTAACAAGTAACAGTAACACAATTTTGAAAATAAAAGCGATTCCATTGGTTGTCAAATGAGGTTAAACACTAAATAAATATAAACATACGACACAATGTACGCTGAACATAAACGTATGACAACTAAAAACTTTAAATTTTTGAAAACAGAGTCATCAACAGAACTGCGACAACAACTAAATATTAGCAATATACTTAAGACTTTACGACTTTTATATTGTATTTGAGTGTCACCTCAATTACATCAATATAAAATCATGTAAATGTACAATAAAACTTCTATATCCGGTCGTTTATTCGGACCCACGAGACATTAAAACATTATTATTTCTTTATGTTACTATAAAAAATAAACATACACAATATATTATTATTTCTATGTTATATGTACATTCAGCAACTTATATATAAAAATATCACAGAAATGTTAAATTAAATCAGATTTATATAAATAGATATACAAAAAATAAAATTAGCCCCGCAAATGTTAATCCCAATAAAAATTGCATTGTTATTTATAATTTTATAATAACAATGCAGTTTTAATCATAAAAAAATAATTAAGAAAAGTGTTTTTTTACATCGTTGATAGTATGTTTGTACATTGTAATAAGGCGTTGATAAGAAATGTCTTAAAATGTCGAATACCACAACGAATACAAATTATATAAAGCTTTTCGAAAAGTTACGTAAATCTGAGTAAAACGTACAATCAATCAAAATATGTACTTCATCTTCAGTTGTATGAGTGTTACAGTATTTGCAAATACAGTTATTAACAAGAGTTTTATGTCTAAGGTACCGCCTAGTGTCAATAGCTAATGGAGAATTGCAACTTCTTAATTTGGGTAATATACGGCGTTGGTCTCTGCTCATATTTAATTCAAGATAAAATTCTGTTTTAGAATTAGTAGTATGCAACCGATATGTTAATTGTCAGGTTTGGCGACACATTTTTTAAATTAAGTCAAGTCGTTGTTACGACTTTGCACCTTCGTTTTATTGACTTTTCGACATCGTAGTTTCGACTTTTCACCATCGTTGTTTCGACTTCTCACCATCGTAGATTCGACTTTTCACCATCGTTGTTTCGACTAATCACAATCGTAGTTCCGTTGTTTTGAATTGACTTAATCTAATAAATATTCCACGATGGCTCCGACGGGACACCGTAGATATGTGACAGATGCGTCTTAATTGTCTGATATAAATATTTAACGTATGAGTTGAAATAAAGACGTTTATACTTCTTTACAGTTTCTGGTTGCCTTTTAATGAAATTATTCCGCCAATTTCTACCCACTAATTCATTTATGATGCCATCGTCTTAAGTAGTCTCGCTTGACCATACTCAACTACCGCACTAATATGACACGTGCATTATATTTATCACTTGAGGGTTATGCGTCAGTGCTTTTTACCGTGGCAATTATACTGTTTACTTACATAATATTGCTGATAAAGTTATAAATATTGATATAATATTTATATGTTCATATTAATGTTTTACAGGTATGCTTATTTAAATATTAATGTTTTACAGGTATACTGGTTTAATATTGATATTTTACAGATATGCTTGTTTAAATATTGATGTTTTACAGGTATACTGGTTTAAATATTAATGTTTTACAGGTATACTGGTTTAAATATTGATGTTTTACATGTATACTGGTTTATATATTGATGTTTTAAAGGTATACTGGTTTAAATATTAATGTTTTACAGGTATACTGGTTTAAATATTGATGTTTTACAGGTATACTGGTTTAAATATTAATGTTTTACAGACATGCTTGTTTAAATATTGATGTTTTACAGGTGTGCTGGTTTAAATATTGATGTTTTACAGATATGCTGGTTAAATATTAATGTTTTACAGATATGCTTGTTTAAATATTAATATATTACAGATAAGCTTGTTTTAATATTAATGTTTTACAGATATACTGGTTTAAATATTAATGTTTTACAGGTATGCTTGTTTAAGTATTAATGTTTTACAGGTATGCTTGTTTAAATATTGATGTTTTACAGATATGCTTGTTTAAATATTGATGTTTTACAGGTATGCTGGTTTAAATATTAATGTTTTTTAGATATGCTTGTTTAAAAATTAATGTTTTACAGGTATGCTTGTTTAAATATTAATTTTTACAGGTATACTGGTTTAAATATTGATGTTTTACAGATATACTTGTTAAAATATTAATGTTTAACAGGTATACTGGTTTAAATATTGATGTTTTACAGATGTGCTTGTTTAAAAATTAATATTTTACAGGTATATTGGTTTAAATATTGATGTTTTACAGATATGCTTGTTTAAATATTAATGTTTTACAGATATGCTTGCTTAAATATTAATGTTTTACAGGTATGCTTGTTTAAATATTAATGTTTTACAGGTAAACTGGTTTAAATTCTAATGTTTTACAGGTATACTGGTTTAAATATTAATGTTTTACAGGTGTGCTTGTTTAAATATTAATGTTTTACAGTTATACTGGTTTAAATATTAATGTTTTACAGGTATACTTGTTTAAATATTAATGTTTTACAGATAACTTGTTTAAATATTGATGTTTTACAGGTAGACTGGTTTAAATATTGATGTTTTACAGATATGCTTGTTTAAACATTAATGTTTTACAGGTATGCTTGTTTAAATATTAATGTTTTACAGGTAGACTGGTTTAAATATTGATGTTTTACTGACATGCTTTTTTAAACATTAATGTTTTACAGGTAAACTGGTTTAAATATTAATGTTTTTTTTAGATATGCTTGTTTAAACATTAATGTTTTACAGGTATACTGGTTTAAATATTAATGTTTTACAGGTATGCTTGTTTAAGTATTAATGTTTTACAGGTATGCTTGTTTAAATATTGATGTTTTACAGATATGCTGGTTTAAATATTAATGTTTTGCAGGTAGACTGGTTTAAATATTGATGTTTTACAGATATGCTTTTTTAAACATTAATGTTTTACAGGTAAACTGGTTTAAATATTAATGTTTTTTTTTAGATATGCTTGTTTAAACATTAATGTTTTACAGGTATACTGGTTTAAATATTAATGTTTTACAGGTATGCTTGTTTAAGTATTAATGTTTTACAGGTATGCTTGTTTAAATATTGATGTTTTACAGATATGCTGGTTTAAACATTAATGTTTTTTTTAGATATGCTTGTTTAAATATTAATGTTTTACAGGTATGCTGGTTTTAATATTAATGTTTTTTTTTGAAATGCTTGTTTAAATATTAATGTTTTACAGGTATACTGGTTTAAATATTGATGTTTTACAGGTATACTGGTTTAAATATTGATGTTTTACAGGTATACTGGTTTAAATATTAATGTTTTACAGGTGTGCTTGTTTAAATATTAATGTTTTACAGTTATACTGGTTTAAATACTAATGTTTTACAGGTATGCTTGTTTAAATATTAATGTTTTACAGGTAAACTGGTTTAAATTCTAATGTTTTACAGGTATACTGGTTTAAATATTAATGTTTTACAGGTGTGCTTGTTTAAATATTAATGTTTTACAGTTATACTGGTTTAAATACTAATGTTTTACAGGTATACTTGTTTAAATATTAATGTTTTACAGATAACTTGTTTAAATATTGATGTTTTACAGGTAGACTGGTTTAAATATTGATGTTTTACAGATATGCTTGTTTAAACATTAATGTTTTACAGGTATGCTTGTTTAAATATTAATGTTTTACAGGTAGACTGGTTTAAATATTGATGTTTTACTGATATGCTTTTTTAAACATTAATGTTTTACAGGTAAACTGGTTTAAATATTAATGTTTTTTTTAGATATGCTTGTTTAAACATTAATGTTTTACAGGTATACTGGTTTAAATATTAATGTTTTATAGGTATACTGGTTTAAGTATTAATGTTTTACAGGTATGCTTGTTTAAATATTGATGTTTTACAGATATGCTGGTTTAAATATTAATGTTTTGCAGGTAGACTGGTTTAAATATTGATGTTTTACAGATATGCTTTTTTAAACATTAATGTTTTACAGGTAAACTGGTTTAAATATTAATGTTTTTTTTAGATATGCTTGTTTAAACATTAATGTTTTACAGGTATACTGGTTTAAATATTAATGTTTTACAGGTATGCTTGTTTAAGTATTAATGTTTTACAGGTATGCTTGTTTAAATATTGATGTTTTACAGATATGCTGGTTTAAACATTAATGTTTTATAGGCATGCTTGTTTAAATATTAATGTTTTACAGATATGCTTGTTTAAACATTAATGTTTTACAGATATGCTTGTTTAAACATTAATGTTTTATAGGCATGCTTGTTTAAATATTAATGTTTTACAGATATGCTTGTTTAAACATTAATGTTTTACAGATATGCTTGTTTAAACATTAATGTTTTATAGGCATGCTTGTTTAAATATTAATGTTTTACAGATATGCTTGTTTAAACATTAATGTTTTACAGATATGCTTGTTTAAACATTAATGTTTTATAGGTATGCTTGTTTAAATATTAATGTTAATGGTATGTGTCTTTTTTATATACATGCTTTATAGCAATTACTTTAATCAAGTCATTTGAACTGTAAATTATGAATTCATTGTGCAAGTACCCATAAA
Source organism: Panopea generosa (assembly GCA_029582155.1). Classification (NCBI taxonomy): domain Eukaryota; kingdom Metazoa; phylum Mollusca; class Bivalvia; order Adapedonta; family Hiatellidae; genus Panopea; species Panopea generosa. Next base: position 24,723,168 of record CM055898.1, read on the forward strand.
CACATAATGCTGACAAAAGCTTTATTATGCGTCAGAAAAGCTTTCTTTTAGAAAAGAAACCGTCGGGGATGGTAACAAAAATCAAAATATATAATATTACATTGTAAAATGCCCCATAAGAGAGGTATACAGAACACGTATCAAACAATTCCGATTTGTGAATCATTGAATGTTTAACTGTAAATGAACTATAACTGAATGAAGAAGTGTGGGTGTTTGATAATGTCATAAACACGTCAGGTGCATTGATCAGACGAAAAAACATGTCACGTTCGTGTCTGCACTTATATGTCCCGTTCTAAAAGTAGTCACATTTTGTATTAATAACTTAAAATGGACACCTCTTGAAATAAGATGTCCGCCTTAATGTTCATAGCTCGAATCGTTATTTAAACCTACATAAGTACAATCACTTGGATATATGAGACAACATGTAGTATTGTCTGACACTTCATGTATCAGAAATGATTTTAATATCAAACAGAACAGAACAGATTTTTTTTATATATATTTGATCATCATAGCTAATCGTCACATACAAACATTTCCAATGCTTGCGATGTGATGGTTGCAATGATATACATAGTTATAAAGCAATATTGGTGAGAGTGGGTTTAAACAAATATCCTAGGGTCCTCCACGGCCGACTGGTCTAAGATCACTTACCTTTCACCGCTAAGGTCGAAGGATCGAATCCCGCTCACTCCAAAAAATTTATGTCAGAAAGTTTCCAGTTACTTGCGGAAGAACGGTGGTTCTACTCAGTCTGACTCAGTCTTAGGTCTTCCTCCAACAATAAAACTGAATATGCCATATATAACATGAAATGTGTTGAAAATGGCGTTTAACCCCACTAACCCCTCCCCCCTCTCCCCAAAACAATCTTATTACCGAATCGACAACATAACATGGTGTGTCTTTATCTGACCGCTATAACGATAAAATTACAGAATTCGTAAGACTGAAGGTCATTGTTAATTAAAAAAAACGATAATACCTGACTAGCAGCAGACGCTACATTGAAATACTACAAAACGTTATTTGATAAGCATATCAAAAAGTGTGTGAAAAGAGGATATATCCTTGATTCTATCCTGTAGTTGATGCTTTTACATTGACCATGTGACAGTTTTTTAGTTTATATCTTTCAAGAGTTATAACTCTCTTGCTGAATTTGGGTATAGCAACACTTGCTTCTTTTTCTTTTTAATATCGAATTTATATTCTATATCATTACTCTCGGGCTGATATAATGTTTCTTTTTACATGGATAGTTAACTGAGCATATTTGTGTCTATCACCATACCTATGCGTGTTGGTACATTTACAGGAGGACAGTCTGTCGGGAAAACAGTTATTAACGCTGTCTCGGTTATATGATGTTACCACGGAGATATAGTGTCATCTCTTTCTTCTGCATGTATGTAAGGCACTTACGAGGGGCATTCAATAAACTCTGTCACTATGGCCTTCCGTAGAAACAATGTTGCGTAAGAACATGAACAATTCGTGCACTTGTTTGGGATGTTTATTCAATACACCTGCGAATTCTCAATTTAATCTGATTATAATTGAAGATATTTATTGTTGGATCATACACACTAATGTACAGGTTATGATATTATCGCCAAAAGAGATTTATTCTGAATTGTGCCGTATACATGATAGTTCTACCGTAACATTAAGAACAGTTTTTCGTTGGGTTAAGAAATTTAAGGTGGGTCAGCATAACCTGCAAGAAGATAGCCGCCAAAGTGGACCTGTTGTTGCAGCAACAAAGGAAAATATTGGTGCTGTTCGAGGTATGTTAGAAGAAGATGGACAGAATACTGTTTCCCATATAGCTTATAGTCTAGGCATTTCCAAAGGCACGGTACATCATATTCTGACTAACTTGCTGACACCTGACCAAAACATGAAGAGTTTAGATTGTGTTAAACAATCTAAGACAAATATAAAATTTGTAATCCTAGTACAATTTCTGACTGGCTTGCTGGGGATGAAACTTGGGTTTATTATTTTGAGCCCCAACGGCGAATCAATAACACAATGGCTTGGTAAAAATCAGGCTAGGCCGTTCATAGCAATGAGGACAAGAAGCGCCAAGAAGGTCTTGCATGCCATTTTCTTCAATTCTAATGGTCCTGTTGTACAAATTTCTTGCAAAGAGTGTAAAACAATTTCAAGCATGTTTTACAAAGATAAAGCATTTAAATCTGTCAAATAGTTTAATCAAAATAAACGCCCAAGTAAAGGTTTGGAAGGCATAGAGCTTATTCATGACGATGCTTTTGTCCACAAAAGTAAAAAGATAAATATTTCTAAGACGAGAAAAGTAATTCAGGTTGAACACCCCCTTTTTCCCCTGACTTAAGCCCCTGTGATTTTTTCCTATGTCCCATGCTAAACAAATGCTCGCAGTAGACGCTTTGCTACTAGAAGAACCCTTGGGTCTGCATTTTTTTAGTGTCTGAGCAGTATACCAAGGGGAGACTACTTTGCAGCATTTTGGTCATGGGTATCTGTGCGTGGGGTTGGGGGGGGGGGGGGGGGGGGGGATTTGAAATGTTGGCCTGAAAACATCTCGTTCCTGTGAAAATCTTAAATATCCTAAGAACAATGACAGAACATATTGAATGTCCCTTGTACAATTATCATTCTAAAATATAATTTATTGTTTACGTTCATGTTTATGCTGCGGCTGTGTTCTTCGAATGCTATGTCCTCTTTGGGCACACAATTTCTAATTTTAGAATTGTCTATTTATACCAGTTTTATTATGCTACACTCAGACGTTTAAATGGCAATTCTTTCCATGCTAGCGTTAAAGTCTATATACCAAGCCTCGTAAATTCAGATTTAATCGGATCAGAGGGAAGTTTAATTTTCCGGAAGACTGGCAGTTCTCTGATACGATATAGCATGAAAACACGCATGTTTACTTCGATATGGTAAAATATCTCAGCTCAGTAGTTGGTCGCATATGGATTGTTCTACATGTATCCTGAAGTAAATGTTACATACAAAGCTTTACATGCTGTTAGATCTGTCTAATGATAATAATAATAGCAATAATAATAATAATTGAGTCTTTATTAAACGAGATAACACGTTTGAACAAGTTAATCTTCCAGGAGGCCCTCAGACATGTGTGCAATATTTACATTAATGCATTTAATAACGCAGACACATGAAACACTTTGATTTTATATCTCTCTAGACATATGAAAATCTGCATCAATTTAAACAGTTCCATTAGTTTAAACTTATTTATTTTACTTCTATTGTGACACAAGTTCTTACAAATCACGCTCAAAGTCTTCCTGGGTAGAACCAGTACAAAGCATATGCGGAAAAGTGTCTTGCGCAAGGACACCACACATAGCCGTGGCGGAGAATCGAACACACGACCTTCCGATCATGGGTTCGGTGTTCTACCACCAGACCACGCGCTCCACAAGTCCTATTCTGACGAACACTAACTTATATATATATATATATATATATATATATATATATATATATATAAAGGGAGATAATTAAATTCACAACAACGGAATTTACGATTTTTGGGATCTTTTCAGATGCTCATTCACAATGCATGATATATATATGGAGATAATTATTTGTGAAAAACAAAGAAATAAATGTACAGACCAGACTATGGCAAGTGCGCCTAGCTACAATGCAAACCATATATACAATATCAAGGCCTCTGCCGAACCAATAAATTTGGTGTCGACCATGACTTATATACTATGGAATTACATGCAACACATCTGGACAGGGTGGACAAATTTACATACATGAAGTGATACCTTTATATGAGTAGGATCCAGTTAAGGATTCATGACTACTCACATGCTATATAAAAGACATATTTATAAACCCGTTGGATCATATAGATACAGTGAATTCATATATATTTAATTTCATAAAGGGAGATAATTAAATTCACAACAACGGAATTTACGATTTTTGGGATCTTTTCTGATGCTCATTCACAATGCATGCTATATATACATGTGTGTGTGTGTGTGTGTGTGTGTGTGTGTGTGTGTGTGTGTGTGTGTCAATAAGTGCCATTTCCACCGATTATTACCAGCGCCTTTTTACAAATAAAAATAGAAAAATATTTTATTGTTAAAATAGAAATGCTAGATTAGGATAGTACTTTTCCACTCTTGATCTTCCAGAAGCTGATATAAATATTAACTAAAGAATGTATTTGTCTACTTTAAATGGAGATATTGCATTCTTTGAACTTATTCAACTATTCCATCTAAGAAAATATCGAGATTTAATATACAGAGTATAGATAAAAGAATCACTAGGATATAATAGAAAATTACAATTATATTTTTAACATATATTAAATAACTTCACTATGATACATTTATACATATACATCTATATAATAATAAAAGAATTTCTCTCCAACAACAAAAATATACAAGTTTTAAACTGTCCTTACACAATTTAAAATAGTGTTGACATAACTCAACAAACAATTTCACATGCCCACCATCATACACTTCGTTTAACTGATACATCTGTTTGCCACACGTTATGTACAATTATATGTACCGCTCTTATAACTACTGCGGCTGGATTCGTAGATTTAATCTACAATGTCCAATCGTCCCATATGGTGATGGCTGTACCAACAGGTTTATCTTCCCATGGTATATGTCTTACAGAGCTTTTATGGTTTACGTCACCTCGGGCCTACTGCACAATGACGGCAGGATCATCAAGCCGTCCATATGACGAGTATGTGGGTTACATGTCCATATGGCGTTGCTAACTGCTGGATGACTCCTGGATCGCCGTTATGTTGTGGACCCTCGTCACACATATATAGGAACGGCTTCAAATATGTATTAAAACTCAGGAAGACCATTTACTCAGTATATGATTACATTATATGTAATCCTTACCATCTGTCAGTTACAAGGTAGTTTTCTCAATAAGCAATACTACATTCTTTTTTTTTCGTTTAGTTCCATTGCAGTTTTATCAATATGTCATAACAGTGCACCCATTTCTTACCATCTAGTGATTTCATAATAGTTTTACAATATCCAATAAAGTACATTTATTTTTTCCGTCAAGTGGTTTATGGTAGTTTTACAATAAGAAATAACAGTAAATACATTTCTTACCATCTAGTGGTTTCATGGTAGTTTAACAATATGTAATATCACTACATTGATTTCTTACCATGTTTCATGGTAGTTTAACAATATGTTATAACACCACATTCATTTATCACCGTCTAGCAATCTCGTGGTAGCAAAATACATCTCTACATCCATGCTATAATTGCCACATTTGCTTTCCACTCTAAAAAAACACAATTTATATCATTAACTGGTCGACTACGTTCTGTAATATTCACTTTGTGAATATCAGAATAAGCTAACACAAATCAATACGTCATAAAAACTACAATAAAAGTATACAAAGTGTTCAATGCATTGGAAAATGAAATTAAATCAGACATGAAATTCAGTCGACAGCTTTCTTGTCGGAATAGAAATCAACAATGTATCACCATACACAATTAATTTACATCTGATTCTGTAGAAATACTGCTAGCAAACATTTACATTAGAAATCATAAATAAATAGTACTTACTCGTAATACCGTGTGTAATGGTACAATTAAAACACTGGATAAAACTTGTCACAACGTTCTTCGGCAAGATGGTTTATGACAAACTGACAAAGAATTTCATTTTGACAGGGGTTATATAGCAATACATTTTCCACATATCATATGTAAGAAATCAATAAACGTGTTTTTTTTCTACGTAGCGAGAAATAACCAGAAACACTCAACATCGTATGGCATTAATTTACATTTCGGGCAATCCAGAAAACTAGGTTTTATAACAAACTTTAAATTCCCTTAAATACTTAATACCTAAAGGATTTTTATGATATACATGTAAACGTCAAAATGACTTATTATTTATATAAAAAACTGAATATCATACAATATCTTAAAACGCTTTATCCCTATCTACCTAGCAATAAGTTTAAACAAACTGCAATCGATTTGTATTACCTGCACTGATGAAATCTATACAATTTCAATAACAGTGTACTTGCTGACACCGACAATTTAGGCCACATAAACTATATATTTTGTTACAGTTTTCAATTGAAACAATCGATTGAGCAATGTCTTGAAATAAACCAATTTCACGGAGCGTAGCTACTCGAGAATATTATATACCTTAAGCCGACAAAAGGCGATGTAGCTTGACTTGCAGGTTTCGTTAACCTTAATTAAAGACTCAATAAAGCCGATTGTTTAATTCTTTTCGTTGCATTCTATTTTCCTATTTCTGATCATCTCAGACATATTAAGATATATCGAAAAAGAAACACCGGTATAATGATCAAATTATAGACACATGTAATCAGTCTATGAGCAGTCTAGGTGAACAACCGAGCGATGCGTTGTATAATCCAAGGCTACAAATTGATCTCCTAACGTTTTTTCCACGTCTGCACTTGTGGAAATTGATACATATGGGAAATACTTACAACCGATTTTATAACTAACTATATGCAACAGACACATATGCACTGATATTTCTAAACGCAACAGTTAATATGATTAGTTCGTGAAAAACTGTATAAATACACATGCTATCACAATTCTAAGAGAGTGTTGTGACGGTACAAGCAAGGGAAGAGCGATGTTGGATTAATCGGTTAACAAGTTTTAAGTTTGCAATGGTTTATTCAATTTGCAGTTACAAGACAGTGACCCTTATAATCACCTCTCATCTATGTATGAATTGTACTGATGGTTAGTTTATACCGAGAATATGTTTATGCTGGTGTCTTCAAATACTTGACGGTGTCCACTGTTGTCACTACTTATCTATGTATAAATCAGTTAATATATCGATTGTGTCTCTGCTGGTGTATTCAATATATTGACGATGTCCACTGTTGTCTCTATTGATCTATGTATAAAACTGTACTGATTGTTAGTTTATATATAGATTGTGTCTCTGCTGGTGTTCTCAATATCTTTGCGGTGTCTACTGTTTTCACAACTAATCTTTCTATTAAACTGTACTGATGGTTAGTTTATATATAGAGATTGTGTCTGTGCTGGTGTATTCAATATATTGACGATGTCCACTGTTGTCTCTACTTATCTATGTATAAAACTGTACTGATGGTTAGTTAATATATCGATTGTGTCTCTGCTGGTGTCCGTCATCAATATATTGTCGGTGTCCACTGTTGTCATTAATTATCTATGTATAAAACTGTACTGGTGGTTAGTTTATATATCGATAGTGTCTATGCTGATGTCCTCAATATCTTGACGGTGTCAATGGTTGTCACTACTTATCTATGATAAAATTGTACTGATGGTTGATTTATATATCGATTGTGTCTCTGCTGGTGTCCTCAATATATTGACGATGTCCACTGTTGTCAATACGTGTCTATGTATAAAACTGTACTGGTGGTTGGTTTATATATCGATTGTGTCTCTGCTGGTGTCCTCAATATCTGGACGGTATCCATTGTTGTCATAACTTATCTATGTATAAAATTGAACTGATGGTTAGTTTATATATCGATCATGTCTCTGCTGGTGCCATCAATATATTGACGATGTCCACTGTTTTCACTACTTATCTATGTATAAAATTGTACTGATGGTTAGTTTATATATCGATTGTGTCTCTACTGATGTCCTCAATATATTTACAGTGCTCACTGTTGTCATTACTTATCTATTTATAAAATTGTACTGATGATTAGATTATATATCGATTGTATCTCTACTGGTGCCCTCAATATATTGACGATGTCCACTGTTGTCACTTCTTATCTATGTATAAAACTGTACTGATGGTTAGTTTATGTATCTATAGTGTCTCTGCTGGTGTATTCAATATATTGATGATGTCGAATGTTGTCACTACTTATCTATGTATAAAACTGTACTGATGGTAAGATTATGTATCGATTGTGTCTCTGCTGGTGTCCTCAATGCATTGACGGTGTCCACTGTTGTCACTACTTATATATGTATGAACTGTACTGATGGTTAGTTTATATATCGAGTGCGACTCTGTTGGTGTCATCAATGTCTATGCGGTGTCCACTGTTGTCATTAATTATCTATGTATAAAATTGTACTGATGGTTAGTTTATATATCGATAGTGTCTATGCTGATGTCTTCAATATCTTGACGTGTCAACGGTTGTCACTGCGTATCTATGATAAAATTGTACTGATGGTTGGTTGGTTTATATATCGATTGTGTCTCTGCTGGTGTCCTCAATATCTTGACGATGTCCACTGTTGTCACTACTTATCTATGTATAAAACTAATGATGGTTAGTTTATATATCGATTGTGTCTCTACTGATGTCCTCAATGTCTTGTCGATGTCCACTGTTGTCACTACTCATCTATGTATAAAACTGTACTGATGGTTGGTTTATATATCGATTGTGTCTCTGCTGGTGTCCTCAATATCTGGACGAATCCACTGTTTTCACTACTCATCTATGTATAAAACTGTACTGATGGTTAGTTTATATATCGATTGTGTCTCTGCTGGTGTCCTCAATGTCTTGGCTGTGTACATTGTTGTGTCTACTTATCATTGTATAAATTTGGTCTGATTTAATTGATATTTCATTAAACCAAGGACTGTTATATAATTCCTTGATTAAACCAACAATATTTGTTTTTATTTTGTAAATGAAAACGGTGAAATTATCTATTATCTTTTTCTATGTTTAACTCATAAAAGTGTAATATATGTTATCACCAAAAAGGCATCAAATAAAATCTTTGTTGTTCTCTTTTATAATTTACGGAACCAGAAGCCGATCATTCTCTTTAAGCTTTTGAATATTTAGTCATTTTATGCCATCGGTGGCTAACAGACGACAAAGAAGCCTTTGAAGAGACTGTTGTTGACATTAAAGAGCGCAAGGTAAACATAAATCGTCTGCTATTTCTGAGCCCGTGTGGATCCGGCTAAGAATAGAATCACTGTCAATCTCTGCAGAGGGGTAGGAATCCTCCGAATGGGTGTCATGTTCATTTTATCATTTTTTTGTTGTGGTCATTAGGATAGATTCATAACCAACTCCTGTGTGGTTCCAGGGAGCCATATCAGTGATTGCAAGAATAAGATCACTATGACTCATGCATGTCATATGAAGCGACAATTTGAGTAATACGATAGAACTTACTAAAATTATGTTGTTCTGCAGGTATCAAGTTTCTAGGTTCATTCCGCATATTGTATGTTAATTTATTGTATTTGTTCATGTAGAGTGAACCTGGAATCGTCCTTCTTTTGGCGTCGATTAACCAATGATGTGTTGGTACGCCGTAAACCCCCATTCATTCATTCATTCATTCATTCATTCATTCATTCATTCATTCTACTATTTTCGCCTTAAATATAAGAAACAACCTCCTTTGTCATTTTTGTATAACGTATGTGTATTACGCTGTTCCGATGGGGCCATCGGGGCATATGTATTATTTCAAATAAAGATGAAACAAATGAACAAAAAAACTACAATGGTGAAAAATCGAAACGAAACCTACAATGGTGAAATGGTGAACATGCGAAACTAGCCGAAATTACGTTGATTGTAAAACCATATTTGACTCGGCGCCTACGGCGTCTCGTCTATATGGCTTCCGCCACAGTACGTACTCGTTTTCCCATATTGTACAAAACACTATAAAATAGCCTAATACTAGTGTACGAGTATGGATTGTGGTGAAAACCATATTGGACGAAATAAACTATGTGTGCAAAGCGGCAGACGAATAGCGGAGATATTTGGATTCTTTCAACGTCATCGTCATACGGAACATTTTGTCGGTTGTTTGTTCTTATCGTTGAAATTTCTACTAAATTGTATATCTTTTGAACACATAATAATGCATGCGACCGTATTTTCAGCGATGTAAGTTGCTGTTTCCAAGTTGACATTTTGTATGAAATAAAAAGCGTGACATCAATTTGTAAATTCCAATCGATTGACAAATCGTTGATTTTTCACATCGTATCCGACAATCTCGATAGAAGAAATCCCATTCATGATGCGTATCATCCATGCACATTTAACATTGAACTCTATTTTCGGTTGAATTCTGCCGATCTTGATTATTTTTATGAGCGCTTTCTTGTGGACTCTGCGTCGGCATAGCAACATCCGGGCATTTCAATTTAAAAAATCCGACAACTTATCAGATATGTGAAACCGTTTCGAAGATCTAGTTATAGTTGACGAAAAGTACAAAACTGCTAATTAGAGTGTGATCCATAAGGTCAAACTGTTGACTTTAACAACTAACATAATTGCAAACTCGAGTCAGGGGTGACGGCATATTAGTAAAAGAGTGACTTGGAGCACGTGGTTCAGTGGTACAGCACAGAAGCCATGTTTGGAAGACCTTGGGTTCGTTCCTCCACCACGGCTATGTATGGTGTCCCTGGGCAAAATCATTTTATCCGCACACTTACCACCAAAACACAAAAATCAACTTAACGTCTGTTTATTACAGCGAAAATATTCATGTCAATTTGCACCTGAATGGATAACTTTGTTTCCTCCTTGAGTCCTTGAAATTATATTTTAGCTATAACTTCTTTGTTGTTTGTTGTTTTCTTCAATTCTAAAATAACCTTGATTATTGTTGAAGCCCGTACCTGTTGTCTTTTGATATTTTAGAGAATCTGTATTACAGTTTATCTGATAAACTGGCACTGAAGGTCACGACAACGTCAAAAACTTAAACATCAAGCAGAAATTATCTGACATCCTATAATTAAATCTAAATACGGTGTATTGTCGTCTTAATGAAAAGATATCTCCTTCCTTTTTCATTTTTTCTGTGTTTGTATGAAGCCAATGGAAATTATTGTCGTCTGTCTTGTGCCGCGAATACTGGGATCGGCATATGGTTTAGAAAAATACGTCTGCCACGTAAAATTTAATCAAGGTAACTTTTATATCAGCTTGAAAGCTCTGTACTTTGTCTTATATATTGGGTTGTCTTGTTGCAATAGCAACGGCATCATCATTAATTTTTTTGTGAGCTTTTGATTGTTTTAGATTACGGTTTAACACTTCCTTTCAACACATTGCAGATATGGTTGAATAAATGTCTCTCCGATGGTAACTGATACATTTTCTGACATAAAGCTTTTTGACCGGGCTGGACACGAACTCGTGGTGACCTTAGCGGGTAACGGTATAGTTATGTTTATTTTGTTATAGGCCTCCGACCCATACACAGTTATATACAAGTACATAGTAAGTACAGTGTTTACATCAGCCAGTGATCTTGAGTGGGACGGCAATAGGCTACCTTCTATCTCTTGGCCTCTTAGGCACTCTATGTGAAAACAAATGTCTCATTCATAGTTTAAACCAATCAAACTTTGTTGAAAGTTTCAATTAGGAAGGATAGACCCAGTGACAGCGAGTCAAATACATCACACAAAGCGTACAAAACGTCAATGGTGTTAACACAGCGCATCAATCGTATTTAAACAGAACAAATCAACCATTAAAACACATCAGTGGTACAAACACAAACACAACACATCAACGATATAAATACAACACATCAACCATGGAAACAGAACACATCAACCATGGAAACACATCAGTGGTACAAACACAAACACAACATCAACAATACAAACAGAACACATCAACCATAGAAACACGTCAGTGGTACAAACACAAACACAACACATCAACGATATAAATACAACACATCAACCATGGAAACAGAACACATCAACCATGGAAACACGTCAGTGGTACAAACACAAACACAACACTTCAACGATATAAATACAACACATCAACCATGGAAACAGAACACATCAACCATGGAAACACATCAGTGGTACAAACACAAACACAACACATCAACGATATAAATACAACACATCAACCATGGAAACAGAACACATCAACCATGGGAACACATCAGTGGTACAAACACAAACACAACATCAACAATACAAACAGAACACATCAACCATGGAAACAGAACACATCAACAATACAAACAGAACACATCAACAATACAAACAGAACACATCAACAATACAAACAGAACACATCAACAATACAAACAGAACACATCAATAATCGGAACACATCAGTCATACAAACATAGCACATCAGTCGTACGCACTTCATATATCGATAATTTAGAAGCAACACATAAATCATACAAAAACAACACATCAAACATACAAACACCACACATCAACCATATTAACACAACACAACAACAATACAAGCACAACACATCAATAATGGGAACACATCAGTCATACAAACATAGCACAGCAGTCGTATACACTTCATACATCGATAATTTAGAAGCAACACATAAATCATACAAACACAACACATCAACCATACAAACACCACACATCAACCATATAAACACAACACATCGACAATACAAACACAACACATCGACAATACAAACACAACACATCAACCATACAAACACAACACAGCAGCCATACAAACACAACATATCAATAAAACAAACACAACACATCAACCATACAAACAAAACACATCAACCATACAAACACAACATATCAACCATACAAACACAACACATCAATAATACAAAAACAACACATCGACAATACAAACACAACACATCAACCATACAAACACAACATATCAATAAAACAAACACAACACATCAACCATACAAACACAACATATCAACCATATAAACACAACACATCAATAATACAAAAACAACATATCAACCATACAAACAACACATCAACCATACAAACACAACATATCAACCATATAAACACAACACATCAATAATACAAAAACAACATATCAACCATACAAACAACACATCAACCATACAATCACAACATATCAACCATACAAACACAACACATCAATAATACAAAAACAACACACCAACCATACAAACACAACACATCAACCATACAAAGACAACACATCAATAATACAAACACAACACATCAATCATACAAACACAACACATCAACCATACAAACACAACACATCAACCATACAAAGACAACACATCAATAATACAAACACAACACATAAATCGTACAAACACAACACATCAACCAACCATACAAACACAACACATCAACCATACAAACACAACACATCAATAATACAAACACAACATATCAACCATCAATACAAACACAACACATCAACCATAAACATCCACACATCAATATACAAACACAATACATTAATAATACAAACACAACACATCAATCATACAAATAGAACACATCAATTGTACAAAGCCAACACATTAATAATACAAACACAACATATCAACAATACAAACACAACACATCAATCATGCAAACGCAACACATCGACAATACAAACACAACACATTAATCATGCAAACGCAACACATCGACAATACAAACACAACACATCAATCATACAAACACAACACATCAACAATACAAACACAACACATTAATCATACAAACACAATACATCAATCGTACAAAGCCAACACATTAATAATACAAACACAACAAACACATCAACCATACAAACACAACACATCAATCGTACAAACACAACACATCAATCGTACAAACACAGTACATAATTAATACAAACGTATCGTATAAAACAACAAGTAAATCGTACAAACACGACACATTAAAAATTGTGGTTTAGATGAACTTTTAAGCGAACTATTTAAATCATCTTTCGACATAATCTCACCATTTCTATTAAAATTATACAACAGAATGTTCAACAACAGGAATATCCAGAGACATTAGGCCGTGGCATAATTGTACCAATCTACAAAAAAAGGTGATATAAACGGAAAAAAAAACTACAGAGCTATTACACTCATAAACATATTAGGAAAAATATATTCGCAGCTTTTACTGAACAGATTATCGAAATGGTCACAAAAATATGACAAAATTATCAACAACAAATTTGCTTACCAAAAAGGTAAATCTATTGAAGACTGCATATTCTTATTACATTCCATAATTACAAAAGTTCTTAACTCGAGAGAAAAGCTCTACTGTGTTTTCATAGATTTTGAAAAAGCCTACGACAGCATCGATAGGCAGTTTCTGTGGCAAAAACTACTAAATGAAAATATAAGTTGTAAAGTAGTTGAAGCGATCAAATCAATGTACAAAATCGTAAAAGCGTGCATCAGGTATAACTCTGAATATTCGGATTTTATCGACTCACACATGGGAGTAAAGCAAGGGGGTCCAAGCTCAAGCCCGCTTTTCATGCTTTTCCTTAATGATATTAAAGACAACATCAATAGCAACTTACAAGATATTTTTAACTACAACGAACTAAAGTTTTTCTTAATTATATATGCCGATGATCAAGTTGTATTTGCAAAATCACCGTTTGCCTTTCAATCAATTTTAAATGATACTGAACGATATTGTAACCAATGGGGTCTAAAAATAAACACAACCAAGACTAAAACTGTCATATTTGAAATAGGACGCCATACACACCAAGATTTCTACATATATAACACTCCAGTAGAAACAGTCACATCATCTAAGTACTTAGGAATACAATTATTTAAAAACGGTTATTGGAACCAAACTCAAAAACATCTAGCACAACATGACGGTTTTGCATTATACAGCATATCACTTGTAAAAACACACCACATTAATCGTACAAACACAGGTCAAGTCCGTATCCAAGATTATTACATATTAAAAGTGTTTATTGAATATTTAATCAAATTGTCTTGAATATCTTTAAGAATTATCAGTAAAATATATTCTCATATTTTTATGATCATATTTCAAACATTTACAAGATGAAATCGTATCAAACTTATAATTCAAAAATTCACCATGTATAAAATAACGCATTAAAAAAAATAATAACAAAATGTGGAGCTTGAACCAGAAGTATCTAAATATATAGTAGCAGCAAATTAAACATAAAGAGGACAATATGAAAGTAGTCGAATTGCTAAAGTATGTTATAATTAAGATATATGAATGATGTGTTCACAAATTAATGATTATTGACTAAATAATATATGTCTTAACTCAGAAGTTTAAACAAACAATAATTATTTATTAAGGGAAGCCAACATTTATCGAACACGTAGAGTATGCAAACATATATCTTTATTTCCTCCAATTTTTTTAAGAATAATAGTTTGGTTGGTTGATTAATCGACTGAATATTAAGCGTCATTTATTTCTTTCCATGTTAGTTAAACAATCCACTCTTTTTTGAATGTTGGAAGGCTAACCAGTACTCGAGCACCCACACTTTGATAACTTTCCAACTTGAATCAGCGGTGAGATACCAATGCCGCCGAGATGCAATATTGTATATCAATCAACACGGAGAGTGTGGCCGGGCGGGGACTCGAACTGACCTTTGAATTGACAAGCACACGCGCTACCGACTGAGCTAACCGGGCCCGACTATACAGAATAGAAATACTGGTATAAAATATAAGTTACATTTATAAAAATGTATTTAGGTAATGCATGAAGTACAAATGTACTTAGATAATTCATAAAGTACAAATATACCTAGATAATGCGTTGCTTACAAATATACCTAGATAATGCATTAAGTACAAATATACCTAGATAATGCATTGAGTACAAATATACCTAGATAGTGCATTGAGTACAAATGTACCTACATAATACATTAAGTACAAATGTAATTAGATAATGCATTGAGTACAAATATACCTAGATAATGCATTGAGTAGAAATATACCTAGATCATGTAATGCATTGAGTACAAATATACCTAGATAGTGCATTGAGTACAAATGTACCTAGATAATGCATTAAGTACAAATATACCTAGATCATGTAATGCATTGAGTACAAATATACCTAGATAGTGCATTGAGTACAAATGTACCTAGATAATGCATTAAGTACAAATATACCTAGATAATGCATTGAGTACAAATATACCTAGATAATGCATTTAGTACAAATATACCTAGATAATGCATTAATTACAAATATACCTAGTACAAATATACCTAGATAATGCATTAATTACAAATATACCTAGATAATGCATTAGTTACAAATATACATAGATAATGCATTAGTTACAAATATACCTAGATAATGCATTAAGTACAAATATACCTAGATAGTGCATTAGTTACAAATATACATAGATAATGCATTAGTTACAAATATACCTAGATAATGCATTAAGTACAAATATACCTAGATAATGCATTAGTTACAAATATACCTAGATAGTGCATTAGTTACAAATATACATAGATAATGCATTAGTTACAAATATACATAGATAATGCATTAAGTACAAATATACCTGATAATGCATTAAGTACAAATATACCTAGAAAGTGCATTAGTTACAAATATACATAGATAATGCATTAGTTACAAATATACCTAGATAATGCATTAAGTACAAATATACCTAGATAATGCATTAGTTACAAATATACATAGATAATGCATTAGTTACAAATATACATAGATAATGCATTAAGTACAAATATACCTGATAATGCATTAAGTACAAATATACCTAGATAAATCATTAACTAAACTGCATTATTGCAAAAAGAAAACCTTACAAAGTAATGGAACCAGAATTAAAATGTCAAATATCAATTATTCTGAAACACTTCAACAGGAGACTTTTGCCTCAAAGCACAAAGGCGATCAATAATATGTAATTAGATTTATTCCCCTTCCCTTAGTAAGAAATAAAACATGTCTCCGAACAGACTCGCATCTATTCAATTAAATTTTGATATTTAATTCTGTTATAAAATGTATTAATGGCTGCGTCAAAATTGAATCAATTGCTTCCCCCGCAAGAAAACTAAAAGCCAATCTATGCGTTGCCTTTTTTTCAATTAGATACAAGTTATCGATTTTGAACTTGATAATCAGATACCAGTTGTGCAATCGGAGTTTCGTTGCTAGTCTATGTCTAGTTTATATTATCACATAAACTGAACAGAACTGCTTACCCGCAATCTGGTATTTTATGGGGGTTTTTTTCTCAAAAAATATCTAAGCAATTTCGTTGAAATCTAGACTTGAATAAGAAAGAACATTTAGGATAACAATGAACAAGTCCATATTATTAAATGTGACAGTAATTGGACTTATTTCATGATTATTGAAATGGGTACGCTACTCAATATTTTGATGAAATTATTTGAAATAAAAAAAAGTTAGCGGGTTAGCTGTTCCGTACAGTATATATAGCGAACAACTTGGTTCGGTGTGTGTGTGTCAGGGTATAATAAAAATAATATATAAATTATACAGTGTGGAGCACTAAAACAATTCTGGGCCTTTTAGGTTTTCTTCCTGATCTCCTATCATTCAACATCCCAATACGTACTTGTCTCGAATTGGACGGGCTTAATACTTAATAACTTTCCTAATACGAGATTGCAATGCTTTGTCGTCTGGATAAATTTATCTCTATTTTATTGGTATATACCAAAAGAAACGCCGTGTCTAGACAAAACAGGACAAATACAAACCAGTATGAAAAATCGTTTTTATCAAATCGAATTTAGGCGAAGGCAAAGGTTAATATATCCTAAAGCAGTCAGCTAACTTACATACTGTTTTTTCCCCACAGCCTTTAGATGGAGTAAATCATTTTTAAGTAAGTTAAGTTGCAGGAACATATTTTTTCCATAGCCTGTAAATATGTGTATAACTGAATGAGAAGAAGTGGTATTATACGAGTGTGCATATTTCTATGTTCATTATTATGTTCATATTTATTTAGCAACCCATGTGCGGTTGTTTCAGTTGTGTCTAAATGAGTGATGGCGAGATTTGGACCACCCTGGCTCATGAATGCCAAAAAGAGGCTGCAAAGTGCGTATTGTAGAGATTTGTTGAAACTCAGCTGTTCAGTAGGCATCACGTTTGATATTCTGCGCATTCATTTTCAGTTTTATTTTCAATATGTTTGTCGTGTATAATATGTATTAATTTGTTGTATTTGCCTTTAATCTCCCTTCATGTTGGCATCATGTAGCAGTAGTATGCTTTAAAATATCAATTTCTTCATTCATTCGTTCGTTCGTTCGTTCGTTCGTTCGTTCGTTCGTTCGTTCGTTCGTTCGTTCGTTCGTTCGTTCGTTCGTTCGTTCGTCCGTTTGTTCGTTAGCTATTACAGGAATTAAACTTTGTGAGTTTGAGTTTGAGTGTCAGTTTTAGATGAAGGGTTAGGTGAATTAAGTAATGACAATTCTGTATTTGTTTTTGATACGTCAAGTCCCGAGGTAGGCCCGGGTTCATCACGACATATATCAGTTCGTGCGGCTGTTTGAGAGGGCACATCGAGTTAAAAAGTTTCTTCTACAAGGCAACTATTTTATGTAACAAAAACATATATCCTGTCACAAGTTGAAAGTCCTGCTTTAGTTATCTGCTTACCATCTGACAAGAGATCACTTTCTGCCATGATACTGTAAAATTATATTGCAGGTGAAAAGGTGTACATCATTGATTTTCCTTCTTACTTCTACAGTAAACAAAACATGTGTACATGTGGGAAACCCAAATTTGGCGTTTTTGGTGCTTGAAAGAAGTAAACTATAGTTTTACTGTTTGCTGACATATACAGTGCCAAACTATTATTTAAAGTTAGGAATCATGTTTCAGTAAACAATTTTTTTTCAGTTTGTACACTGTTGACAGTGTCCAGGTAATTCATAATTCAGACATGACAATGCTTTTAAAATGTTACAAATACATCAATAATAAAGTTGAATTATTGATCCTGGTGAGTTTAAAGAGGCATATATGACCCTAGGTCTGATATTTTCAGGATATAATTATTACAATTGTAATGCAATCCTTAATTTTTTTTATGAAACATGTACATGTTCCTTTATCTGCTTCTGAAACATGGCTTTTGGGCTCAGAAAGCTCGGTGCTGTCTACTTCATCGCAACATTCTAATACCCTACAAAAACAAACATACGAATTCATCGCCTGAATACGCAGATACGGATTTCCGGTAATAAGCGAAGTACGCTTTGACTTTTTTTGGCGGAGTTGGTTTCACTAAAACAATCAGGAACACAAGTGTATGCAGACGACCATTTCTACACAGAAACAAACAAGTGTTGCTTCAGTAAATCGCAACAATGTTTTCGAGTTACATAACACCGTCTGTAGTTCAGTCGGTAGCGCGTCTGGCTATCAATCCAGTGTTGATAGATCCCCACCAGAACACAATCTCCGAGATGATTTAAGAGGGGAAATTATCAGTTATTTGAGAAGTTGGTATGCTCGAGTACTGGTTAACCTTCAATAATTCCACGAAATAGCGGCTTGGTTAACTGATCGTCTATAAGCCAACGCTGGCATAGATAACTAGTTAAACAAACAAATAAACAAACCATACTACCTACAGTGTGATTATTTCAAGGCCATCAGTGAAAATTTGTATCACAATGTCGAGCTTCCCTCCCCTGTGTATTTCAGCTGGCCTGTGTCAATATGTGCGGTATGCGCAACAAAGAGAAAACGGAAACCAGCAATAAAGCAATGTTGCGAGTTTCATGACTAAAATGTAGTTACATGATTAGAAAACACAGCTATATAGAAATAATACCAGTTACAATACTAAAATGTAATTACATGATTGGAAAACGGTAACCAGCTATATAGAAATAATGCCAGTTACAATACTAAAATGTAATTACATGATTAGAAAACGGTCAATAGCTGTATATAGAAATAATGCCAGTTACATGACTAAAATGTAATTACGTTTTAGAAAAAACGGTAACCAGCTATATAAAAAAAATGTCAATGTGTTTCACCAGATAACATCGATTGCTCTGTTTGGTTAGTGAGTAAGTCCCGCCTAGTGCTAACACAATGGGTATATATTATGCTAGTTACATGAAATGTAATTGCATGGATAAAAAACGGTGACCAGCTATATAGCAATAATGGCAGTAACATGACTGAAAAGTAATTACACGATTGATATATTGCGGCTATTTTCCAAATACTGCGTAAATACGTCTTCCCAAATTGAATTAGTCTCTCCCCCGCCTTGTGACGATAATCATGCCTGGCGCTATTGACTGACAATAAATCTGTAATAGACGTCTGCAGGATATTTTGTTCTTGTGGTATTTATAAACTAGCCATTGTATACGAAGGTTACTGTACATGTAATGATAGATGAAACAGGAACTGTCGGAAACAGCGTTAACTCGACTATCCCGGCCTTGTCACAGAATAGTTTTTAATATTAATATAATATTAACATCGGAAAAAGTGGTGCATGTATATCAGGGGCGCTCCTAGATGTTTTTTTAGTATACACCCGGGAAAGGGTTTGGGAGGGTGTTTTCCCCCTCCTTCTTGCGGAATGTTGGGCGTTCTCTACTGAGATTTGTTTCTTTAATATAATTGCAAATGAGTAGTTTTTAGCGACTTTGACACGTACTGTGAAGTCATTCAAATTGCCCGAAATTATATATTTTTTCTATGACTAAGTTACTATCGGTTTTCCAAGAACGAGATAGCGTCATGATTTTAACTGCTTTAAAAGCAATGGTCATTGTTTTATACATTTTTATGTAAGATTTTTTTACCGAAGTTAATAGAAGTGACACTTTTAACTCCCAAATTTAGATTTTCAACCTTAGTGTTTTTAGAGAACTGGTTGGATGAGTCAGTTACTTTAAGTTTGTGAAAAGTTATAAACCAGCCATTGATATTTTTTAAATGGCGTTTCAAGTGCGAATTATACATTTTGCAAAGAATAGCAAATTGATTATTTGGAAACAGTGTCAATATGGAAAAATATATTGTGATGCCATTAGTTAATGAGCTCATTGGTAAATCCGTGTATAATATTCCGTGACTTCCAACTAAGTAGAAAAATAGGTTACACGATGCCGCAATGCATAGGCACGCACAATTACACCAAGTTCCAGTCATATAACTTCAAGCAATTTCCAACGTATGGACAACTTGCATCAACACTTTAATGCAAAGCTAAAGGCAAGTGTAACCTTTTCACCGTGCAATATAACCTTGACTATGGATTTAGGAATCCTATACGTTTCATACTGCCTCAGAGTTTAAGCAAAGTATTAATATATATAACTGCAAGTCTTGCCCATTTATTAACAATTTTCACCAAAACGTTTACATATGGAATATCCAGTTTTACTGGCGGAGGAAGACCTCAGACTTAGTCAGGCTGAGTAGAACCACCGTCCTTCCGCAAGTTACTGGTAAACTTTCTCACATACAGTTTTTAGACTCAGACCTATAACCTTAGCGGTGAGTGGTAAGGCATCTTGAGACGGCGCCTTAGACCATTCGGCCGCGGAAGACCCCTATGAACAATTTTGCAGGCGGTTGGTCCTTGAGAATAAACGTTTTGAAATGTCCTATGGTAAACTGATAAATCCACTGAGCGGAGCCAATTTTGACTCTAGGGTCAGGCCTTATGCAAACAAGAGAAAAATGACTACATGCAAAATATCACAGCTCCAACTGATAAACCTCTGGGGTGGAGCCATATTTGATCCCAGGGTCATGATTTGAACAGGCATAAGAGAGCTTCATGTAGCAAAGCTTCACACCAATTTTGTTGAAAATCTATCATTATGGTTTCATGGAAAACGTTAACGACGGACGGACGAATGAAAGACACAGTGATAGTGATCCTCAGGTTGGCTAAACTAGATTTGGCTGACATTGTGGTGAAATAATTTGTTTTTATATATTGATAAATATTGGTAAGATTTAAATCTCTTTAAATCACATTATTACAAATTTCTAAGACAAAATCATATTAACTTAACCTGCAGTTGTACTTGATAACCAAAAAGGCCACGATGACCTTAAACCGCCCATTGTTTGATTAAGAGACTGGCAAATAAAGTATATTTCTGATGATTTGATTATCACCCAGACATTTATCATAAAATTAGTATCAAATTGAAATACGAGTCTTAAAGTGCACACAGGCTGAAAATTAACAGATGGCAGACACAGGTTGATCAATATAGTCTACATTGAGCTTTCTTCAGATGAGTTTAAAAGTTAACAGACATTGGACAAAGGGCGATCAAAAGAGCTCACATAGAGCTTTGCTCAGATGATCTTTAAAGTTAACAGATGACAGACACAGGGCTAGCAGAATAACACACATTTAAAAGTCACTTTAAAGTCAACAGATGACGGATGTATAGGGCGAACAGTATAGCTTACATTGAACTTGCTCAGAAGAGCTTGAAAGTAAACATACGACAAACAAAGGGCTATCAAACAATTTATATTGTTATATTGGGTTTTGTCCAGATGAGTTTAAAAGTAATGAACAAAACCATTGTATGAACTATATCAAATATGTTGGCAAGTTATATAATATTAGAATATTGGTTAGACAATGTAGAACCAATGTATGATCCCCGAACAAGTGCTTGATGGATAGTCTATAGAACGAACCCATCTCTCCCGATTAGGTCCGTTAACTAGCAATTGTTACGAGCACGCTGACTGGTCAATTGCTCCAGGGAACACTTGAATAACGTCTGAGTTTAGTAAGCGTTCAATTGCTATGCATTGTGGACGGCATAGAATTCCCTGAGATTTTCATTGGTGGTTAAAGACCTGATTCGGGACATATCAGGTTCTGGGATGTACTAGCTTGATAGAGCAGTTAACATCATTCTTATTCTGTTGATGGTATACTCTGTATGAGCAAATAACCAAAAATAGTTCAAAAGTGTGTGTGTGTGTGGAAATAGTTTTGCAAGTATTGAAGGAGCGGCAGCTATATGCTTGCCCTTGAGGAAACATAAAAATCAATGACGACCACAACCAATCAATTACACTGTTATAAAATTCAAAACAACCAATTACTTATATTGTTACAAATTTCAAAGATGATATCATATTTTGCGACAATTGTAACAGAGCAACAGCAGTAATGTAAAACGTGCATTAAATAAAATAATAAAATAACAAACTGGATCTCATATTTTTTACTTAATTTGCTAACAGGATGTGGTAAAATCAATATTATCTAGTTATGTTGCTGTGAACAATTATATTATTGGATGTATGGTGTTTAGCATTACCTTTGACAATCCTTCAATCAACTCTAAAAGTATTCATTTGAGACAAAAGAAGTGATGCCACACTGAGGTATAATGGTTGTAAATATAAAATTGATATTTATTTCTTTTTAAGGGCCATATTTCAACATTGTAATTAAATATCAAAAGTCGAAAAACTTGCCCGACATAAATACTGTGTTTAAATTTATGGGGATCAATGAAAGATGTAATAGCGTGTGCGCAAAGCCAAAACTGCCATTTTTAAAGATTCAACGGCCAATACGTCTAACATTATTTATTCGATTTTGTCAGCTAGGGAACATGGCAGGGATATCATAGTTACATGTATATAAATATTTTGTAAATTTGGTGGAGATCCAATGCAAATTATATGTGTTCATCGCACACAATGCCGTCTTTTTCATAGCTATGTCATTTTAAAGATCTCAAATATTATAAAATTAGGATTTTGCCAGTATAACAAAAGGCCAAATCGGGCCTGTACTATTGGGCTTGTCTCGCCCAACTATTCGTTTTGGTTCGATTTGACCAGCATAAATATTCGAAAAAATGTGTAAAGCTAGGATAAAAAGTGAAGATCCTTTAGTGTAAACAATTTAGGCAGAAGTCAAGGTTTTTCTGAGATTGAATTGATTTACAACAAAACCAATAT
The DNA here is from genome assembly GCA_029582155.1 of Panopea generosa. Lineage (NCBI taxonomy): Eukaryota > Metazoa > Mollusca > Bivalvia > Adapedonta > Hiatellidae > Panopea > Panopea generosa. Next base: position 24,747,047 of record CM055898.1, read on the forward strand.
CAAACAAGACACTGGAGTATTGCAAGCAAAACATAAATCTCCTACCAAGTTAATGGTTACTAATTTTTGTTGCCATAGCAACCACAATTTTAGTCGGTCAGAGAAAGTAATGATATGAGGGACATGATCTCCTCATTTCCTGTTATTCACATGCTAAGTTTCACAAATGTAGCTTGGGTACTTTTTGTAGTACCACTGGATCCAGGTTGTGTCTGTCATTAACGGACATAATATTCTGACCAAGTACAAGTATGGTCAGGATCGGGTGAAAACTGAAAGTGCTACAGTGTTTATAAGGGATGTACCACGTACGGACAATGGACGGACGAACGGACGATGGACATTTGACCATGACATAAGCCGTTCTGACCTTGAAGAAACAGTAGAGCTAAAAAACTATCAAATATCGCGCCATTGTGTATTTTTGATGCAAATCCAATAATAACTGTTGGTACTAGAGTGCACATAAGGTCATGTGATACATTGTTTGACAACTGAAGGCCATAATTCTGACATTAGGTATCAAACTTGGCCAGTCCAGACAATGTCAGAGATATCATAGTTATATAACTACATTAACCGTATCAATTTCATGACGAAGATGTGGCTGAAATTGGGGCACACGAAGTCAAACAATATATTATTTTATGCTTAAAGGGCCATCACTTAATTTGGTCATTTCATACTATAAAGTCGAAAAAGGGTTATAATTCCTACGAAATACAAGTAACGTTAATAGAGTAAAGTTTATGAGTTTCCTCTTTGATGTAGCACACCTTAAACAGTTTAATCATATTTTACAAGTATGACAGGAACAGTAACTTTCTAAAACAGAGTTATCCCAATTATGCCTTTGAGGGTAGTAAAGAGATTTGAGATGTTTTACTTATACTGATAGTAATACTTGCTATATGTTATAAAACTGTAACCAAGAATAAAAGGGGTCGTAATTCTGCCTTCAAATTTAATGTTTATAATGCTTATATCTGTCATGTGCAAAAATATTTTCAATTGTATGTATACTGATGAGAAACTGTAAAATTTGTGTCAATTAAAATATCTATGTTCTTAAGTCAAATCACAGTTCAGTAACTTCATTGATCCGCTTGACTGTCATCGATGGTGGAGACATGTACAATTCCATTGGTGTATGGCTAGACGTTACTGAGATATGCGCTTACCAAATTGTCTTAGAATAAAAGGGATCATAAGTCTGCCTAAAATCAAAACAAACTTTTAACCCTTTTCGCCTTGAGTTACCTGATATGTAGTGACTCCATAAATAACCAATATAAATATTAATATATAATATATATAACTAAAAATTCATTTACCTAGGCCTAGGTACATGTATACGATAGGCATAGATTTACGATTTTTTTGTTGTTTATAGATAAACTATTGCAAGCTTCTTCGCTTTAATGATCACTTATGGTGTACAAAATTTGAAAGTTTTGCAATGATTGATTGAATTGGTTATACAAAATATCAGATCAAGAATGAAAACATAAACATTCTCTTGCAAGGGAAACAATTATGTCAATACTGAAGATAGAGTTATGAAACATGTGCACTGTCACGCCTTATTGAGTGGATGGCTTGAATTCTGAAAAGTTCGCATCATTATGTGATGTTTACAAAGACAAGAACTGGACAAAGAACACCGCCTTGTTATACACGCTTTTCTATTCAAATGGAAGTTGACCGTTACATGGAGATAAAATCTCAAACTAATAATGCAAAAAAGTTCAAAACTAAATCTCTGGAATTATATTTTAAAATTGGTCAATTTCAAACCTGATTTAGAATTTAATTATGAATATCTCGCCCAACTATTCGTTTTGGTTCGATTTGACCAGCATAAATATTCGAAAAAATGTGTAAAGCTAGGATAAAAAGTGAAGATCCTTTAGTGTAAACAATTTAGGCAGAAGTCAAGGTTTTTCTGAGATAGAGTACATGAATACATGTTTACAAAATAACAATATTATCTCAATTCTATTCGAACAAACGCGTCATCTCAAGATCACAGCTAAGGTCATAGGTTCGAGTCCCGCTCACTCAAAAAACTTTATGTGAGAAATGTGCCAGTTACTTGCGGGAGGACGGTAAATATTTAGTTTTGCTTTCTTCGTTGAATGCTCACTTCCCCGGAAATTCATTCTATCTTAAATTGCAGCACATATCCAGGGATCTTACGGATTAGTGTAAAATGCAGACTTTCGATCCACAGATTTTACTGCTGCAGTATTTACAAATACAGCAGAGTTAAAAGTATCGGTTTTTAAACCATAAAACTCGACTAAGACAGATATGTTATATTATTGAAACTTATTAACCATGTTCGATCAAAATGGAACATATAGAACATACTCCATATCAGCTATATGTTCCTGGGTAAGTATATTTAGCGGCTGCAAAAGAGAGACCCTGCTCCGTCAGAAACTTTTAATCTGTAACTTAATTTATATGTCTCTGGTTTTAATATATTCTATCTCTTAACTATATGTCGATGAAACTTTTATGAACAGCGTTAACTAACGAATATTATTGACCAAACATATAAATAAAACATTTCTGCTTAACTTCTATAATTAACAGTAACAATAATATTATTAGCGCCTTATTTATATTTCTCTTCTTTTATAGGTGTTTAATATATCTTATACAAATCATGCTCAAAGTATTCAGCCTAGGTAGAGTCAGTTAAGGATTCATACTGGATCCTACTCATATAAAGCTATGAGTTCATTTAAATTCAAATTAAAATTTAAATGTAAATTTGTACACCCTGTCCAGATGTGTTGGATGTAATTCCATAGTATATAAGTCATGGTCGAAACCAAATTTATTGGTTTGGCAGAAGCCTTGATATTGTATCTATGGTTTGCATTGTAGCTAGGCGCACTCGCCGAAGTCTGGTCTGTACATTTATGTCTTGGTAATTCACAAATAATTATCTCCATATATATATATATATATATATATATATATATATATATATATATATATCATGCATTGTGAAAAAGCATCTGAAAAGATCCCAAAAATCGTAAATTCCGTTGTTGTGAATTTAATTATCTCCCTTTATGAAACTAGATATATGTATATGAATTCACTGTATCTGTATGATCCAACGGGTTTGTTAATCTGTCCTTTATATAGCACGTGAGTAGTCATGAATCCTTAACTGGATCCTACTCATATAAAGCTATCAGCTCATGTATGTAAATTTGTCCACCCTGTCCAGATGTGTTGCGTGTAATTCCATAGTATATAAGTCATGGTCGACATCAAATTTATTGGTTTGGCAGAAGCCTTGATATTGTATCTATGGTTTGCATTGTAGCTAGGCGCACTCGCCGTAGTCTGGTCTGTACATTTATGTCTTGGTTATTCACAAATAATTATCTCCATATATATATATATATATTTATTTTTTTAAAAAAAAAAACTAAACAAGAATTAATCATCATAAAATGCCATACATAAGCTTAACACATGCCACTGTCAATGTAATACCTATAAAACCCGCTTAAATCAAAACGCATTGAATTGTAATCGATCATTAATCAGGGATCGTATCTAATCAGCTTTATTGAAGATATCATTGAACAATCACTTTCAGCAAAATACAGACATCAAGATGTTTATAACTCATCTTATAGCATAAACATTAATAAGCGATAGTTTTGTGAGACCAAAGAATGGCATTCGAAACACCTCGCCGATTATCGTAATTCAGCCTAATGCCGAATGATGACGAAATTTGCCAAGACTGTACGGTTGTAAAAAAGAATATAGGCATACTTCAAGCGAGCCACTACTATATGGTAGCAATGTGAAATAGGTGAAGTGGCAAAATTGTCAAAATATGTACAAATAAAACACATTTATTTGGTTTCTGTATTATTTGTGTAGTGTTCATGAATTATTTTTTATATAACGATTCAATACTTAAAGTCAGTCTAGATCATGAATGGATTAGGTACATGACCCCCACCCACTGGTATAAAGGTTACCTATTTTAATGAAAATGGTGAAAAACATATACTTCGACCCACTCACCCTAATGCCAAAGATGATAGTTTCGGTGTTTGGCCAACCCAATTTACCCGACCCCCAAAAGCAAAGAGAATTTGTTTAAGTACTTTTTTATAATAATATGTTTTGTATGAGTATTGTTGTTTTTAATTGTTTTGCTTTTATTTGAAATCTGGTAAATTGGGTTATCTATATTCGAAACTGCCACCTAGTTCATGCCGGACATGGCAGCTTACATACGCTGTATCTGTCTTTCAAGAATTGGTATTTGTTATTTAATAGTATCTCTCGAGTCATATACGCTATATATTTATATTATATCTTAACGTGTGATTTATAGAGATTTTTTTGAGAAAATAAAAGTGATAATATCAAGTGGAAATCATTTCCCTTTAGCCAGATGTTAGAAACTACTCTTTGTACACAATTAATTGCTTATTCTTGAAAAATCTTTTTATGTTGATAAAGAAGTGAAATATATATTAATCCACACGTGTTTGTTATTATGGGATATAATTTCAGTGTACATATTTGGTAATAACTGAGCGCTACACGACACAAAATTTTAACAAGAGTTGTGAACTGCCTTCGAGAATTAAATCCTATAATACGAATAAATGCTAATTAACCTTTTCTTACAATATTGATATGTATTCATTAAAATACTTGGAAAGCTGTTACAGAACCGTTTCACTTAATTTCAGAATTCTATGAAGTCGTATAAACAATTAAGTCACCTACAGACGTTTTATTAAGAAGTCGTATAAACAATTAAGTCACTTACAAACGTTTCATTAGGAAGTCGTTTAAATAATTAAGTCACCTACAGACGTTTCATTAACCGCGGCAAAGTTCATGCGGATCTTAATGCGGGTTTAATTTTATTATGCATACGAAAGTTTTATGAAGATGATAGTGGAAATGAATGTCCTTAATTCTTTCCGTAACTTCAAATATTACACTTCAGTAGTTAGAGTTGAAAAATGTTCAAGAATTTTCTGAAGTAGGTTGGGAAAATCTTGAAACTCGTACAACTAAACACATACTTTTTTATAGAATGATTCACGGAATGGTCGAACCATATCTATGTTTATTGGTTCCTCCTCTTGCAAATGCAAATTCCACGTATAACAATATTCAAATCCCTACTGGAACACTCTCTCACTTGAAATATAACAAGCCTCTCCTCTGAATGTTTATAAACAGCAACTTGATAGTAACGAGTCAAAAGTACCAAAATTATTTTACAAAGGTACAAGAAAATGCCAATTATTGCATGTCTGCCTTCGAACGAGCTGTACAGCACTTAAGCAACATATATTTCTTAAACACATTGTAGATTCCCCTCTGTGTATATGTGGACAAGAAAAAGCCCGGCTCATTTCTTTCTCAATTGTCCCCCATATCAGCTTCAACGTACACCACTCTTGATTTCTGTAAGTGAGTTATGTACAGTTTCTTTAAATATTCTTCTTTTTGGTTAAACGCATCTATCTTATGACAATAATGTTAAAATATTTAAAGCAGTTCATAAATACATTTCATCTTCTCCTAAAACATCTAAATCTGAAGACGACACGGCTGTTTGAATTAAGTGGTGAGATCAGCCCGTCTTTCAGTTTTGTCCATGCCGTTCAGGACATGTCCATACATGTTAATTAGTATTATTATGTGGATTCATAAGTTTCTTAAACATATTAGAACCAAACAATACAGTTTGAACTAGGTTATATTCGTGTATCAGGATAAATCGTTATAAATGTCTTAAAAAATAAAATAATTATCAATATGGATAAACAAGCATCTCATTATCATTAACAAATATAGACCGAATAGTTAAGTGTGTCAAATACACCAAAACGTGACAAAACCATTATGTTAATTGGAGTGGTAAACTTGAAACGAAAATCCCCATCCTAAAAATAGAGAGCACTTAAATACTGTTTGACGACTTTCGCAACGTCATTTTGACTTTTTCTAAGATGAAATAATTTTTACTACGTGGTTAAACTGTATTCGGATCAAAATGAAATCATGTGACTCATTTAATAAGGCACAAACCATGTTGCCATTTTAAGCGGGAACTCTATTCTAGTCTAACATAGTCGCGTAACACAAGTTAGGAAAGCCCTTATAAATATGTCATTTTGACATGCTTAAATAGATATCGTTTTGGCAATACGGGGTCAGTGAGTATAAAGGGCATGGTATATTGGAAAAAAATGTTTTAGCCAATTTTTTTTTTTTTTAAAAAGTCCTGATATATTCCCTTTAAGAGCAAAACAAGAATTGTTAATAATCTGCAGCATCTGTTTATAATTATTGTATGTCATGGACAAGAAGATGTTTTCAGCCTTATAAAATAAATTCAGGTGATAGATTTACCAAAATTATTTGTGTAATGCAGTTCTCCTTAAAAAGGTCTGCAAACGTTTAAAAGTCAAAATATACAAAAACGATAAATAACTACAATATATTATGATATCCTAAAGGTTCACTGGAAGTCAGCATGTGGTTTTATATATCCAAATGCTCCAAACCCCCTTCCTATTAGCGATATCGACAGCTTTTAGAGAAATTGCGTAACGGATGTAGGAAGTAAAAGCCTTCCATCCCACACACCCATCCCTCCACAAGACAAAACAAATTTTACACGACGTTTGAATTAGATGCACAAATATTGATTTATACCATTATTTTTTTTAATCATTAATTTAATAATTTTTTTTATCATTTCTTCACTTTTCATCTTTGTTCAGTTTTCTTATGGAAATTAAAAGAACAAATACATTTACAACTAGTCATATCATATTGTGACATCTCGATGAAGATGCATTTGCATAGACGTTATCAAGCTTATTTTCAGGTCAATTTTACCTTGTATCTTTATATCCACACACACACACACACACACACACACACACACACACACATATAACAAAGTAGATGAAATATTTCTAATACCCGTAAATTTAAAAAAATAAAATAACTGTTCACTGCTACCTAAAGCTATTTTTGACCATTGTGTTACCAATAGGTGACGTCATCTGGGGAAACGCATTGGATTTTGACGACATCAAACGGCTTACTCAGATGTTTTCCTTTTGTCTTACCGTAGGGAGCAGTCTTTTTCAAAGTATCGGTGTTTTAGCCAACTAGCGACTTAATTGAGAAGTGTCAATATTACTAACTTTTAAATTCCAAGTTTCAAATTCTCAGTTTCAAATTATGACTTTCTTTAAGTTTTACATTATTTCATGAAATTAAAAAGATGAAATGAATAACTTGTATATTTTATACACACTTATGAACAAAGGTGACATTTAAATGAATGCAATTTGTAAATTAAAAGTTGCAATATTACACACATGGAAGTAAAATTTGGCATTTGGGTTAATGTAATTCTTAATTATCCAGTTGCAACATACAATTTACACACATGCAAGTTATAAATGTCCATTCAAATGAATGTAATTTTTAATAACCAAGTTAAAAATTACAATAAAGCAATCTGAATTATGGCAGATAATACCCTCCATATGCTATGACTGGCAATGTACATTATTGCAAAGTATGAATTTATTGACACGTCGTTTATTAGCATTTGCAGTATCGTAAATGGCCGTTAAGTTTGTTGTGATATAAAAAAACCGACTGTTACCGGAAATTATGTCACTTTCTCCCGTGTATAGAACTGACTTGTTTCCTTTCATGCCGTTTTTTAACATAACATTTTAGGCCAGGACGTATACGTTGATTCGTTCTCTAATTGTTAGATAATCATTATGAATTATGCTTGGCAATGAAATGTACCCACACCTGTACCGCGAAACAGCGAATACATCTACTGCCTGATAAATCTAAATTTACCACGCAACATGAGTCGGAGCCCTAGAACTAAATTATACAATTGACCGAACTGAACGCTTCCCAGGTTTAATATGGATAACGTCGAATTATTTACGGATGCTTCAGCTGGTATTTGACAGGTATTTACGTGCTTATAGTCAGTGTTGGACGATTCACAAGTGAACATTTGCGGTCTTGTATACATAATTAATATCACGTTTCTGATATATAACCTTTACGCTCCGATTAATTATTTACACGATCGTTAACTATATACGCTTAACATGTGCGCATTTGGTATCTTGTTTGTTCGCACGAAAACGATTTTTTCTAACAATACAAATATATGAAATCCACTTACTCCTACGTGTGGAATGCCTCCCACGACACGTTTTTGACCTTATCGGCAAATCTAAACAAGCTGTTTCAAGCTAGGAAAAATCAGGATGAGCTGTTTCTGTAAATTAAGTGTCTATTTTTGAAATATTGGTATTGTCTGTTGAATTGTTAAATCATTTGTGAGCAAGCGTGGATAATGTATGAAAAAACAGCCAGTGAAGAACGGATCTGGTGTGTCGGTGATGTGAACTGTGTAGTATAGATTCATTGTTTTACAACAATGCATGGGAAAGGTGATTGCTCAATGACAATTCTAAATAGAAACACAAAACTGTTTAAGTAACTGAAGATAGTTTAAGGGTATTTTTATATAGAATTATCACACCCATTCATTTGTGTTATTAAAACATTGTTACACTGATAACAAAAGAACAACAGCGCGTTAATAGCACCAATTACAATAACAAACAAACAAAAAGGGGAGTGGACTGCTAATTGATTTTGTGTGATATAGCCTTTTTTTCCTTTGATTATGACGGAGGAGTTACTTTCCCACGAACAAGAAAAAAAATGGATTTCTAAAACAACAGTATGTACTTCCGCTAGGCAAATTACATAAAAGGCGTAGGTAAATAATCGTATTTCATTTCAGGAAAAAAAGAATAATTTCCCTATTATTATAGTTATTCATGATTTTAATAATCCTCAACAACAGTTATGTCAGGTGTTCTTGAACAAGATATTTTATTCGAACGTGCTTAGAACTGGTTCTACCCAGAAAGACTTCGAATGTGACTTGTCAGAATTATAAGAATTTTTTTCACAATCGGTATTAAATAAATACGTTTAAAAATAGATCAAAATATGACCTTGCCGTTCATCCCGATTTAAATTTTAAATTTGGCTAAAACTTTTTATTCCAATAAAAAAATGTCTATTTATACTATATGACCCGAAATCTTTCTCAAGTGTAAATGCTTTGTCAGAATCGTTTGCACGCTGCCTTCTGATATGCCAGTACTACTGGCTGTGTCTTTCACCGGCAATCGGGTATCTTGTTCCAACACAGCCTTTACAGCAGTGATGTTTGCCTTGGTAATAGAGGTTTTAGGTCTACCAAGGCAGGTGTCATCTTTAACAGACAATTTCCCAGCTTTAATGGTTTAATCCACCTAAGTAATGTGCGCATAGAAATAAACTGAGGTCTGAGATACACACACACACACACACACACACACACACACACACACACACACACACACAGCGAGAGAGAGAGAGAGAGTTAATCAAATATCTGCTTTGCATTTATACCAAGCCTAGTGCAGCATTTTATATAGCCACAAATCTCAGTCTTTTCGTCCATGTTACAATGTGACTTGTAAAATGGTCAGTGTATATGAACTTCAATAGCTCGGTTAGTTGAAAGCAATTTGCACTATACAAACAGTTGCAGTGAAGCGTTTAAAAATATACATCGGCTAAAACTACGGAATCCCATTAGCGACAAAACGTTTTGCAGGACCCTCGTATATTTATTTAAACATGCCAAAATAATATACAGGTATTTAAAAGGCTTTTCCTAACATGGGCTGCGCGCCTAGGTTAGACTAAAATGTATTTCCTGCTTAAAATTGCGACATAGTTTGTGATATATAGAATGAATCATGTGATTTCATTTTGATTTAAATTTGATCCGTGACACATATTTACATGAAGTTATAAGTGTTTCATTTTAGAAAGAGTCCAAATGCAAATGGCGATACGAAAGACGTCAAAGAGTATTCCTTTAAAATAGAGATTTCGTTTCAAGTTTACCACTCCGATTTAAATATCGATTTTGTCATATTTTGGTGGATTTGACATGCCAAACTATTCGGAGTTTATTTATTAATGATAGTGAGATGATGTTTTAATCATTTTAAAAAATAATTTTGTTTTAAAGACATTTCCCCCCTGATATACTCCTTTTGAAATTATAGAAATATGTTTTTCAGAACTATCTGAAGATTATCTTCAACAATTTTGTTGACAAATCATTTCCACTCCATGACAATATATTCGTTTCCACCAATATAGTGCTTAAATTCCCGAAGAAATAATATTTGAACATGTTCTAGACATCAGTTAAACTGTACGGTTAGCTGAACGTGCTTATAATCAGTAGTTGCTCGAAAATCGAAAAAATGCACACACATAATGACTCTGCAATGCTTATTAATTTGGGAAATATGAAGTTATATACATAATAGTTTATATATTTATAAAGAATTTATCATTTTAAAAGACGTATATCAATATTGCAGAAGAAAATATGTTTTTAACATTTGGCTCTTTAAAAAATAACAGCTTAGAAGCTCATTTCATCATTGTCGATGACGGATCTTATCTTCTAGATCGAATTTGAAAATATAAATGGTAACTGGACTCCGGGTTTACAACTGTGCTCAATTACTTCGATTTGTTATTAACTTTTTGTAATGACTAAAGGGACGATTACGTGACCAATTCATCCAAGAATGGAATGCTTTTATACATAGTATCTCTTAACTTGATTATTATACAAAATTTAAGACCTCCTTTTGTTACAAAGATAAAAAAATAATGATATATTGAGAAAAAAATTCTCATGTCACACTAATTAGAAATCAAATTTGGTATATTAAATGGAATCAATAGAGAAACCCGTTGATGTAAATTGTGAGATCAAAATGTTATTGAATACAAGATATACTGATATTAGTTAAACATCTTTAGGTCATATAGCCTTCAGTTCACAAATTCAACACGTTTTATGTTCAATAAAAATAAAGATGTTGTTTAAACTTTCAAAATTCATCAAAAAAGCATTAATCATTAGAAAAACTACTCTTGAAACTTTGACTGTTTCTTAATTTATATTCTACTTTCATCATATATTTATTTGCATAGTATTTAAATGTATTTTATTGTCATTTTAAATGGCCAAAGGCAAGTGTTTTTGTAACTTAAAACTTTGAAACTTTGAATTATATCATCTTTTTTGACAAACTATTCCTGAATGTACCGTATCCATCAATGTTATTTTGATTCTTTTTTTTTAGAAAAAAAATATATTGTTAGTCTCACTACAAAAAGTCATGTAGAAATATCTTCCGTACTAGTGATCTGAAACCGTGACAGGTAACCAAGGACCTTGTATCCCATAATCAAGCGGCATGATCAACGAGACATGAGGGAGAAATGTATTATATTTTTTATATCTATCTTAAATGAGCACCGTGTGATGTTGAAATCGATTTCGCTGATGTTCACTAATCAAACAACTAGTAACGCCGATGAATGTACTATAATGTATGAAGATGTAAGTATTATTTTTAAAACTCAATATGCAATGAGTTTTGTATATTAGTTGTGTCGAAAAAAACTTATTCTAAAATACAAAAATGTAATTTTCCTTTGGATTTTTTTATACCCTAAAACTAATGAAATTAAATACACTTCGACACCTTTCGTTACACATGACCGTGCAAATATGTGAAATAGGATGCAATTATTTAAGAATAATATGGTCACCATTAAATGATTTATTATCAAAAGTGGCCATTCAAACAATACAAATATTTAGGCTGATAGCCTAAGTTGACTATGTTACCATGGTGAAATGTAAATGTATGAAATCGAAATTACGATTTGACTTACATCTACAAACATTGCAGCTGTTGCTATTTTAGTCGAGATGTTATTTGACGAGCTGATTAAAGGTTTGACCCTTGGGGCAGGCATTGACCTTAACAGCTCTTGACATTTCCGCAAATGTGCCGCTTTTTATCATAGCTCTTACGTACCTGTCATCTAATGACGTAACACAACGACGCCATTAGTGTTACCATGACATGATCCTTAACGGCTTACGCGTTCCGACAAATAGTAAACAATTTTTCGTGCAGAAATGTAAATAAAGAGCAGGCGAGGGTGGGGGCGGGGGTTGCGGTATTAAATCAATCGTTATGTCTAACATGTCTACTATGTCTACAGATACATAACAATATACGTAATAGACGTAGATGTTACTACCAGGAAATAATTATTTAAAGAAAGTACTAAATTTTTTGATAAAACTCTAGAGGGTTTTGAAAATATGAATAAAAATCATGAACCTATTTGATTTTTCTTTGGAATATATCTAACATACCGGTATAAATTGTTGAAATAAAATATGTTTATAAAATTATAAAATAGTAATTTTGTCATAATCTATATGACGACAAATATGCGATATATGATAGCCTACCATTTAATCATAAACAGTAATTATATATTTTTTATATATAAAGGGAGATAATTAAATTCACAACAACGGAATTTACGATTTTTGGGATCTTTTCAGATGCTCATTCACAATGCATGATATATATGGAAATAATTATTTGTGAATAACCAAGACATAAATGTACAGACCAGACTACGGCGAGTGCGCCTAGCTACAATGCAAACCATAGATACAATATCAAGGCTTCTGGCAAACCAATAAATTTGGTGTCGACCATGACTTATATACTATGGAATTACATGCAACACATCTGGACAGGATGGACAAATTTACATACATGAACTGATAGCTTTATATGAGTAGGATCCAGTATGAATCCTTAACTGACTCTACCTAGGCTGAATACTTTGAGCATGATTTGTATAAGATATATTAACTTGTTTCACAATTGTGGAAAAAATAATAAATTTAAACACTTATAAAAGAAGAGAAATATAAATGCCAAACCTATATATATATATATATATATATATATATATATATATATATATATATTAGAGGTGTGTTTAAATTTTTTATCCTTGTGCTATAATACAAGTTGAAAATATTACAAGAGTTCATGTAATTTTTAAACACATCTCGTATATATATATACTGGGGTATTCTAATTTCATTTCTACATCGTATAATGTGTATCCAGTAATTAATTACATTTTATTTTATGTGTTTTATCATTTTCATAAATAGAATTTCTACATATATACTGGGATATTCGTATTTCATTTTTTTTAATCATACACGTAAATAGGCCTAAATGTCGGGCGAGTTGCAGAGACAAATTATTTAAACTATTGTCAGCGATATTTACTGGGCCCCTATCTAAAGGTATTTCATTTATCATTATGTCATTATGATCATTAATCATTATTGATAAATTATTTAATAAAATACCTTTACATACATATTCTGAAACTGTGTATACACTAATTTGATAATATGGCTCTGAAATTAGGCTTTCCTTTATTATTTCAGTAGATATTATTTCTATAAATAGAGTTATGTGGATATGTTACTAAAATTGCCGTGTGTCCCTTTAAACAGACGAGGAGTGGTGGCTTTAATGAATAAGTATGACGTTAAATAGAAAAGAGAATATATACTTGATTTACTACAGCATAACGATTAACAATTCATAACGAGCAGGAAGGAAATGTGACAACCTTTCACACATTGTGTCCTTGGGGTGAGATTACAGCCCAAATTAATGGAGTCATTCACTGTCACGTATTTATGAACTTCTCAATCAAATATTCCATATTCATGTATAAAGTTTGTTTTAATATTTTACTGAAAATCAATGCATTGCTTTTCTGTGGTTTGGTATGAATATCCCAAATGGGAAATATGCGGTAGACATATTTGACAATTACTTAGTGACGATGAACAACTTGTACTCAGTTTGGAATGATAATAATAATAATAATAACAATGATAAAGACTTTTATTTACGAGAATACTCATTTAAAAAAATTCAATCTTCCACGAGGCCTTCAAAATACAACATTAATTCAACATATAAACACAAGAATAAACACACACCAATGTGTGCGTGCGTGCGCGTGCGTGTGCGTGTGTGTGCGTGCGTGTGTGTGTGCGTGTGTCTGTGAAACAAAATTGATGAGAGCTACCCGACTTTATTAGACTTCCTAATAATTTTACACCATTGTAAATATAAAGATTCAACTGATTTATAGAATTTGCATTTTTTATATAATATGGAAAAGAATTCTTCAAACAGAAACCTGTATAAGCAAACATTTCAGAATTAGGCTTCGGAGAATACAACTGTAGATTAGAGGATGACCGTAGTGTGCGTGTATGAACATAAGCTGTTTGGGTAAATACATCTTTGAGATATGCAGGAGCCTGGCCCCGGTTTCACAAAAATACTTAAGTCTCTTATTTTACTTAAACTCAATAGTGTGCTCAATTTTATACTTAAATTGAGCACACTATTTGAGTTTAAGTAAAATAGCAGACTTAAGTATTTTCGAGAAACCAGGCACTGGTCATTAAATGATGTATACATGATTACTGCCTTCTGAATGTTAATCCTCTCAGGAAACGTCAACCATTTAAGCTTAATGAATAATTCTGTAGAAGAAGTATCGTAATTTGTATCGAGAATAAGTCAAGCAGCACTGTTTTGAAACCTAACAATTTAGTCTACAAGTGAAACATTACAATGTCCCCCAACTAATCACAACATTAATCTAAACTGGATAAAATGTAAGCATTAAAAACAACTTACGCATTGGTACAGAAAAACTACTTTGATGCGAGATGGACGACGACACTGCTCTGTCTGCAGACTACACTGCCCTTCCTGCAGACACGCCAATATTGACAATACCAAAATGTTATGATACCCATGCAAAAAAAAACAACAACAAAAACGACCAGCTACACCATGCAGCAAGCTGTTGAGTTGCATAGAAATGTTTATTGTTTTCATTAACAGGAACTATTTAATTAAATGAAAAGACGTCATGAATGAGAACAATAAGATGGACATTTCCTCTTTACAATAGAACCGTGTTAATGATTGTGTGTTCTTGTTATTTTTGTTGTTATTCATTTTCCCTAGATTTCAAGTTGAAAAAGTCTTCTCCTAAAACCCTATCCAAGCTTGAATCAGGCTGCATGTGAATTTAATAGCGATAAGCCACTTGTCTCAAAAGATAACGTTTGTGCCAATGTATATATGGAATTACATTTGCAACCACAAAGTCGGAAATACTACGTTCTGCACGAAGTAAAACGGTAATGGGTTGTATACGACAATCTCACGCCACGTGTCAGTGTTATATTAAATGAATGAAAGTAAAATAAATACATGTCTTTATTATCAATCGATTGGTTTAATATGGCGTTGTGCTTGTTTTACATTATTTATTTTCTTTGTGTCTTTGATTGCATTAGCCGCCAGATCGTTAAACACGTTAAAACTAATTAAGAAACCAAATATAGCATTGTGGTAAAAATAAGAAAAAAAACTTCTTTAAGCATGACAGAACGAAGACAGAAAACATTTGGTTTTAGAAATTAAATGTAAGTGCACTTTCAAAAATTATAGATCCACTTTTACAAGGGCATTATTCAAATGAACAAGTTAAATAAAAAACTAAGCAAGATGCCGAACTATTTAATTTTGGTTAAAGAAGTCCGTAGTGTTGTAGTCTCTCAATCAAAATCTGTTTTCCAAAAATATTGTTGAGTTTCCTTTGTGCTCGTGTGGTGATATAGAAAACAGAGCCCTTCTCCACCACCACCCCACCCCCACCCCATAGTAATAACTATAGAGTCGCGAGGCGAATTCTTTTCAACGCACTGTCTGTCTTGGACAATATAAACATTGATTATTTTTCTAGTTTAAGCAAATTTTATTTAAAATAGTACGAAATTGGATTGGGTCACACGATTTTCTAATTTAGATTTGCCCCAAACCCTCACCCCACCCACACACAAACACCATACAGGGGGATTCTCTTATTTTTGGAGAGTAACACTTTTACTTTGAGACAAATTTTCCAATTTTCGATGCAACAGGCTACATATTTTTATAAAGACAACAAAACGGTTCAAGTAGACATATTTATATTGCTGAATATATCGTTGTCGGTTTTTCCCCTCTACCCGTGTGTCACCCTAACACGAATTTCTAGTTATCATTTGAATTCACGGTTATTTAAATAAACTATCACGTGTGTAATAGTTAAACACCATTTCAATCATATCTTTAATTTATTTTCACATATTTATGTATCAATTAGTTTACTTTTGTCATGTGTAATAAATAGTACGACTAGCAAAAGAACTTAATTAATATTATACTTTCGTTAATAATAATAATATCTTTATTTATAGAAGGTAACACATTATGACATAATACAATTGAATTCAAGAGATACATCATATTTTCAATATGGACTTCTGCAACAACATTTAAAAAATTACAATATAATATTACAAATTACAATGTTTAAATACTTGTGACAAACACTCAATTTAGCAAAGCATGCAAATTAACCTTTATATATTTGTACATTTATACTATTTTATTCAAACAATAACAAAAATCATTTATTAGGTAATTGGAGAACGTAATTTCTATATTGACATTTAAATGAGTGAATATTTGAAAGATGTCTTATAGATACTGGTATAACATTCCATATTAGTATAATAGTATAACTAAAGCTATTCTTTAAATAATTAGTGTAAGCCTTTTGAGTAACGAGATCTTTTCTATCAATAGATCGTAAGTTGTATGATGTATAATTTGAAAATGTCAAAATGTTTGATATATAGGGTGGTGCTATATTTTTAATGGCTTTAAATACTGAAACAGCAGTGTGATAAAAACATCTTTTGGGAAATGGAAGCCATTGCAATTCATTGAACATTTCTTGAGAATTGTTTTCAATGGCTTTATTTAGTATTATTCTCGCTGCTCTTTTCTGCGATTTATATATGTTTTTTTGAATATGTTTACCTTTTCCCCAAACATTCAACAATAATCAAATGATGACATTATGTAGGCACTGTAAAACAATACTTTCATATCATATGTTAAATAATATGATATTCTTTTAAGAAGGGTTATTTTTTAGTTTAATTTGGCACATATTTTAGCAAGCTGAGTTTTTCATGATAGGGTATTGTATATATAAACACCTAATACTTTCTGAGTGGTAACATTTTCTACAAACACATTGTTAATGATTAAATCTAGTTCCTTTTATTTCTTAACTTGTATTTCGTAGCAATTACCATGTCTTTTGTTTTTTTCAGGATGTAATGACATGTTATTAGTTGTACACCATCTGCTTATTGAATTTAATCTGTTCTGGAGTTGAATTTGTATTTCTAATAAATTATTTGATGTTTCATAAAGTGTGGTTTCATCAGCATAGCAATCAGAACTTCCAGTTTCAGAAATAAGAGCGATGTCATTCATATATAAAAGAAAAAATAGTGGACCTAAGATAGACCATTGTGGTACTCCAGATCTTATCGGATGCATATATGATTTTAGATTTTACACTCTTATTAATTGTTTTCTATTCGAGAGATATGATTTAAACAGTTAAACAGCTAATTCGGAAAAATGGTAGTTTCAATTTGTGAATTAATTAATGTATCAACAAGATCGCAGAAATACAGCACCAACATAATTTCCTGAATCTACATCTTTAAGCCATGTGGCTATGAGATAAGTCAAAGCAGTTTGACAAGAACGATTTTTCGTAAATCCTGATTGCGTATCATGAATAATTTGATACTTTTTAAAGTAGTCTTATATCTGGTTTGCTATATGTCGTTCAAATATATTTTTCATTGCCGGCAATACGGATATGGGACGGTAATTATTAGGATTATTTCTATCTCCTCCCTTGTAAATGGGAATTATACATGTTTTCTTCAATGAATCTGGAAATATACATTGGTTTATTGATTTATTTATAATTGATGCAATCGCCACAGTATTTTAGGTTTCTAGGTCTAATGTCATCCAGGCCTGTATATTTATTAATGTTAAGTTTATCTATAAGTTTTCGCACTTCGAATGGAGTTATTGGTTCAATTTTGAATTCAATATTTTGTGTAATTTTTCATCAAGTTTACATTCTAATTCTGCAACATTTTCTTTGACAAAAGATGTTCTTATAATGATATCCGATATATTTACAAAATGTTTATTTAATTCGTTCATTATACGTAGCTTTCCTGTAATATTTTGTGTGTTAATAATTAAGGTGTCAATAATTCGATATTCATTTCCTTTACCTGTGCTCATAATACTTTTAACGTTTTTCCATTAGTAACTTGGACTTTTATTATCTTTAATAGCATTGTTATAGAAATTCTTTTTACTTTTCTTAATCAGTGATGATATTTTATTTCGCATTTGTTTGTATTCATCAAGCCTTTTGTTTTTGTGTAATTTAACCCTCATACTTATTGCTTCCTTAATCTCATTCGTAAACCAGCCAGGTTGGGTATCATATTTAACTCTTTTTTCTCTTATAGGAGCATTCTTAGAAAGAACCGAATTGATTATAGAATATAAAAGAGTTTGAGATTGGTTTGGATTATCAATATATTCTATAACATCAAGTGAATAATAGGCTAAGTCATTCAAAAATATAGTTTCACTGAATTTCTTGAAACATCTGTATTTAATTGTGTCATGGCAATTTCCTTTCGATTTTATACTAACCATGCGCCGTGTAAAACAAACAGGATAGTGATCGCTAATGCTGTATACGGTCACTATAACCTCTGATATTAAATCAGGCATATTTGTATATATATGATCAATAATATTAGAACTGGATTTACATATTCTAGTTGGTGATTTAATCATTTGTGTAAGACCAAATTTCACAATAGTGTCATTTTAAACCATAATTTTCAATATTAGAATCCAGTAAATAGTTGATATTGAAATCCCCAAACATATAGATTATTAGATTTAAGTGATCGACTTTATCTAATATTGATTCAAAAGACACGATCCATGATTGAATTTCATTTGACGCTCTATATATGAAGTGTAGTAAAAAACGGTTTATTATTTGGATATTTTATTTCTATACATATTGATTCTATGTCATCGCACTCTTAATCGCAACGTCTTCGATATAGAATGTTATACTTTAAATATACTAAAACACCTCCACCTCTTTCAATAACCCTGTCCTTACGTTCGATTTGGAAATTGGTTGTCTGTACGTTATTGTCTTCAATACTTGGCGATAAAAATGTTTTAACAATTCCACAGATATCAGTTGAGTTACATTGACTTAGGTGGTATTTGATTTCATCAAGTCTTGGAAGTATATGCTGTATGTTTATATTAGCAATGTATAATAGTATAATTAAACACGTATGATATATGCAAAGACGCATTTGAAGATGCACTATTAGCATGTCCGGTTATGAAATCAACATAATCATCAGCATTAGTATTTGGGCTGATGGTTTCAGTGTCCACCGTATTATCGTTCTGTATCGGCCTATTCAATTTAACAGTATCTGAGCCTGCAGATATATTGACTGGTATGGTTTTTATAGAAGTATTATTAGTGTTATTTTGCATATATTCATTTAAAGATGATAAACAAGATACTGGACAAGATAACGAATCCCTACATCCACAATTATCAACCTCGCATGACATACAGTACTATGTGTGATCTGTTTTTCATTAATTAGCAAACTTTTATTAGATGAATAAGTACTTATATTATTTAATTTGACACACTCACTTTGATTCGTAAATTTGCCCACACTCTTTTGTAAACATGTATTTAAGGTTGATTCAAATGTGTTGTCTTTCCACGTACATTCTACACTATTACAGATGTAAAGCAGATATAGTTTAAAATGTCATATCTGTTACTACATATCAGCGAATGTGAGTGTTTGTCGTCGCCTACCTATCGGCGTCTTGGTAGCCTACAATCTGCATTGGTATGGTTTTAGCGGCCAATATTCTCACAGTACTACTGTCTTCCGAATCGAGCTTGACTGTTCCAGTCGAAGTATAGGGTATGCTATGTACAGATCACTTCAAGTTTTCTCTCCATCGGTCCGTGTGAAATCGTGGAAGCCACTTTGCATTGGATTATCTATGTGGCGTCCGCTTTCGGTTGGCTGAATATTTCTCTGACGGAAGTTTAGTTGCCTTCGTCGCCTAGTATCACTAGCGCGATAATTGTTTCCATTGTGAGTTTCATCCATACGTCGGCTTTTTATTATTTTTTTGTTTATTGCGGCAACCAACATTCTAGTGCCAAACCTGCTGAGATGTACACCATCTGGAACAAAGTAGTGCCACACCCTACTCATATCACCGTAGATAAAGGATTGATTAATGTTAATGAGGTCAGCCCCCGTCTCAGCCCATATTTCCCTGACGTTGTTGTTGTACAGAAATACAGCTGCGTCCTGTCTGGGAGAAACTGTGCATAGATATATCCTGCAATGTTGACGCTGAGGATTTCGCGTAAGTTTCATCATCTCCGTGCGCGACGCATCAGCCCATTTGCCGCCATTGACGTTATTTCCGCCAACGAAAATGATGACTTTTTTATATTGTTGTATGTCCATATTATTCAATTCGTATGCAATATCTGTAATAATTGCGAAACAGCATCGATAGCAATCAACTTTTCCATCTAGTCCAGGACGCTGGATCTCTTTCAAAATTGAATCCCCTATAACAAAAGTCCTATCTCTATTCGGGACACGGGTCTTTGTCTAATTTTTTGTTGTTTTTATTTGTAAAAGGGCATATGACTGGCTATTATTAATCAGCTTTCTATTGTCCCTTGACATGTTAGAACGAGGTGACTGTTGTTAGCCACTTATTACGTTGACGGTTCTTATTGCTTTGATTTGAAAAATGGCATTGCTTTCGGTTTGTGAGATGCTGCATTGTGTGTCGATATCGGAAGTAGAACCTCTAATCTCATCCGGCATTGACACTGATATGCGACCTGAGTTGCTTTTTTCATGAAGAGTTTTCAAATGATTAAATATTCCCTTTAGTAGCTGTTGGAGATTTACATTTTCTTTCTGTACTTCCGTTTTAATAGCAATGAATTAAATGAGCAGCGAGTGCTGGGTCTTCAAGACCTCGGCCTTGAGGGAATCAAGCGGCTCTGCCAGACAGGGTTGAGCGGGGAGCTGATTCCACTGCACGATGGTTCTTGGAAAAAAAGAAAACCGTGTGTAATCCCTATCCGCCCTTTGCTGATGGTATTGATGTTGGCGTCTACCCGTTCCTCTGGTTTATTCCACTTTAAGTCGTGGCTAATGCTAACACCAAGATACCCAATCAGTGGCACGGATGAGAGTTTATGACCATGAAGAGAATAGCTGTGTAGAATAGGGGATCTTTTAGTTGTGATATAGATCACCTCGCACGTGTCAGGGTGAAACGACATCTGCCAGTCGGCTTTTCATCTTTCAAGATTTTCAAGATCATCTTGTAGCTTGTCGCAATCGTTCGGACCGTGTATGGATAGATATAACAGTGTGTCGTCTGCGAAAAGACAGACTATTCTGTGGGTGACGTACTCCAGGAGGTCATTTATATAGAAATAAAGCTGGTCCCAGGACCGAGCACTGAGGGACGCCGGAAAGTACAGGGACAGATGAAAAAGCTTTCCTCTGGAGTACAACTCGCTTTGAACGCCCGCCAAGAAAAGCACCGACTCATCCCAAGGCTGAACCCTTCACTTCATAAGATGAGAGTTTGTAAAGAAGCCTAGCGAATGCCTTGGCAAAGTCCATTACCACTACAACATTTTGTCGGCCTTTTTGTATATTAAAGGGTATGCCATGTACAAATTCAATGAGTTGGCTCTCACAGCTACGTTTTTCACGAAGACCATGCTGGAGAGGATATAGAATGTTGTGACGATTGAGATGCTGCATGAGATTGCTACACGCAATGTGCTCCAAGAGCTTACAACAGATACATGTTAGTGAAACAGGACGGTAATTGGAGGGAGTAATCTTGTCCCCTTTTGTAGATAGGGGTTACATTGGCCTGTTTCCATACGTCGGGGAGAGATTCATGTTGAAGTCAGGCATTGAAAAGAAAAGTAAGTATTGGTGCAAGATCCACTGATAGACTCTTCAACACTGCCGGACTAATATTATCTGGGCCTGGTACCTTGGCCATTGAAAGGTTTTGCAGCAGTTTCTGCACCCCATTTTCAGTTACCTGTATCTCGGGCATGTCATTGTCATTTCTGGAAAAAAGGCCTGAGACATATTTGCAGTAAGAACTTAACCTCATGGGGATTTGTTGTGAGAATACCGAGTGGAACTGATTGTTTAGTAATTCTGCCTTAGAGACAAGATCAGTTATCAACTCTCCGTTTCTCTTCAGAGACTTGAGTCCTGTAGTGTCTATGTTTTTGTATTTGATAAAAGTCCAAAATCTTTTGATATATTAAAATTTTCTTCTGTGGTGTTTTCTTCTGTAGGTGTGATCAAGTCTTCAACATATTCCCAGTAAGCCTTCTTACTAAGTGACTGTATATGGTGTTTGTATTCGTAGCAGCGACCGTTTGGCGAAATATTGGCATTTTCTTCTAAATCGCCAACAACGACACTTTCCAACAAATTTTCTTGTTCTGGACTCACACCACTATTATCTCCCTTGAGTACTCCGGACCTACAGATGAAGGAGGTAGAAATAAAACTTAAGTTCTCTTTTTCTTCTTTTTTTAGGGCTTCGTACTGCAGTGTTTTGTTTTTTGCTAGCATGAGTTAAAAGGTCAGTATTTTAGAAATCACCACTAAAAAATTTGATGCTGATACCAGCTTTCTGGACAATTCTGTGTCATTTCAGAATTGTTGGTTCGAACCGCATCTAGGGCGAATAGTTGACATATCGTTACTCTGGAAATTGATAGGTCTCACAAAAGCATTGAATTTAAAAAAAAAAAAAACCTGGTCAAGGTATACTTTTTTTCTTTATAATTGCATATCTTGAACCAATGAAGAATTTGAGCCCAGACACATGCTGCAGAATTTAATTTTTCACTCTGTTTTGGACATAAATGTTACAATGGAGCCCTATGGAAAATGTAATAGTGGTGTGAGACGTTAATTCGGTATTATCTTCTTCTGTGCATATCATCATAAAATGTTTGCACTAATCAATAGAGTTAATTATTGCGATTCATTTCGTATGTTTTTATAATTTTTCGTTGAAAATTTGACTACTTATTTAAAAAAAATCTATAATTTTTAACGGAGTGTCATTTTTCAAACTTGTTTACCGTGACGTCATAAACATTCGTTCTTATCCCTTTCCTATTATTGTTCGTAAATGTTTTGTTTACACATTGTTTATATATTCAGAGTGTATTTCTAGGCCTAGTGGTCTAAGGCGACGTCTCAATATCACTTACCTCTCACTGCTAACGTCGTAGGTTTGAGCCCCGCTCGCTCCAAAAAATTTATGTGAGAAACTGTCCAGTTACTTTCGGATGGACGGTGGTTCTACTCAGTCTTCCTCCGCCAGTAAAAGAGGATATGCCATATATAACCTGAAATGTGTTGAAAATGTCGTTAAACCCCATTCAATATATATATGAGCCGCTCTCCAGGAAAACCGGGCTTATTGACATAGTTATGACGTCGAGGAAATCCCGGCCAAAGTAACGACGTCATAAAACACGTAGCATTTCGCTAACATAAACTTTGAATGTGTCTTTTCAACTTGAATTTTATATTATAAATTTATCAGGGATAACTCGGATTTTCTAGATGGACAGTGATATAGAGGTAAGCAACTAAGTTAACATTTGTTTTTTTTTAAGTAAATATTTAATTTTACATAAGGACTTTAATGTTAATAGTGTTTTACACTTTGCGATACTGGCCAGTAAATTGTCGATTCATTTACACATGTATGGTAAATTTGTTTGTTATAAAATATATGCGATTTTATCTGATAAATTATAAACTAAGGAATGAATTCAATTTGAAATCGTGTAGATATAAACTGTCTTTAAAATGTGACTAAAATATTTCAAAATGGCATTGAAATGATAATGAATCCTAGCACTCCCCCACCCACCAACAATGCAGTATGTAAAATGTACAAAAACGTGTTCATTAGACCTAGTAGAAAGTTAAATCGTGCCATCGTTACGATTTTAAATGAAACATTTTTAATTGTAAATGTAATGCATATAATATATTAAAAAAAAAATTGACGAAACTGCATATGAATTTATGACGTGCCGTTACATCTGTACGTAATATCAATCGTTAACGATTCCATTTTGACGTAATAGGCGCGGTGGTGTTGTGGTTATAGCCATGGACTATTGTCCAGGAAAGCCGAGTTCGGATCCCGTGAGAAGCAAATTTTTTTTTTTCATATCCCAAACCCTTATTAGTTTTATGACTCATTTTAAATGTTAATATGTGGCATTTGATTCCTAAATATATATTATGAGTTTCGTTAGCACATCTAACATACTATCGATTTCGATTACATATTGTATCAGTCTTTTATTTGTTTCTATTTTTAGGAGCTAGAGAGTTTGTTCTCCGAACATTTTGGGAAAACACCAATTTCTACCCCATTTGCTTCACAAGCTAGTGACAGTGAGGACAATGAAGCCGTTCATGATGATGGTATCATTGATGCAAATGACATGCAACTGAATGTTGATGAACGAGCAAGACACTTTCTAACAACCGTATGTGAAGAAAGGGCGGATTCAGATAGTGACGATGAAAGAGAGCATGACCCTCAAGATGATAATGTAATGTTAGAGGGTGACCAAGATGTACAGAGAATTAGGCAATTTATGTTTACTGGGTGTGGTTGCCATAACAACTGTCAAACACATTTTAAAGAGCGAGATATTTACAAACACGTATTGGATGTGCGTGAAATGGAGAAAAGTGACAAAGAAATGTACATTATGGCAGCACTGGTTGATTGTTCAGACAATGAATCAACAAAACGCGGAAAGAAAAGACAGAGAGTAAGATATGAGTATTTTTTTTTTGGAAAACATGTATGTAAGAATACATTCAAACTTGTTTTTGACATAGGTAAACACAGCCTTCAAAACATTATGACACACATCAGTAAACACGGCGCAACCCCAAGAACACATGCAAATACAGGACGGAAACCAGCTAAGTCCCTTAAATTTGATGACATCAAATTGGTCGTTCAATTCATTTCGAATTACGCAGAAGAATTTGGGATGCCACAGCCAGCTGCTCCAAAGGGACGGGACAATATACCTCCAATTTATTTACCAAGTGATACAACAAAAAATGTGTCCATGAAAAATATGTTGCTGGTTGTATTGAAAAGAGCCCAGAATGCCGTTCTGTAAAATATACCACATTCTGCAATGTATGGAATACATGTCTTTCTCATGTAAAAATAGCGACACCTAGAGACGATGTATGTGCTTCTTGTGAGAAAATGAGAAAAGCCATAATGGATTCTGTTACTGAAAAAGAAAAGCTGGAATCTACAAACAAAATGAAAGAACATATATTGCAGGCGCAAAAAGAAAGAGAAGTATATAACACATGTATTAAATTAGTCAAACAAGCCCATGGCATCTCTGAGGCAGAACAATATGTACACTATACGTTTGATTTCAGCCAAAATGTATGTCTACCCCATCACGCCAGGCCGATGGGCCCATTGTATTTTACAACGCTTAGAAAAATACAGATATTTGGATTTCGTCTGGACGGAGTTCCCCGGCAATTGAATTTCTTAATCGATGAAAACGAGACGATTTGAAAAGATGGAACATCAACTCACGGTCCGAACTCTGTAATATCGATGATCGACTGGGCTTTACAGTCGCACGGCAGTGGCGAGACAACTTGTACTATACATGCAGACAACTGCCCAGGTAAATTTTAGATTTTTTTCTTTTATGTCCGACTTATTTTTCATCATTACTATCTAGCATGTAAAATTCATTTTGACTTATGCTTATCTATAAATGTATACTATGATAATGAACTTGGAGTACAACGAACATATTGGCTAATGTATTACACTATTACTATAACTACATGTAATTGGAAACACGCATGTAAATTTACCCTGTAAGTTTTCAAGGAAAAAGACTATTATTTAATGATAAGTGAACTAACAAAATATGTAAATTTTAAATAAATTATTATTTCACATACTTTAACTTCAGGTCAGAACAAAAACCAGTATGTACTTGGTTATTTTATGTGGCGAGTAATGACCGGAAAACACCAACCCATAGAGTACATGATGCAAGTGCCCGGTCATGCACGCTGTTTGGTGGACAGTGGCTTTGCCTCTTTGAAGAAACTCTATCGGCGTACTGACTGTGATACCATAGGTCAACTTGAAGATGTTGTCAACAAATCATCGTCAACAAATGTTGCGATCCGGTATCCATCCTGGCAATGGCGTGACTGGAAATCGTTTCTCGGACCAGTATTCCGCCAGTTACGAGGAATAAGGTATAGCTTACCTAAACATTTACTTCATACACACAGTATGTGTTCCTAGTTATATACTGAGTAATGAGAAAACGTATTTCAATAGCATAAAACCAAAAAAGAAAAATACTTAAACGCTTGTAAACACATAAACGTCGCATGTGTTAAATTTTAGTTACTTAGGTTACATGTTTTTATGAGTTTTTAGTGAAACACCATTTCTGAAATAATAGATTTGACAGAAAAATAAATGTCATTAGACTACTAACTTTTGTCGTTTAAAAAGTGAAGTTCGACAACTAAATTCAGGTATTATATTATAAAAATATAGCTATTATTTTAATATACATTTTATGTAAATAAAATAGACCTTATTGAAAGAATTCCTTATGAAAAATAAAGACATGATTTATCACTTAAAAAATAGTGATATTATTTTATCAAAATAAATGCTGTAACGACGGATCTAAAATGGAAAATATAATTTGATTATTTCACCAGATTGCGTTTTTTTTATTGTTTGAAATAATCTATTCATACAGGCAATACCAGTACTTCATGATGTCGTCTGCAGAGCCCGGTGTTGTGAAAGTAAAGAAAGCCTTCGACTCCGACGAGACTTCATTGAATTTATTAAAGTCTTGTGACTTCACCTTCGAAGAAGATGCTATGCCAGATATTATCGCCCCGAGGGCTTGTCCAGAGAGCGTCAAGACTACTTCCATAGAGTTGTCAGACCGTTTGTTCGACCGGCGTACCAGGACATAACGTGCCCAGCGCCTATTGACAGACTTTAAAAGTTTATCTAATTTATATGGCCAATGTCACCATGATCACTTGGTTTCGTTCAAAATAAAACAATATCAATTGAAACTACATTAAACATGATGCATTTCAATGTTTTAATTCATAAATAAACGTTTGAATTAAGTCAGTAACATACACATAACTACATCGAGTATATGGGCATCCTCTACGCGATTGGGTAGTTATGATCTGAATGTGAAATTTATACAAGCCTCGTTTTCATTATAACTTTCACTTGGTAGTTTGAAAATATCGGGAATTGTACTTTTGATTTCAGACGTAAATGTTATCTATCTTCTGTGAGATAGGTTGGTAAATGTGATGTGAAATTATGTTGAGCGTTGATGGTGTTTTGGTTATTATAAACAGCAAAACCTATATGTATTGTCATCTTGTATGTCTATATGTTACTACAGTTATGATCGTTGAAGAAATACAAGTACAGTTTTGATTATTTTTTATTCACATCTTTGAATTTGTGCTTGATTAGATACGTTGTGTTAATTTCTTTTCAATCATCAAATTATACAGAAGAACTAAGAGTTGTTATTGCCATCGCGGTATTGTTTGCGCGCAAAATAACGTCGTTTTTTTCTGAAACATAACGTCAAACGTCGTACATTAACGTCGCACATTGACGTCGTGCATTATTATACCCCTCGCAGAAAAACGTTGATATTAGAAAAAGTAATCGTCGTACAATAAAAATGAAATCAGTTTTATGTTCAGGAAACTTTGTTTAATACGAAAATAAAAAAATACTAAATTGTCAAAAAATGTCATTAAGCCCGGTTTTCCTGGAGAACGGCTCATATATATATAAATATATTCAGAAATAAAATATGGTTAAACAAATTGAACACTGAGAACTCGTTTCTTCCTTGAATGTTGTCATTATATCATTTTAGAGAGTGCAATTCTAGACGTCATGTTATAAGTACAATACCCAGAAATAGCAAATTGGCACTGTCACTACACAACTGGGACTTGGTAACCATGAATACAACCGAGCACTCTCCAGTCTCATATGTTTTATTTGAATAATGGTTACCGAATTAAAGGTTTGCTATTTTCTTTGGTTATTGCGTGATTAAATGGGGATAGGTATTCAAGGAAAATATTTTATTAAACGCTAATTAAGTTTGAAATGTTTTGTTGTCTTTTGAACTAACGCAAGTTTCTGTTTTATACCTGAGTACGGTTATTTTCGTCTAATTGATCTCCGTAAAAAAGTGTTTCATAACTAACTCACCTGTGTTTTATTTCGCAGCGCCTGTTTTTCGTGACATACAACTACAAATAGTCACTTTATTAGTACTTCGCCTTAAACTCCAGAAAAATGTCGTACTTCGTATTAAGTAATACTATATACAATTACAGTAGATCCTCGTAGAACCCTGCAACCCTGAACGGGTCGTCTTCAGTTAGTGGTCAGCAACCCTGAAAATGGGCAGTCTGCAATTAATGGCCTGCAACCCTGAAACGGGCCCTCTTCACTCTTGAAATGGGCAGTCTGTGATTAGTGGTCTACAACCTTGGAAATGGGTCGTTTATAATTAGTTGTCTGCAACCCTGAAAATGCGCAGTCTACAATAAGTGGTCAGCAACACTGGAAATGGGCAGTCTGCAATTAGTGGTCTGCATCCCTAAAAATAGGTCTTCTACAATTAGTTGCCTGCAACCCTGAAAATGCGCAGTCTACAATAAGTGGTCAGCAACATTGGAAATGGGCAGTCTTCAATTAGTGGTCTGCAATCCTTGAAATGGGCAGTCTACAATTTGTGATCTGCAACCCTGGACATGGGCAGTCTACAATTAGTGGTCTGCCGCCCTGGAAATGGGCAGTCTACAGTTAGTTGTCAGCAACACTGGATATGGGTAGTCTGCAATTAGTGATCTGCAACCATGGAAATGGGTCATCAACAACTAGTGATATACAACCCTAGAAATGGACAATCTGCTATTAGTGGTATGCAACACTGGAAATGGGTAGCCTATAATAAGTGGTCTGCAACCCTGGAAATAGGCAGTCTGCTATTAGTGATCTGCAACCATAAACGGGTCGTCTACAATCAGTGGTTTGCAACCCTGGAAATGGGCAGTCTGCAATTAGTGGTCTGCAACACTGAAACGGGCCGTATACTATTAGAGGTCTGCAACCCTGGAAATGGGCAGTCTTCAATTAGCGACATACAACCCTGGAAATTGGCAGTATGCAATTAGTGGTCTGCAACCCTGAAACGGGCCGTATATTATTAGAGGTTTGCAACCCTTGAAATGGACAGTCTACAATTAGTGATATGCAACCTTGGAAATAACTATATATATTTGTAACATTTTATTTTAATTTAGTTATACAAATTCAGACATGTTGACACATACGCATTTCATGACAATTAAATGTGAGGTGGATTTAGTAATTTTTGATAGCCATTAAGTCTCTGAGAGAAATGTTTGAGTAGCGACCAGTGCCACATTTCAAATAATGCATTCAGTGTCGCTCAGAACCAAGGGACCGGTTTCAACAACTTGATAAAAACTATGATCTTCCCAAATCAAAAATTCTCTATTTGTTTATAGAATGAATGTCTAGAGTCACACTTGCTCCAGTCAGTCTCAAAACTTCTTTTTTTACAATAGTTTTATTTTATTCAATGCACATATATTTACAACCTATGTATTACCCAGATCAGTCCTAAAATTAAAGTCAGTCTTTATGGTCTAATTGAGTAATAATTTTTCTCATATGTTTTTTTTTAACAAAACTAGTCTAAGTTAAAGTAAGAT
Source organism: Panopea generosa (assembly GCA_029582155.1). NCBI lineage: Eukaryota > Metazoa > Mollusca > Bivalvia > Adapedonta > Hiatellidae > Panopea > Panopea generosa. Next base: position 24,777,186 of record CM055898.1, read on the forward strand.
CGCGTACATGACACATCAAATTCAAATAATTAATATACATGTTTATCAGGGCCGTAGGGGTGTCCGTGAGCATGCTGCCACGGAATAACATTTAGCTCCTGGCAAGCATTTCCAGCATATTTCAGAGACATTGTAAGCCGTTCAAATCTATAATACAAACTGCATTTTATACACTTACCCATTTTTTTATATTATTATCTTAAATACACATTGGTTGCTTTTTAGACCCGACATAACAGTACATATCACCTCTTAGAAATACACTGTAAGACAAGTATTTTCTTGGTACTATGATACATTCATACTGCAAATATTATATGCTCAAGACATGTAATAGTTTTGCAAGAGTAATTCATATTTTGGGGATAACTTTATTCTTTTTACAAAAGCACTAATAAACATGGGAACCCCCACAAATTCTACAGGAGACAAGTACCTCCGTTTGCCTCAGTGTATATAGTATCAAAGTCTTATTATCTAAACACTTTGTTCTGTGTCTGGAACACAATTTTACTTTTAAACCAAAGGCGCGCTTTAATGCGTTCTGTATTGGTGATCGAGTTTTAATTGACATTTCATATGTTTTTAACACAAGGCCGACGCCAATACATCTGGGACCTGACACTTCTTTAAAGATCTCAATTACTTCCTTATTACCAGGCCTTGTTTGTTTTCATGTATGTTCTAGATCATATTTATGGATGAGTGTATTTTTGTCTTCTTTTAATGTAGTTTAATGACATTTTTAAAACATCCCGTGTTATATATGTTATATCCAGTTTTATTGGTAAAAAAGAATAAATCTGAATGGAACCACCGACTGGTAAGTTTTTTCTCACATTACGTTTTAGACCAAGACAGGCTCGAGCTCACGACATCATCTGAGACAGGTCATTGGACGTTAGACGACGACGACATCTTAGACCACTCTGCCACGCATGACACTTTAAAGGATAGTATTAAGACAACCGCCGCCATTTTCCTTTTATACTGTATCGTGTTTAGTAAGTATACGATAACGCCCATCCACAACATCCCAATCTTCTCTGTCAGTTCCTTCCGCTTATTCCTCCATTTATGTCCTTCTTTTTCGTATATTCTATGTCTCCCACTGGCGGAGTGTATTCTGTATCTCCCACCGGCAGAGTATATCATGCATCTTCAAATGGCGGATTTTATTCTTTATATCCAACTTGCGGTGTATATCATGCATCTCCCACTGGCGGAGTATATTCTGTATCTTCCACTCGCGGAGTCTATTCTGTATCTCCCACTGGCGGATTTTATTCTTTATCTCCAACTGGCGGTGTATATCATGCATCTCCCACTGGCGGAGTATATTCTGTATCTTCCACAGGCGGAGTGTATTCTGTATCTCCCACTGACGGAGTATATTCTGTATCTCCTACTGGCGGATTTTATTCTTTATCTCCAACTGGCGGTGTAATCATGCATCTCCCACTGGCGGAGTAAATTCTGTATCTCCCACTGACGGAGTATATCATGCATCTCCCACTGGCGGATTTCATTCTTTATCTCCCACTGGCGGAGTATATTCTGTATCTCCCACTGACGGAGTATATTCTGTATCTCCCACTGACGGAGTATATTCTGTATCTCCCATTCGCGGAGTATATCATGAATCTTCCAATGGCAGAGTATATTATGTATCTCCCACTGGCGGAGTATATTCTGTATATCCTACTAACAGAGTATATTATGTATCTCCTATTGGCGGAGTATATTCTGTTTCTCTCACTGTCGGAGTATATTCTGTATCTCTCACTGTCGGAGTATATTATGTACCTCCCACTGACGTAATATATTCTGGATTTCCCACTGGCGAAGTATATAATGTATCTCCCACTGGCGGAGTATAACATGCACCTTCCACTGACGGAGTATATCATGTATCTCACACTGGCGGGGTATATTATGTATCTCCCACTGGCGGAATATATTCTGTATCTCCCACTGGTGGAGTATACCATGCATTTCCGCTGGCGGAGTTTATCCACTGGCGGAATATATTATGTATCTCCCACTGACGGAGTATATTATGTATCTCCCGCTGGCGGAGTATTTAATGTATCTCCCACTGGCGGAGTATATTATGTATTCCCACTGGTGGAGTATATCATGTATCTCCCACTGGCAGAGTATATTCTGTATCTCCCGCTAGTGGAATATACCATGCATTTCCACTGGCAGAGTATATCCACTGGCGAATTATATTTTGTACCTCACACTGGTAGAGAATATTATGTATCTCCCACTGGCAGAGTATATTATGTATCTCCCACTGGTGGAGTATATAATGTATCTCCCACTGGCGGAGTATATTCTGTATCTCCCACTTACGGAGTATATTATGATTTTCCCGCTGGCGGAGTATATTATGTATCTCCCACTGGCGGAGTATATTCTGTATCTCCCACTTACGGAGTATATTATGATTTTCCCGCTGGCAGAGTATATTATGTATCTCCCGCTGGCGGAGTATATTGTGTATCTCCCACTGGCGGAGTATATTATGTATCTCCCACTGGCGGAGTACATTATGTATCTCCCGCTGGCGGAGTGTATTATGTATCTCCCGCAGGCAGATTATATTATGTATCTCCCGCTGGCGGAGTGTATTTTCTATCTCCCACTGGTGGAGTGTATTTTGTATCTACCACTGGCAGAGTATATTCTGTACCTCCCACTGGCGGAGTATATTCTGTATCTCCCACTTACAGAGTGTATTATGTATCTCCCGCTGGTGGAGTATATTATGTATCTCCCGCTGGCGGAGTATATTAAGTATCTCCCACTGGTGGAGTACATTATGTATCTCCCACTGACGGAGTGTATTCTGTATCTCCGAATGACGGAGTACATTTTGTATCTCCCACTGGCGGAATGTATTCTGTATCTCCCACTGGCGGAGTATATTATGTATCTCCCGCTAGTGGAGTATATTATGTATCTTCCACTGGCGGAGTATATTATGTTTCTCTTGCTGGCGGAGTATATTATGTATATTCCACTGGCGGAGTGTATTATGTATCTACTACTGACGGAGTATATGATGTATCTCCCGCTGGCGGAGTATATTATGTATCTCCCACTGGCGGAGTGTAGTATGTATCTCCTACTGTCGGAGTAAATTATGTATGGTGGAGTGTATTTTGTATATCCCACTGGCGGAATATATTCTGTATCTCCCACTGGCGGAGTTTATTATGTATCTCCCGCTGGCGGAGTATGTTGTGTATCTCCCGCTGGCGAAGTATAGTATGTATCTCCCACTGTCGGAGGATATTATATACCTCCCACTGACGGAGTATATTCTGTATCTCCAACTGGCGGAGTATATTATGTATCTCCCGCTGGCAGAGTATATCATGCACCTTCCACCGACAGAGTATATCAGGTATCTTCTACTGATGGAGTATATAATGTATCTCCCGCTGGTGGAGTTTATTCTGTATATCCCACTGGTGGAGTATACCATGCATTTCCACTGGCGTAATTAATCCATTGGCGGAATATATTATGTATCTCCCACCGACGGAGTACATTATGTATCTCCCGCTTGCAGAGTATATTATGTATCTACTAATGGTGAAGTATACCATGCATTTCCTTGGTGGAGTATATCCACTGGCAGAGTATATTATGTACCTCGAACTGGCGGAGTATATTCTGTATCTCCCACTGGCGGAGTACATTCTTATCTCCCACTGGCGGAGTACATTATGCATCTCCCACTGGCGGAGTATATTATTATTCTCCCACTGGCGGAGTATATTATGTATCTCCCACTGGCGGAGTATATTCTGTATCTCCCACTTACGGAGTATATTCTGTATCTCTCACTTGCAAAGTATATTATGTATCTCCCACTGTCGGAGTATAATGTATCTCCCACTGGCGGAATATATCATGTATCACCCACTGGCGGAGTTTATTCTGTATCTCCAACTGGTGACGTATACCATGCATTTCCATTGGCGGAGTATATCCACTGGCAAATTGTATCCACTGGCGGAAAGTATACATAATATACTCCGCCAGTGGGAGATAAGAATGTACTCTGCCAGTGGGAGATACAGAATATACTTCGCCAGTTCAAGGTACATAATATACTCCGCCAGTGAATATACTCCACCAATGGAGTATATTATGTATCTCCCGCTGGCGGAGTATATGATGTATCTCCCGCTGGCGGATTATATTATGTATCTCCCACTGGCGGAGTGTAGTATGTATCTCCTACTGTCGGAGTAAATTATGTATGGTGGAGTGTATTTTGTATATCCCACTGGCGGAGTATATAATGTATCTCCCGCTGGCGGATTATATTATGTATCTGTCGCTGGCGGAGTATATTATGTATCCTCTTGCGGATTTAGAAGTTGGACAGCACAGCCACACACACGAGCATAACATCATAACATGTCAGTCAGATGTGTTTCCTTCTCTATATAGGTCCTCGAGCGTTCACGTATATTTTGTAAATTATCTTTATCTAAAATCATATATATTATTATAAAAAAATATGTTCTTTATTCCCTCCATAACCGGAGAGCAACATATATGTTACTACAATTGTAAAAGGTGTGACTATCTTAATATATAAATATAGTTTTGTGCACAGATTTTGACAATTGTTCCAACAATAATCGGTCTGGATATTGATTCATAAAGCATTAAAACAGTTCGAAAATTATAATTAAACGAGACCATTTGGGAAGATTTTATAAATGAATAATGCTCGAAACCACTAAACCGTATATATATATATGAATGTTTACCGGTTTCGCGTACTTCAGGACAGTCGTTCTACTCAGATTCATTCCAAGGTATCGCTAACTACTTGAATAAAACGGGTTAGATTTACCGGTATAACAATGTGTTGAAAATTAGGTAAAATCCCATTAAATATTTTAGTGATTGACTAGAAGACGCATTCAGACGGATCTCGAAACCTATTTTAAACTATTTGTTTTCTTTCGATTGTGAAACAATTGCAACTTAGACCAATCACATTTGAGGAGAACCAGTACTAAGCATATGGGAATAAACTGTCTTGCTCAAGAACACCACACATAGCCGCGGTAGAGGATCGAACCCACGACCCTCCAATTCTGGGTCCGATGCTCTACCACTCGGCGACGCATTCTACCACGTAATCTAGTTGTGGTGATATATCAGATATATCTGCTGTTTATTCTTTTCAAATAAACTACAAACAGCCGACAAATTTATTATTCAGTATTCTCTAATAAACAAACGTCGTCTGCATATCCTGTTCTGCATATTATTTGGCGGTATTCGGTGAATTGAAGTACGATATCGGATCAGCCAGCCTCCATTCATAAAATGAATTTTTGCCATTATAGATACGTAAGAGAAGCATTGACGTCAACTGAAACTCCGTTACCATGACTACAGATCAATAAGGTAATTGTTTCCAAATATGGAAACATGTTTTTACAACTTATTTTATGGTCGGATAAGTGTACTGACGTCAAATTGGAGCGGGCTGGCGAGTTCGTGACGGCTGTCGCGTTTTACTAGTGAGCTTAGTATGTTATAAGAATCCAGGAAAAACAGGAAAACTGGCACAGCATCACTAGCAGTTGTAAACACTCAAAGTCACTTCGCAGCTGATAGTATTCGATCGATTTCTGTTTACGTTCATTGACAAAAACGCCCACGGGTTATCGGTATATTCTAAAAATATAAGAAATATCTCGCAGTTAACGTAAGGATACTGTCCCGAATCATCGCCAGTACATATTGGTAGAATTTTCAGGATATAGTAAGAGTTTGTTTTTAAAGACTGGATTAGTAAATATATACATAAAGTAAGTGGCCGTATGCAGTAAATGCATACGTTTGATTATATTTATTAAATTACAAGTGTGTTATTTAAAGTATCCAATGTTTTAAAATGTCCCCGTACACACGCGCATGACTATATTAGGTTTCATTAAAAAAACGTGCAGAAAATAAAAAATGAAATGAAATTGGGCACAAACAAATAGTACATTAGTTTGTTCGTTTTGATATCGGGCAATGTAATGTAAAAAACAATGTAAACAATGGATTTGCAAAGGAACGGTATTGGTATCAGTTACTGTACCTGTATCGGTATCAATAGCAGTATCAGTATCGGTATCGGTATCGGTATCGGTATCAGTATTGATATCAGTTATAGTATCGGTATAGGTTTTAGTATCATTATCTGTTTCGGTGTTAGTTTTGATATCAGTATTAAGTTGTGTTTCCCATGCTAATTAATACAGTAGTTTTTATTGAATCGTCTTATATTTTTCATGATATTATATATTAGTTAGAAATACGATACTGGTGCCTATTGTATAGGTAGAAGTGGTATTTGTAGCAGTGAAAGTGACAGAGAATCAGTAGCATCAGCGTAAACCTTCCAATAGTAGTAGTAGTAGTAGTGGTAGTGGTAGCGGTAGCGGTAGTAGTAGTAGTAGTAGTAGTAGTAGTAGTAGTAGTAGTAGTAGTAGTAATGGTAGGCCTACTGCCCATCACGACGTCCCTATCGTGGTAATGATATTTTGCGATCTAAATCGACACACGACACAGTTGAACCTGTTTCTCTAACCGCTTTTTCTGAAAAGTATTTTTGTAAATGGTGTAAATAGAAAAGTCATTTCGCAGTAGAAGAGTTTAAATGCAACATATTTTGTAAATTGTGACTTAAAAGCGCTTAAAAGCCTATATTTCATCGTTGTGAAAGACACAAAACAAAACAAGAAAGGAAATAGCATTTTGTATTTTAACGGATAATTTACTTTATATTTTCAAACCATGTCGACACTAGCTTTATGTTTAAAAATTGTTGTAGATATACATAGAGATTGGTAGTTTCAAAAGGTTATATGCGATCATCGGTGAAAAGATTGATTTGACGTAGGCTACCATACGATCATCCAATCAGTATTTGTCAGGTTGTATTAAAACAGTATAATCAGCAACTTCATAATGTTTATGTGTCTCTGGTATAATTACAGTCCACCACAACATATGATTGTTTTATGATCCTGTCACGCTCCTGTGTAAACATTTCTACGATGTTGTGTTGTGTTGAAACATACAAACACACACATTTCAATATTTCAGTATTACTTCAACACACCCTTGTGGTTGAAGAAAATTAACTCCAGTAATAATCGGTGAAATACTAGTTAGAGTTATCTTTCTTACATTACTGTTTTATCAGTTTGAATCAATATATTAAATTGGCAGTAACATATAATAGCAAAGATAATAATATATCACCCCCATTAACCAACCTGCCCCCCCCCCCCCCCACCAGCCTGTCCCCTCTCCCCGCTGACGACAATTCTTTTTATCATTTGACTCGCACATGTTGTCGTTTCGGAAGGTTGTTGGTTCTATTCAGGAGTGATTTGTCTAAGTTGTAATAACCTAAATGTTTCACTGTCGAAGTTAAAACTAAACTAAAAAAGTCTCATCTACACAAATCAAAGAAATGTGCGGATGTGTGACTTAATTCTTGCTCGACAGATACGCTTACCAGTAACTTAATTACATGTTTATATGTCTCTCTGCGATTACCTGTTCACTCCACAAAGTGGGGCAGGGTGGGGTAGGTGTGTGTGTGGGGGAGGGGGGGGGGGGGGCTCTATAGGCATAATCCTGTAACACAGAGTTGAATGTTGTTATTAAGTGACTGATCTGAATGACTTCACAGTCCGTGTCATTTTAAAAACTACTCATTTGCAGTTCTATCAATAAAAATCGAAGGAGGACCCCCACACACCCACACCGACCCCTCTCTCCCACGCAAGTAACCTAGAGGGGCAATCCCCTCCCCGGGCGTTTAACTCAACAAACATTACTAATTAGTCTACTTGGGGCCACCGTTTTGATATCTAAGACTAAATCTAATGTAGGCTAGTAGTTTACACGAACTTTCATCAATGCTAACAATGACTTTGTTTATACGTCAGATATCAGCAGTCAAGTAGGCCTATTTTAAATAGTGATAGAATACCAAGAATACAGACACATATACGGATTTATAGATATAAATCACTCAGGTTCATCCCCATCTATGTAAACTGAATCACTTCATTATATTTCTAGATCCGTCTCATACTAAATGTCGCTGAAACCGATACCGACAAACTGCGATTCCGCAAAAAAAATAGAATAAAGGCCCCATGCCCTTGTGGTTTTCATCGCGCTTGTGGTTTCGCAACAAACCGAAAGTTGCCTGCTAAAAATAGATCCAAACTGCTGAATCATCCAAATATATAACAGCGAACCAAGCATATTTAACTATTGCGTCGAACGACACTGTAACGTTAATGTGTTACATTGGTTTCTAATTACTCATGTTGGTTTTTTTTGTTTTACAGAAATATTAATCGCCCAAAAATCCCGCGTTGCGCAGTATTTAGCAGACTGGTACCTGTTCTCTGCGCAGGGTCACAGCTGATCGATTGGCGAAGCCGAGTGAACGTCAGTTTATGAATTGAACTTGTTGGAGAAGGACCATATTTTTATTTCGGCTGCTTTCAGAACTTATTTAATTTGAATTTTGAAAGCTTCAAAATAATGGCAACGGAGGACACTACTAGATGCGGCCCTTTCCAGGTGCTGTGTTACGAACAAGTGCAAAAACTTGATAAAGTTATGGAAGATGCCATTCCGATCCACGGACGGGGAAATTTCCCAACTTTGGAAGTAAAATTAAAGGATTTGGTCCAAGTTGTAAGAGAAAAACTGAAGACGGAGGGGGTAAGTGTCAGGGATGTTCGATTAAATGGGGGTGCTGCAAGCTATATTCTTGGAAACGGCAACGACAATGTTCAGCCATACAATGATTTGGATTTGATTTTTGGTGTGGATCTCGCAAACCATAATGAGCTTCAGAAAATTAAAAATTGTGTCTTGAGTTGCCTTGTTGACTTTCTCCCAGACGGAGTAAATAGAGAAAAAATGAGTAGTTGTAGTTTGAAGGAAGCGTATGTTCAGAAAATGGTGAAAGTTTGCAATGAACATGGAGATAGATGGAGTCTGATATCCTTGTCCAACAACAAGGGTAAAAATGTAGAACTGAAGTTTGTTGACAAAGTGAAGCGGCAGTACGAATTCAGTGTTGACTCGTTCCAGATCATACTTGATAGCTTATTGACATTTTATGAAATTTCGGACCCCCAGACCCCCATGAGTGAAAACATATACCCCACGTTAGTTGCGGAAAGTGTGTACGGAGACTTCAATGAGGCCTGGACGCATTTGAATTCGAAGCTCATAGCGACTCGCAATCCAGAGGAAATTCGCGGTGGAGGTCTCTTAAAGTACTGTAATTTGATTACGCGGAACTTCACACCGGCAGCCAGTATGGACATTCGCCAAACAGAGAGGTACATGTGCTCAAGATTTTTCATTGACTTCAATGACATTACTCAACAGCGACAAAAATTAGAATCGTATCTCAATAATCACTTCAGTGGTGAAGAAGAGCTGAAGCATGAGTATTTGTTGACATTGTACAGGGTGGTGGACGAAAGCACCATATGTTTAATGGGACATGAGCGCCGACAAACTCTGAACCTTATTCAACAGCTTGCTTGCCAAGTGTTCCTAGCACAGGAACAGAAAGCTCATAACAAATTCCTAGAAATGCAGCAGTTCGATCAGCTGAACACTTTGACCATAGACCAAGTGTATTACGGACCCATAAACATGAATATCACTGGTCAGTATTACTACAACAACAACAATATTCCTCAGGTATACATGAATGGCCAGTGCCCTCTTTGCCCCAGCCCCACGTACCTGCAGTGCTCTTGAATTTGGACTGGAAGTTTTCAATTTCACATCCATTGAAGTGATCGAATCCGTGATACATAATTTGATATTCCAATTTAATTTGGCTATGAGCTTTTATGGCCATGTCACCATTGGAGTAATGTAGGTTGGTGTGATAAGTTTATTTGATTACTTACAAAGTTCAATAAGTTACAAATCTACGTAAATAAGTGTTCCGGATGGAATTATTATAAGCTTCTTCTATACTGCACGTATATATTATGGAGTGGTGAAAATTGAAAAAATTGGTCTTTGAGGCCCCAGAACCTTCACACAAAGAAGTGGATAAATTTGACTGGTAATGCGTTTTTCAATTGTGTTCAGTTAAAAAGATAACATGTATGATGTGTTACCAGTTGTTTATGATGTAGATATGTTATGATATATGTAAAAATACCAACAGCATTGTGTTTGAGTTCCTGGTAACGTGTAATATACACGCGTGCATATATATCATATATGCTGAATATACACAAAACATTTTGTTAATCATAGGAAGGCAATGTAAAGTGGAATGCAATGTGTCTATTGGAACCCACAAATAATGGTAAAGAGGTGATATTCTAGATCATTTTGCAGCTTGTAGACAAAATATGATGCAGGATTTTTTCTGCGTTAATCAATGATTTGATAGTTGAGCAACTTACATTTCTGAAACATGTGTTGATGTTTTGAGAAAATTTATATATATATATATAAATATGTGTCGCACACAATACGCAATAAGTGATATAGTGTACTTTGTTTGCTAATTATCTTGGTATTGATTTAGTAGAGAAGAATATTTCTATGTTAAAATTTTAAAGATCAGAATGTAAATACATAAATGATATATTATGAAATGATTGAAATAATTCATGACTGAATGAAATAATAGAAGAGAACGCGTGAAACGTTCATTGTAAATTATAAAAAAAAATCTCAACAGATTGTTTAAAAAGAAAAAAATAATAAATTATGCATGCAAAATTATTTTGTGCTTGAAACCAGCTATATATTATAGCCGTAAGATATTTTTATATTAACATGCCATTAATTAATGATTTATATATAGATATGTAATTACATGAATGACCAAATTGTGCACTAAGATCTGTATATATTTTTTTGTGACTTGCCTCTAGACAGCGCGCTTGTGCTGTACAATTTGTCGTTGCTGAGGTCAGCACTTGACAGTTTTGTCTTATCTATGCATATATAAAGTCATAAGGTGTTCAATAAATTGCCTCAGCTCTTGTACTGTAGCGGTAATACAATGTTGTACGTTCACTTACATAGATGGTCAATGTAGTTTCACCAGGTACGAGACCAATAAAGCTGTCATTGTTTGTGCTACACAAAATACTACACACATACAGTTACGTGAATACATACATGTAGAAAGTTATTTTTACAATCATAAATCTATTTTTTTATTGAATTTCTGACTATAAGAATTTTAGTTGCACTACTGATGTTAAACAGATATAATTAGATATATATATAAAATTTTGGTCTATAAGTGTAATTTTTCTTGTGCCAATCATCTTTTTTTTTTAGTTGCATTGTTTTTTCTAATTTAATTTTTTTTTATTGCATTGTTGTTTTTAATTTAGTAAACTTTGGCAATAGTGATATTGTTTCTCACAATTATTTTTTTTTCTAATCTAATGTTGAAATGAGATTAGGCTATTAATCAATTTAGCCTGTTTTAAAGTATATAATTTATTATTATAACTATTAACTTGCTGTTAACAATAGCTATAGATCAATTGCAAACAGTCTGATGTACATTGTTTGGCTCTCAGTCAGTAGTATAAAACACCCATTTTAATGATAATGAAGTTGTCCAAAAAAGTATTTGAAGGGTCAGTTCCAGGTTGGAAGTTTTAATCCCATTATGAGTAACACACAAAAATCTGTACCAATTTTAAATACCGGTAGTTCGGAAACCATCATATACCCCTGTAGTACCAGTACGTTAGATTTGTACAGTTGCAGTGCTTGTTTTTGCTATTTTCCACTCCAAAAAACATGTATACATATTTTCCCTATAATGTTTACAAGAAAGAATTCCCCTAAAATAATAATTGTGGGGTTTGATGCCAGTTTAACAGTTTGATAGGGATCTGATGTTGGCCTGTAAACTGTTTTAAACGTACATACTAAATGAATTGCATTGTTTTGATATCCCACCCCTCCCCCCATTTTCATCATTACAACACTTTTCCGCTACTAAAGGGACCCAACTCCATTCCTAAAAAAAACCCAAAAAATGCGTATGTTGGCAGTGATACAAATTTAAGTAATCTTTATCGGTCAACACAAAATCCTTCAGAAGCTAATGCTATAATTATTGTGTAAACACATTCATGGCCATTGGTTTTACTTTCATAATAATTGTAGTGTTCCTGAGATGTTGTTTTTGTATGGCATTGGTAAAAAAATATCATTTGGGTGCGAATGTTTTTTATTCTCTAAATTTTTCTTGTATAAATACTAAGATGGAAGAAATATTACATTTTTTTAAGCATAATAGTCCTTATCTCTTATCTGTGTCTTCCTCCGCATGAAGGGAACTTGGTCAGGGTCCATACTTGTGAATGCGACACAACTCATAACACATAAAGAGGAATTCGAGAACAATTCAAATTAAGTTATTTAAAAATATTCAATATTGTGAGTTATAGCATAATTCTATATTAGATTAAAACTACTATTTTTTATTTTCATTGCCAGTGTGGGTTGGGGGTGATGTATTTGGGGGAAAATTACTAAATGAGGCTAAAATGTTGCAATGTTTCCACCTTCACATATATAGTTGCAAAAAACTGCCACGAAGCAGTGAAAGGCATTCCACATGCTGTTGGATAGGTATCAAAAAACAACACCACAACCTTGGAATTACATTCATACCTTGTTATTATTTTTACTCTAATGATTCCATTTCTTGTAAACATAATGTTAGTCACAAGCAAAACGGTGATATGAATTTTTCTGCTAGTAGAATTTTAAGTGTAAGAAGGGAACATGAGGAGGATGGGTGTTGAGGGGAAGGGGGAGGATGTGGTAGTAATATTGGATTGTACCGTTTTTATGCAGTTTTCATTTTGACCATCATGGCTGTTAATAAATGAGTGTGAAGATTCTGGACTGACCCTATTAGCTCAATCCAAGGGTCGTGAGTTCAAATCCCTGCCCGGCCACAATCTCTGTGATGGTTGATATACAACATTGCATCTCATTATCATTCGCCTCTCACCGCTGATTCAAGCAGGAAAGTTATCAGTTACTTGCAGAGATGTGGTGTGTTTGAGTACTGGTTTATTGAAACTGTTGAACTTGTGGCTACTTGCAAATATTAAACTGAAAGCAAGTTGTAATGAACAAAATTGTGTACACCATAATTAACATGTCTGGTGTTGGGGGGGGTGGGGGGGCTCCATTTGTATGAAGATTGAATGAATAAAAAATAAGAAGGATCTGTTTTAAAGGGATTTTGCTATAATACTGAAGAATAGACAAACATTAAATAAAAATTAGTTTTTCATTTTGAAATAATTATAATATAATTAAAGGTTTATTGTTAAAATAATTTACTGATAAAACAACCCTTCATGTATATTGAATGTGTACAGACTGTCGCCAATGTTTACTTTCTAATGGTATATTGTAATAAACACTTCTCAAGTGACCAAACAAGCTGATATATGCTACATAATTATTATACTGATGATAATCAATGTATATTATTTATGAAATATTGATTGTTTCCTATAATAGTCAGCCCAATCTGTGTATAATTGGTAGATTTTTGTGTCAATACTTATTAGCCAGGTGTGTTAAAGTTGCTTTTAACGTCAGTGTTCACTGGCAGATTGAGGGGGCAGTGGGTTGGGTGAGATTTGGTGTCAAGTTACTTCTATGGTCAATGTTCACTGGCAGATTGAGAGGGGGTGTGGGGATGGGGTGTTGAGTTACTTCTAAGGTCAATGTTCACTGGCAGATTGAGAGGGTGTGTGGAGATGGGGTGTTGAGTTACTTCTAAGGCCAATGTTCACTGGCAGATTGAGAGGGGGTGTGGAGATGGGGTGTTGAGTTACTTCTAAGGCCAATGTTCACTGGCAGATTGAGAGGGGGTGTGAGGATGGGGTGTTGAGTTACTTCTAAGGTCAATGTTCACTGGCAAATTGAGAGGGGGTGTGGGGATGAAGTGTCAAGTTACTTCTAAGGCCAATGTTCACTGGCAGATTGAGAGGGGGATGGGGTGTGGAGTTACTTCTAAGGTCAATGTTCACTGGCAGATTGAGAGGGGGTGTGGGGATGAAGTGTCAAGTTACTTCTAAGGCCAATGTTTACTGGCAGATTGAGAGGGGGATGGGGTGTGGAGTTACTTCTAAGGCCTTCTTAGGCCAATGTTCACTGGCAGATTGAGAGGGGGTGTGGAGATGGGGTGTTGAGTTACTTCTAAGGTCAATGTTCACTGGCAGATTGAAAGGGGGTGTGGGGATGGGATATCGAGTTTCTTCTAAGGTCAATGTTCACTGGCAGATTGAGAGAGGGTGGGGGATGGTTTCGAGTTACTTCTAAGGTCAATGTTCACTGGGGGGGGGGGGGGGGGCGTGTCAAGTTTTTTCTAAGGTCAATGTTCACTGGCAGATTGAGAGGGGGTGTGGGGTTGGGATGCTGAGGGGGAATTGGATAACTTTCAACTCGACATTTTTGTATATTGAAAAAGGACACATATTTCAGTAAAAGTGATGGGAAAAGATATAGATGTATTTGGACTCCCCTGTTTAAATACAAAGAACCAATGTCTTCATTGGACCTTCCCCACATTATTGCAAGTCCTGGATCCGTGCTTGTTTGTTGCATGTATACAAAAAAAATGATACATTGTACTAGATTTGAACCTGTCGTCACCTGATACTGGACTGATACTGTCAAAATAAAAGTACTACCACAATCACTACTATTAGTTTTGAAATGCCACTTCTAAAAAAAACTTAAATGTTTGAAAGAATTTAAAATCTTTTATATTTAAACAAATACATGTACATTTTCTCTGACATACAGGTAATAAATCAAGTTTTTGTACCAGCTTCAAATTTTTGAGGGTCATTTGTTACCCCCTGTATTAAAATTGAATCAGCATTGAGAGACAAATGATAATGTTGTATATCATTCACCACTGAGACTGTTGCTGGGCAGGGATTCAAACTCACGACCCCTGGATTGATAGACAGACCCTAACCGACTGAGCTAATCAGGCCCGGCTAAAAGAGTTTTATTATGTTATACCTTCTCATACACATATTCAGGACCATGACACCTAACTTTGCTAGATGACCCCAGAATTTTAATACATTATGACTGTATTTAAAGCATTTATTTGGAATACTTGTTGGTTGTACTGAAACATTTAAGTTGTGTCAGAAAAAATGCTCTTTGCTATTTTAACTGCGCCACTGATAAAATTATTTTGTCAAAAACGCAAGAAATGCGCTGTCATGGAAACACTGATAACATTGATTGTGGGTACTTTTTCATGCTTTTTTTTTTAGTTGTTCTTTGTTATTAAAATATTTGTATAGTGCTTGCAAGAATGATTGAATTCAATATTTTAATTATTCTCTATGTGGCAAGGGAAATATGAAAACACAATATGATATTAAAGTGTTTATTGGCTTCTAAAAATAAAATTGAAGGAGGGTAAACTGTTATTGAATCTAATGTATAGGTTCATTTGACGACAATTTTCTATTAAAGGACAATAAATCTATCTATATAGTATGTATAGGAAAGATTATAGGGTATAGGCATCTTGTGAACTAATTTAATCTCTGACAATAGTCTGCATTGTCTACATTAAGACAGACTCACTAACAAGTTTTCAATCAAAGGTTAGAGTACTTTGCGTTTGTTTTATGTGCTGTATTTTATTGCTTATATTACAATAACCAGTGATGATAATATAGTGTCTAATGTTATGTTTATGAATAATATTTTTTGCATTTTATTATTTCTGGATAAATATGTATGTATTCATGCAGATAGTTCAGTAAACACCTTTTTGATGGCCCAATGACAATGTTACTTAATTGCAATTTTTGCATTGCTTTTTTTTGCCGTCTGGTTGTTTAAATGTCTTGACATCAATTGTGGTAAAATGACTTGCAGTAATTATCCATTTACAAAAGAAATAAAAAAGAAGAAGAGTGATTTCAATGACAATCTACTGTTTTATATCATTTAGACTTTTATGAAATATTGTAATGTATTGTATAAAAATTTGTAATAGTCTTACCAGTTAAACAAAAATTGACTGTTTTTTGTTCGTTTCAAATATGTGAATTGTATCATACCAGAACCTGTTTTTTGTTCGTTTCAAATATGTGAATTGTATCATACCAGAACCTGCCAGGTGGCCATTTTTGATAGGGGCAAAAATTGAAAGAAAGCAAACAGTGCATGAATATACACTCAGTTGCGAGGGAAAGTGCTCATGTGTAAATTTTGAATATTTTCTGTCTATTTAAATTGAGTACATTTTTTTTTAAGATCTACATGTACTGTAGACACGGATTTTTATTGATCTATCCTAAAACCAAACAACACCATGAAATTGGCAATAGATATATGACAATTTTCCTAAACTTTAGGTAAACATGATAATTGTTCCATAAGCTTTTAAGTCCCCTTTTTTCTAACATGTGAGAAAAAAGAATTGAAATTGCAGTATGAAGATATCATTAAGATAAGGGGATTTACTTGCAAACCTGTAGATTCTGGCAGAAGTTGATATCATAATCAGAAAACCAGCAAGGCTCATTTAAAAATAAAACAGCAGGTGACCTAGATTTTAACCAGGCAGCAAAGCAGTCCACACAGTTTCAGTTTCAAATTTAGTACTGTATTATACATTTGATTTTTAGCTCTACTGGCCAAATAAGACCAGAAGGGCTTATGTCATGGTAAATTGTCTGTCGTTGTCTGTCCATCTGTTATATTTTTTCTTGTAGACGCGATAGCACCTTCATTTTTTATTGAATAAACCAAACTTGCACAGCAGTTAAATAACCACAAGATCTTGAACAAGTTCTTGAACCAGCGGATTTGATTACAAATGCCCCCTCCACAGGGCTTTAAAGCACATTTTAAGTAAATTTTTAAAAGACATGCTTTCTGTGAAATTTTAAGGCCTAGATTTTAGATATTTTACGTGTAGCATCTGTTGCCAGTAGAGCAATTCAGGTACTCTTGGGCCTCTTGTTTAGGTTATGTGATTTATATGTATTTAAAGAAACACACAGCAACTGTAAACAATTTTTTTTTTTAAAAAAAGGCTTCACTACTACATGATAGACATGAAACTGTTTTGAAATGTATATGGTATATATGACATTGTAGTAAATTTATGATTAAAGTCACATTACTTCTCATTTCCATTTTAAATTAAATGAAATACCGGGTACCCCTCTTCACACGGAAAAAACATCTCTTTTAAAGATGCCCTGTTAGAATATTTGCTTTGAATTTTTGTCTCGCTGCGTCGAAGGGGAGACGAGACTAGGGTGTTGCTTTTCTGTTGACGGTGGCGTCAAACATTTATATTTGGCTCCAACGTTAAGTTTTTGTTTTTACACTATTTGTCAACAAGTACAAGTGCTAGGATAATCATACTTGGATCATAGTTATAACTAACACCCTGCATCACATTATATACTGCAGATGCTGAGTGTGACCTACATTTCATGGTCCATTGACTTTGTTTGATGCTGAATTTTGCATTTACCTCCAACGTTAAGTTTTCATTTTTACACTATTTCTCAGTAAGTACTTATACTAGGACACTCATACTTGGATCATAGTTACAACTAACACCCTGCGTTAAATAATGCAGATACTGATTACTTTTCTTTTTATTAATTTATTTAAAAAAAAATATTCATTTTTTATTTTTAATTTTTTTTTTTGAAATTTTTTTTTTTAATTTTTTTTTTTTTATTATTATTTTTTTTATAAAAATGTTTTACTTAGAAATACTGGTTAAATTTTTTTTTTAAATATGTTTTACTTAGAAATACTGGTTAAAGTTTTGCGAGTTAATATCTCAAAAATTACTTAATGTATTTGATTGAAACTTCACACAATACTTCCCACACTATTTCTTAGTCATTAAACCTACTACATTTACCAAGTTAGATAACTTTTGCATGAATATAATATTTTAATTTTTTTCTCTCCCATCTGTGTATTAACTGTCAAAGCGAACATGGCAAGACATATCATTCTGCGGAATTCTTGTTGCATATTAAGTTTGTATATTAAGAAAACTGAATATTATCTTTTGCGATTTATATAACAAATTTTAAGTGGTAAATGCCCTTTAAATTTTCTACTCTTGTCTCTGAATTTAGTACAGTTTGGAGATTACATAAATTTTGTTTTCTGAGATGTGTTTATGTTAGACGTCTTGCTATCTTAACATTACCCTATTTCTGTCACATCAAACATCAATCTTATTTAAACAAGGTGATAAACTTGGTGCAAAATCACACTAATGATTTAGGCGATTCATATATAAGGTGCCTCAGTGTACTGATAAAGGAATAATAGAGTATTGTTTACATGGGTAAATTTTGAGATGTTTTAACAAAACTTTATCTCTTCATTATCAGGGAAAAATTATTTTTAGAATGGATATGTTCATAATATAAATATAATCGGTCTGTGTAATAAATTCTCCAAAACGTGATAAAAAGCTGATGTTTCAATAGAAGTTAAAAAACCTTGATACGAAATCCGCATTTTAAAAATGCTGCTTGACAACCTTCACTGTCTCTCTATCTGGGGGAAGCTCAAGATTGGTTTGGTTGTTTAATGTTAGGTCTTATGGGACATTCAGCAGTTTTAAATTTGCACTCAACTCTTTTTTTTTAAGATTACCGGTATATTTTTTTTATCTACATGGTACAAAAATTAAATTAAAATATCCTGCTGTGTACGTTGTTTTGAGATTCTTTTTTCTCATTTCTTCAAAGCAAGAGTGAAGCCAAAATGGCATTTGTTTTATACATTACTAAAACTAAAATGTCAGATTTTTTTTTCTTCCTTAGAGAGGTGACAAATGCCATACATGTATCAAATGTATAATTTCCTAATTTATGTAATAAAAAAATTCTTACATTCATGTTTGTTTTGCCAATTCATTTAATAAATTCAGTAATAAATGAACACCTGTGCAAGATCCTCTATTGATACTCGGACCGAATATATTAATAGATATACATAAACAAAACAATATTAAATCATCTCTGTATTTCTATGAATAATTCTCTTTACTTATGTAATTATAACGACAGGTGTTTTACATTAACTGTGGTTTTGAAACGATTCATATAATTATTTGATTTTTTTATTTAGCCATAATAGCTTTATGTACACACATCTGTCAATCTATTAACAATATGTTACATTACAGAATCTTAAACATTTAACAGTCAGAAGTAAAGGCTAGGTTGTAACACTTTCACACCGGGGAGGTGGTGAGGGGTGCAAGTTGACAGTTGTAATAAATTGACTGAAAATGTAACACTAGAACCAGCATGCATCCCCACTTAAAATGACAAAACATATATAATGCAGCCCTCATATAATTGTATGTGCCCTCTCGAAAGTCCTGATTTGGCCTTTCCTCCAACTTTTGACATTTGCTGAAATTCTGACCCTGTCTGCCTAATTTGACATCCTGAACTTGCCACTGGTAACTCTGACATGAATGTTCATGAATCGTTCATACGGTAACAATCCTAGAACCAATGTTCATATGCTTACAGTTGATGCACCATTTCAATTTCATAGTCTGCGGAATGAAGCCCTAAAGTGGTCGTCATCTTTAGTGAAAGAAAGTTCATGTTGAAGGTGGTTATGAGATAGTCCCTGTATTTATTTAAGGGCCACGTGATGAAAACCCATTTCTGTGCAATAATTTATGAATCATTAATGACCCTGGACTTAGGGTTATCATTGCCTATATAACATAATTTAATTTGATATGAGATAATCATTGTTTGGGCCTACAAGGTATTAAAGACTAAACTATTGTTTTTCAGAATCTTTATGAATGGTTGGTGTGACATATCACTGAATACACATACAGTCAAACCTGTCTTAAGCAGTCAGTCATGGGAATGAGCTAAAGTAGCCTTTTTAGACAGGTTGTTGCTTAATACAGGTTAACTTGCTCTGAAATCAAAGAAATGGGAAATAGTAAATGTGACTGCTTAAGAAAAGTGGCTGCTTAATACAGGTGACCGCTAACACAGGTTTGACTGTACATGTACAGCCAAGTTAAAGAATCATCCTTTTTTGTTTTGCAATAGACGCAGAAATGGACATTTAACACATTTCCTTTTTTTTGTTGGAAAATATTTTTCATTAAAAAAGTCACTCTTTTGAATGAAATATTTGTTAATAAACTACCAAGTTTACCGGGGGATTTTATTTTTTAATTCTAATGAATTTAATATAAGATGAGCTTTTTTGTTTGAAGTCACAGGTGAAATGTTTTTGTATCTATTATATTAAAGTACCCTGGTACTGAAACCAAATAGAATATCCAACATTTTTACAGCATCTATTTGTGAAACCCAGTATATCTGCTACTGTATGCATTTTTTTATTTCATTTTCAATTTCATGATGAAATCAAAACAACGCACCAACTTTGACTTGGACCTGCACAGCCAGGTTTGATTGTCCACAATATTTACTAAAGTAAATACTTAAAAAACTTAGTGTTAAAGTCTATGTTGTAATTAAAATTTGTTTTATTTATATCAATATATATTTCTGCATGTCACTCTAGCGGCCGAGAGTTCGAATCTCCACCTGTCTGTTGGTGTCTCTGTGATAATATCCTCAAATCAACTTGGTTTCACAGTCATGAGTCTCTATATCTGGGTATGTGGGAAAGTAGTCAATGACTTTGGTGTCTGGTTCCGGTTGATGGACAACCAGGAATGATGACTTGGTGATCACCATTAAATGACTGAAATAATGTTGAAAAAGGCAGGAAAAAAACTACATACAAATAAAAAACATTTCTATGTGGTTTAGGTTTTTACATGTTTACTTAGTTAAGTTCTAAACAAAAGTCAGCGATAGTAATTTTTTAAACAGAAATTAATTAGTTCACATGTATATGCATATTTTATTTACATTATAAATTATTCTAACAAGATTCGAACTAGACAGTTACAAAATATTTTGAGGACTTTGTGCAAAATAGTCTATGTACCTTTTTTGTCTATATTGAGCTGGACCAGTGTTGCACAAACCCTAGATATGCACATTCATTGTTAATAATGCTATGAAATGTCAGACTTCTTTATAACATCTTTGCTTGTTTCTCATCACATTGTGGAAATGAAATTATTTGTTTAATAATAGTATTATAACATTATGAGCTATATTTTCTAAATTAACACATGGTGAGATATGATTTAATTTGTTCAGTTATATACAATCTACGATATATGTGGGTAAGGCTTCTTACTTATTATCTGCATTTTACGATGGATAAAATATTTTTGTTGATTGTTATTATAAAAAATAAAGGCATCAGAAAATAACCTTAATTCTTTCTTTTTTATTGTCATTATTTATTATCTTGTTCTGCTTGCCGGGTCCCAGTAGGCTTATTTGGTAGCGTGTCTGACTAGATCCAAGGGTCGTGAGTTCAAATCCCCACTCCGAGATGATTGACATATGACATGCTTGTCGTCATTTTCTTACTGCTGATTCAAGTGGGAAAGTTACCAGCTATTTGCGGAGATGGTTGTGCTCGAGCACAGGTTAACCATCAAGGATCCCAGGAAAGAGTGGTTAGGTTAACTGATCGTCTCTCAGACAGCAATGACATAAAAAAGGACGCTTAATATTCAAACAAACGCATCACTCTGCTTATATCTTTATGTAGTTGTAATGTGAGGCTAAAATCAATGAGGTATTATTATTTGCGATAACAGATGGAACGAATTAACAAAAGTCAATAAAGTAAGTGTTGAATATGTAGGTATCATTGGCTTGTTCGTCGCATAAAACGTTTGAGGATTGATAACAAAATTAAGTTGCAAATAATGTAAACCTAATCTTTATCAATGCACTGTTTATGATAGCTATATAGTTTTGTAAGGGCTAAAGATATTTTTTAAATTATAGATTGTAACTGGTAAAGTAATGGGTAAATTAACTTTATTTTCAATCCCAAGTTCTGTTTTGGCAAGCCTGGGCCGATTATGTCAATCCAGGGGTCGTGAGTTCGAATCCCCGCCCGGCAACAGTCTCCGTGATGATTGATATACGACATTGTGTCTCATTAGCATTCGTCTCTCACCGCTGATTCAAGTGAGAAAGTTACTTGGTGAGATTGGGTGTCCTCGAGTACTGGTTAATCTTTCAGGATCTCAGGAAGCAGTGGTTAGGTTAACTGATCATCTGTTAGCCCTCAATGGCATACAGAAGACGCTAAATATTCAATTAATCAATCACCTAAGCAAAACTCAAGATGAGCTATTCTATTCACCTTGTGTCTGTCTGTTCCTATTAGAGTTGTGTGCATGCTGACTTCTGCATTTTCCATTGGATCTCTATCAAACATGGCACGTAATTATGTGCTGAACAAAGATTTGCAGTCCTTACATTTATAAGGTCTTGCGAGCTAAAATGCCAATTCTAGCCACCAAAATGCAAAGGCTGATAATTAAAAAGTAAAACTTAATGGGGCGATAGTGTAGTTGATAGAGTGATGGCCGCTCATGCCAGAGGTTGTAGTTCGATCCCCAGCTTGACCTGACACTTCTCGAAAAATCACCACTCAGTACTGGTTCTACTCAGAAGGTGGACTGGAGAGCGGTTTATTTAAGCTCTGAGCTTTTTTCATAATCGAGCTAAATAAATTGATGAACAATGAAAAATATCATTGTCAATGTGAGTTCGGAGGTCACACTTTTCTTATCATTGGTCCGTCATAAATGCCGGCAGTGTACACAGGCTAGTGTTCACATGTGATTGATCTTGTCTGTTGGAGTACTTAGGTGCACTACCATAGATACAGGTTTTGAATTTGTCATGTTTTGTTCGGAAGTGCTTAACCATAAAACCATAACAAAATACAACATTTGTTCTTTGTGTCGGTCACAAGAACTGATTTTGATCATACATTGAATTAAAGCCTTATTGAGCATTGACTAATTTATGGAATATATTTGTCAATACCCGTCACATGATGTTTTGTGATAAATGATTATGCCGAGGATGTTATTCTAGCTCTGGGTAAAGACTTATGAGTGATTATATCAAATACATTATTAGTAAGTAATTTGTGGTATAACTAAGGCCGCTTGCTTTGATTATATCAAATACATTGTCCGTACAAATACATTGGATGTACATCAATAGTGGTATAACTAAGGTCACTTGCTTTGATTATATCAAATACATTGTCCGTACAAATACATTGGATGAACATCATCGGTGGTATTACTAAGGCCACTTGCTTTGATTACATCAAATACATTGTACGTATATCATTAGTGGTATAACTAAGGCCGTTTGCTTTGATTATATCAAATACATTGTACGAATATCATTGATGGTATTTCCAAAGTCACTTGCTTTGGTTACATCAAATACATTGTATGTACATCATAAGTGGTAATATCAAGGCCACTTTTTTGTATTCTCCTGAAGGGCGGCATATGGAAATTGCAGTGTTCGTTTGACAGTGTCTGTTTGTGCATCTGACATTTTGTGTTTGAGCCATAACTTTGTCGTACATAGAGGGATTTTAAAATTGACAAAAACCACCATGGTATGATGAAGTGTTGCATGTAAGATCCACTAGTTACACATGTAGATTATTTGGATATTTAGTATAATGTGTATGCCATCAAAGGCTAACAGATAATCAGCTAACCTGACCACTCTGGGAGCCCGGAAGGTTAACCAGTACAGGAGCACACCAATCTCAGCAAGTAACTCTTAACTTTCTTGCTTGAATCAATGGTGAGACACACACATGATAATGAGACGCATTGTTGTATATCAATCATCGCAAAGTCTGGTCAGGCAGGGATTAGGACTCGCGATGCCTTGACAGTCAAACGCACTGCTGACTGAGGTTACTACGTCTGGAACATAATAATGTAGATGCATATCGGATTATACAGTCTGCCATGTGTTCAATTATACATCAACTTTGGGTAAATTACATACACTATCTACTTTAGGTTCAATAACACACCAACACATTAAAATCAATCTGTATCAATTATGTGTCATGGTTAATAACTGTCTCTGGGTTAATTTACATCCAAAGTCTGTCCTAGGTTAAATTTCATATATTCTGTATCATGGTTAATAACTGTCTCTGGGTTAATTTACATCCAAAGTCTGTCCTAGGTTAAATTTCATATATTCTGTATCATGGTTGATAACTGTCTCTTGGTTAATTTACATCCAAAATTTGTCCTAGGCTAAACTCATATATTCTGTATCATGGTTTATAACTGTCTCTGGGTTAATTTACATGCAAAGTTTGTCCTAGGCTAAATTTCATATATTCTGTATCATGGTTAATAACAGTCTCAGGATTAATTTACATGCAAAGTTTGTCCTAGGTTAAATTTCATATATTCTGTATCATGGTTAATAATTGTCTCTTGATTAATTTACATCCAAAGTTTGTCCTAGGTTAAATTTCATATATTCTGTATCATGGTTAATAACTGTCTCTGGGTTAATTTACATCCAAAGTTTGTCCTGTCCTAGGTTAAATTTCATATATTTTGTATCATGGTTAATAACAGTCTGTGGGTTAATTTACATGCAAAGTTTGTCCTAGGTTAAATTTCATATATTCTGTATCATGATTAATAACTGTCTCTTGATTAATTTTCATCCAAAGTTTGTCCTAGGTTACATTCCATATATTATGTATCATGGTTAATATCAGTCTCAGGGTTAATTTACATCCGAAGTTTGTCCTAGGTTAAATTTCATATATTCTGTATCATGGTTAATAACTGTCTCTGGGTTAATTTACATCCAAAGTATGTCCTAGGTTAAATTTCATATATTTTGTATCATGGTTAATAAACGTCTCTGGGTTGATTTACATCCAAAGTTTGTCCTAGGTTAAATTTCATATATTCTGTATCATGGTTAATAACAGTCTGTGGGTTGATTTACATCCAAAGTTTGTCCTAGGTTAAATTTCAGATATTCTGTATCATGGTTAATAACTGTCTCTGGGTTAATTTACATCCAAAGTCTGTCCTAAGTTAAATTTCATATATTCTGTATCATGGTTAATAAATGTCTCTGGGTTGATTTACATCCAAAGTTTGTCCTAGGTTAAATTTCATATATTCGGTATCATGGTTAATAACAGTCTGTGGGTTAATTTACGTCCAAAGTTTGTCCTAGGTTAAATTTCATATATTCTGTATCATGGCTAATAACTGTCTCTGGGTTAATTTACATGCATAGTTTATAGTTTGTCCTAGGTTAAATTTCATATATTCTGTATCATGGCTAATAACTGTCTCTGGGTTAATTTACATGAAAAGTTTGTCCTAGGTTAAATTCCATATATTCTGTATCATGGTTAATAACAGTCTCTGGGTTAATTTACATGCAAAGTTTGTCCCAGGTTAAATTACTGCAGCGATGGTCTAGAGGTAGAGCATCAGTTTGCTTGATTATAGTTCTAGGTCTGGTTTGCCCGGTGTCAGTATAATGTGACTGGGTGTGGCATCATTCCATGTGTCTGCGACATGAATAATCCAGTATTACAGTGTTTAGAACATTTTCCCAAGTAGACACGGTCTCGATATTTGAAAAGTTGTTGAAAGTGACGCTAAACACCATACAACAACAACAAAAGTACTTATATAATTTAATTTTGATTATGCATGGCATTAAATGAATAATTATGCATGGATATTCATTTTAGGTAATATATTCATGTTTATATTACTCTGTCACTAACTAACTAATAACAACTCTAGATTGCAAAGCATGCCAGTTTGCTGTAAATTAGGCAATATGCATGTTTGCTTTAGGTTATATGACGTACCTGTTTTATCTGGCTTAGATAACATTATTTTTTGCTTTGGGATATATCACAAAAATCACATACATGTCTATGTCATGGTTGCTTTGCTCTAGGTGATAGGCATGTTCACTCAAAGTTAGGTAACATGTATGTTTACCCTAGGTAAGGTAACATGCATGTTTACTCCCGGTTTGGAAGCATGCATGTTTACTCTAGATAAGGTAACATGCAAGTTTACTCTAGGTTTGGTAACTTGCATGTTTAATACAGGTTAGGTAGCATGCATGTTTACTCTAGGTTATGTAACATGTTTGTGTACCCTATGTTAGGTAACATGCATGTTTACTATATGTTTGGTAACTTGCATGTTTACTCTAGGTTAAGCAACTTGCATGTTAACTCTAGATTAGGTAACATGCATGTTAACTCTAGGTTAGGTAACATGCATGTTAACTCTAGGTTAGGTAACATGCATGTTAACTCTAGGTTTGGTAACTTGCATGCTTACTCTAGGTTAGGTAACACGCATGTTTACTCTTAGTTAAGTAACACGCATATTTTCTCTAGGTTAGGTAACATTAATGTTTACTCTAGGTTTGGTAACTTGCATGTTTACTCTAGGTTAAGTAACATGCATGTTTACTCTAGGTTTGGTAACATGCACGTTAACTGTAGGTTAGGTAACATGCATGTTTACTCTATGCTTAGTAAAATGCATGTTTACTCCCGGTTACATGCATGTTTACTCTAGATTAGGTAACATGCATGTTTACTCTAGGTTTGGTAACTTGCATGTTTATTCTAGTTTAAGTAACATGCATGTTTACTCCCGGTAACATGCATGTGTACTCTAGGTTAGGTAACATGCATGTTTACTCCAGGTTAGGTAACATGCAAGTTTTCTCCACAAAATGTAACATGTGTGTTAATTTTAGGTTAGATGGCATGCATGCTTACTTTAGGTAAGGAAACATGCATGTTGGTTCTGGGTTAGATAACATGGAGTTTGCTTTAGATTTTATACATGCTTATCTGTTCTACGTTAAATACATACATGTCTGTGCTCAGATAAATGTCTAAGGTGAATTACATGCGTGTCTAATATTGGTTAAAGTACATGTAATGCTGCTCTTTGAATTAGTAAAGCAGCATTCATATCTGATCTAGGTTAAATTATACGTATGTCTGCTCTATGTTAAATTACATATAAGAAAGCTCTAGATGTAGCAAACACAGCATGTCTGTCTATTTCATGTTTAATTACATGCATGTCTGCTCTAGTTTAAATTTCATGAATGCCTGCTCTATGTTAAATCACGTATGTCTGCTCTAGATTAAATTACAGGCAAAAATGCTGTAGTTATAGATTCAAGATTCAAAATCTATATTCAGTAATTTAAATATTATATAGATATAGATAAAACAACATTCATGTCAGCTCTAGGTTAAATCAATTGCATGTCGGTTCTAGGTTAAATTACTCTCCAACAAAAACCATTTAGTGCATACGAAATGAAAGTGAAATTGATCATTTCTACATATAAAAGCGAGAATTAATAAAACTAAAACTTCGAAACCAAGGCTGGATCTAGCTTAACTTTAATATGAATCGATCGGATAATGTTTTATAATATCGGATATCCGGTAATTTTGAATATTCGATATGTTGGCGTATGGGATATTTTACAGAATAAAAAGTAGAATTTTTCTCAATCGGAACATCGCTTGGTCATTTCCGTCTATTCAACGTAGGCAGAAACGACCGAGCGTTGTTCTTATTGGGATTCCCCTCCCACACTTTTCGAAGAATAAATATTTTTGGGACTTATTGAAATGGCTTGCATATGTACGCTACGTTTTAGATTATCACCAATCTTGCGGTCGCACCTCCTCAAACAAATTAAACCCGATTTGCTGTACAGTACAGGGTTAACAGTACCGAGACAAGTTGTATGGAGGTCGGGATACCCTCACACTCACGCACACGCAAGCACGCACGCACGCACGCACACACGCATACACACATACAAAAACGAGTAAGGAAGAGGTGTGGCATGTATCTGACATGTCTAGTTAGATGTCAAAACTAATATATTTGATACAAAAAATATAGCATTCACAACGCCACCTCCCCAACCTGCCAAACTAGCTCTGAGTCTAGACTTTTGAGTGGACATGTTCCTTTTACCCTTCAGTGTGTTTCAAAGTATACGAAGGTTTATAAAGCCGCGCTGGGAATTCGTACTCGGTCATGTATAATCTCGCATGCCAAGCCTTGCTGGTTATTATAAAACTAGTGTAATCTTTTATATATTTTATTAAATGAGGTCAATGGGTTAAATATTGTAATACATAGATTTAAAAACTAATCTTCCGTTGGACTCATTCAGTTGATTGCTGGAAGATGGGATATTAATGTATTTACACTAGTCTATACATAACACATTAGATGAATTGTTTTGTAATTGTATTACAATGGTTTGATTTAATACGGTTACTGAGTTTGATCAAATAAAAATGATGAAAAAGTCATGCTTAGCTTGACTTCATGTGTGATTAGTAAATACGAAAATCCACTAACGGATCTTGCCCTAACCGTTACCACACCCACTCTACCAAAAACCCACAACTGTAAAACACGAAAACAAGAGGCCCAAGAGGACCTATATCGTCCAGATGCTACATGTAAAATATCTAAGGTCTAGGCCTAAATGATTTTTAAAAGTTACTTAAAATGACCTTATAAGCCCTGTGACGGGTGTACTTGTGGTCAGATGACGCTGGTCCAAGAACTCGTCCGTGATCCTGTGGTTATATAACTGCTGTGCAAGTTTGGTTATGGTTCAATGAAAAATGAAGGTGCTATCGGGTCTACAACAACTTCCCAATATAACTGTATGTAAAACAGTGACCCCTGTGGCGACCCCAAATGTAAGCCCAGGGACCCGACTTCAACAAATCTTTTAGGGGACCTCGGTACAATGCTACATGTACAATATCTAAGGTCTAAGCTTTGATCATTCAGAGAAAATGTTTTTTAAAGTTTCGTTTTAAATGTGCCTATAACGTCTTATTTAAAATATTTTCATAGTAGTTGTGATTTCTTGCTGCAGATGAGAAGAGCAAAAGTTTGTTTAGCATATACTGCAATAAGACATCACCGGTGTTAAAAAGTGACCTATATAGGATTTCAACATATGCATGTATTTACAAGCATTTGAGGACTTCTTTTTTAAAAAAAATCTCCGGGTGTCACTGCACCCTCTTTAAAAAAAAAACAACGTGGACAACCTACCAGTTATTGTGCATTTTTATGTGGGTTTACATTCCTGCTATGAACATAAAACTTACAAAAAAATTCTATATGGAATTTTTTTTACAAGGGAAATCCTAGACCTTATTTTATATAGAACAAAGGTCAAAATTCAATTGTGTAGTGAGACCTATAAGCCCTGTTGCATAGGCATTTTTGGTCAAATCGTGCTGGTTAAAAAGCCTGTCCGAGATCTTGTGGTTATATATCTTTTGTGCGAGTTTGGTTAAGATTCAATGAAAATTGAAGGTGCTATCGCATCTACAAGAAAAAAAAGGTTAACAGACGGACGGACGACGGACGCTGGACGACGGACGACGGATAATTTATCATGACATAAGCCCTGCTGGCCTTTTGCTAGTAGAGCTAACAAAAACAAAACAAAAAAGATACGCCTCCACCCTTATCCTACCCTACAAAAAAAAAAATAACGACAAACAAATCTTTACAAGGCCCAACTATGCATGCTGTCACAAAATCTTATCATTATTTACTCTCCACTTGCACAAACACGTATTGAAAATTTGCCGAAAATATACCTCTCCTCCTCAATACGACCTCCCGAATCTGCCCCTGGTACCCACACGTGTAAGCAATTGATGAACTGAATCAAATTGATAAAAATACTTAAAGATATATATATCTGCTGACATGGCTTTATGGTCTACAGATTTTTTATTGGTATTGTAAAATATGAATTCCTTAGAACATTGTGTAGTGTGTTTGATGTTGTTTTTTTTATAGAATGACAATATATTTTAGCAGTAACAATTTGTCACGAGGCCTCGTTATGTCTGTGTTTTATTGCTACTGTTGCTAGATGTAACAATATGTTTATATAACAGCACCGGTTGTTGTCATTTAAAAAAAAATCAATGTAATGGAAAATTACCATTATACACACGGCAATGTAATTGTTGCAATATGTTGATACCTTAAAGGGACACGCTATGTTGCATTATGTTGATACCTTAAAGGGACATTCGGCAATGTTGCAATATGTTGATATCTTAAAGGGGCACACGGCTTTATTGCAATACGTTGATACATTAAAGGGACACACGGTTTTATTGCAATATGTTGATACCTTAAAGGGACACACGGCTATTTGCATTATGTTGATAACTTAAAGGGACATTTGGCAATGTTGCAATAGGTTGATACCTTAAAGGGACACACGGCAATATTGCATATGTCGATACCTTAAAGGGACACAGGGCAATATTGCAATATGCTGATACCTCGAAGGGACACATGACAATCTTGTAATATGTTGATACCTTAAAGAAACACGCGATAATATTGCAATTTGTTGAAACATTAAAGACACACACGACAATATTGCAATATGTTGATATCTTAAAGAGAAACACGGCAGTGTTGCAATATGTTGATATCTTAAAGGAACACAGGGCAATCTGATGATATGTAAGAGAGACACACGACAATATTGCAATATGTTGATACTTTAAAGGGACACACGGCAAAGTTGCTATATGTTGATACATTAAAGGGACACACGACAATATTGCAATATGTTGATATCTTAAATGGACACAGGACAATATTGCAATATGTTGATACCTTAAATAGACACATGGCAATATTGCAACATGTTGATACCTTAAAGGGACACATGGCAATATTGCAATATGTTGATACCTTAAAGGGACACACGACAATATTGCAATATGTTGGTATATTGAAGGGACACCTTAAATGGACACATGGCAATATTGCAATATGTTGATATTATAAAGAGACACACGGCAATGTTGCAATATGTTGATAACTTAAACGGAAACACGGCCATATTGCAATATGTTGGGAATTTAAAGGGACATACGGCAATATTGCAACATGTTGATATCTTAAAGAGAAACAAAACAATATTGCAATATTTTGATACATTGAAGGGACACATAACGATATTGCAATATGTTGATACCTTAAAGGGACACACGGTAATATTGCAATATGTTGATATCCTAAAGGGACACACGGCAATGTTGCAATATGTTGATATCTTAAAGAGACACACGGCAATGTTGCAATATGTTAATACCTTGAAGGGACACACGGCAATATTGCAATTTATTGATACCTTGAAGGGACACATTGCAATATTGCAATATGTTGATACCTTAAAGGGACATACGGCAATGTTGCAATATGTTGATATCTTAAAGAGACACACGGCAATATTGCAATATATTGATACATTGACGGGACACACGACAATGTTTCAATATGTTGATATCTTAAAGGGAAACACGGCTATATTGCAATATATTGATACTTTGAAAGGACACACGACAATGTTGCAATATATTGATACATTTAAGAGACACATGGCAATGTTGCAATATGTTGATACCTTAAAGGGAAACACGGTTATATTGCAATATGTTGATACCTTAAAGGGACACACGGCAATGTTGCAATATGTTGATACCTTAAAGGGACACACGACAAAATTGCAATATGTTGATACCTTAAAGGGACACACGGCAATATTGCAATTTGTTGAATCCTTAAAGAGACACACGACAATATTGCAATATGTTGATATCTTAAAGGAAATAACGGCAATATTGCAATATGTTGATATCATAAAGGGACACACGACGATGTTAGAATATATTGATAGCTTAAAGAGACACACGACAATTTTGCAATATGCTGATACCTTAAAGGGACAAACGAAAATAGTGCAATATATTGATACCTTACAGGGACTAATGGCTATATTGCAATATGTTTATACCTCAAAGGGACACAAGGCAATATTGCAATATGTTGATATATTTTAGGTATACACGACCAAATTGCAATATGTTGATAACTTAAAGAAACACACGGCTATATTGCAGTATGTTGGTTACTTATAGGGACACACGACAATATTGCAATATGTTAATATATTTAAGATCTCACTACACAGCTGAATTTTGTTCTTTGTTCTATATATTTTAGGTCTTGGATTTCAATGGTGAATAAAGAATTCAACATAGAATTGTTTTAAAGTATTTTTATTTTATAGCAGGAATGTATACCCACATGAAAATGCCCAATAAATGGTAGGTTGTCCACTTTGTTTTTTAAGAGGGTGCAGTGACACCCTGAGATTTTTTGAAAGAAGAAGCCCTCAAATGCTCACAAATACATGCATATGTTGAAATCCTATAAAAGTCACTTTTTCAACACCAGTGATGTCATATTGCAGTATATGCTATGTCATCTTTTGCTTTACTCATCTGCAGCAAGAAATCACAACCACTATGAACCATTTTGATAATATTGCATAACCAAAGTACATAGGTCTTATTTAAAGCGTAAGAATCTTGCTAATGTGAGAAAAATGCGGCGTAACTGTGTAGTGAGACGCTAAGAGACACAAGGCAATATTGCAATATATTGATACCTTGAAGGGACACATGCCAATATTGCTATATGTTAATACCTTAAAGGGATAACGGCAAAATTGCAATATGGTATAACCTTAAAGTGAAACACGACAATATTGCAATATGCTGATACCTTAAAAGGACACACGGTAATGTTGCGATATGTTGATACCTTAAGGGAAAACACGCCATGTAGTGCAATATGTTGATAACTTAAAGGGAAACAGCTATATTGCAATACATTGATATCATAAAGGGACACACGGCTATATTGCAATATGTTGTCATATTAAAGGGACACATGATAATGTTACAATAAAGTTGCAATATGTTGGTATCTTAAAGAGACACACGGCAATGTTGCAATATGTTGGTACCTTGAAGGGACACACGACAAATTACAATATATTTATACCTTGAAGGGACACACGGCAATGTTACAATATATTAATACCTTGAAGGGACACACGACAATGTTGCAATATGTTATTACCTTAAAGAGACACATGACAATGTTGCAATATGTTGATACCTTAAAGGGACATATGAAAATATTGCAATATGTTGATACTTTAAAGGGACACACAGCACTATTGCAATATGATGATACCTTAAAGAGACACGGCTAAATTGCAATAGCTTGATACCTTAAAGTGACACACGGCAATATTGCAATTTGTTGATACCTTTAAAGCATATGTTGATACCTTAAAGGGACACACGGAAATATTGCAATATGTTGATACCTTGAAGGGACACACAGCAATATTGTAATAAGTTGATACCTTGAAGGGACACCTGACTATATTGCAATTTGTTGATACCTTGGAGGGACACACGGCAATATTGCAATATGTTGATACCTTTAAAGGATATGTTGATACCTTGAAGGGACACCTGGCTATATTGCAATTTATTGATACCTTGAAGGGACACCTGGCAATATTGTAATATGTTGATACCTTAAAAGGACACCTGGCTCTATTGCAATATGTTGAATCCTACGCTTCCCAACACACATTCAACAATTGGGATACTTATTACATTTAATTTATTCACGAATGCACTTTGACACTCAACTGTAAGAGCTATAAGAAACTATTGATTGTAATATATATGTACAAGTATACATTCATACACGAAATCAAGTCACTGGTACACGTACAGGCTGCGTAATTTGTGTTTCTAATATGGAACAAGTGACAGATTTTAATTGTAAGTATTGACTTAAACCATATTGTCTTTCTTTCGTCTTCATAATGGCGTTGTTGGCAAACAACAAATACAACAAGAAATAATTTTTTTCGGCATAAAACAGCACTTGGGTGTTTATAGCCCACACAAATATTACAACAGTGAAAACATGAAAGTAGATTATCTGAGAAGTAAATAATTATTGGTTAAATGCAATTTAACAATTATTATAGTTGTGTTATTAATTTATTAATTTACAGCAGGTATAAGTCTGATGCTAAGTATTCATCCTAAGTTGGAAGACAAAATATATAAATTTGGATAAATTGTTTATTGTCTTTGTGCATTGGGAGGCCATAATACTTTCAAATTTATTCAAATAAAGCCAATGACAATAATAACATTTAAAATATTTATAGAGAAGTTGCGGTGTTCCATTTGGACCGTCGCCTTTTTTTTTTATTTCTGAACCCCATACAATGAAAATCGAAAGTCGAAACTACGATGGTGAAGTCGAAATCACGATGGTGAAATTACGAAACTACGATGATGAAAGTCGAAAGTACGATGGTGAAAGTCGAAACTACGATGATGAAAGTCGAAACCACGGTTGTGCAAACGCGAAATTCCATTGCGTTTTCACCATCGTAGTTTCGTGATTTCGTGTTTTCATCATCGTAGTTTCGTATTTTCACCATCATGATTTCGACTTTCACCATCGTGGTTTCGACTTTCGACTTTCACCATCGTAGTTTCGCGTTTTCATCATCGTAGTTTCGACTTTCATCATCGTGGTTTCGAGCATCATGGTTTGGGGAAAAAAATTACTATGGTCCAAATGGAACACTGTAAGAAGTTCTCTATACTTAGGACATACCAATAGAAAATGATATTCGTTTTCTACCATGTTCATATTACATTGTAAGCAGATTCGTTGAGCGCGTGCTACATTTGTATATCTTCCAGTTTCAATGGCAAGATTATGTGATGAAAGTCGAAATTTATTTAAAGCAATTCTAAACTTTTAATCAAAACTACAGTTAAAATATTTTTCCAGTACAAATATATGTTTGTATTTACTATAATGTTCTAATTTGCTAGAGTTATTGATATTAGAATACGAATTTTGTTAGTAAAGATTGAAAATTCGCTGTATGATAAGTTTAGTATTAAAAGTTTCGGTATCAAATTGGTTTTGCCAGATGTAAGTCATCCCTACTTTATCAAAAATAGTTTTTATATGATATATAAACAGTGAGATTACTATATATAATTTCACTATTTTATCAGTGAAATTATCAAAAGAAATTCTCTCAGTATAATTCATCAAAAAGCATATAATTACTCATGAACAAAGGACTGTGTGAGGATCAACTTGTTTATTCACACAGTATTAAGTCCCATGCTTGTGTTAGTACAGTGATGATGACTGACCGATAATGGGGCTGATAAACGGGTTATTTATCAGTTTAGCAGTATCAATCACATTGGGAATTTTGTTTACAATTGGATCTGTGTATCCTATGATGTGCTCCAGTTAGCACGCAAACGTCAGCATACTGACCTAGAAAATTACTATCAGTTCAGATGTGATAACGTGCGCTCTAACTTAACCTGGGTTTGTTTTTGTGTTGTTTTTTTCAAGTGAAATTTTCCTTCAAGCACGTTAGGCCTTTTTTATCCTGTAGTCGTATACCATTATATCACATGAAGTAAGGCATTTTCGACACATTACGTGTTGCATGTGTTAAGCAGTTTTATTGACGGACACCCCAGATGTATAATACTAGTACTAGGGTCTTGGCACGACCGCCGTCCTTTCACAAGTAACTGACGAACGTTCTCACAGTCATAAAGTTTTTGGACTAAGATGAGCTCGAACCCACGACCTCTGAAATAAAAGGTAAGTGATCTAGATATTTTATTGGTGGATGAAGACTCCAGATGGATAATTATATGGTTCTCGTATGGTTACTTAATGTGATTCTCAAATAAAAGGTATCATTTAACTCTCATATAATTCAAATTATAGTCCCATGCTTATTATTCTTATATGATAGTAACATATGAATCTCATATGAATGCTTACATGGTTGCTTTATATGCTTATCATATGCTAGCTTCATAATTATGTGTCTCATATGGTTAAATAATTATCATATAATATGTTTCATATGATAATCGTATGATAATCTCATATGATTTTCATATTGTTGCTTCATATTATTCTCATATGATAGGTATCATATTGCACGCATATGATATTTCTCATATGACTCTCATATGATAATTATCTTTGATATATTTCATATGATGACTTCATATGATTCTCATTATGATAGGTCTCATAAGACTCTCATATGAAATATTTCAAATGCGGATATATTGTCGACGCGCATACTTGAATAAAAAAGTTTTTTTTTTTTAATTTGACTTCCAACATTACCAAAACAACTGAAGTAGAATTGTATCACATCCCCTGGACATAAATTACAGGACAATTCGGGAATCGCGAAAGACGTGACTTTAGAAAATTAATAATATTGGTACCAGCCGCACCGAGGAATGCTTAAATTAATGGACAGCTGAAAGAAAACATCTTTCAAGATAAAATCTGACAGAACACGGTGAGAATCTAAATGAAACACACATGTCATGAAAAAAACAAAAATATAAGGGAAATATAGGAAAGAAAAAGTAAATGAACACCACAGACAGTTTTACGACAATTAGCTAACACAACTTAGTCATGAAGCCAACTGAGGGAACCCCCAGGGAAATAAAACAATTTGAAACAAAACAAATAAAAAAAAAAAACAATTTTTTTTTTATTGTTTGATCAGTAAAATATGTAGTTAGCTACAGGTCATTATTTAGATTCGCTGGAGCGACTTACACCTCGACCAATCCGTCATGTCCACATTTTTCAAAAGATACGTCTTAATAAATTGAAGTGTTTGTGGTTAAACCATTGCCAAACCGTATGGTTCGACTTGCTCAGACCACCTCGGCGAAGTTTGACGGAATTTACCAAGTATGACAGAAATCAGAGACGTAAGATTTGATATAGTGCTAATAATAATAATAATAATAATAATAATAATAATAATAATAATAATAATAATAATAATAATAATAATAATTATAATGATAATGATAATAACCAAAAACCCACAACCGTTAAACAGCGAGAGGCCAGAGAACCTGAATTGCTATACTGGCAACAGATGCTTCAAGTAAAATATCTAAGGTCTAGGCCTTAAACTTTCAGAGAAAATGATTTTTTAAAATTCACTTAAAATGTGTTTATAAGTCCTATGGCAGGTGTATTTGTGGTCGAATAACACTGGTTCCAAGAACTCGTCCGTGATCTTATCGTTATGTAACTGCTGTGCAAGTTTGGTTACGGTTCAACGAAAAATGAAGACTTTATTTCAAGTAGTATAATACAGCAGGCACTAATCTCCCTTGCGGCCCTCAAATAAATGAATATTTACAAATGTATTTTTAAAAAATATGTGAAATGAACAAATTACAAATACTCAAGGCATAAACTTGTAGATCTACCAGACACACATATAGACACACGATATGGTTCTTGCATGCAAAGCAAAGCGACACATTAGAATTCTGCAGAATTTAGCAGTTCAGTTGGTCAACGAGGGCGGTGCTCGTTCTTTGACAATTGGTCTATTTGATGTTGCAGTTTGTTTAAATGTGGGTGGGTGAGGGTGGGGGACCTCGTTGTAAATCATTATAAAATGAATTTGCTATTTCGTCGATAAAATGCTATTATAATAGCCGTTTATTTTATCAATATTTGTTGATTCTTTCGTTTATGTTTTCTGTTATATCTATTTGTCTTTTTGATGAAATACACTGTCTTTCTATCGGCGCCGTATTCATTCTTTTGATGATGCGCCGCAAAACCCAGATTTATCAAATCAACTAGAAATATGATAAAATATCACACCGCATGAGAGTTCCTGAACATTGAAAATAGGTACATTTTCAAATGAAAATGTGAAAACATGTACTTGTAACACATCTTCCCCAAACACAAAAGTCCAATCCCCACCCCAACCCCGCACACAAAGTCCAAGAAATTTGGTTATTAAATCGGATTCCCCCTTCCATGTTTGAAAATCTGGTTCCGCATGTGGTCGGTACACCAAAATAACCTGTACTATCGTATACAGAACTAATTAAACCGAAACCTTGTTGAACTCAACTGTATAAAGTATTACAGGTCGATTAGACTATTGATATAAGAAACTAAAGCAGACGCTTATATTTGGTTTTATAAATAAGTTTGATTTAAGAAAGAGGTGAAGTATTGAAAAAATGTGCGGTCACTACCGTGTCATACTTGTATTCTTGCGTAATGGGGGTTTACTGAGCGATATTAGAAATATAAATTTATATATGATGTGGGCGTTGTGAAATTTATAGATTACAAATATAGCTGAAGCAAATATTTTATGAAATAGCTTACATTGGATTTGTTATCTGTGTAAAACAGATCTATATTTTACAAGTTAAATTTTAATGATGAAGATTTCCATTAATTTATACGGGCAGGTAAGAAGCATTTTTGTGTTAATGATTTTATTATTGGTCACGGTTTTATTATCGTTATTTTTTTCGCTTTTGCTTTTATCAAAATATATTACTTTTGATATCAGTAACAGTATCGGTATTAGTATCAGTATCGGTATCGGTATCGGTATCGTTATTGGTATCAGTATCGGTTTAAGTGAGAATCTTGAAAAATAAATCATGACCAAATTCAGTATAATGTTATTTTGCTTTATTTAACGAGATAACTACTTTGAACATTAAAATCTTCCACGAGGCCCTCAAGCATAATTATATCCATTATTTACACCAACGCGCAAAATAACCCATAAACCACCAATTATATAAGATACTCATCAATATATTATGAAATAGAGATGTCCTTTTAGAACGACCGAAAATCCATGTACTACAAAATCTATGTGTTACATTTTTAGGAGATGGGATTTCCTTGAGAAATTATTGAAATAAGTAGGAGTGCCTTCAGAGAAATGTTTACTGCCTGGCGAAATCTAGATAGTTAGAGGGGATATATCGTGTAACAGGTTTATAATTATTCGTTTTATTTCCTCATTTCCTTTAACGTTCGTTCAACAAAACCGAATAGGGCATATTCAGTGTCGTCTGCTGTTTAATATCGTGTCATGTATATTATGTGTCATTAGAATGTTTGAAAGTCACGCACGCACGCACGCACCACAGTTTTAAAAAAAAAAAATAAGATAATAGTCAATAATTTCATTATTTATTCATATTATTTTTTTTTTTTTAATTCTTTTAATTTTGAATTTGATTTAGGTTAGTAAATGTTGACATTTTGATGAGATAAACTAATGAAGCTTTTACAAGTTGTTTCCGTTTTGTTAGCTTAGAAAACAGGAAACTGACTCACTTATAAATTGAGACTGATATTTTTTTTTCCAAGAACATTACCACTTAGACAAAAGTACACACGCATGCGTTTACATACAATGCTGATGATGCCGCTGTGCTGCTGATGATAATGATGATAGTTATGATGATTGTGATGATGAAGATGATGCTGATGATGATTGTGATGATGATGATGATGATTATAATGATGATGATGATGATGATGTTGATGATGATGATGATGATGATGATAGTGATGATTATTGTGATTGATTCTTACTTCTTCAATAGTGACCACTAATGTGTTTTTAAACTATTTTACATCATGAAAGATAAAAAAGATTCATCAAAAATTGCTGGTATGATTTTCATGAGAAACTTAACAAACTACAGGTATCAATTCTAACACCGCTACTGATACCGATACCGATACCGATACCGATACCGATACCGATACCAAAAGTCGCATTTTTTAATAATAGCAATAGTAAAAAAATTACGATACTCATAACACCAATAATATTAATACAAAAGGACAGATAATCCCACCCCCAGCCCCAAAAATTGAAATGGGATTTAATGCAAGCCTAGTAAAATGACAAACAATTAGTAATATGTAGGTGCTGCTCAGGCATATCAATATTTGGTTATCATTTTCATGTAGAATACAATAGAGGCCATACGAACTTAAATCAACGTTTTTTTTCAACGAGCCTGTTAAAACCCATATGAATCTATTTAATGATATGAATAGGGTAGAGTACGGTCTCTTTATAAGAATGTGTTGATGAAGTCAACAAACACAACCATCAGCAGATGTGGAACCTGTGGCTTAATGGTAGGGTATCGGGCCTAGTTTCGGAGGGTCGTCCTTCGATGCTCGGTCATGGACGCGTATAGAATCCTTTATCAGCATATATTTAATACAGGGGCCGGTATAATTAAACATCTCAAACTGAGATTTCATTAATTCAAGAATGTCTATTCAAGTACTCTAAATGATATTAAACTCCTTACACATAAAATGACCATACGGAATAGAAGTGGGAACAACTCTTTACTAATTGGTAAAAGACAACATGCAAAATTATCAATGTCAATAGCATAGCATCTCAAAGATATGAGTTGTAGAATATCTCAAGTTGAGATGTTTAGTGAAACTGGGCCCTGGTTCCACACAGGGGGACATAAAACTGTTTTTGTATTCGCAAATTATAAGAACATGTTTCACAATTGATTGAAGATATTGAACGTGTCTTTTTATGAACTTCTCCATTCCGCTATTATTATTTTTAATCACTTTGGTGCTCAATTCAACAGCACTATTGATTTATATAAATATCAATTAGGCATCGGTCACACCATTCCGTGCAGCCGAAACACATATCGAAACATACATCAACTTCTAAAAATACATTTTACGCAGCAAGTGATGTTTGACCTGACAAAAAGAGACAAGATGTATGTAACTTTTACAATGATAGGATATAGTAGGATAGACAAATAGCAAAAATACAATGGTGAAATGTTTCATCTCCCACAAAGAACTAGGGAAAAGGAAACATTTACACCCATTGCAAAACGTTTCAGACTAAGAATTATGGCGGTGATGCCCTTCCATAATTCCGCACCATACCCCTCAACATCGATTTGTTTGATGCATTGATTAATGTACGAGTATAATCGGGTCGGATTGCCCCCCAGTGCGGGAGATGAGAATCTACTTGATAGTGCGGCTATCCACCCCATGCAGGCCTAATTGGCGCGGATAGTTAATTATGCATGTATGTGTATGTATGTGTGTGCAATAATAAGTAACACTACGCTGAATGTAATAACGTGAGACATGTTCGCACATGCGTGTTACGTCGTTACTTTTTTCTTACTGATCGTGTGTTGTTTATAAAATTGGTATGTATAACTCTCTCTGCTGAAGCCATGTTGACGTAGTTATTAGTTATGGACAGGGTTTATTGGTTTCGGTACTCTTGAGTTCGACTTGCGGATCCAGTAGAGGGGGGTGATGGGGTGGGCGGCTATATTCCCCCACACATCCCGGGGTTCTGAAGTGTTCAGGGCACATATTCAGTCGTCGTTTTTTTTTCATTTTGGAAAATAATATTTAAAAGGCACACCTATAAATCAAGTATGTTTTTTTAGTAAATTAAAGTGTTTTAATTTTGAAAACTTATCTATCTACTAAAGCAATTTTAAAGCAAAAACTAATTTTAAAGTTCAAAATCTATGCAATACCAGTATTGCAAAAACAGTAAGGTGTAGCTATTTTGAAATAATTTCTGAAAGACGTAAATCATTGCAATATAGCTTTAAGTATTTCTTAATATAAGCATTGGGCACAGTTAAGATAAAGTTTAAGATACAATTACGCCCCCACCCCCAAGAAATATCACACACCAACATTTTGTATTTGAGATGTTCATAGATTTTCTACAGAATCCAAAGAGCCTTCGGCTGAAACAAATTCCTTGAACTGTGAATTTATTTTATAACGGCACCATTTTATGTTTTAGTTATGAAAAAAGTTCTTGGACACCCCTCCCTTATTGAAAGGCTTGTATCCGCCAATGTAGCCATTAAGTTATTATTTCTTCCTCGTTTTGTCAGAATGTTCTGCAGGTCTACAGGTCTCCAGGTCAATGACCTCCAACAATTTGCATGTAAATAAAATACAAGTTCACACAAAATTGTTGCGTCTGCGTTTTTTGTTCATGTATATACTTTACTCTTGCTTTCACTGACACGTGGGAGTGTGGTTTTATACACCACAATAGGGCCTACGTGTATTTCATTTGTAGATCTAGAGAGCGAGAGTCAGGGACTTTGAATCCGTCTTGGATTTTAACTACCACTTCGTACCACAAACCAACACAAACAACACACTCTTTTTTGTACGTAAAAAATGACATTTAATGTGGAAAACCTTGCTTCTGAAATGAATTGTGAATCAAACCACTGATAAAAAGCATGGCTCCACCTTTGTATTAATTGTACTTTCAGTTTGTATTAAGAATCAGTTCAGTGAAACAACGAGTTTAGTCATATTCATATTGTTGACCTTCGTGCCGGACCAGAATTGCTTAGTCAGTCACGCGTCGGACTTTCAATCCAGTTCCAGGGTCATGAGTTCGAATTCTCATTGACAGAACAGCTACTGTTATCACCTCTACCACTACCGATACTTTTGGAAAACAGAAAAAAGAACTTAATCATAAAAAAAAAAAGAATTGAAATATATTGACATTTAGATGTGGGCTGAATGATTAAAATTGAGACTTGGTCTTATTTGGTAAAAACAATGAATGAAAAAAAAACAAACAAAAAACACGCAAAATTTGAAAGTACCAAGGACCGAAAAACGAATTTCAGATGAGCTTACTTAAAACACCACCTGTCTCTTGTCATTAATGAGGGCAAATTTCACCTCTAGTGAAGGTATAAGCTAATCCCGTCGCAAATATGTAAAATTTCAAAATATATGATACTAGTACACATGCACATTTATTGGTCCTGCCGGGCCCGATTACCTCAGTCGGGTACGCGTCTGACTATATCAATGCAGGTGTCGTGAGCTCGAATCCCCACCCGGCAACAGTCTCTGAGATGATTGATATACGACATTGTGTCTCATTATCATTCTTCTCTCACCGCTGGTTCAAGTGGGAAAGTTTTCAGTTACTGGCGGAGATGAGGTGTGCTCGAGTACTGGTTAACCTTCCAGGATCCCAGGAAACAGTGGTTAGGTTAACTGATCGTCTGTTAGCCCTCGATGGCACAACAATGATGCTAAATATTCAACCAATCAATCAATCAATCAATGGTTTTGTTTATTGAATAATATATTAAAAAACCGCTTGTATCACTTCGATTTTCACATCACAGAAAAGTATCATAACATGTGTAACTTAATTATGATTCTCATATCAACATCATGAAAATCACCACATATGACTCGCATATTAGCATCATGAAAATCACCACATATGATTCTCATATAAGTATCATGAGCAGCAAAACATATAAATCTCATATAAGTGTCATGAGAATCATTAAATATGAGTCACATGTAAGTATCATGAGTCACATGTTAGTATCATGAGTCACATGTAAGTATCATGAGTCACATGTAAGTATAATGAGTCACATGTAAGTATAATGATTCACATGTAAGTATAATGATTCACATGTAAGTATCAAGAGAAACAATCACATGATTCTCAAATTGATTCAAGAACTGAATATGATATAACGTTCTTAAACGAACGTGCAAATCTAAAATATCGATGGACGGAATGCATTAATAAAACCTTAAGTCGTTGCTTAGGCTATATACGTAGTGGATACACTACCCACATGCTGTGCCTGTTTCACATTTAATACATGCTTTACCATAAAAAACACATGTAAGCTCACCAAATCAAAGCTAAAGAGACAGTTATCTCAATATGTATTTGCTTGAAACTGCATATTTTAGAAATGATAATATTAATATTTTGTTTTATAAAACTAGTCAATTCACGATAGTTTAAAAATAATAAGAAACCAGTTTTGAAATACACATTGATATTTCATTAAGATTTTTATTTAAACATATGTTATTGTTATATGTTATATATAGAGAGTGACATAATACAAATGCAC
Source organism: Panopea generosa (assembly GCA_029582155.1). NCBI lineage: Eukaryota > Metazoa > Mollusca > Bivalvia > Adapedonta > Hiatellidae > Panopea > Panopea generosa. The sequence continues at coordinate 24,821,181 of CM055898.1, forward strand.
ATCAATGTATAACATATGCCAATGTTTATAGAGAATACTAGGCCACTGCCTACCAAGTTCATCAGATCAGACTGAGAAAACGCAACAAAGCGAAGCTCAACAGAGCAATTGTTGCTTTTCCGTATCGAACCTAGGGAATTACATTATTTTATCCTTTCGCCCAAACATTCAATTGATTAGGTTTCAATAGCAAAATTTTGGGCATAAATTTGACCATAAAAATCTAAATTTTCCGAATGAAAGAATATCTATCTCCAAATGCCAGCTCTCTTTCTATTTAAAGATCTGCACACATAATGGGCTATTCTAATTCCATATTTTCAACATGAAAATACCAATTATTTTCAGATCTAGAGTTATAGTGAAATTCTATCAACAGTGTTGCATGTCCCTTGAAAGGTGGATGCTTTTGTAATGTTATTTATAATTATGTATTGATCAAATACGTTTTATACAGTTAATTAATGTCCATATAAAGGCATTTAACAACTATTGTATTGCATCCTGCTTTTTTGGTGATTATTCAAACATTTTCTTTTCAATAACACACCTGTTCATTGTCAACAAACACAACGACAACAACAACAACAACAAAAACAGACAGCAACAGAACAACAGCAGCCGCAGCAGCAGCAACAACGACAACAACAATTAACAACAACAACCGCATAAGCATCAAGTACTACATGATAAACAACTCTACATGATAAACAACTCTACATGATAAACAACTCAGCATCAAGTACTACATGATAAACAACTCAGCATCAAGTACTACATGATAAACATCTCTTCATGATAAACAATTTACATAATAAACAACTCAGCATGAATTACTACATGATAAAAAAACTCAGCATCAAGTAGTACATGATAAAAAACTATACATGATAAACAACTCAGCATCAAGTACTACATGATAAACAAATCAGTATCAAGTACTAAATGATAAACAACTCAACATCAAGTACTACATGATAAACAACTCAGCACCAATCACTACATGATAAACAACTCAGTATCAAGTACTACATGATAAACAACTAAGCACCAAGTACTACATGATAAACAACTCAAAATCAAGTACTTCATGATAAACAACTCAGCATCAAGTACTACATAATAAACAACTCAGTATCAATTACTTCATGATAAACAACACAGCACCAACTACATGATAAACAACTCAGCATTAAGTACTACATGATAGACAACTCGGTATATATTTCTCCTTGATAAACAACTCTACATGATAAACAACTCAGCACCAAGCACTACATGATAAACAACTCAACACCAAGTACTACATGATAAACAACCCAGCATCAATTACTTCATGATAAACAACCCAGCAAAAAGTACTACATGATAAACAACCCAACATAAAGCACTACATGATAAACAACTCAGCATCAAGTAATACATGATAAACAACTCAGCATCAAGTACTTCATGATAAACAACTGAACATAAATTCCTACATGATAAACAACTCAGCACCAAGTACTTCATGATAAACAACTCAGCATAAAGTACTACATGATACACAACTCTACATGATAAACAACTCAGCACCAAGTACTACATGATAAACAACTCAGCACCAAGTACTACATGATAAACAACTCAGCATAAAGTACTACATGATAAACAACAGCATTAATAATTGTATCAAACTACACACATATTAACTGTCTGATATCCTTAATTAATAGTATTTTCACACTGAAGCAGTTTTTTTGCATCATTTAATTGATTTATTGGCAGATCTATATTTGGAACTTTCACTCTTTTTTTAATAAATTAACAAACGTGTGCAAGTTATTGTTAGGGACATATGTACTATTTTAACGTTATTTTATGCATCGTCGCGAGAAAGTTTGCCAGTACTTGCAAAAAAAAACAACAACGGTTCTATTCAGATCACACAAAAAAACTAAAATAAATAACACCGTGTTCAAACTTCTAACACATAACAGGATACATTATGGCATTACCAGTTTTATTGGTGGACTGAAACAGAATAAGAATGAGTAGAACAAAGTTTTTGACCGAACTTGGCTTAGACCAACGACCTCGGCTATGAAGATAAGTGCTCGTTAAACGACAGCGGACAAGATCCGCTCTTATACACTAAACAAGAACAAGGTCACTGACAATTAACCTGTCTAATGAGAGTTTTATCAGATCCCTCAACATTTGTTTAGTATTTTTATATAACCTAATTGTCGGACCCGGTAAGGTCAGTAGATAACGTGCGTGACTATTAATCCAGGGGTCGTGAGTTCGAGTCCCCGTTCTGCCGCAGTCTCCGTGATGATTGATATACGACACTACGTCTCATTGCCATTCTTCTCTCACAGATGGGGGCGCTTGATAACCTTCCAGCATACCGGAAAAGCATGGTTTGGTTAAATGATCGTCTGTTTGTCTTCGATGGTATAAACTGACGTTTAACATAAAAAAAATATTGTAATTGCCACAGGCGTGTAAAGTAATTAATGGAACGTATATTTGCAAGTAGAAGTTTTAATTTGTATTGCTATTACTTTTTGTTATGTTGGTATATTTTCTATGCTGCATTCTGCGGTAATTGTATATAAACTAATATTATATTTGTTGATTTACGGAAATCTCTATACATTTGTGTGCACTTAAATATAATGATATTAATAGGAAAAAAGAAACTGCAGATTTTTTAACGAAACTTTAAATTGTACATCACATATTTTTTTGTTGAGGATTTTCATCTCAGAATTAAAAAAAATATATATCAAATTTGACCTGTGTCATACAAAATAATAGAATTTTCTGCTGTTTTTTTATTCAATCACGCAACAAATATTATTTGGAAAAAATCAGTCAACAAACATCCGTATAAGAAAAGCCTGGCCTTATATATATATATATATATATATATATATATATATATATATATATATATATATTGTAAGTAGAGGAGATTTGATGAATGTGTGATATGCTAACAGTGAAAATGTATGTATTACGTTAGCATGCACGTTACATGGTATTCCATGTATGGAATGTAAGTTTTCATGTTGTGGAGGTTCAATTGATTGTAAACACGGCTTGGAAGTGATGTTTGCTTACTACGGTCGACATGTTATGCAAATATCAAATTCCAAACGGAAGTTGTAACGTGTTTAACGAATCAAAGTTCTCACTATACTGAAAAAAAACCCAACTTCGGTGGTGAAGTTTGGGATAATAAGAATCTTACATGAGTTAGATAGTAAATTCTGTGTCAAGGATAAGTGCTTAGCGAAAACAGTTATTCCATGGGACGGAATTTACTATCTGAACCGAATGATTCGTTTTCTTGCATACCAAAATCCCTGCATAATAAATTATCTAATTCAATACATCGTTATATGCCACAATCGTTTGTAGGTGTAAACCCACCATTGATTTTTGTTCTTTATTCTAAAATTCTTTATTCAATAGTAAACAAGGGAATTTACTATCTGAACCGAATGATTCGTTTTCTTGCATACCAAAATCCCTGCATAATAAATTATCTAATTCAATACATCGTTATATGCCACAATCGTTTGTAGGTGTAAACCCACCATTGATTTTTGTTCTTTATTCTAAAATTCTTTATTCAATAGTAAACAAGAAATGGCACTGTTAAGTGTCGCATGCCCCCCAAATGGTCGTTGAAAAATAACAAAATAATCAATGTATCCATAAACATAAAGAGTAATGGACTGATGTTTCAGACTAGACATGCAATTTCATGTTTTTTTACATTAAAGCATGACCCTGACCTTTGTGTAACCTTGACTTTGGCATCTGATGTAATGGTTTGGGTATTTCAACAGTTAAATGCAGGTGAAACATTATCATGACATGCTGATCACTTGTGCCAAGCTATTTTAAAATCCCTTAAATTAATGTAAGTTACAGATCAATTGTTGATCAATTGATAAATTGAACCAAGTATTTTTAAATCCATCCATGTATGATAAAGTTAAAGGACAGACTTGAAATCTCAAACAGATTCAAAGTGTTGTCATACATACTCAAAGTGAGGCCGTGTATACGTTTTACTTATGACACGTCGTCATGTCATCTTGATAAATTGAGCCAAGTTAAAAACAAAGTCACAGACCAGACACGCAATATCAAACAAATTGAAAGTGTGACCTTGACCTTTGAGGAAAGGTTCTGAGTCTTACATGCGACAATCAATTATGTCATGTTTAAAAACTAAGCCAAGTGTTTTTAAAATATATCCATAGATTAAAAATAGGACAAGAAATCTCACACAGACTGAAAGTGTTGTCAAACAAACTCAAAGTGTGACCTTGACCTTTGAGGTACACATGTGGGTCTTACACATTACATTTTGTATTGTCATGCTGATGAATTGAGCCAAGTGTTTTTGAAATTTATCCATAGGTGACAAAGTTTCAGACTGGACACAAAATCTCAATCAGACTGAAAGTGTCATCAACCAAAGTAAATTGTGACCTTGACCTTTGAAGTGGGATTCTGTGCGTAACGCGCGACACATCGTTATGTTATGTTGATAATTTATAGCAAGTATCAACGAAATCCATCTTTGCATGACAAAGTTACAGGCCGGAAACGGAAACGCAGTATTACGTAGTAGTAGTAGTAGAAGTAGTAGTAGTAGTAGTAGTAGTAGTAGTAGTAGTAGTAGTAGTAGTAGTTAGTAGTAGTAGTAGTAGTAGTAGTAGTAGTAGTAGTAGTAGTAGTAGTAGTAGTAGTAGTAGTAGTTAGTAGTAGTAGTAGTAGTAGTAGTAGAAGTAGTAGTAGTAGTAGTAGTAGTAGAAGTAGTAATAGTAGTATAAGTAGATGTAGTGGTAGTTATTATTAACCACCCGGTTGTTTGAATAAGGAATATTAATGTCTGATCTTCTATAAGACAGGTCACAGCTGGAGATGTGGATACTTGATTCACTCAATCAGGAATGTGTACACAGTTAAGTTATAGTTGATGGACGACGCAAGGTTATTCATCAGTTGTGCTCTGTTTCATTTGAAGAATCATTTTTTCTAGACATGTCTATAGACCACCTGTCGTTAAAATCATTAATTATTATTCATCAAAATAAAACAAAACAAACTAATCACCCATCGTAAACATCGCACACGACTGTAAACTTGTTGAATGCAAAAAGTTGATTGAGGTGATTTTATTTTTGCAGAAAATACATAATGTTAAACATAAACCAGCTTAAATGTTCCCTTGAGCATAAATTCTTGCTGCGTAGACACTTTTGTTCTGTTTTGATCTTTGGTGCCCGGCAGTAAGCTTTAATCAATGTAGGAACAACTTAACAATTAAATAACCACAATACATGTGTATGTTATACTTCTTTGCTTAATAAAGGGTTATATAAAGAAATAAATTAACTGTATGTATTTTAACAAAAATTTCGATTATAAACCAATTAATATCAGATGTTGAGATAAGCGATAATAGACTCGCGAAGGTTAATGGAACGGGACTCTTTTTATTGCTGGCATAGCATTACCGTTGGAAACAGGAAAATATTCCGTGCGGTAACAAAAATGGCGGTTATAAATAATCCTCGTTTATTCTTATTTAAAAAAATATTTTCCTTTTTTAATGGCATAATTGATGAATTTGAACATTTTGAAAGCATTGTCATGTTTGAATTGTGAATAATTGATGCTTGGAAAATGGAGTATGAATTTATGATTTCGTAAGTCTACCTTCACTCACAGGTAGGATATGGTCCCTCTCTACCACCCTCACCCCAATACCCCAATTTTTTTGTTCAATTTTTTTTGGTCAAATCTTTGTTAAATTCGTCCAAAATACCCATTTAACAAAAAAAAAAAAAAAAAAAAAAAATAGTGAGAAACATATTTAAGTAAAGGCCTTTCACTTCAACGAACGGCTCATATACCCCCAACTGCCTTTAGACATCCGCTGTGCAAAAAAAACTGTTAGGACTATTTTTACACAGCATACACAGAAAGCCAGAGGAGGTAGATCTATTACGTGACAAAATAAGCCTAACATCAGATCTATCGAGCCAGCCGTTCAGGAATAAGACCCTTTCAAGTCTAAATTGTTTAGTCGACAATAAAGTGGAACATTTTAACGGGTTAATACAGGACTAAAACGGCTCGAAACAACTGTAGCCTGTGATGATAACACGTTTTAAGGTAAGTACACATCAAATTAATTTTTTCGTGCTCACTCACTTATTTCATTATCGCTTTGAACAGCTGATCAGAGCAATTTTCTACTCCGCAACTTGTTTGCTGAACGATGTTCACCATTACATTTGACCGAAGATATCCAAATATCCGCAAAACATTGTCTTTGTAAGAATGGCGCTGATTGGGGGTATTTTGTGGGGTAAGTTATTTAGGACCAATCAGCACGTTCGATACATCAATCTTTTTATTGGCTGGAACATGGCGGACATCGTTCAGCAAACAAGTTGCGAAGTAGAAAACTGCCCTGATCAGCCGTTCTCAGTGATAATGAAATAAGTTAAAAGTTACCTTAAAACGTGTTATCATCACAGGCTACAGTTGTTTCGAGCCGTTTTAATCACGTATTAACCCGCTAAAAAATGTGCCCCTTTATTGTCGACTAAACGATTTAACCGCTGAAAGTGCGACTTGAAAGGGTCTTATTCCTGAACGGCTGGCTCGATAGTTCTGATGTTAGGCTTATTTTGTCACGTTACACCTCTTCTAGCTTTCTGTGTATGCCGTGTAAGAATAGTCTTAAAAGTTTTTGTACAGCGGGTGTACAAAGACAGCTTGTGATATTTGGGCCGTGTATTGAAGTGAAAGGCCTTTACTCAAATATACGTTTTTCGCTATTTATTTTTAATTGGTATTTTGGATGAATTGAACATAGATTTGACAAAAAAAAAATTGAAAAAAAGGGGTATTTGGTGTGAGGGGGGGGGGGGGGGGGGGGGGGGCAACCAAGGTCCATTTATCCTGCCTGTGCTTTCACTTTGTCAACAGTGTACACACTGAGCAGAAACCAATATCTTATATGCTACATTACCCTACTGTTTTCATCATATTTTGATAGTGCAGCGGTTGACAAACAGTAAAATGTAAGTTTCACTTCTTTCATTTAGGTATCACTATGAATGACAACCAAGTAACCTTTTTTATTTACTAAAGAACTAAAAAATCAATGGTGAGGTTACACCCATAATCCACATTGGAACAGGAAGTGCCTTCGTGGGATAGACGCATAATGACGGTCATAAATCAGTAGTCATTGTTTCTCAATATTTATTTTTTCTCCTTATCTTAATAGTCATGTTATTGTGTCATTAAATGGCATTACCGATGTGCGTCGAATTTGAAAGATTTTGAATGAAAACTTTATCACGACTGAATCGTAATCGGTAAATGTTCTGTCTTTAATCTGGGTCTGGTTAACAACAATGTACAATGTTTTCTGCACTAACAATGTCAGACAGATTCATGGCATAGCTACTTTATATGTTGTCGGTCCCTATGTAGTTGCGATTTTCTACTGCAGCCAAAAGCACACATTGTTCAAGGTTCATAGTTCAGCCACTTTTTGTGTTTTTGTAAATCTATTTTCATGACTCACTGCACTATTACCGGCCTTGAATAGCTTATACAAACAGATGATGGTGACAGATTGAGAAAAAAATAGTTATTTATAGGACTTTATATTAAACGTCCCTCGCCATTATTACATTTTCCATAGGCTTCCATTGTAACATTTATGTCAAAAACACAGTGAAAACAACAACAACAAAATCGGCAGCATGTTTCTAGACTCAAATTATGCACTGAATCAAGATCTGCAATTATAAAGGGGAACAAATCATACATTGACCAGGTTTATATTTGTTAATTCAAGTGTTTTGCGATAGGTATCAATTTCCAGAATAGTAATATGTCAACTATTCGCACACGATGCGGTTCAAACCATCAATTTTAAACCGTCACATAATTGCCTAGAATTCTGGTATCAGCAGTGGGAAAATGGGAATGGGGATAAGAATACGGTATTTCGGAAGTGTGCTGTGCTAAGGACGACGCGCATGGAACTTTCTTTATTCACCATTGAATAGAGAACAAAACTCAATAGTTGGGTTTGTGGCAAACCTTAGTATAACAAAACTGTTTTGTTACCTTAGGGGTGATATGAGACATAGTGTTGCCATATATAACACAATTTAGGAAATCTTCATCTCTATAATATCCCTACACATTATGGCAAATTACACAATTTATACAATTTGTCTGTTTTATAGGGAATTTAACACCGGTGCGAAGCGCCGGTTAAATTCACCGGAACGGCATTGTACACGCGTCCGTTAAATTACAAGTGATGCTTATGGATTTGTTTTTTATATTTCCGGTTTATGCACTGGTGAGTCAAGGACTGTTACTCTTACAACTTAAGTGGTTGGTTCCCGCGTTCCGTTAAAATGGTGCAGGACAGCAACTAAAAAAGAACAAAAGGAGTAAGCTCCCTTGACAAAAAAGTGCGCGTTTTTGGTTAAATCGAATAACTTACTCTTCCCATACTTTAAAAAGTAGTCCGATAAGTACATGAAGAAATGTTGCGTTAAAACGCATAATTCCGTTTCACACACGGTGTGTTGTATGCTTTAGAAATACATAAAATTGATAAATAACAGTTTCAAATCTGCCATTCGACCAACATGACTCCAGCTGAGGGACGCCAGCCGACATATTGTTGGCCAGGATCTTAGTTCAATTATGCGTATAAAAAGGTTGATACACTTGTTAATTTGCGTGCTACGGTAAGTGTACTTTTAAACAGTTATTGTAGATGCACGATCTTGGAAGTATTGCCACTTACAAACAATGCTTCGTGGACAAGTAGTTTTTGTTACAGATCGTGACACCGTGACAGTTGTGTTGACTTATCTGTTTGTGACGTAATTAACACTGACAAAAATGATGTCTTCAGTCAGTCAGTCTATGTTTGTTTAACCTCGTAGCTTTGCTCTAGGCAACACAGTGGCAGATTATTGCGACAACTAGTGATGCATCGGTTGACAACATAGTATCAGACTTGTGCCACCTAGTGATACATTGGTTGACAACATAGTATCAGACATGTGCCACCTAGTGATGTACCGGTTGACAACATAGACTCAGACTTTTGTGACACCTAGTGATGCATCTGTTGACAACATAGTATCAGACTTGTGCCAGCTAGTGATACACTGGTTGACAATATAGTATCAGACTTTTGTGACAGCTAGTAAGCAATGCACCGATTGGCAACATGGTTGCAACCTATTGCCACAGCTAGTGATGCATCGGTTGACAACATAGTATCAGACGTGTGCCAGCTAGTGATGCATCAGTTGACAACATAGTTACAGACTTGTGCCAGCTAGTGATGCATCGGTTGACAACATAGTATCAGACCTGTGCCAGCTAGTGATGCATCAGTTGACAACATAGTATCAGACAATTTATATAGAAATGTTTGTTTTCATCTATATGAAAATACCAAGGCAACTAATAGCATCTTGCTTCTGAAGAACATTTTACAGTGATATTTTTTCAATCAATTTATTCGAAATGAAAGTGAACAGCATGTTATTTCTCATAGCTACAACAGTAGAACATATGAAGTGATCACCTCTATTAAGCAACCACACATTTCTTTACTTTTTTTTATATATATACATACACTTCTATGTTTCTATAATTTCTTTAAAATGCACAGTGGACAGATTGGTTGGAACTGTTTAAATACTTGAAAAGCAACATTTAGATTAAACAGTTATAATACCATGCCATTCATTTGATACTTTTGGCTGTTTAGGCTTAATCAAAATATTATGTATTTGTTGCTTTTTAAGGGCTACATGTATTGCTTGAGAAATGGTGATAACTGGGCTGGGGATAGAATATACGATCTTCCACAAGCGAGGCGGATGCTCTACCCCTAGACCACTGGTGCGGTTTTACAGGATGGAGGATTTTTACAGGATGGAGGATTTCCAGTCAATACTTAACTAACTCCTCTTCAGCACTGATTGTATGATAAAGCAAGCACAGTACTGAAAAAGCATACTTCTGTGTTTGAAAATGATTTGAGTTTGTTACTTGCTGTATCACAACACGGTTGATTAAGGCACGTAACTATAAGCCGTAGTGTGATATAACGCGACTTTAATTTACATGTATTGCTACAGTCCTACATTTCCAGTTGGTCCACAACAATCCCGCTGGTTGGAAACTTTTTTTGACCCAACCACACCACACCCTTAAAAAAATATTGTTGTTCATTCAATATATTCTATGTCTCTGCCTGTCCTTTCTTTTTCCATATATTCTAGGTCTTTGCCTGTCCTTTCTTTTTCAATATATGTTAGGTCTTTGCCTGTCCTTTTTTTCCATGTCCTTTCTTTTTCCATATATTCTAGGTCTTTGTCGTCCTTTCTTTTTCCATATATTCTAGGTCTTTGTCTGTCCTTTCTTTTCCATATATTCTAGGTTTTTGCCTGTGTTTTTCTTTTTCCATATATTTTAGGTCTTTGCCTGTCCTTTCTTTTTTCATATCCTTTAAAGGGAATTTCCAATTAATTGCAAATTAAAAAGATCCCCTACCTACCCACTCCTATCTGATACCTGATACGGGTTGGACGTGGCAAATATACAATTTTTAAAGTCTGACCTTAGTTATCACATATTCATATTAAATAATGTACACTTGGTTTGTGGTGTTGGAGTACATCTCTATAGTGTAAGCTAGCTCACTTTTCTGTTTGAAAAGATTTCCAGGTTCAAGTCCGTGTGGGGATCTTGACACCGTTACAAAGTTGTATAAACAAAAAACTCCAATATATTTGTTAAAATTTAAATAAAAGTGTAATATATGGTGTACATATAATGCCCACCTTTCTTTACCAAGACTGTACACATCAGTGCCCTTAGCCAATTAACACAGGTTATGATTAACATATATAAAATAATACAGTTGGTATGGGCTTAAAGCTACAGGATGCTAATAGAATGTGGCAACAAGAACTATTACCTGAAAACATATAGACAACCAGTTTGGACTCAAAGTTCTGTTTGTTTACAATAACTGAGACATACCATAAAGTCACTGACAATATAGTTAAACCTGTGTTAGTGGTCACCTTTATTAAGAAACCATTTGTTGTAAACAGCTACAACATAGACGCTTGATTCTGTCAGCCAGAACTATAACATGAATATTAGTGTTGTATAAAACATTCTGTACAAATTATTTTACCAATAATTCTTTAAGGACTGCACCCAAATATATACATCTATGGGTTGTTGTTTTACTATTTAACCATAATAAGTGATATTACTTAATCGAATAGGTGATATCACATACTCAAATAAGTGATATTATATATTCGTACAAGTGATATCACTTATTCGAAAATGAATAAGTTATAGCCTCTGTTCAAATAAGTAATATCACCTATATGAGTAAGTGATATCTCTTATTATGGTTAAATAGTAAAACAGCACCCCATATACATAATCTTTTTGTGATATTTCAAAAACTGGATTATTCAATCAGTGAATAGTTTATGACACTGATTCAACCGGATTTGAAAAATTAAGTATAACTGTATACCACTTAAAACGACTGTTTCAGACTGTTGCATTCATACATAATTTGTGAAACACATTAATAATATTTGGTGGCAATTTATTCCCTTAACAAAAATAGATTTGACACAAAAGTAGCACCTCTGCACAAGTAAGTCCATTTGTTTCCCGCTATATACCTTTGGTAACTGAGGTTACTTGTGACATGTCTTTGGTATCCTTGAATAAAACATTTATGCTAAATATATTTTCACATTGAAGTTAAAATGAGAAATAAAAAATGTCTCTATCCCTTGTTACTTCGTTATCCTACTTTGTCCTTCTGCACTCCAGATTACTACAGCAAATATACATCATAATTTAAGAAATACCAAAAAAACAACATGTCTTTATTTCTGGTTACTTGGTTATCCTTCTTTGTGCGGATCGCAGAGTCCAGTGGTAGAGTACCGAACACATGATCGGAGGGTCGTGGGTTCGATCCTCCACCGTGGCTGTGTGTGGTGTCCTTGAGCAAGACACTTTCCCGCATATACTATGTACTGGTTCTAACCAGGAAGTCTTCGATCGTGATTCGTCTAAGTAGTAAGAACTTGTTTCACAATCGAAGTAAAAATAAATAAGTTTGTCTTTGGTAACTTATGGTAACGACAACAAATATACAACATCCAGGCATACAGCGGACTTACACATGGACATACAAACGTACTTACATATTTTGGGCCATATATGAAACAATAAAAATGCTATATTTTCTTTTAAACTTTAGGGCCATTTATTATTTTGACAGTTATAAATCTTATCCTGACACACTGATATTAAATAATCTACATGTACATTGATCGAAATTGATAAATCCCCTTTTAGGCAGTGCCTTATTTTATATTACTCATATGCATTGATTATGCAACCGCCTTGAAATGGGGGTCGGGGTGGAGTGGTGAGGGGATATAGTGCTATCCGTGTCCGTCTGTCGTACCGTCCGTCACACCGTCCGTTCTTCCGTACGTCACGATTCCCAGGTGAAGGTCAATCTCACTGTTACTTAAAATAGAAAAAGCGCTGTCAACGCTTACCGGCATTATTTTCCATCCGATGCAAATTACATAGATATCCAAACAGAGATTCTTCGGATGCGTTTGCGTTTCACGATTTTCGGGAGAAGGTCAATGTCATCGTTACTAAAAGAAGAAAATCACCGTTACCGCTTTATTTTAATCCAATTTTTATGAAACTTCATAAAAGGTGTTCCGAACCAAGGTACCTCGGATGGGTTTGCATTTCTGGATTCTGGGGTCAAGGTCACTGTTAAAAATGATAAATAGACATGGGGCGGGGCATCTTGTTTATGTCAATTTGATATTGTTCATTTTGTCGTGTTTATTGCAACTAACAAAATTAATGTAAATGCAAATATACTGGGGAACATCGGAAGAATGATAACTTTTAAAACCAAAAAAATGTTTCAGTGACTATTTTGTTTATTTTGTTTATTTTTCTTCGTCAAATCACACCATAATAAACTTATTTTGTTACACTAAGGGTTGTGGTTATACATAACCCAAAGTGTAACAAAAACTTAACCCTTAGTGTAACAAAAATATACTTATCATAGAAACAAAATTTTCTTCGCCAAATCACATCAACATAAAACTTATTTTGTTACACTAAGGGTTGCAGTTATCAATAACCCTTAGTGTACCAAAAATATACCTATCCTAGGAATACGATCTTCCGCAGTTCACCAAATCGCATCCACGTTAAATTAATTGATAACTGCAACCCTTAGTGTTACAAAATACACTTTGTCAGAGATATAGTAAACATTTTATTTAAGTATGAAGTGAAAAAAACGAAAAATTTAAGGAAATCCATAATATTATATAAGATTGCTGTTTATTTATGTTTTTAACAAGAGTTGGAGATTATATAGTATTTACTTACCTTCAAACACTTTTTTCAAACACTAAGTGATAATTGTATTAGTAATGTTTCATAATAACAAAGTGTCCAAGATAAAAACATAGAAAATTTAGTTGCGTGAAGTTGGCTATGCGATCGGCAATCGGAGATCAACATTCAATACAGATCCAGGTCTGAGATCGTAGATCAACATTCAAACAAAAAGTCAAAATTTGAATAACGACCCAGGTCTGCAATCGTAGATCGACATTCAAAATAAAATCTAAAATACGGACAGAAATTGAATACAGACCCAGGTCTGAGATCGTAGATCAACATTCAAAATAAAAGTCGAAATTTGAATACAGACCCAGGTCTGAGATCGTAGATCAACATTCAAAATAAAAGTTAAAAGACGGACAGAACTTGAATACAGATCCAGGTCTGAGATCGTAGATCAACATTCAAAATAAAAGTCGGAATATGAATACCGACCCAGGTCTGCAATCGTAGATCGACATTCAAAATAAAATTAAAAATACGGACAAAATTTGAATGCAGATCCAGGTCTGAGATCGTAGATCGACATTGAAAATAAAATCTAAAATACGGACAAAACTTGAATACAGACCCAGGTCTGCAATCGTAGATCGACATTCAAAATAAAATTAAAAATACGGACAAAATTTGAATGCAGATCCAGGTCTGACATCGTAGATCAACATTCAAAATAAAAGTTAAAAGACGGACAGAACTTGAATACCGACCCAGGTCTGCAATCGTAGATCAACATTCAAAATAAAATTAAAAATACGGACAAAATTTGAATGCAGATCCAGGTCTGACATCGTAGATCAACATTCAAAATAAAAGTTAAAAGACGGACAGAACTTGAATACAGACCCAGGTCTGAGATCGTAGATCAACATTCAAAATAAAATTCGGAATTTGAATACCGACCCAGGTCTGCAATCGTAGATCGACATTCAAAATAAAATTAAAAATACGGACAAAATTTGAATGCAGATCCAGGTCTGAGATCGTAGATCGACATTCAAAATAAAATCTAAAATACGGACAAAACTTGAATACAGACCCAGGTCTGCAATCGTAGATCGACATTCAAAATAAAAGAGAAAAGACGGAGTTAACTTGAATGCATATCCAGGTCTGACATCGTAGATCAACATTCAAAATAAAAGTTAAAAGACGGACAGAACTTGAATACAGATCCAGGTCTGAGATCGTAGATCAACATTCAAAATAAAAGTCGGAATTTGAATACCGACCCAGGTCTGCAATCGTAGATCGACATTCAAAATAAAATTAAAAATACGGACAAAATTTGAATGCAGATCCAGGTCTGAGATCGTAGATCGACATTCAAAATAAAATCTAAAATACGGACAAAACTTGAATACAGACCCAGGTCTGCAATCGTAGATCGACATTCAAAATAAAAGAGAAAAGAAGGAGTTAACTTGAATGCAGATCCAGGTCTGACATCGTAGATCAACATTCAAAATAAAAGTTAAAAGACGGACAGAACTTGAATACAGACCCAGGTCTGAGATCGTAGATCAACATTCAAAATAAAAGTCGGAATTTGAATACCGACCCAGGTCTGCAATCGTAGATCGACATTCAAAAATAAAATTAAAAATACGGACAAAATTTGAATGCAGATCCAGGTCTGAGATCGTAGATCGACATTCAAAATAAAATCTAAAATACGGACAAAACTTGAATACAGACCCAGGTCTGCAATCGTAGATCGACATTCAAAATAAAAGAGAAAAGAAGGAGTTAACTTGAATGCAGATCCAGGTCTGACATCGTAGATCAACATTCAAAATAAAAGTTAAAAGACGGACAGAACTTGAATACAGATCCAGGTCTGAGATCGTAGATCAACATTCAAAATAAAAGTCGGAATTTGAATACCGACCCAGGTCTGCAATCGTAGATCGACATTCAAAATAAAATTAAAAATACGGACAAAATTTGAATGCAGATCCAGGTCTGAGATCGTAGATCGATGTTGAAAATAAAATCTAAAATACGGACAAAACTTGAATACAGACCCAGGTCTGCAATCGTAGATCGACATTCAAAATAAAAGAGAAAAGAAGGAGTTAACTTGAATGCAGATCCAGGTCTGACATCGTAGATCAACATTCAAAATAAAAGTTAAAAGACGGACAGAACTTGAATACAGACCCAGGTCTGAGATCGTAGATCAACATTCAAAATAAAAGTCGGAATTTGAATACCGACCCAGATCTGCAATCGTAGATCAACATTCAAAATAAAATTAAAAATACGGACAAAACTTGAATACAGACCCAGGTCTGCAATCGTAGATCGACATTCAAAATAAAAGTTAAAAGACGGAGTTAACTTGAATGCAGATCCAGGTCTGAGATCGTAGATCAACATTCAAAATAAAAGTCGGAACTTGAATACCGACCCAGGTCTGCAATCGTAGATCGACATTCAAAATAAAAGTTAAAAGACGGAGTTAACTTGAATGCAGATCCAGGTCTGACATCGTAGATCAACATTCAAAATAAAAGTTAAAAGACGGACAAAACTTGAATACAGACCTAGGTCTGCAATCGTAGATCGACATTCAAAATAAAAGTTAAAAGACGGAGTTAACTTGAATGCAGATCCAGGTCTGAGATCGTAGATCAACATTCAAAATAAAAGTCGGAATTTGAATACCGACCCAGGTCTGCAATCGTAGATCGACATTCAAAATAAAATTATAAATACGGACATAATTTGAATGCAGATCCAGGTCTGAGATCGTAGATCAACATTCAAAATAAAAGTTAAAAGACGGACAGAACTTGAATACAGACCCAGGTCTGAGATCGTAGATCAACATTCAAAATAAAAGTCGGAATTTGAATACCGACCCAGGTCTGCAATCGTAGATCGACATTCAAAATAAAATTAAAAATACGGACAAAATTTGAATGCAGATCCAGGTCTGAGATCGTAGATCGACATTGAAAATAAAATCTAAAATACGGACAAAACTTGAATACAGACCCAGGTCTGCAATCGTAGATCGACATTCAAAATAAAAGAGAAAAGACGGAGTTAACTTGAATGCAGATCCAGGTCTGACATCGTAGATCAACATTCAAAATAAAAGTTAAAAGACGGACAGAACTTGAATACAGATCCAGGTCTGAGATCGTAGATCAACATTCAAAATAAAAGTCGGAATTTGAATACCGACCCAGGTCTGCAATCGTAGATCGACATTCAAAATAAAATCTAAAATACGGACGAAACTTGAATACAGACCCAGGTCTGCAATCGTAGATCGACATTCAAAATAAAAGAGAAAAGAAGGAGTTAACTTGAATGCAGATCCAGGTCTGACAGCGTAGATCAACATTCAAAATAAAAGTTAAAAGACGGACAGAAATTGAATACAGACCCAGGTCTGAGATCGTAGATTAACATTCAAAATAAAAGTCGGAATTTGAATACCGACCCAGATCTGCAATCGTAGATCAACATTCAAAATAAAATTAAAAATACGGACAAAATTTGAATGCAGATCCAGGTCTGACATCGTAGATCGACATTCAAAATAAAAGTTAAAAGACGGACAAAACTTGAATACAGACCCAGGTCTGCAATCGTAGATCGACATTCAAAATAAAAGTTAAAAGACGGAGTTAACTTGAATGCAGATCCAGGTCTGACATCGTAGATCGACATTCAAAATAAAAGTTAAAAGACGGACAAAACTTGAATACAGACCCAGGTCTGCAATCGTAGATCGACATTCAAAATAAAAGTTAAAAGACGGAGTTAACTTGAATGCAGATCCAGGTCTGAGATCGTAGATCAACATTCAAAATAAAAGTCGGAATTTGAATACCGACCCAGGTCTGCAATCGTAGATCGACATTCAAAAATAAAATTAAAAATACGGACAAAATTTGAATGCAGATCCAGGTCTGACATCGTAGATCAACATTCAAAATAAAAGTTAAAAGACGGACAGAACTTGAATACAGACCCAGGTCTGAGATCGTAGATCAACATTCAAAATAAAAGTCGGAATTTGAATACCGACCCAGGTCTGCAATCGTAGATCGACATTCAAAATAGAATTAAAAATACGCACAAAATTTGAATGCAGATCCAGGTCTGAGATCGTAGATCGACATTCAAAATAAAATCTAAAATACGGACAAAACTTAAATACAGACCCAGGTCTGAGATCGTAGATCAACATTCAAAATAAAAGTCGGAATATGAATACCGACCCAGATCTGCAATCGTAGATCTACATTCAAAATAAAATTAAAAATACGGACAAAATTTGAATGCAGATCCAGGTCTGAGATCGTAGATCAACATTCAAAATAAAAGTTAATAGACGGACAAAACTTGAATACAGACCCAGGTCTGCAATCGTAGATCGACATTCAAAATAAAAGAGAAAAGACGGAGTTAACTTGAATGCAGATCCAGGTCTGAGATCGTAGATCGACATTCAAAATAAAAGTTAGAAGACGGACAGAACTTGAATACAGATCCAGGTCTGAGATCGTAGATCAACATTCAAAATAAAAGTCGGAATTTGAATACCGACCCAGGTCTGCAATCGTAGATCGACATTCAAAATAAAATTAAAAATACGGACAAAATTTGAATGCAGATCCAGGTCTGAGATCGTAGATCGACATTGAAAATAAAATCTAAAATACGGACAAAACTTGAATACAGACCCAGGTCTGCAATCGTAGATCGACACTCAAAATAAAATTAAAAATACGGACAAAATTTGAATGCAGATCAAGGTCTGACATCGTAGATCAACATTCAAAATAAAAGTTAAAAGACGGACAGAACTTGAATACAGACCCAGGTCTGAGATCGTAGATCAACATTCAAAATAAAAGTCGGAATTTGAATACCGACCCAGGTCTGCAATCATAGATCGGCATTCAAAATAAAATTAAAAATACGGACAAAATTTGAATGCAGATCCAGGTCTGAGATCGTAGATCGACATTCAAAATAAAATCTAAAATACGGACAAAACTTGAATACAGACCCAGGTCTGAGATCGTAGATCAACATTCAAAATAAAAGTCGGAATTTGAATACCGACCCAGATCTGCAATCGTAGATCAACATTCAAAATAAAATTAAAAATACGGACAAAATTTGAATGCAGATCCAGGTCTGACATCGTAGATCAACATTCAAAATAAAAGTTAATAGACGGACAAAACTTGAATACAGACCCAGGTCTGCAATCGTAGATCGACATTCGAAATAAAAGAGAAAAGACGGACTGAACTTGAATGCAGATCCAGGTCTGACATCGTAGATCGACATTCAAAATAAAAGTTAGAAGACGGACAGAACTTGAATACAGATCCAGGTCTGAGATCGTAGATCAACATTCAAAATAAAAGTCGGAATTTGAATACCGACCCAGGTCTGCAATCGTAGATCGACATTCAAAATAAAATTAAAAATACGGACAAAATTTGAATGCAGATCCAGGTCTGAGATCGTAGATCGACATTGAAAATAAAATCTAAAATACGGACAAAACTTGAATACAGACCCAGGTCTGCAATCGTAGATCGACATTCAAAATAAAAGAGAAAAGACGGACAAAATTTGAATGCAGATCCAGGTCTGACATCGTAGATCAACATTCAAAATAAAAGTTAAAAGACGGACAGAACTTGAATACAGACCCAGGTCTGAGATCGTAGATCAACATTCAAAATAAAAGTTAATAGACAGACAAAACTTGAATACAGACCCAGGTCTGCAATCGTAGATCGACATTCAAAATAAAAGAGAAAAGACGGAGTTAACTTGAATGCAGATCCAGGTCTGACATCGTAGATCGACATTCAAAATAAAAGTTAGAAGACGGACAGAACTTGAATACAGATCCAGGTCTGAGATCGTAGATCGACATTCAAAATAAAAGTTAAAAGACGGACAGAACTTGAATACAGATCCAGGTCTGAGATAGTAACGAATGCATAATTATCTTATGTTAATTTACAGGATATATGGGGACCTATTAGGGAGACATAGAAATAATATGAGAAACCAGTTAATTTTTTTCTATCATTTATTTTAGGAATTATTTTCATCATCTTGATATCTGGAGAATTGTTTGATCGGAGACGGTGGGCTATAACCTTATAAAGAGAATTTAAAATCGATAATGAGCCAGCAGTGGTCCAAAATGAATAAAATTGGGATTTAAAAAAAACACACACTCTTTTCTCAAGAACTAAGTTAATTAAGGCATTTTTGGTATATTTTTGTATAAATATTTGGTATAAATTGTCTCTATTTAGAACGGATTTCAAACGAAGAAGATAAGAGCCTATTGAGTTGAATTTGATTTTGACACTAGAATGTTATGAGGAAACATGCATCCCATTCTCATCATAGTAAAGCTTTTCAGAGGCTTTCTCCAATAAAAACATTTTGCCTTGTCAAATCAAGTGAGCGAATTAGACTCTTTTGGGTCTCTTGTTTTGCTTTACATATATTTAGTCTTATTGTTATTCCTGAGCAGAATGTGTGTATATGATATGTGTAAATACATGACGATACATCTCTAGCATAATCATGACTTCGATATCGTTATAGCTTACAGTTTATGAAACAAATAACTCGTAATTATCTTTTTTTATTTACCATTTTTTTTTAAAAATTGTTACATCTATTTTAAATTTTGTAAATGTTAGATAAACATTGAGTCTCAAAAATTTATAAACAAATTAATATGTTATTTTACTTGCCACAATAAAAAGATCCCCTTGTTTTATTTTATGATACATACTCTATAAAGTAGTGTTTTAAAGTGTCAAAAGAAATTGATTAATCTCATTGGTTATTGATGAGTTATGTTTGGTTGGTCAAACACGCATGCTCTAGTTATTTTGGTCATGAAAAGTTTAAGTGAAAGAGTTGTCTATGTCAATTCTTTAATGATCACAATTTGGATATTTTGAGTTTTAATCTTTTATTTGTTTTGTATAAAAATTTTTGACTGTCTTGTATATGCCATTTTAACTGTTAAAGTACCTATCATTTGATATGACTTATCTCACGCTAGGTGAGAAAGTATCACTATTATAATGCAAACATAATCAATAAGTGGATTTATATTATTCAAGTTATTCAACAAATGAATATTATATTGGCACACGATCACAGTCTACGGGCTAATTTATTTTATTAAAAAAAAATAACTTTGATTATTGTATTTGAGGTTATAACTTCCTTTTTGAACTTTATTCAGCTTTAAATACTGATACACTTTCGTAATATCTTAATACTTGTGGGTTGCCATAACAGAACGATCGTTTAAAGAGAACTTTAATAATATAATTTAAAATTTGTTAGCAAAAATGTCCCTTTTATTTTGTACGGTGTAGTTGACAGAGAGATCACAACGGCGATTGAGAGTAAGTGAATGTTTTCGGGGCATGTGTCGTATTGGCGTCAAATGTTCTGAAAAAGTAGAGAAATTATTTACCGGTCATTCACCGTGATTTAAAGATATTTATCGAATTTTACTGACTTTTAAATCAGCAGAAATTCTTTCCTTTCAATGATTTTAACTAACGTTCCTTGAAAATATGTACGTCATGCTTGCACAGGTCTTATATCTTATGTAACAACGAAACATTCTTAGAATGAATATTGAACGTGCATTAAAAGTGTTATAGTTATGTAGAGATTTTTCTATTTGTTTGAAATGTACCACTTATATCTATTTGAGCAGTTTGTTACTCGCGTTCTGTCTTCTAGTATTCAAGTAAAATAACTCTTCAACACTGAGGGTAATCAAGATTAGGATTATGCTCAGTTACCGAAAGAAGAATATCTTAACTAACTTGAGTCTGCCATTTTACTTTATTCTATTATTACGCGGTTTTCATTTTATTATAACGTTAAACAACGTTCTTCTATTAATATTTTGTTCATGATATACAAGTATAATCTTTAAATCATCAATTTAAAGTTCTTAGGGGAGGAGTAAGGTAGCAAAAAAAAAAAAAGAAACACGAAAATACACTGTTTTCTGTTATAGTTGTAATTCCAAAATCTTCAAACGATAATCTCAAATCTGAGATTTTTCTCGAATGTTGATCTCCAATTGTTTCATATCGATATGAACGTTTTGCGACGTTGATGTCAGATTTGAACTTATTTTTTGATGTTATTATTCGATCTGAAATTTTTTTAAATATGGATCTTCGATCGAAACTTCTATATCTGAAAGTCAATATTCGAACTGATCGTTGAAAATTCAGCTCCGACCAAGACATTTTAAATTTGTTCTCCGTTCTGACCATTATAAATGACGCTTTTACGAATCGCAGACATGGAACTGTATTCAAATCCAACTTCTAACAATTACTGTGAATGCTGATGTACTATTGTAGAACTATGTATACAATATCACATGTCGAACTACTACATTAACATTTTAATATTGATTAAAGGTAAATGTTGATTTACGATCTCAAACCTGGCTTGTTTTTCTAATTACGACTTGTGTGTGTGTGTGTGTGTGTGTGTGTGTGTGTGTGTGTGTGTGTGGTGGTGATGGTGTGTGTGTGTGTGTGTGTGTGTGTGTGTGGGGGGGGTTAATGTCAATCTACGATCTCAGTCCTGGGTCGTTATTCAAATTCCGACTTTTATTTTGAATGTTGATCTACGATCTCAGACCTGGGTCTGTATTCAACTTCTGTATGTCTTTTAACATTAATTTTGAATGTTGGTCTACGATCTCAGACCTGGGTCTGCATTCAAGTTAAATCCGTCTTTTAACTTTTATTTTGAATGTCGATCTACGATGTCAGACCTGGATCTGCATTCAAATTTTGTCCGTCTTTTCTCTTTTATTTTGAATGTCGATCTACGATGTCAGACATGGATCTGCATTCAAATTTTGTACGTCTTTTCTCTTTTATTTTGAATGTTGATCTACGATCTCAGACCTGGGTCTGTATTCAAATTTTGTCCGTCTTTTAACTTTTATTTTGAATGTTGATCTACGATCTTAGACCTTGGTCTGCATTCAAATTTTGTCCGTGTTTTTAATTTTATTTTGAATGTCGATCTACGATTGCAGACCTGGGTCGGTATTCAAATTCCGACTTTAATTTTGAATGTTGATCTACGATCTCAGACCTGGGTCTGTATTCAAGTTCTGTACGTCTTTTAACTTTTATTTTGAATGTTGATCTACGATCTCAGACCTGGGTCTGTATTCAAGTTTTGTCCGTATTTTAGATTTTATTTTGAATGTCGATCTACGATCTCAGACCTGGATCTGCATTCAAATTTTGTCCGTGTTTTTAATTTTATTTTGAATGTCGATCTACGATTGCAGACCTGGGTCGGTATTCAAATTCCGACTTTTATTTTGAATGTTGATCTACGATCTCAGACCTGGGTCTGTATTCAAGTTCTGTCCGTCTTTTAACTTTTATTTTGAATGTCGATCTACGATCTCAGACCTGGATCTGCATTCAAATTTTGTCCGTATTTCTAATTTTATTTTGAATGTTGATCTACGATTGCAGACCTGGGTCGGTATTCAAATTCCGACTTTTATTTTGAATGTTGATCTACGATCTCAGACCTGGGTCGGTATTCAAGTTCTGTCCGTCTTTTAACTTTTATTTTGAATGTTGATCTACGATGTCAGACCTGGATCTGCATTCACATTTTGTACGTATTTTTAATTTTATTTTGAATGTCGATCTACGATTGCAGACCTGGGTCTGTATTCAAGTTTTGTCCGTCTTTTAACTTTTATTTTGAATGTCGATCTACGATGTCAGACCTGGATCTGCATTCAAATTTTGTCCGTATTTTTAATTTTATTTTGAATGTTGATCTACGATTGCAGATCTGGGTCGGTATTCAAATTCCGACTTTTATTTTGAATGTTGATCTACGATCTCAGACCTGGGTCTGTATTCAATTTCTGTCCGTCTTTTAACTTTTATTTTGAATGTTGATCTACGATGTCAGACCTGGATCTGCATTCAAGTTAACTCCTTCTTTTCTCTTTTATTTTGAATGTCGATCTACGATTGCAGACCTGGGTCTGTATTCAAGTTTCGTCCGTATTTTAGATTTTATTTTGAATGTCGATCTACGATCTCAGACCTGGATCTGCATTCAAATTTTGTCCGTATTTTTAATTTTATTTTGAATGTCGATCTACGATTGCAGACCTGGGTCGGTATTCAAATTCCGACTTTTATTTTGAATGTTGATCTACGATCTCAGACCTGGATCTGTATTCAAGTTCTGTCCGTCTTTTAACTTTTATTTTGAATGTTGATCTACGATGTCAGACCTGGATCTGCATTCAAGTTAACTCCATCTTTTCTCTTTTATTTTGAATGTCGATCTACGATTGCAGACCTGGGTCTGTATTCAAGTTTTGTCCGTATTTTAGATTTTATTTTGAATGTCGATCTACGATCTCAGACCTGGATCTGCATTCAAATTTTGTCCGTAGTTTTAATTTTATTTTGAATGTCGATCTACGATTGCAGACCTGGGTCGGTATTCAAATTCCGACTTTTATTTTGAATGTTGATCTACGATCTCAGACCTGGGTCTGTATTCAAGTTCTGTCCGTCTTTTAACTTTTATTTTGAATGTTGATCTACGATGTCAGACCTGGATCTGCATTCAAATTTTGTCCGTATTTTTAATTTTATTTTGAATGTCGATCTACGATTGCAGACCTGGGTCGGTATTCAAATTCCGACTTTTATTTTGAATGTTGATCTACGATCTCAGACCTGGATCTGCATTTAAGTTAACTCCGTCTTTTAACTTTTATTTTGAATGTCGATCTACGATTGCAGACCTAGGTCTGTATTCAAGTTCTGTCCGTCTTTTAACTTTTATTTTGAATGTTGATCTACGATGTCAGACCTGGATCTGCATTCAAGTTAACTCCGTCTTTTAACTTTTATTTTGAATGTCGATCTACGATTGCAGACCTGGGTCTGTATTCAAGTTTTGTCCGTCTTTTAACTTTTATTTTGAATGTCGATCTACGATGTCAGACCTGGATCTGCATTCAAATTTTGTCCGTATTTTTAATTTTATTTTGAATGTTGATCTACGATTGCAGATCTGGGTCGGTATTCAAGTTCTGTCCGTCTTTTATTTTGAATGTTGATCTACAATCTCAGACCTGGGTCTGTATTCAAGTTCTGTCCGTCTTTTAACTTTTATTTTGAATGTTGATCTACGATGTCAGACCTGGATCTGCATTTAAGATAACTCCTTCTTTTCTCTTTTATTTTGAATGTCGATCTACGATTGCAGACCTGGGTCTGTATTCAAGTTTTGTCCGTATTTTAGATTTTATTTTGAATGTCGATCTACGATCTCAGACCTGGATCTGCATTCAGATTTTGTCCGTATTTTTAATTTTATTTTGAATGTCGATCTACGATTGCAGACCTAGGTCGGTATTCAAATTCCGACTTTTATTTTGAATGTTGATCTACGATCTCAGACCTGGATCTGTATTCAAGTTCTGTCCGTCTTTTAACTTTTATTTTGAATGTTGATCTACGATGTCAGACCTGGATCTGCATTCAAGTTAACTCCGTCTTTTCTCTTTTATTTTGAATGTCGATCTACGATTGCAGACCTGGGTCTGTATTCAAGTTTTGTCCGTATTTTAGATTTTATTTTGAATGTCGATCTACGATCTCAGACCTGGATCTGCATTCAAATTTTGTCCGTATTTTTAATTTTATTTTGAATGTCGATCTACGATTGCAGACCTGGGTCGGTATTCAAATTCCGATTTTTATTTTGAATATTGATCTACGATCTCAGACCTGGATCTTTATTCAAGTTCTGTCCGTCTTTTAACTTTTATTTTGAATGTTGATCTACGATGTCAGACCTGGATCTGCATTCAAGTTAACTCCGTCTTTTCTCTTTTATTTTGAATGTCGATCTACGATTGCAGACCTGGGTCTGTATTCAAGTTTTGTCCGTATTTTAGATTTTATTTTGAATGTCGATCTACGATCTCAGACCTGGATCTGCATTGAAATTTTGTCCGTATTTTTAATTTTATTTTTGAATGTCGATCTACGAATGCAGACCTGGGTCGGTATTCAAATTCCGACTTTTATTTTGAATGTTGATCTACGATCTCAGACCTGGATCTGTATTCAAGTTCTGTCCGTCTTTTAACTTTTATTTTGAATGTTGATCTACGATGTCAGACCTGGATCTGCATTCAAGTTAACTCCTTCTTTTCTCTTTTATTTTGAATGTCGATCTACGATTGCAGACCTGGGTCTGTATTCAAGTTTTGTCCGTATTTTAGATTTTATTTTGAATGTCGATCTACGATCTCAGACCTGGATCTGCATTCAAATTTTGTCCGTATTTTTAATTTTATTTTGAATGTCGATCTACGATTGCAGACCTGGGTCGGTATTCAAATTCCGACTTTTATTTTGAATGTTGATCTACGATCTCAGACCTGGATCTGTATTCAAGTTCTGTCCGTCTTTTAACTTTTATTTTGAATGTTGATCTACGATGTCAGACCTGGATATGCATTCAAGTTAACTCCTTCTTTTCTCTTTTATTTTGAATGTCGATCTACGATGTCAGACCTGGATATGCATTCAAGTTAACTCCGTCTTTTCTCTTTTATTTTGAATGTTGATCTACGATCTCAGACCTGGGGCTGTATTCAAATTCCGACTTTTATTTTGAATGTTGATCTACGATCTCAGACCTGGGTCTGTATTCAATTTCTGTCCGTATTTTAGATTTTATTTTGAATGTCGATCTACGATTGCAGACCTGGGTCGTTATTCAAATTTGGATCTGTATTGAATGTTGATCTCCGATTGCCGATCTCATAGCCAACTTCACGCAACTAGAAAATTTAGTAATATATTGCGACGTCAGTATACCTTTAAACTAATGCTTTTAAAAAAATGGCGATACAATGAAACATATTTTAAGAATCAAAATAAAACTAGAGCGGGCTATGTCACTTTCAGGAGATGAAAATCCGAGAAGAAGAGAGAAAAGAAGAATGGGTGAGTGACAAATAACAATGTTTGTACATTGTTCTAATTGTAGTAAACTTGATCTTGATCCCTTTCTCTCTAAACCTCGACCCCCTATCCCCCAAACAAAATGATTTTTTTTCCTGACAATCATAACTCAAGATACCGCTATTACTAAGATAGACTTATTTTATTTGTAGCATCAATGATCTCGATATAATATAAACTGCAGTATTACACAAAAGTACACCAGTATTGTTTTCTTCTATATTTTGATATCATTTAGATAAAAGTTTTTGTGTAAGTTCGATAATTACGGATCAGGACAGACGGACGGACGGACGTTCTCATGAATTAGTATTTAAGTGGCTTCTTAGCGCCCATCTCATTACTTTTGTGGCTAAAATTTTAACCACACAAAACAATATAAGCCACATAAAAGTTGTTGTTTTTAGAAGAGACTTTGTACAGGCTATAAATAGCTTTATTCTCAACTCCGTTGTTATATATCGCTGTATATCGAATATATGTATATGTTATATGTTGATAAAAAATAAATATTGTTTAAACCAAAAAATGTTTTTAAGTGTCCAGAAACATCTACACATTTTTTCAACTGGTTTTCAATCGTCCAAAAATATTTCTAACCCTAAACCCTAGACACTTAACTACCCATTCGTGTGTGCGGGGCGGACGAACATGGGTAACATTATACGCCCCCATTTCATAGCAGGGGTTAGTAAATTTCTAGTTGAAAAAAATGTTACGCTTAGTGAGCCCGTTTTATTTATCAATTACGCTTAGTGTAACAATAGGCTCGCAACCATAACCCTAAGTGTAACCATGGGGTCGCAACCGTAACCCTTAGTGTAACCATGGGGTCGCAACCATAACCCTTAGTGTAACCATAGGGTCACAACCGTAGCCCTTAGTGTAACCATGGGGTCGCAACCGTAACCCTTAGTGTAACCATGGGGTCGCAACCGTAACCCTTAGTGTAACCATGGGATCGCAACCGTAACCTTAGTGTAACAATAGGGTCGCAACCGTAACCCTTAGTGTAACCATAGGGTCGCAACCGTAATCCTTAGTGTAACAATAGGGTCGCAACAGTAACCCTAAGTGTAATCATAGGGTCGCAACCGTATCCCTTAGTGTAACAATAGGTTCGCAACCGTAACCCTTAGTGTAACCATAGGGTCGCAACTGTAACCCTTAGTGTAACCATAGGGTCGCAACCGTAACCCTTAGTGTAACCATAGGGTCGCAACCATAACCCTTAGTGTAACAATAGGGTCGCAACCGTAACCCTTAGTGTAACAAAACCCATTTTGACACCGCAACCCTTATGTAACAAAGACTGATTTTGTTACACTAAAGGTTGCGGTGGCAATTGTCATACTATGGTTTTTGTTACACTAAGGGTTACCAGAGGGCTTACACCTATAGCAATATCTTAACATGCATAATACAACTAACCAGGGATTTTTTAGCGGAATGTGCATTCCTATTTTAACGCTTGGGGTGCTGGAAAACATACGTGACAGTCTCGCTTAAATAAAACATTGTTGTTTAAATTGTTTTTTTTTGACTAGTTGATAACATTGTGTCGTGAAAGTGTTCACGGTAATAAAGCTATCTATCAGATAACATGTGTGACGACAATTATCGCCGAAAGGGGATTCCTTCTCTTATATAACTTGTATTATCAGATAAGAAATCGGGAACGACTTTCTGCACATCGTTAAGCTAGTCTGGCCTTAGATAAACTATATATGGTTGCCAGGTAAGCTTAAAATCTAATTGCGTTTTCTTCTTTAATTATTTTATCACTGTATTATGTTCGTTTCAGTTTATTGCTATATATGTTTTATGATATGCGTAATTATGTACACGCGATTAATGCTACAAGTTGTGGATACCGGTAATGAAAAAGACCCGGTGTGGTTCCAGGATGCACTCTGCTGCTGGGCTCCGGTCCTTAATTATAAAACCACAATAACCAATATAAACGAACAGTTTGTGTAGACTAGCAATGTCAGTCGCATTGAACATAATACTTTTGTAGTTTAGAAATGCAAGCAACGCAGACGATCAGTCTTTTTTTTACTAACATTCAAGTAATATAACGATCCATGATTTACTAACATTCCAGTAATATAACGATCCATGATTTACTAACATTCAAAAAATATAACTATATATGATTTGATTAAATTCAAGTAATATAACTATCCATGATTAATAACATTCAAGCAATATATATCTATCCATGATTTAATTACATTCCAGTAATATAACGATCCATGATTTACTAACATTCAAAAAATATAACTATATATGATTTGATTAAATTCAAGTAATATAACTATCCATGATTTACAAACATTCAAGTAATATAACTTTCCATGATTAACTCACATTCATAATGTATAGCTATCCATAATTTACTAACATTCGAGTAATATAACTATCCATGATTAAATAACATTCAAGAAATATAACTATCCATGATTGATTAACATTCAAGTTATATTACTCTCCATGATTTACTAACATTCGAGGTATGTACCTATCCATTATTTACTAACATTCAAGTTATATAACTATTAATGATTTACTAACATTCAAGTAATATTATCATCCATGATTAACTAACATTCGAGTAATACAATTATCCATGATTTACTTACATTCAAGTAATATAACTATTCATGGTTTTCTAACATTCAAGTAATATAACTATCAATGATTTACTAACATTCAAGCAAAATAACTATCCATGCTTTACTAACATTCAAGTAATATAATCATTCATGATTGACTAACATTCAAGTAATATAACTATACATGATTGACTAACATTCAAGTAATATAACTATCCATCATTTACTGACATTCAAGTAATATACTTATCCATGATTTACTTACATTCAAGTAATAAAATTATCCATGATTTAATAACATTCAAGTAATATAACTTTCCATGATTTATTGAAATTCAAGTAATATAACTACCCATGATTTACTTACATTCAAGAAATATAACTACCCATGATTTATTGACATTCAAGCAATACAACTACCCATGATTTACTTACATTCAAGTAATATAACTATCCATGATTTATTGACATTCAAGTAATATAACTACCCATTATTTACTAACATTCAAGTTATATAACTACCCGTGATTTACTTACATTTATGTTATATATCTATCCATAATTTACTTACATTCAAGCAATATAACTGCCCATAATTGACTTACATTCAAGCAAAATAACTACCCACGATTTACTAACATTCAAGCAATATCACTACACATGATTTACAAACATTCAAGTAATATAACTACCTTTGAATTACTAAAATTCAAGCAATATATATCAATTTATATAACTCCAATGATTGACTTTCTTTTAAGTAATATAACTACCAATGATTAACTAACATTCAAGCAATATAACTACCGGCGATTTACTAATATTCAAGCAATATAACTACCCATGTGTGACTGACATTCAAGAAATATAACTCCCATGATTAACTTTCTTTTAAGTAACATAATTACCCATGATTGACTAACATTCAAGTTATATAACTATCCATGATTGGCTGATATTCAAGTAATGTATCTACCCATGATTTACTTACATTCAAGCAATACAACTACCGATGATTGACTCACATTCAAGAAATATATCTACCAATAATTTACTTATATTCAAGTAATATAACAACTACCGATGATTAACTTATATTCAAGTAATAAAACTACCAATGATTAACTAACATTCAAGCAATATAACTACCCATGTGTGACTGACATTCAAGTAATATAACTACCCATGTGTGACTGACATTCAAGTAATATAACTACCCATGTGTGACTGACATTCAAGTTATATAACTACCCATGTGTGACTGACATTCAAGCAATATAACTACCCATAATTGTCTTACATTCAAGTAATATAACTACCCATGATTTACTTACATTCAAATAGTATAACTACCTATGAACGTCAGACATAACTAGGGAAACAATAACTCCAATGCGTTGTTTTAAATATGTTTATTTAACATATATTGT
Source organism: Panopea generosa (assembly GCA_029582155.1). Classification (NCBI taxonomy): domain Eukaryota; kingdom Metazoa; phylum Mollusca; class Bivalvia; order Adapedonta; family Hiatellidae; genus Panopea; species Panopea generosa. The sequence goes on from CM055898.1 coordinate 24,851,916, forward strand.
AAGGCAGGCTGGTGTTAATTTGATATTATTGTTTTGTCTTTCGATTTTCAAAATTGAAATTAGCACTAATCTTTCTAATTCTCCAATATTAAAGTTGCACATAACGAATATTTAACTAAATTCTTAATGAAACGACATAGATCTATAACTGAATAAAGAATTCGAATCTTGAATTTATTGAAGAAAAGATTATAAGATTTTGCATAAACTAGTAAGGACACACTTGTTAGTTTTTAAACTATCATATATATGAGAAAACAACTGTTTAGAAATACAAAGCAATACCAATTAATAATTACATATTGTCGATTGGAATAATAATCATAACCCCAGCCCTGAGTATTAATCTAATGGAAACGATGTAATTGTTAATTGTTTTTCATCCTTAATAAAGATCCATTAGGTCGAACAAGGAATTATATAGAAAAAGAAAGACAACTGACTGATATTGTGTGAACGCTCGCGTATTCACGCAAAATCTCGCAATATCTCGTTGTTAATTATCTTAAATTCTATCTATCTCAGGAATACAAATCAAAATGCTTACAATGCACAATGAAATTGTCATCAAAACAATACCATTCTTAGAAATTTGTGTTAACAATTATTGAAGTACTTGTGATTACAAAATTTGTATACTGCAGCTAAAATAACGAAAATTACGATAAATTTGCCTTCAAACCTCCGGCAATATCTTTAATTAAAGAGCACATGTTTAAACATCTAAGATTACATACAACTTACAGTTTATGTACAAGAAATCAATTATGAGTTATGAATGAATAATTTGCAAATTTTTAAGCATTCGTGTGCTGTTTCATCAACATTTAGTCAGGAGATGCAAGTTTCCTGTCGTTGTATACAAGTCTTTGGGTCGAGTTATTGGAAACAAATACATGTAAATATTTTATGTACTTCCCTGCTGAGGAAAATATTTTATGATACATAGCAAAAGTATCTTTTTTTCTGTCATACGGATGATTATAGTCCATACTGTATATGGTGTTTTCAATTCATTTTTATATCATGTACAGTAGAAGCCACTTATCTGATCCAAGGTCGAATTCCCATTTCGATGTATGTACATGTATGGTATATGATGTTGAACAACTGTTAGCTCGAACATCCCTTAACTCGAACTACTTTGTCCAGTCCCATCAGGTTTGAGCCATCAAAGTCCTACTGTGGATACAAAATCTTTAAATGAAAATTTACCAACATTGTAGCGTATCTGCCCGTATCTACCTGTTTACCATCATTATTATGTTGGAACGATTAGACCACTCTTAATATTATCTCATGAATATTAAGAGATTTTCCAGAGCGAGGCCGGGTGAGCAAGCTGCTTGTTTACATCTCCCAAGCATGGCTACTTACAGTGCTAGAGGTTTATCACTATTTCCACATATTGCGTTCTCTTTTGTTGAAGATCATATTAATGAAACAAAAATGTCATCTGGAACGTATTTATAGGAAGAGAATCCAACTATTTTAGTCAAAACTATATAGGTGAGTTAATTTTTACTTATTACGTACATACTATAAATCCTCTTATTTCATATAAACAGAAATCTCTGCATACATTTCTATTCAACATCTTGATCTGTAGTATCTATCCCATTACGATGCACTTTTTTCTAAATCTTAAGGCCAAACATATTTTCATTTGCTTAATGTGAATTGTTTCCTTTGCTGACAAACACAGTGTATCATCAGTATTGTATATAACTTTATCTGAGAAGCAATTAGTTATGTTTGTTTGCAGATCTATATCATTTCCTCGAGAGCTGAGAATTGACCTTTAGATTGTGCTTGTTGGATTTTGCAGCAATTTGTGGCTATTACCGTATTTGTTCTAATTTCTTGTTTTTGGTTTTAGTTCAATTGAATAATTGCAAGTCGGACGTTTATGGGAAATACTATCATTCCAAGTAAAAGAGTGAAACACCAAACAAGATGTTGATATTTTAAAATTTATTTGTTATATCAAGTAAATTGCAACATTTTTTACATAATATTGACATCTTTATACATACAAATACCAAATAAATAAGTTTGCTTTATATTTTCAGGTAACATTTTCTTCAGCATGCATTCAAAACATAGAAAAAGCAACATATATGCAAGTCAAGTGCCTGTAGACACATTGTGGGTAGCCTACGTTACCAGCTTGCTAAGTATAAAATGTTGACATCAAGGGTCCTGTTTGAAGATGTGTCAAAATATATTTATCCCAGTCATGACATGAGCCAAGAGGAGTAAGAATAGAAAGGAAAGTTGTAGTTGTGCAACATTTAATATTCAGTGGTCATCGAAGATTTTGACATCAACACCCCGTGATTTTAAAATCTACTCTTTACAATCCAGTGTGTGCATGGAGATGGTCTCAACTGGAAATACCATGTTGGTGAGCTGCAGTCATGCTGATCATACCAGCAATATAGCTTGAGAAAATTGGGAGCATTCCCTATACGTTTTGTCAAGTACAAGAGGGAACTGTTTAGTCATAGCAACAGTTACTTGAACAAAATTGTGTAATCAGTTTGTTTAACGAAACATCATTTTCTGAATTATTAAAACAGAACTGTATGTGCAACAATCACAACATACTATTAGACGATGACAAACGGGTATTCTGGAATCATTAACGTTAACAAAAGCCGAAATCGGAAATTTTGAAACTCAGAACAATCAATTACTACACGTATAATTGGATAAAGTGTTTTGAATTCTTTGTATTTCATGTTTTGATAGCCACATAGGGATCGAACCTAATAAAATATATATATATTTACTCGTGTAGCAATTTTCCTATTAACAGTAGACAATGGACAATTAAATAGCACTGATAAATCATGTTCGGCATGTAGCAGGCCAGCCCTCAATCTACACAAAATCATTGACGATTTGTGAATAAAAAATATTGCATGTCTTCGTCCAGCAAGACTAACTGACATATATGAAATAAAACCAGTGTGAAATATAATCAGGTATTTATCATTAGAAATCTATTTACACCAAAATTTTCGATGTGTAATTGTTTTTTTGTTTTTTTTGTGTATTTCCACATTCATATCATTTTAACTTCAATTCAGTTGTCTGTAACCTCATTTCATCCTGCAAATTCTTTTCATCTGTAGCCATGGATTCAAAAGACATTCCGTCCATACTTGTGTCCGTATCTGTATTAATTGTTGTGAATATATCACTGAAAAGATATTATAATAACAAAATGTAAGCCAAAGTCATTATTATTTGTTTATTTTAAAAAAAATAGTTTGCATGATAAATGCCAGTATAATGATAGTACTCTTTAAATAAATAATTACTGTTACTTTGTTTATTTGTTTCTCATTTATTTTCAAAATATATAAATCACAAACATAATTTATCTATCTCACAATTATTTTACTATGTGTTACCTTTCTGATACTTTCATACTATTTCCCAGATCCGGGGCAAGCTGTTCCTCTCAATGATTACTTTCCTTGGTGTTTTGATAACAGCCCAATTAAAGACTGATGGGACAATACCCATTTTAATGTATTCTTGACAAGTCCATTTAAAATCACCAGTCTTGAAGTTTGGACACACAACCAGTAATCTGAAAGATTTTTTTTTACATTAATACGGTAAGAGAGAATTTTCAGAATGTGAAGATAAACAAAGGGATATATTTATTTTAAGTAATATACATTGATATATAAAGCTGTGACAGTTTACAAAAACTGTGTATGATGAAAAATGACAGTTGGTATTTGATTTTCAGTACCATGTAAATTGGTAAACAATAAATAATAGTAAATACTAGTATATAGATATAATAGAATAAACTTGAAGGAATACAAAGTAATAATTACCTTGAAAAGGGGTCCCTCATCTCTTCTGATTTTTACATTTTACAATATATTGTTTTCTTAAACTTTCATCCTTTGGAAATGTGTGAAAACTGATTGTATCTGCCATCAGATACACATAATTAAACACAACACTCAAGCACTACTTCTACCAGTAGCCATGATCCTGCTCAGTTTGTTTGCTCACCCGGCCTCGTCCTGATTACGGAATCTAAGGCATGCATACAATTTGAGAGAGATCTTAACCTATAAGTGTCGCTCATGTTATTGATTAAGCCCCTTGTGCACCATGATGGGTGTTTACCATAACATCATCGTATGTTTTCATAGCGTGAAATGCCAGCTACAATGGAAAAGAGGTCATATTTGTTTAAATGTTCCTCTTTCAAGTGTGAAATGTGCTCTAACAATCCGCAAAATAGAAGTTGTTTATGTTATCGTTAGGAACGAGGTTGCTGCAAGAATCGCATTAGCGGATAATATGCATAAGCGATTTACGGAAATTGTTCATTTGCTAATTGCATAATACCCGCCAAAATAGAAAGTCGTTTGCGTTCATTTTTGTTCATTATTCAGTTATTGTCAATTTAGACAATAGCAATACTTCACCTTGAACTGCTTTAGACGATATCAGATTAGAAACATTTTCCTCTTTTTTAATTTTTTTTTATCTAATTCCTAAATTCCCAAATATAACGTACAACACTGTGTTTAATCTGCAAATGTTTCAATGTATATTACCACCATTTTGACACATTACAGCTTAGTCATGTTAGCTTTATTGGCGAATAAGACTTTAAAATAAAACCGGATAGAATCATGGTCCTTCCGCAAGTAACTGCCGCAGTGATTGAACTGACGGTTCGGCTCCTAAAAAGTAAGTCACCCTGAGCCAGCGCCCTGGACCACCTGACTGCGGAAGACCTTTCATTCATTCATTCATTCATTCATTCATTCATTCATTCATTCATTCATTCATTCATTCATTCATTCATTCATTCATTCATTCATTCATTCGATCATTCATTCAGAATGCACTAGTATAAAACAAAATACATGTGTGTGTGTGTGTGTGCGTGCGTGCGTGTAATTATTCCCCATCATTCTTGAGGTATGAGCGTACAGTTAGTTCCTTATTCCTTATTCCTATAACCAGGAGTAATATAATATAATCCATAGTTCGTCATTCCTTATTCAACTTAAATACTTATACTCATTAATTGAAATTGATTTCAATATCATATGAATGATTTTATAAATATAATTAAACACTTTTCGTGTAATCATTTAATCGAAAAAACCTAATCCATAATCGATAAAGATACCAAAATAAGTTGTTTTTTTTTTACAATATTTTGATGAAACATAAACACTAGATGAATCCGAAGGCAAAATAAAGTCTGCCTAATTGAGAAATATGCCTATAAATTGTACGATATATAACACATAGATATTTCGACAAAAAAATGGTTCCTTCTGGCCGCGAATAAGGAATAAGGAACCAGTTTCCAATTCCTTTCATCCGAATAAGGAAATTAACAACGATTTGATTTTTTTTTCCAGCCATTCTTCACTGTAGTGGCCCATTTATTTTCCAATTAACAACGATTTGATTTTTAAACATCTAATTTTAAAGCAATCATGCTGCAAAATGTACTTTTTTTTTTTGCGACTTGACTTTCAAAAACATTATGATATTAATTGACTTTCTATTCAATTACAAACTTGAGTGTTGAAAAGTCGATGATATAAAATAGGTTTTGTCATTTAAAATGTCTAACGGGCAATAAATACTGAATGTAAACATATGCATATTCAATAACCAGCGATATTTATGATACTAAAACATAAATGCCACAGACGAACTGTTGGTTTTGTAATAAGTTTTAACTTGTCGTCGTTTACAGGTACATAACCGGTCACGTCTGAAACAGCTAGGCATTTAACGCACGAGAGCTAACTGGATTGTAATTCTACAATAAATTACAAAAATTGAATAAAATACTTTTCATAAGATACTCAGATCTACAATAAATTCAAAATTGAATAAAATTTTATTTTGTTACACTAAAGGTTTTTATTACACTAAGGGTTTTGTTACACTAAAGGTTTTTGTTACACTAAGGGTTGCCATATCAAAATCGATTCGCCACTCGTTGTTGATCCGCAGGCCTCGGCTCTCGTAATACGTAAAGTGCCGATACGTAAAACCCCGAGCCGGACGAATGATAATATCTATATAATACTTCTATCTGACGTCTCGACCATAGATAAACGTTCATTTATTATTTGTTGTATAATTATACTAATACATAAACATACAACATAGAATATGTCTTAGTAAACTTACTTAGCTTCCGGCTACTCCTAGTGATTGTAAACAGTGTTGACTGTGACGTCACTCTGGACAACACTTATAGCCGCGTATTTGCAAGTACTGCCTTCTTCAATAATAGTTTTTCTCATATGTAATAAATCGTTTTTTTATTAACACGCATGGTAATACCTTGCGGTGGTTTTATGTCTGATAAACAAACGGTCAACAATTATTGCAATCAACAAAGAATGGGTAATGTAAAGCCGCCCTCGGCTGTCTCTAAAAAACGACACTCTGTACTAGTTATGCCAAAAGGCGGTTTGGACAAGGAGGCGGACTGGGCAAGGAGAAGGCGAATTGGACAAGGATGCAGTTTGGACAAGGAGGCGGAGTGGATAAGGGGACGGACTGACAAGAATGCGGACTGACAAGGAGGCGGAATAGATAAGGAGGCAGACTGGACAAGGAAGCGAACTGACAAGGAGGCGGACTGAAAAGGAGGAGGCGAACTGGACAAGGAGGAGGTGAATTTGACAAGGAGGCGGACTGACAAGAAGGCAGACTGGTTAAGGAGGCGAACTTGACAAGGAGGCAGACTGGACAAGGAGGCAGACTGGACAAGGAGGCAGACTGGAAAAGGAGGCGGCATACTGGACAATGAGGAGGTGGACTGGACAAGGAGGAGGCAGACTGGACAAGGAGGCAGACTGGACAAGGAAGTCGACTGGACAATGAGGCGAACTGGACAAGTAAGCAAACTGGACAAGGAGGCAGACTGGACAAGGAAGCCGACTGGACAATGAGGCAACTGGACAAGTAGGCATACTGGACAATGAGGCAGACTGGACAAGAAGGCAGACTGGCTGGACAAGGAGGAGGCGGACTGGACAAGGAGACATACTGATCAAGGAGGAGGCGGAATGGACATGGAGGCGGACTCGACAAGGAGACAGACTGGACAATGAGAAGGCGGACTGGACATGGAGGCGGACTGGACAAGGAGGCAGACTGGACAAGGAGGCGGACCGGACAAGGAGGCATACTGAACAAGAAGGAGGCGGACTGGACAAGGAGGCAGACTTGACAAGGAGGCAGACTGGACAAGGAGGAGGCAGACTTGACAAGGGGGAGGCGAACTGGACATGGAGGCAGACTGGACAAGGAGGCAGGCTCGACAAGGAGGAGACGGACTGGACAAGGGGCCGGAATTGACAAGGAGGCAGACTGGACAAAGAGGCAGACTGGACAAGGGGGAGGCAGACTGGACAAGGAGGAGGCGGACTGGACAAGGAGACGGCTGGACAAGGAGGAGAGGGACTGGACAAAGAGGAGGCGGACTGGACATGGAGGCGGACTCGACAAGGAGCCAGACTGGACAAGGAGAAGGCGGACTGGACATGGAGGCAGACTGGACAAGGAGGCAGACTGGATAAAGTGGAGGCAGACTGGACATGGAGGCATACTGGACAAGGAGGAGGCGGACTGGACAAGGAGGTAGATTGGACAAGGAGGCATACTGGACAAGGAGGAGGCAGACTAGACAAGGATAAGTCGAAATGGACAAGAAGGCAGACTGGACAAAGAGGCAGACTGGACAAAGGGGAGGCAGACTGGAAAAGGAGGAGGCGGACTGGACAAGGCGACAGGTGGACAAGGAGGAGGCGGACTAGATAAGGAGACAGACTGGACAAGGAGAAGGCGGACTGTACATGGAGGTGGACTGAACAAGGAGGCAGACTGGACAAGGAGGCATACTGGACAAGGAGGAGGCGGACTGGACAAGGAGGCAGACTGGACAAGGAAGAAGCGAACTGGACAAGGAGGCAAACAGGACAAGGAGGCAGACTCGACAAGGAGGAGGCGAACTGGACAAGGGGCCGGACTTGACAAAGAGGCAGACTGGACAAGGAGAAGTCGAATTGGACAAGAAGGCGGACTGACAAGAAGGCGGGCTGGATAAGGAGGCAGACTGGACAAGGAGGCGAACTGACAAGGAGGCAGACTGGACAAGGAAGAGGCGGAATGGAAAAGGAGGAGGCGAATTGGACAAGATGGCGGACTGGGAAAGGAGACTGGACAAGGAGGCTAACTTGACAAGGAGGCAGACTGGACAAGGAAGCGAACTGGACAAGGAGGCGAACTGGACAAGGAGGCAGACTGGACAAGGAGGAGGCAGACTGGACAAGGAGGAAAACTGCACAAGAAGGCAAACTGGACATAGAGGCAGACTGGACAAGGAGGAGGCAGACTGGACAAGGAGGCATGGTGGACAAGGAAGCAGACTGTACAAGGAGGCAGACTGGACAAGGAGGCAGACTTGACAAGGATACGGACTGGACTAGGAAGAGGCGAACTGGACAAGGTGGTGGACACGACAAGGGGGAGGCAAATTGGACATAAAGGCGAACTGAACAAGGAGGCGCACTGGACTAAGGATACGAACTGGACAAGGAGGAGGCGGAATGGAAAAGGAGGAGGCGAATAGGACAAGGAGGCGGACTGAACAAGGAGACTGGACATGGAGGCAACAGGACAAGGAGGATCTCTGGACAAGGAGCAGGCAGACTGGACAAGCAGGCGGACTGCACAAGGAAGCAGACTGGACGAGGTGGCGGACTGGACAAGGAGGCAGACTTGACAAGGAGGCAGACTGGACAAGGAGGCGGACTGGACAAAGAGACGGACTGGACAAGGAGGCGGATAGGACAAGGAGGCAGACTAGACAAGGAGGTGGTGAACTGGACATGAAGGCGGTCTGGACAAGAAGGCGGACTGGACTAAGGAGACGAACTGGACAAGGAGGGGGACTGAAGAGCGATTAATATAAGTAATAAGCTTACTTTCCATGTTGGGTAACAATAACTAAGTCAAAATCATTAGTCGTATAAAACGTTAATTGCGTTCGGACTGACGGTGTTCTGATGACTTGGAAACGGATCTGGGCACTATATATAGATGATTTCGTTTGTCTCAGTCCCCACGCATATCCTGTCGCCTCAGGATATGAGGTCTTGATTTAGAAACAATTATTATTCTCGATGAAACAGACACTACACCATTATTGTATATAGCATAATCAAACATCCGAATATAGGACAGTTAGTTGATACTTATCTATCTTTGTTCGATTTTTAAGAAAACTCAGGGTCCGGTTTCTCGAAAATACTTAAGTCTGCTATTTTACTTAATCTCAAAACGTGTGTGCTCAATTTAAGTATAAAATTGAGCACACTATCGAGTTTAAGTAAAATAAGAGACTTAAGTATTTTTGTGAAACCGGCGCCAGAGCTTAAGTCAGACCGGCGTTCTTGAGTCCGCTAGTACTGAGTGTGCTTAAGGGGTATCGGGTCGAGACTACACATAATTGAAGAATCTTTGATTTCAAACTGCTGACCATATATATTATACGTTATATATACGCTCTGTATTACATATAGTGCCTGTTCATTGTTTATAAGCGCCTTACAATTGATCTAAGTAAATTAGAAGCCTGCTATCTCGGTTTTGGACACTTTTATTTAAACAAACCTGTCTTCTTTCCACGCCAAAAGTAACAGTATCGTGATCTTATACTACGAGTGTTAATACTAATAATTAGACTTTTGTAGATCAAATTAAGTATATAGTAGTCGGATATATGACCAAAATGAGTTTTAACAAATCGACCGTGAAAAGCAGACACCATACGAGACAGTGGACTTATTTATTTATGTATAAGTTAAAGCGGTATAACCAGTATCTGAAGATATTTTTTTATAAAGAATGAAACAAAATGTTTATGAATGAATTTTTTTTCGTGAATTCTCATTGCATTCAATACATTTATAACAGCCAATATCCTTGTTAAACGTGAATAAATTGTGTTTTAAATCTAACGTAGCTGCTTTGTCGACGGAAATTATCGCAAAGTGTCCGATTTAATCGTATATACTCGACTAAGTCCGCCATCTTTCAGTACGAGAGAGGTTGGTCGCTACATACATGTAGATATGCAAAGTAATGAATGCATATATTGACAAACAAATTTTTTTTTTTATTTCTTTGAAGATATTTTTTATATTAGAAGCAGTTTAAGGAGCACTATAGGGAAGAAAAACTATTGCTAGGCAAATGAAAATAATCTCGACAGAGCGTCCATCCGCAGATATAACCATAGTGCTATGTCGAAATATATCATGATCGGCAGTATCGTTTACCGAGATTAAATCGATGATGCCCGGAAATTTCTGGACGTTTACGGATACAACTACTAAATCATTTACGGTATTCCACAGGTTAGATCTAAGTCAAATATCGGCGACAATAGCGAGTTTATATACATTTTTTGAACGATAAACACGTGTATTTTGCACCAGATATGACCCAGATAGTCACAATTTATATTAAATATTAAAATCATTCCAGCTTTTTATTGATTTGAAAGGAAATAAATATTGGTTTAGACGCGTTAAAGGTTGTAAAAGTCGAAAAAAATACACGAAACTACGACAGTAGAAAATCGGAATAAAAATGATAAAAGAACCAAGATGCTTCTCTGCGGAACTCATTTCGAGGTCTTCTTCCATCAATAAAAAACATTTTTTACTTTAAGATTTTGACAAATGTAATTAATGCAACTCTAGTGTTTGACGCAAAGTTAACCTACCGACTTTGTCACGTGTAATACGTTTGTTGTTAATCACACTATCTCTGTTGTTTAGGACCTCAGTCACAAGATTATTATTCTCTTTGAACTTTTTCGTTAATTGAATCATCATAATTATTAAGCGACACATATTCATGTAAAACTATTCTAAAACAACAACAATTAGAAGAAGAAGAAGAAGAAGAAGAAGAAGAAGAAGAAGAAGAAGAAGAAGAAGAAGAAGAAAAAGAATAAACGGGTGTATGATGAGGAGGAGAAAAACAAGAACAGGAAGAAGAAGAATAAAAAGAAGGAGTAAGGCAAATAACATATGATATAGTGACATACATAGACCTCAAATCAGGCAAATTTATTGACCAATAATCAATAGTCAGTATATTGACCATTGGTGTTGTGCCAATGTCCTGAGACGTGTCATTTGTAATTAGATTGACCGGGCAGAAGTTTATACATAACCTGCAGTCGAGGTTTTACAGAATGGTAAAATTGTTAAAATTAATGCTGATAAAAGGTGTGACAATAACAATCATCCCATTACAATTCATCCTTTGGCTGTAAACACTTGGTAAATACAGTATACTTATTTGCATCAAGGGGTATATTTCAAGTTCATACATGTATTCTACTCGCCAACTGGACTGGACTGAATGTTGATTTGAATGTCGTTTGTAACTCTGACCTCATTCTGACCGCAGTTTGACCTGAATGGAAATACTGACCTTTCATCATCAATGTTATTATTATTATTATTATTATTATTATAATAAGTAGTAGTAGTAGTAGTAGAAGTAATAGTAGTAGTAGTAGTAGTAGTAGTAGTAGTAGTAGTAGTAGTAGTAGTAGTAGTAGTAGTAGTAGTAGTAGTAGTAGTAGTAGTAGTAGTAGTAGTAGTAATAGTAGTAGTAGTAGAAGTAGTAGTAGTAGTAGTAGTAGTAGTAGTAGTAGTAGTAGTAATCGATAAATTTTATAGATTGACCTTAAAATTAAGCAGTTTAAAAAATGAGTTTTAAAATACGATCGTCGCTGCTTTACAGTCTATGTATTTCAAAACAAAAATATTGGATGCAATCCTGGAACACGTGTGGCTTCAAATAAATATATTTATGAAAACAAATGTAGAGTGCTACCTTGGGAGCTTAATTTCACAAGCGGCCTGTTCCTAATACTTTACCAATTAATAGATCCATATTTCAGTTTTTGTATTTACATAACAGTACAGTCAAGAAACCTTCAGATGTTTTGGGATCACCGTTTAAGCGGTGAACGTAATTGTCGTTTTATATAGTCAAAAGAATGTAGCATGAGGTAATTCCACAATCTGTCACCCAAATGTGAGGGATTATTCACGATCTATGCCAGGCGTGTTGGCTTAACACCATATACTCAGTAATAGGATTATTGGGCCGAAGTGCGTATAAGTAAAAGTTTACATACGTATACTGTGTCTGCTATAGAACATAGTATGGATATCAGTAACATAAACAATATATCTCTTTATGAAAGTTTCTCATTCAGTCTTTGAGAACATTCATGATATTTGTAATAAATAAATTTACATTTTAAACATTTGTTGTATGATGAAAGTAATATTAGTTTTAAATTAATTGTTTTACTAATGATTTGTGTTATCTTTAAATTACAAGATGATTGATAATCGGGGTTTAAAAATTGAAAAACAGTCAGCTGATAAAAACAATTTCGTAAGGCCATTTAAATATTCTTTTTATAAAAATATGTTTTTGGTGTATGCTGTGCGCATGCGTGTCTACATGCTTGCGTGTGTGCGTACACACGTACGTGTGTTGCGTACGAACGCATACGTATTGGTACATTTTATCATTTTTCCTCACGTATTATTTAAGATTTTTACTTGCGATCTGCATGTATATATAATTACCAAAATTTTTATATTGTAAATTAAATGAAATGTCATTTCTAACGTATAAAAAGTACTGTTTTACTAGAAAGTCCTCGGCATATTCATATACAACACCAACGCAATGTATAACTTAACTAGACAAGAACACATATATTGATATTGACAAGAGCAGTACCACTTTATTAAGATGTTAAAAAAACTCTTCTCCATAGTAAATATAAAGCTTTTAACTGACTGACATAATTTGTATTTTATACATGATGGACCAGATACGAAAGATAAGAAAAAAAAAAAAAAAGAGAGAACAATCTGTGTAGATTCATGACATATTTCACGGTAATATATTACATTTAATGTAACTTTTATGCCACTAGCATTGATTTCTGTATACATTGAAGCGAAGTATGTTTTCCGGTGACCCTTTTCTCTCGTTTTATTACGCGTTTATTATATATAAAAATCTTTTTTTTACATGCCGATTTTCTATAAATTTTGCAATATGTCGTTTTCGTGAGCCGGATTACATATGTTAACGTACATCGATAAACCTGAAGCAATACTAGCACAAGGAACGCTATCATACAGTGTAAACAGTTAGATAATGTGCAAGGGTCAACTTATATATTAATGACTTATTCCAAGAGGTATTACTAAGCTTTATATCTACTTGTATATCTGTACATTAATGTCTGGTCACATGTTCACAAATAATAATCTCCACATATATACATCATACACTGTGAACTCGCATCTGATATAATCCCAGAAACGGAAATACCGTTGTTGTGAAATTATTATCTCCGTTAATTATCCCGGGTTCTATGCCTGTACTTCACATAGCGTGTGAGTAGTTATGAATCCTTAACTGGATCCTACTACATAAAGTTATCAGTTCATGTATGCAAATTGTTCTTGCGGTCCAGATGTGTTGCATATAAAACCATTAGTCATAGTTGACACTAATTGTATTGGGTTAGTTGGTTCTATAGGCTGGTGCCCGTGTCCTTGGTTTGCATTGTAGCTATAGTCTGGTCTTTACGTTTGTGTCTGGTTGCTATTAACATCATAATGTCCGTCCAGTCCAGATAAGTTGCATGTAAAAACCACAATATATAAGAAGAAGAAGAAGAAGAAGAAGAAGAAGAAGAAGAAGAAAAAGAAGAAGAAGAAGAAGAATATTTTATTAACTTAAACTGTTACAGTATCTCGTTACAAAAACATATATAAACATATTCACATGCCAGTTTTCAGAATATAAATAACATATATAATATTATTTCAGATTGTATATTTTTGTATGTTATTAGATGTATTAAATATACTGAGGATGAACTTCAAACTATGAGTAACTCAATCATTAATGAGTGTTAGAATATTTCCTAGTCGCCAGAAAAATAAAATATATTGATATTTTATTATATGTTAATATTATTAGTAATGCCACGTCTAATAGCAAATGCTTCCACAATGAATTTACTTAACTTAACAAGTTCAAATTTATTTATTGACAGCAGCAGTGCTATAAATTTAAACATACTTGGATGACGGATATAAAAACTGCGAATAAATTTGGCTCTTATGACATTATATGCAGAACAAATTAGGATAAAATGAAATTCGTCTTCTATATCACCAGAATTACATATTTGACAAAAACGTTCATGTCTCTCTACTCGTGTTCTTGCATATCTGCCGATTTCAATCCTTAAGCTATGTGATGACAACCGTAACCTAGCAAATGCAATACGAAGACGTCTTGTACTAAATAAATCAAGATAGTTAGCGTAACCAAACTGTAACTTAACTTCTTTATATAAAATCAGTACTCTGTTACTATGAAGGTCAGCCATCCAATTTTGAGTAAATTCGCCAACCAAGTGTTGTCTGAACAAAGACAAAAATGCACCGTGATTGTTGATATTTAACGGTTCATTCCACATGTACATAAAACCATGTGTGTTCAACAAATATTTAATATTTGTCACCCAGTTTTTTAATCCCTTTTCGCTATCTGCAAGTGCGCGTTCGTAAACAGTCCTCAAAATGATATTGTTAGTGTTAATTATTTTCAGCCAATAGTTAATAATCCTAACAAATCTGCCAATATATAATGGGTATCGTCCTAATTCTCCGTAAACACCTGCATTACTTGTAGTTGTTTTTACCCCTAAGATGTGTTTGAAAAAGCGTAAGTGAATTTTTTCTATTTCTTTAGATATAGTTACACCCCACTCTTCGCAACCATAATTTAGAATTAAGGCTACAAATGCGTCAAATAATTAAAGCGATGATTTTAGGTCTTAACTCACATTTTTTAATATTGGATATTAATACATTCATCGCTTTAAGAGCTTTGCCACAAAAAGCCTGCTGGTTTAGACAAAAAGACCCCGTATAATTAAAAATAATACCAAAATAATTAAAGTCATCAACTACTTCAAGTAAGTAACCATTATAATACCATTTCTCATTTTCCTTTACTTTACCCCTTTTCACCTCTAGACCCCATTCTTCACAGTAATTGACATAATTTAATTTTTTTGGTAAGCTGTCTGGACTCGAACCTATAAGAACCATATCATCGGCAAAAACTAAAAGGATAAGAGTTATATTATTTAATATTAACACATTTTCTGAACTACTCCAGGTCTTCAATAAATAGTGCAAACATTATCGGCGAGATTATCTCCCCTTGTTTAAGGCCAATCGCAAAATCAAATATGTCTGAGAACCTTTCACAGTGTTTGACACAAGATTTCACGATGTTGTACATTGCTCGAATAATTCTTAACATTTTACCATTGATACCCAGCCTATATAACTTTAACCATAATGCATTTCTATTAACTGAATCAAAAGGTTTTTTAAGTATGTAAATGCACAATACAAACGTTTTTTATCATTTAGAAATTGTTCCACGATATTTTACAGTATAAAGGCAGCGTCAACTGTTGATTTTCCTTTTCTGAACCCAAACTGAGCATCAGAAATAATATTGTTGCATTTGCACCAATTATTGATACGCTTATTTAACACACTCGTAAAAAGTTTCCCCATGCTGCTTACAAGAGTAATTTCCCTATAATTGTCAACGTTATCCTTATCGCCCTTTTTATGTAATGGTATAATTACCCCATTGGTCCAATCCTCTGGAAAAATTCCTGAATTAAAAATTTTATCAAAAACGTCTGTAATATGTGCAGATAATATGTCACATGACGAAATAAAATATTCATTTAATATATCATCAGATGTAGCCTTATTTCTACTCAATAATTTAATGGCTGATTCCCCTTGTGATATAGATATTTTTCTATCTAGTTCCTCAAAACGTGGATCATTATCATTAAAATCATGAGTATCATTGAAAATGTTCGCTTCATTTTGGTCGTTAGTTTTTATATCCTTGAATAAGTTATCAAAATAAGAACGAAAATCTTCTAATTGTATATCTGGTGAATTATGCTTTTTTGAAGAAAAGCGTTTCCAAAAATCACGTATTTTAAATGTCTCATATTTTCCAATTATTTCATTTGTTTACATTTATACATGCGTTTCTTTTTTTTACCAATGATTTAAATCTTGCTTTTGTATCTGCGAGTAAAGTTCGATTCTCGTCTGATTTATTTCTATTAAGATTAAACAATGCGTCCCGATACACATGTTTTGCTTGTTGACATGAAGTGTCAAACCATTTATACGTATCCGCTTTATACGATGAAAAGCCGCGTTTTACAGTACATTGTTTCTTAAACAAAGGGTCACCCGCATCACGCATGGTTTTCGTAAATTGTGATATAACATTGTTCACCGAGTCACGATCACTTCGATCATAGTTTTCTAAAATGTTATTAAATACAACCTGTATTTACCTATTAAACTCTTTCTGAATGACTCCCTCTTAGTGTCGTCCCATTTTACCTTATCAAAGTTATTTGTATCAATATGAGTCTCGTGCCGTTTACCCGAAATGGTAAATACTAACGGTGCGTGGTCACTGAATTCAATAAATTGGCCTACTTTAAAGTTGCTCACTATTTCAATATCGCGTTCTTTTAATAAAAGATAATCAATAACGCTGCAAGCGCTTTTATTCACATAGGTATATTCATCAATACCACAATCTTGACCGAGCCTACCGTTTGCTATCCTTACAAAGGTCTAAAAGTTTACCCTCTGCGACGTTAAAAACACTATCCCGTGATATTCGCTCTAACGGTTTATCTGGTACATAATCATTTGCATCGATTTGGTCAATGAATCTATCAAATAGTATGTGATCACTTTTTACAGAAGTCAGTGCATTACATCGCCTGCTATAAAAACCCGATTTAAAGACGCAAGGTAGTTAAAAACGTCCTGTAATAACATAAACAAGTCCGCGAATCATCACTCCATAAATACACACCACATAACTATATATCATAATCGTTCTGGAAAAAGAGTTTGTCTAATTTCAGCCATATCATAGTGTCATGGTTATTTTTAGCTACAGATATGCCATTTTTAATACAGTGTTTTACATAAATAACTATACCACCACTGTTTCATTTTGCACGTCTGTGCCTAAATTTACGAAAATAATTAAAACAACTATATCAAGGTAAATCAAAGTCGCTTTTTTCACATGTCCATGTTTCTGTCAAAATAATAATATCATTATCCATAAACATTTTCCGAAAATCACAGTTTTCTTTTTTACTTTCTGTCAGTCTATTACAGTTCCATACCAAAACACTCGGTCCACCCTCGGATCTTTCCTTTGGTTTCACTAGTTTCCCGTCTATGTAGAGGCTGTCGTAACTGATCCATGCCCTCTTTCCTGCCCGTTTTGCGTCCTTAAGCATGGATGTAAGTAAGCGACGCTTTTGGATTACTTCATTGGGGAATTGTTCGTGCATGTAAAAATCACTTCCTTCAAGCTTAAACCGTTGTCTCCGCACCATCTCTCTATCTGGGAACATGTTAAATTTGCACACTATTTTTCTCGTGTACATGCAGATACGGTCCCTATCATGTGCACTCGTTCCATTTTGAAGTTGTCCGCAATATCTCGGGCTATCTCTAGTTTCTCGCATATAAAGTTTCTAAGTTTTTTCTCTGTCTCCTCTGTTTTCTCATTTTTGGATACGGCAATGTTACTAAAAATTAAATTATTTCTCATTGATTGTGCCTGAAGATAAAGACATTGTGTCTTTGAGTTTATCGTTTTCTTTTTCTAATTGAGATAATTCATCATGAGCCATACCAACCAAAAATTCTGTCGACTCCATTTTTTCTTCTGTTTTCGTAATTATTTCGTTTGTAGTTTTCTGTACTGAGTCCATATGAACCCACAGTTTTTTTTTATATCTTTATCAAACGCATCGACCTTTTTATCTAGCGAGTCAAGTTTTTTTAAGCTTGTTGTCCATTTCTAATATTCTTGTGTATATCTTTGTTAGAAACGTCAAGATATCCTTGTTTGTTGGCCATATAAGTCATGGTTAAACCAATTCTATTGGGTTGGTAGATGCCTTGATATTGTGGCTAGGTGCGCTCGCCCTAATCTGATCTGTACATTTATGAATGGTTGTTCACAAATAATTATCTCCTTATATTTGTGAATGTGCATCTGAAAAGATCCCTAAAATCTGAAATTCCGTTGTTGTGGTTTGAATTATCTCCCATTATATACTTACATGTATATATACGAGGGGTTATCCAGAAGTTCGTGGACAAATCTCATAATAGGAACATAACATGTCGGATTTATTTGGAGTTTTATATGTACATTGTATTATATTATATGTAACTGCAAACTGTATGCAAAGTCTGAAGAAAATATATATATATAAATAAAACAGTGGCATGTATTTCAAAAAACCTGCCGCAAGCCAGATTTACGTTACGTTGTTCCTACTCTTACTCGGTGCTCCATTCATACTCCTTTAGCAACTGGGAAACCATGCGAGCACTCAAATGCATGTTATTTATTTTTTATTATCATGTGCACTGTATTGTATACTTCGTTCGCTTTTGTATTACAGTAGTCCTTATTGAGGCACTTTTTACCACGTTGGCGTGACTTTGAGAGATTTTGACACAGGACGACCACATCTGTTACCATCCATTTTTGTTTGTCGTTCCTCACTGTACCGTTTGTGTCATTTGTAGACTACAAAATGCACTATATATAACTTTCTCGGAGCTTTACTATGCATATCTATCGTCTGAATAAGTTTGGCTAATATTGAAGCAAGCTGTAAAGCTGCTCGTTGTTTCACCTTTTCATCAGATGCGCTATTTGCATATGAATGAGTCTACCTTTTCAATATAAATTTATTTATACTCCTAACACCTGCGCGCAATGCTGGAATGACACTGTCATGCATACATTGATGACGTGTCCTCAATAATATATGATTTACCGTGAGTTTTACAGGAAAATGATTTTTATTATTTCACATATATATCTGTAGAATTGTTCAACATTTTGAGCTGCGGCACTAATCATCTATGTATGTTGCTATGGATACCATATCATTACTACTGACATAAGAACTGTACTAAAACACCGTACATCGATGACAAATACACCAAAACTTAAACTGAGAGAAAAATATAGCGATGAACTTGCATAAATATGAATTTTATTAAATTTGCCCACGAACTTCTGGATAACCCCTCGCAGATGTCTGTTTCAATAGGCTGTGGTTTTAACTATTGTTCTATTGTGTACCTTTAATTAAGTAATACTATCAGTATTTCTATGACCATTGCCTGTGGATTTAGCTAGTGTTTTGCTGTGTACAATGAATGAAGTAATACTATCAGTATTTCTATGACCATTGCCTGTGGATTAAGCTCGTGTGTTCCGCTGTGTACCTTTAATCAAGTAATACTATCAGTATGACTATGACCATTGTCTGTGGTTTTAGCTAGTGTTCTGCTGTGTACCTTTAATGAAGAAATACTATCAATATTTCTATGACCATTGCCTGTGGATTTAGCTAGTGTGTTTTGCTGTGTACCTTTGATGAAGTAATACAATCAGTATTTCTATGACCATTGCCTGTGGATTTAGCTAGTGTTCCGCTGTATACATTGAATGAACTTTAATGAAGTAATACTATCAGTATTTCCATGACCATTGCCTGTGGAGTTATCTAGTGTTCCGCTGTGTACCTTTGATGAAGAAATACTATCAGCATTTCCATGACCAATGCCTATGGATTTAGCTAGTGTTCCGCTGTGTACTTTTAATGAAGTTATACTATCAGTATTTCCATGACCATTGCCTATGGATTTAGCTAGTGTTCCGCTGTGTACTTTTAATGAAGTACTACTATCAGTATTTCTATGACCATTGCCTGTGGATTTAGCTAGTGTTCCGCTGTGTACATTTAATGAAGTAATACTATCAGTATTTCTATAACCATTGCCTGTTGAATTTGCTAGTGTTCCGCTGTGTACCTTGAATGAAGTAATAATATCAGTATTTCCATGACCATTGCCTGTGGATTTAGCTATTGTTCCGCTGTGTACCTTTAATCAAGTAATACTATCGTATTTCTATAACCTTTGCCTGTGGATTTAGCTAGTGTTCCGCTGTGTACCTTTGATGAAGTAATATTATCAGTATTTCTATGACCATTGTATGTGGATTTAGCTAGTGTTCCGCTGTGTACTTTTAATAAAGTAATAATATCAGTATATTCATGACCATTGCCTGTGGATTTATCTAGTGTTCCGCTGTGTACCTTGAATGAAGTAATAATATCAGTATTTCCATGACCATTGCCTGTGGATTTAGCTAGTGTTCCGCTGTGTACCTTTAATGAAGTAATACTATCAGTATTTCCATGACCATTGCCTGTGGATTTATCTTGTGTTCCGCTGTGTACCTTGAATGAAGTAATAATATCAGTATTTCCATGACCATTGCCTGTGGATTTAGCTAGTGTTCCTGTGTGTACATTTAATAAAGTAATACTATCAGTATATATGTGACTATAGAGTCGATGCGACTTTGATTACTCCAAGAAAATATTCGTTTCTTTAATCATTTCTCTTTTCGCCGAATTTACGTTCAAACTAACAATGATTACCAGCACAACCTTCCAGCGGAGTGCAAATATTTGATTTTCATAATTTCACCACGAATTCGCTTTTAACAAAATATTGTCTTGAGTATTTTGCTTTACAAATGACTCGAGAACGATCATCGCTCCGCCTGCCAACCACGTGGCAGTGTTTGTCCAAGTAAATACAATGTAGTGTTTACTTAGATATAGTTGGTTTGTCTAAGGAAAATAGCAGAGTAGTAACCAGCATCGGTCGCTTATTGTATTATCGACTTGTTTGTTCGACAGCCCGCAGCAGGTCAATGGCATTTTATTGTTTCTGACTTCTGCAGTACCAAAATATCATAAGAAAATTGGGGGCCACGTTTCATCCACGATTTTGTTTCTTTTCAGTGTGTACACTACGCAAATAGACTTATTATGTATTCATATCCCTAATTCCAGGCCTATTGAGTTTCTGTTAAGTTCGCAATTAAAGCATGAAAAAACTTTTAATATGTTTCAAATACACAATAATGCTTAGCTACTCATAATTACGACATCGCCGTTGGAATAGTAAAAAAGGATTTTTTGTGACCACAGTTATGCGACTATCCAACTAAACACTTCCTGTTTCGAATGAATCTGTTGTGCCTAAAATATACCCCCACACACCACTGAAAAAAATTACATAAAACAAAACAAAATCCTAAATTTACTCATATATTAAATATACTAATACGGTGATACCAATTTGGGGTTGATGGTTAATTTGATAAAATTAATTAACTTCTGCAAGGATACTGAACGGAAGAGCCAACCCACCACTTTTGTATTTCTAATATCTTCGTCAATATATTGAATAGCGTTCTTAAAATTTGTATACGCCATTAACAGACAATTATGTATGGATTTTACATAATCTAAATATTCTTTCCTATTAAAGTTTAAATTTCTAGGAAATTGCTTTGAATGCTTTTGAGAAAATACATAAAATGTCAGGTACATAAAAAATCCGGTGGCAGGTTAGCTGTCCCGTTCAGTATGTATTTAGAGTGTCATTTATTACATTATTAATATCGCTACAGAAGAACATTAAATTTACAACACAAAAACTCGGTTAGACAACATTAAATGAAACCATATATGTCCTTGAAGATTTGATTTCAAAGCCAAACTCTGCTATTATAAATGTTTTATATATCAAACAAAATTTGACTATGGGTAAATGTTCCGTAAAATTATTTATTTCGCATTAAAACCACCTCATTCAACTATCCAAATAACTTTATTTTATTACACAGTTTGTGGATATTTTATCATTTTTAAGTAACTTTTAAGTTACGACGTCATGGTGGGCTCGTAAATCAAAGCAATTTGATATGTTTTCAATTCAGTTAAACCATGACCTAAAATTTTGGGACAGTACATATGCCCCCCGTGGTAGATACACGCATATCGTTACAGTTTTATCAGGTATATATTGTATTATTTAATGTGACATGTACAGTTAAACCTGTCTTAATTGGCCATTTAATTAATACATTTGCTCTGAAAGCCTAAAAATAAAAAAACTGCAAATGCGGGTTCTTAAGACAAGTTGCTGCTAAATAAAGGTGACCGCTTACACAGGATTGACTATATATATCCCAGTTTTTTTTTAATATTAAACAACGCAATTTGGCTTTTCGCGGCTTTTTGTTAAATGTGTTATTTTTAGCAAGGCCAATATTTTGTTTTACACCTTTAAACGTTTATCAAATAAATCATTAATTATCGTTTATTAGGAACGACTTAATACTTTACATATGAAGGAAATTTGAACACGCCCGAAGTACATTATGACG
Source organism: Panopea generosa (assembly GCA_029582155.1). Lineage (NCBI taxonomy): Eukaryota > Metazoa > Mollusca > Bivalvia > Adapedonta > Hiatellidae > Panopea > Panopea generosa. The sequence goes on from CM055898.1 coordinate 24,874,506, forward strand.
GACGTGTATGAACATTAGGATCCGCTTTATGTATTTTAGAAATTCTATGGCGCGATAGGCACTTGTCTTGTGGAAATGGATAACAGAAAGCTCCAGTTTATGTTTGAATGAGAAGACGGATGGACTGCTATTTTAATTCCCTATTAAGATAAGTCGAAGTTTCACGTATTTGAGAATGCAGATAGCCGGTTCAGGTTGTTATCTTGTTTACAAATTCATCCGATACACAAAGCGACCACCTGCATTAGGGGGTCAGTGCCCTTGGAGGGAGCTGGTGAATGAGAGTAGAGAGTGAAAGAAAAGAGTGAGCTAGTGAGTGAGCGTGAGAGACAGAGAGAATGAGAGAGAGAGAATGAGAGAGAGAGAGAGAGAGAGAGAGAGAGAGGCAGGCAGGCAGGCAGGCAGGCAGGCAGGCAGGCAGGCAGGCAGGCAGGCAGGCAGACAGGCAGATAGATAGATAGTGAGAGATAGAGAGAGAGAGAGAGAGAGAGAGAGAGAGAGAGAGAGAGAGAGAGAGAGAGAAAGAAAGAGAGAGAGAAAGTGTGAGAGTGAGAGAAACATAGAGAGAGAGAGAGAGAGAGAAGAGAGAGAGAGAGAGAGAGAGAGAGAGAGAGAGAAGAGAGAGAGAGAGAGAGAGAGAGAGAGAGGGACGGTGATTAAGTGAATAAATGCATTTTGATTGATTGATTGATTAATAAGTTAATTCATTCATTCATACATTCTTTCATTTATTCATTCATTCATTCATTCATTCATTCATGGATGGATGAATAGATAGATAGAAAGTTATATTGATTGATTGATTGATTGATTGATTGATTGATTGAGTTAGTGAGTTAGTGATTGAGTAATTGAGTTAGTGAGTAAGAGCGTGAGTACGAGCGTAAGTGAGTGAGAGCATGAGTGAGTGGAGAGCGAACGAGTGAGCGAGAGAGAGCGCATAAATTAGCTAACGAGTGAGTGAAACGTATGTCAATTTAATTTACGACAGAAATGACATTAACACGGAATCTAAACCAAAATGAACGCAATTAACTGCTCGAACACTAAACAAAATATTTTTCTTTTATCAGAATTTTAAGTTTGAACCGCAAAACAAGGAATTTGTTGTTCTTTTTCGTTGTTTTTAAAACAACAACAACAACAACAACAACAACAACAACAACAACAACAACAACAACAACAACAACAACAACAACAACAACAACAACAACAACAACAACAACAGTTAAATCAAAACACACACCACACGTTTATTTATATGCTATAAATCTAGTAACATTGAATTTATTTTCTATTTAATGAATATAAATAACGTGGTCTACATTATCGTTATCTTTTAACTATCTTGTTTGGGCGGCCTTATCGGGAGCAGCTGAACCAATAAACAGATAAAATTAAAAACATTCACATCTGTCTTGTTAGAGAATTTAAACTCTAATTTCAGTTTCAAGGTTCAGTTATATTTAAAAAAAAGACAAAGAAAGAAAAAAAGATTGCAAATCGTTGTTAGGTCAAAAATTAAATGGGTCAGAACAGGTCGACTTTTGAAATAAAACAAACGAGCTTCAGATGTATTTCTTGCTTTTGATCAAATAACCAAATCCTGTTTACATAACGCACAATGAAGAGGAGTCTGTCTGTGTACCTGTGCCCTGCCCTGCCCTGCCCTGCCCTGCCCTGGTCTGCCGTAATAACCACTGAATTCTATACTTATATTTTAATTTAAGTTGCTCGAACAAAATAAAATACTTCATCCATTTATTGTAAATAATGGTAACAAAAGAAAAGTGCAAGTTGGAGGCGGGAGAGTGTTGGTGGTGAGCGAGACACTTACCGTATATTATATAAATAAATGAGGTTAAACATGTACAGTAAAACCTGTATTAAGCAGCCAGTCAAGGGAAGGTGCAAAAGTGGCCTTTTAAGACAGGTTATTGCTTAATACAGGTTAATTTGTCCTGAAAGCAAAGCAATGGAAAATAGAGAACAAGGCTGCTTAAGACCAGTGGCTGCTAAATAGAGGTGACCGCTTACACAGGTTTGATTGTAGGAAATGTACTTAAGTCATCCTGGCAAAATAAAACACATAAAAATCTCACAAGCCTACAACATTATACATGTATTATGAGCTCTATGCGTCTATTTTAAAATCGCATAAAATCCCGCCGTCGGCTCGGAGCTATATGCGTCGATATTACCTATACTCCCGAATAGAGCTCTTCAATTTGGATATATCCAGTTCAATATTAATTAAGACTATTTAGAGAACTAGTACATCTACCACTTCTTCCACAACAACAATGATAACATTCATCATTGCTGTCACTTTCATTATCATTATATTCATCTTTAACATTGTCTTAACCATCATCATTATTATCATCATCTTCATCATCAGTATCACAATCAACATCATTATATTCATCTTTAACATTGTCTTTACCATCATCATTATTATCATCATCTTCATCATCAGTATCACAATCATCATCATTATATCCATCTTTAACATTGTCTTAACCATCATCATTATTCTCGTCATCTTCATCATCAGTATCACAATCGTCATCATTATATCCATCTTTAACATTGTCTTTACCATCATCATTATTATCATCATCTTCATCATCAGTATCACAATCATCATATTAACCATCATTTTCTCCAATAACAATGGATAAATTCTTGAAAAATACAACATAAAAAAGTTATTTTATGAAGGCTGGAATTCAAAACAACGCCTCTTTCACTGATTAAACAATGCAACTATAGTGTATAATTGAATGATGTTAATTTATAAAAATAAATGAATTCTTCTTTCACTAATACATTGCACCATGAAACATATTTAATCTTTATCATCTATTTCTTACAAAGGACAAACAAAATGACACTGATGTAACCGAGAAGCTGAATAACAAAATATGTTGCAGTTTTAAGCGGGAAACCTAGTTAGGAAATCTCTTTTAAGTATATGATTTTGGTATGTATTTTTAGCAAAACGGGGTCAATGAGTATATACATAGGCATGATATATGAGAAAAAAATGTTTATAGCCAATTTTAAAATCCTGATAGTTTCCCTTTAAACTACTGTTTTAATTAAGTATTTAAGTCAAATGTAGCATATACACTTAACCCTATTACAAGGAATTAAATGCATCAAAGAACAGTGCAGAACTGAATATATATTTCATTGATTTGCACATAAGCACATCATCATACAATATATACATATAATAGAACATAAATATATACTACATTTCTATTACATGGAAAAAAACTATTGTCACGTGACTATGTATAATATTTCCAAATATATACTATTCTATTCAAATAAAATGTACAGTATAGAGGATGAACTAAGTGTTATAAGAAAGTGAAACACGCAATATAAACGCGGCTTTTAGATATTTGGCAAGTTTTGTTATTGTATCAATATCAGTACTCTTTAAAAGTTTTTTGAATTTAAACATACTTGGATTTTCGTAATAATAGCGTTCATAACATTCCCGCCTTAAATCATTAAAACATGAACATTTAAAGATGAAATGAAATCAAATAGGAGTTATTCTTTTAATGAAGTTTAAGCCATTTCCCATACAATTCAGGTTATAACATTCAGTTTTATTGGTGAAAGAAGATCTCAAAATGAATCTGAGTAGAACCATCGGCCTTCAGCAAGTAACTGACAAACTGTCTTACATAACACTTATTCATATTAGTTTTAATATTCATTGGAATGAATCCAAAATTACTAAAAACATGCAGAACATATATTTTCTGGAAATAAAATCATTTAAAATGTCGATCAAAAGTTAAACAAACCATGTAATAAGTCTCAAATAGACTTACAGCGATTTTTATCATAAGTTATTTGTGGTACGCAGTCCAGGCCAGTAACAATTCAGTATTTCATAACTTGCATTGATAACATACCATTGTTTGTATTACAGACATTGCCAAGCATACAGTGTACCTAATATCGATGAATACTTTCTAATACTGTTATTGTTTTTGTTTCCCATGTGACTGTGTTACTGTGTACATTGGTGTAAAAAATGTATATATAATGTTTAAATAATTGAGGGCCTCATGGAAGATTTACTTGTTCAAATGAGTTCTCTCGTTAAATAAAGAGTTTATTATTATAATATCATTATAAGATTGCAACAGAAACAATGATTATTGCAGATAAAATATTGCACGGCACAATCATAATTATATATGCGAAATTGGCATACTCCCCATACATGAATCTGCGCCTGGAAATAACAAACTTGTATGTCTGTTCGAATTAACAGAAGTTTTACAAAGGTTGGTCTAACGCTGACATTTGCTTAATTGAACCAAACTACCCAGCGAAAGAATTAAGTATCGTGTATTTCGGTGAATTGGTGTAACGTACCGGAAATAAATACGAGACGAATATAATCAAAGAACTCCATTTGTCAGTTCTCGTCAGGAGTAATTAATATGCGCATATGCTCAAAGACAAAACGGCTGTTGAATGATATAAGATATAATCCAAATTTCTGTGAATAAATGAAATACAGTGGAATGATTTGGGTTTACCAAGTACCAAACACTAAAACGTGTATATCACACAAGCAGGAAGGAGGACGCTTAATCGCAATAGGCAACTCTCCTCGCCCCCACACACCACACCGCTTAAAATGTCAGAATAAAATACTTAAAAATAAATTAACTGAGAACCTCAGAATCACAATACCAGAATGCATTTAAGTTATAAAATATATGCGCGTGATGTTCTTCGGACTCCGGACTCATGTGAATCCGAAATTATTCTAAATCCTGACCCGAATTCTTTACACATAAAATGACGGCAAAGAAGAACACAACTTTACTATTTTGTAAAGGATAACACGCAAAACGATCAATAAAAATTTGATTTGAGAAAAATCTCAAGTGGAGATGTTTAGTGAAATACGAGCCTGGGTAATATAATAATTATAACATAACTGGCTATTCCTGTAGATAAATAAAGCATTTTGCTAGTTTTGTTAATTCGATTTTAATTTCATGTTTGATATGTTGGGTCGGAAACAGATTCTAGGACTAAGAAAACGTTTAATGAATCTATACGCTGTAGACATGCAGACTTTTACAGAAAATTTGACTGAATGAAACTATGCTAGATGTTTAACTGATACTGCGTTATTTGTTTTATTTTGTTATATTGCACTAAATGGAAACATACGTTTTTGTGAACCTAATGGAAGATTGATATTTTTATTATTATTATTATATATATTCCTCCTCCTCCTCCTCACGATCATAATCATCATCATCATCATCATCATCATCACCATCATCATCATCATCATCATCATCATCATCATCATCATCATCATCATCATCATCATCATCACCATCATCATCATCATCATCAGCATCATCATCATTATCATCATCATCATCATCATCATCATCGTCATCGTCATCATCATCATCACCATCATCATCATTATCATCACCAGAAGCAGCATCTACATCAGCATCAGCATCATCATCATCATCAGCACCATCATCATCATCATCATCATCATCATCATCATCATCATCATCATCATCATCATCAAGAAGCAGCGTAATAATCTTTATATTTTCAATTCTATCCCATTGATATTGTTTCGAATCATGCTTAGTAAAATAGTCTACGAGATATACATCCATTTATGATAACAGTCGGCCATTATGCACGCACATAGATAGGATTGACTTCTAGTCGACATTTGGTTGCCAAGGTGCTATGTAATAGAAGAAGAATTGCATTACTCATTAGACTGTCTTTTTGTTTAAACATATTTTATTTCTCAATATATTTGCAATGTGTTAACAACACATTGGTGAATAATAATAGAAAAGGGACAAGAATGAAAACAAAATGCTTATGGAATGCTTCGCCTATGCTACGCTTCGTTATGTCATAAATAACACTGAGCATATTGTCTAACATTCTTCAACGAAAAGTATAGGTTTCATATGAACACTCAAGTTTTAAAGAATGTAAGTATATATGTTCACTGGAAATGCGTTTTTTAAAGGAGAATACGCATATCTTAGGTATATTGCAATTTAAAGGCGCACACGGCAATTTGAATACATTCACAGTCATTACTAATCATGACAATAATATATCTATATAATGTTAGTATGAGATTATAACACCTTAGTATGTTCACAGACCTTTAACTGATTTTTGTTTTCGGTAAGGGGCGTAATCATGTCAATGCATTCGTTTCTATTAATAAACTGTCTGCCTGATAAAGATAGGTTTATCATGTCAATGCAAGTTTACCAGTCACATAACGTCATTGGGTATAATCCTGAACGGAATCTCTACAGGATGTAACAAAAGTTTGATGATATTTCATGAAAAAGACACGGTAAAGAAAATACCGTGTTAGTGTCTCAGTGATATTATCAACTTTGTCAGGGTCGGCACGAAAAAAACAACAAGGATTCGGTCAAGCCTCATCTTGTTTTTTTGTAAGTCTCACCTGATAACGTTGATTATATCAGACACTAACACGGTATTCGTATGAAAGGCTTCCATTTTAGATCTGCGGTCAAATCTGACGTCAGATCTGTGGTCAAATTTAACAAAATTATGTTATTCCTCATGTTAGTGTCTATTGATGTGACAGAACACTAACTAAAAAAGTGTCAATCTATATTTGTCAAATAATTATTATTTATCTTTTAAACGCTTGCGTGCCGCTCCTGGTTAACTAGGAGCCGACAGACTGAAATCACTTGTAACTATACCGCATTCGCTTAATTTTATTTATATAAAACACTATTATAACCAGTTTAGTAATTTCTTAATACGAAGATTTAAATAGTAATACTTTGGGTATTGCTATATGCATATGCTTAAACGGTCATATGTGTTATAATATTAATAATAAGTAAAAAAAGTCTTTATTTAACGCCCTTAAATATGTGTACATATATATTATCAACACAGTCATAACTAAAACCGGTTCTACATTGCTGAATGTCAATATCTTCAAAAACGTCAGATCTAGATCTATGGCTTAACATAAAGAATGATTTTCGAAATTAAATTTCCTTTATGGTACTCACTCTAAAGTGTCAAACCAAGAAAACTCCCTTTGGACAGTTTGCTTTAAGCACTGACATCTCAGCACGCACGTACACACGCACGAACATACACATGCATTCACACTTAATTGATAAATACTTAAATATACAAATATATATATATATATATATATATATATATATATAAGGGTACATAATTATATACCTATATCATTATTTTAAGTCTGAGTCCGGATGGTCATATGCCTCTTAACGCATTGTCAATTATTCAGACAATCTGACAATACTGGTATGACAATGTTTGTAGCCCGATTGTCTATTGAGTTGATATTAATAACATGCAGTGGTGTAATAGCCAATTTAGAGCATTGTGATCCGTTATCGCTGTGACATGGGCTACTTCCGGATCGACTTTCACATGACACGCTTGTTTCCTCCGGGTCCCCGTTTGCCTCCCAGGTCAAAATCACAGCATTTTCATCTTGGTAAGGAGGTGGAGTTGAACGTCTTTGACATCCTGTTTTATAGGACTCATGAACACGAGTTTGATAAGAACCATTGATTGATTGATTGATTGATTGATTGATTGATTGGTTGATTGATTGATTGATTGATTGATTGATTGAATATTTAGCATCATTTTATACCATCGTGGGCTGACAGACGATCAGTTAACCTAACTTTTGTTTCCTGGGATCCTGAAAAGTAAATCAGTACTCAAGCACAGAACAAATAACGGGTAGGCCTTATCATTCACACATAAAGTTGGCTAAAATAAAAGCCACGACGTTAACGATGAACTGTATGCGATTGGGACAACGCCTTGTGAAGGACCCCACACTTGCGCAATAGGATTTACTTTAAATATTAGATTGATCGGCTAGTCCATTATAAATTAATTGCTATATTCTAATCCATTTTTTCTTAACATGGGTGGAGAAAAAGTTTTTTTTTGTTATTTAAAATATAAATATATATACAGCTGTATATATAATTTTTTTTATGAAAGTAAAAAGGGTCGGTTGGCATGAAAATAAGGGGGGCTAGCGGGGAAAATATTCAAGCAATTAATTTATAATGGCTTTATTTATGAAAAAGTACGAGTACGTTGTAACTTCTCAAATCAGCATGAATACTTTCAATTTCAAGTGTTTATGCTGTAATGTTGTTAATTTTTGTTTTAAATGTTTTATTTCTCATTAAACATAAATGTAAATAGCAACACATTGTTCATAACACAATAATAAGGTAATTTGTGTTTTTATATCAATCTTGGCAACAGATTGTGTTTGAGTACGATACTGGGTTGAGCATGATACTGTTTTAAAACCTCGCCACCACTATTCATTCCTTTTGTGATTATAAAACAGATGTGTGGTTGACGCTCCATCTTTCATCTTAGATGTTTCATGTTAATGACCTTATAATTAAATTGTCTGATTGAAACCAGACATAAACTATAAATAATAACGACGTACGTTTGTATGTGTCATTATGCTGATCGTATTGTACCAGTAGCTGATTACAAGCCAGAATCAATGTTCTGACGGACTCGCACGACTGTTATTTCCCTTATTCGAATCTGCAGATAGAGGTTAAACGTAGTTCTATTTTTCTTCTTTTCTTCTTTTCAGGGCTTTACATTGCAGTGATTTATTTTTTGTCCTACCACGTGATTCCGAGACCAGATATTTTTGGGCAATTGTGTGTCATTTTAGAATTATTTATGGTTTGCGAACCACATTGTGGGCAAATGGTTGAGATGTTATTCTTCTGGAAATTGATAGGTATCACAACCCATTGAATTTATTTAAAAAAACAACTGGTCAAGGTATGATTTTTGTCTCTAAAATTGCAGATCTCGAACCAGTCAAGAATTTGAGCCCAGACAATAGCTGCAGATTGTGTTTTGACATTAATGTTATAAAAGAGCTCTATTGAAAATGTAATAGTGGCGTGAAACGTGAGGCAAAGAGAGAGGACGGGTGATGATTGACTTTCGCATGTCAATAAACGTAGTTATACCGGCAGATGGAAGTTAGCATGTTATTTGTATCGTGCCTTTCGAAAACCAACATGGCATAAACCCTGACCATAACAATTTTAGTCTCTAATATTGAAGAGTTACACACTGAAATGCCAAACATTCTTCTAGATATAGCACCACCATTGAAATGCCCTGTTATTTCTATAGAGACAGTGAGTTTATCATTAAAGGCTTGTCATTATCGAAACAGACCGAAATCAAAGAGGGAAACTTTTTAATGTTTGTTCACTGATATTTGCAAGAACAAACTATCATTAGAAAATTAGAGACTTAGTTCTGTCCACGCTATTAATTCTGTTCAGCGGAGTTCCGTCTTTTGTTGAAGTCATGGACCAGTCGTCGCACGCAGAACAGGTGATGAACAATCCCATCACTATTATCTCCCTTGAATACTCCACACAGATGAAGGAATTAGAAGTAAAACTTTAGTTCTCTTTTTCTTCTTTTTTTTTCAGGACTTTATATTGCAGTGATTCATTTTCTTACCATGGGTTAAATGGTCAGTATTTTAGAAATCACCACTGAAAATTTGATGCTGATACCAAATTCTATGTCATTTTAGAATTCATGGTTGGAATCGCACCGTGGGCGAATCGATGACTTATTATTACTCTGGAATTGATAGGTATTAGAAAACCAATTAGTTTTAAAACAAACCTGGTCAATGTAAGATTGTTTTCTCTTAATGATTGCAGATCTTGAACCAGTGAATAATTTACAGACACATTTTGCAGATTTTGCTTTTTTTTCTCTGTTTTGGACAAATGTTACAATGGAGCCCTATGGGAAATGTTGTAGTGATGTGAGACGAACAGTTGGTTTATAACTGTTAACTCGTTATCGCTTTTGTCTTACTTGTTAACAGTTAATGAATGCATAATTGCTATAACGAACTTAAAGTTGTCCTTGAAAAAAGTAAAACTTAAAAGACAATAAAACTGATGCAATCAATCCTAGTCAACACTGCTTTGTTACAGCAACAAGAAAGCGTGACGTACAAATTATGCAACTTCAGGTTATGGAAACTTTCAGTTTATTCATGAAATGCTACAACATTTTTTTTTAATTGGATTTAACGCAATTTTCAACACATTTCAGTTTATATACGGCATATTCAGTTTAACCGATGGATGAATCTGAGAAAAACCACCGTCCTTCCGTAAATAACTGACAAACATTCTCATATGAAGTTTCTTGGGCGAGCGAGACTCGAACCTATGACCATAGCGGCGAGGGGTAAATGAGCTTGAGACGGCACCTTGCACCACTCCGACGCGTTAATTGTAGACAAGTGATTATTTGATAGCAATGTACTTTTAAATATCAAAGTATTATCGCAAACAAAGTTTTTTCTTACGACTTAGACAAGTCACGCTCGAAGTCTTCCTGTGTAGAACCAGTACTTAACATATGTGGAAAAAATTTCTTGCTCAAGAACACCACACATAGCCGTAGCAGAGGATCGAACCCACGACCCTCCGATTAGTGGCCCGGTGCTATACCACTGGAACACGCACTTCACACGACCACGCGCTCCACAAAAGTGACGCTTTATATGTACATGTCGCTTCACATGTAAAGTAATTGTTTGTAAACAGCACAAAACAACAAACTTAACCAAACAATTGAACTATAGCCCACAACAGTTTGTCGTCTTTAAGGAACGGAAATCCTTATTTCATTGTAAAACATTTACATACAGCAATACTATTTTAATAACAAACACGAGGAAATAAACAATTGTCAAGGACATGGGTTAGTTATTATTGTCTCGATTTTAATTTTGATAAGCTACATATATTTTGCCAGCAGTATCAACGCGTCAAACCGGTACGTTACACATACGGTTGCTGCGTTGCATAAATGTGTACAAACACGTGCTTAAAATAAGCAGGAAGTGTTGCGTAATAGTGCGTGTTGATCGTCTATTACATGTATATGGCATAGTAGCGTGTGAACTCATCGTCAATTATGCTAAATAGTATCCGTGTCTTGCGTACTGATTGTTGATTATGTTGAATAGTACCTGTGTCGTGCGTACTGATCGTCGATTATTCAGGACAGTAGCCATGTCATGCGTACCGATCGTAGATTATGCTGAATAGTAGCCGTGTCATGTGTACTAGTAGTCTATAATGTGGCACAGTGACATTGTCTTGCGTACTGATCGTCGATTATACTGAATAGTAGCAATGTTGTGGGTGGTGATGGTCGATTATGTGTGACAGAAGCCGTATATTGCGTATAATTATGTTACCGGTTTTCGATCACTTAATAATCGCTGCTAAAATATTTCAATGCAAAACGGATTTTGACACTAAATGCTTGTATACAACGTAAAAATAACTATCAAATAATTATTTTCTACCAAAACAATTACAAATACATGCCCATTGACTTCACCATTCACGTTAGATCATGGTGACCCAGTATACGTTCAATAAAATGGCGGCACCTGATATCGAGCACATGATAGGATGATGTAATGTGTCAAACTAAAATGACACATGGCTTCAAAAGCACAAATAAATGAAAGCAGAGAAAACTGCATAACCTTTAACATGAATAAATATTTCTCAATAGGTTAATTTCATCATAATATCAATTAACTTAACGGCATAAGGTTTTTAAAAAAATTTACTTTTTTTTTTTTTTAAAAATCATAGTAACCAAATAAAAACACTGATTTAAAATATATATATCTTCTTTTTTATTTGCTACTTTATTATTTATTCTTTATATAACCACCTCTTCTTATCCACTTCTTATAACAAACCTTTTCAACTGTTTGCTTGTTTTTATTCTACATTTAAATGTGGTCCTGTACTAATTTCAATCTCATTCTTAAAAAAAATCTATAAGAAGGTCACTCGTCCGGAACCTCGATAATTTCTGACATGCACAAGCGAAATATTTTATAACTTTCGACCTTGACCTGTATTGCATCAGTTTTCAGCAGACGTGTATGAAATCGATATTCGTAAACAAACCTAGCATTTGTCGAGGTTTTATGTAAACTGAAAAATGGACTTAGTGAGAAATACATTTTTTCAGGTCTGTACCATAAAATGACTTTCACACTGCTATCGGAAGCATTATTTTTGATATTTTTCTTTGCTTTCAATGACCACGTGGATACTGTTTGTAAATATTGCCAATAGTGTAGGAAGTTGAAGTACGCGTGCGCGATATTCGTAATTCTGGGAAGTGATCGATTTCAGGTGACGCTCGAAAACAGGTTACGGCACCATATTGATCGTCGATTATGCTGAATAGTAGCCGTGTCGTGCGTACTAATCGTAGATTAAGCGGCTCAGTAACTGTGTCGTACATACTGATCGTAGATAAAGCGGCTCGTTAACTGCATCGTGTGCATGATCGTCGGTAATGCTGAATATATTCCGTGTCGTGCGTACTGATCGTCATTAATGCGAAAAAGTAGCCGTGTCGTGCATACTGATCGTCGATTATGCGGCACAGTAACCGCGTCGTGCGTACTTATCATCAATTACGAGGGACAGTAGATGTGTCGTGCGTATTGACCGTCGATTATGCTGAATAGTAGCTGTGTCGTGCGTTCTGATCGTCGACTATGCTGAAAAGAAACTGTGTCGTGCGTACTGATCGCAGATTATGCAGGACAGTAGCCGTTTCTTGCTAACTGATTGTCGATTATGTTGAATAGTAGCGTGTCGAGCGTATTGATCGTCGATTATGCGGAAAAATAGCCGTGTCGTGAGTACTGATCGTCTATTTTGCGGAAAACTAGCCGTGTTGTGCGTAATGATCGCCGATTATGCGGGAGAGTAACCTCGTCGTGCGTACTGATCGTCGGTTAGCAGTATAGTAGCCATTTCTTGCTTACAATCACTTATATGATAACATTTCATTCTAACTTAGTGTATTAACAAAAATTGAGTTGTGTGCGAAATGATAACAAAAAAACAGTAGATGAATGTGACACTTCAGGGAAAAAACATGCTATACCCTGATATAAATACATCCTACGACTTTTTTTATAGCAATTAAGGCGTATGAAAAAAGGGTAATACAATATATTTTATTTTCAAATATATCATCGCTATATATACTCACTGAACCCGCATTGTCAAAATGATATCTATTTATCATCCCAAAATAGTATATTGAAAAGGGATTTCCTAACTTGGGCTACGCTTGTGGCCGAGCAGTTTGAAAAGGACATTTTGTTGTCAGCAAATCTCACCATGCTTTTCCTTGATCCCTATTGACCAAGCTCACAAGCAAAACAATAAATTGGTAAAAGGCGATGGTGGAGCTATCGGTCCTACTGAAAATTCAAACCAACTTCTACGATGGATAGTATCGGGACCAGAAGTAGCCAGAGCTCTACATGAATTTGAGGATTGGCAGGAATGTAAGAACCATGTACAAAACAAAGCTAAACATGTACGCGACACGAACAGACCAAAAGCACACACATAAACAGGTAAATGACTTATGCGCAGTAATTAAAGATATGGGGAATCCATTCAAAGATCATACAGGTGATCTCCTGGTATTAGATTCTCATGGCATACTTGATGATCAGGTTAAGGAGACAGTTAAGCAAATAGAAATGGTTGGCAAGAAGCAGTACGAAAACTTTATAACAGAAAACCTCGATACAACACAAAAGTCTATTACAGATCCAATAAAGCAGAACAGGTTACCGCTTTTCAGTAGACCCACAGTAAAAGTAAAAAACAAGGAGAAACAACAAATTTCCTCACTGATGGATGCATGCTCGTTTTTTTACAACTGTATTTATCGTGCCAGGTTCGCAAGAGGGACCTAGAGGAGTTTTTCTTACACGAGAACAGTAGATATCACCTTCGATTTCACAGTTTGGATATCTGATCATCAAGTCAGAGCTGTTAATCTGCCTGGAGCAAAAATGCCCACCTCAATACGAAATGCCAGATGCAGATGTAAAGATTCTTGACGGTGCAGCAATTATCAACACGTTAAAACCAAATGGTTGTCAGACATTTCTTGAGTATTCAGAGAATGTGTTCATGCCTTTTATTGTCAGCTACACAGTGTTTCTAGAGTGGATCTTGTTTGGGATGAATACATATCAAATAGTCTCAACGCTGCAACTACAGATAAACATGGACACGGTATTCGAAGAATAGTCAAGTCTGATTTACGAATTCCAGGAAGTTGGGAAGCTTTTCTTCGGGTTGACGAAAACAAGTCAGAGCTGTTTGGTAACCTAGCAGAACAGGCGATCATTGTAAGATGTGATGACCGTAAGCAAATTATATCTACAAAAGGAAGCGACGTTCCTAGCAATACACCAATTGAAGACACCAGCAGCTTATCCCCATGTACACATGGGGAAGCGGATATGAGGCTCTTACTTCATGTAGCACATGCTGCAAATCAGGACAACAGAAAAATCATGGTGCGCACCGTTGATACAGATGTCGTTGTTATAGCTACAGCCGCTTTTCAACACCTGAATATACAAGAGTTGTGGATAGCATTTGGCACAAAAATCATTTTAGATATAAACCTGTACATACACTCTTTGCTATTCTTGGCCAGGACATAGCAAGAGGTCTGCCGGCGTTCCATGCATTTACCGGATGTGATCAGACTTCAGCATTTTGTGGTAAAGACAAGAATACTGCAAGGGGTACATGGAAAGCATTTGGAGCAGCATCAGAGGCGTTTGTAATACTCAGCCAGAACAACAGAAGATTCTATTGCCAATATCATGTCTACTTTGGAACGATTTGTTGTCCTCATGTATGACCGTTCTAGTGCTGCTACAAGTGTCAATGAGGCGCGAGAGGAGATGTTCACACGTAAAGAAAGATCAATAGATGGGATCCCACCAACATCACCAGCCCTTATACAGCATACTAGACGTGTCACATACCAGGCAGGGTACTGCTGGGGACAAACACTCGCACCACCTGAACTACCTTGTCCAAATCACTGGGGTTGGACAAAAGGATTAGATAACACATGGGAACCATTCTGGACAACACTCTCACACGCATCTGAATCTTGTCAGGAGACTATTTTGAAATAAATCATCGCTTTTAAACAATACGTATTGCTAAATAAGTACTTATTAACACCTGTGCTACGTGTAATATTAAAATTTAGTGAACTTATGTAATTAAATTAAGCAAAACCATAACACATACTTATTTTTTATCTTTAAGCAGCCATCTTGGCGATGACGGCCATTTTAAAAGTTACAAGTTGGATCCATAGCTAAAATTGATCGGTATGCTTTCAACTATAATTGTGCCAAGTTTGTTGCTTTTATCACAAAGTGAACAATGTTTTCACAATGTTCTCTCACTATAGGTAAGACTTAAATAGATTTCCCCGGCTTAAACTTGCAACATATTTTGTGAGTATTTAATGGGTCACGCAACAAAAATTTGATTTTAATATGATAATTTTATGTTATACAGGTTTATACGTTATACAATTTATTTCATCTAAGAAGGAGACTGAATGACGATGTAAAGGTGTTAAAGCGCTGTCTATTTTTAGAATGGGGATTTCGTTTCAAGATTTGCTTTCCAATATAAATATCGATTATTTCACGTTTTGGTGGATTTGACATACCAAACTATTTGGATTTTATTTCTTAATGATAATCAGATGATGTTTATCTTATTTTAAAAACAAATTTATTTCTAGACATTTATAGCGTTTTTCCCCTGATATACTCCCTTTATAATAATTTCTGATAAAAACATAATGAATATGGTGAATTCAATATATATATGGTATTTTTCATATTAAAACAATGGTATGTCAGAGTTATGCTCATCAACATACATAAGCATATCTATAGATATGTGATGTCACAAAAAATACCCGGCCTGACATGTCAGAATTGTGTTCACCAAAATATACACGTATAAGTACAGATGTGGTCTTCAATCCATATGTTTTAAAGAAAATTTAAAATCAACAAAGTGGTGTTTTGATTAACCAGAAAATTAACGACGTGTCCAACTTTAGCTCACCAAAGTAGTACACATGTATACCTGAAAATACTTTTAATTTTTAACTTTTAACGGTTTTTGTCGGAAATTCAATATAGCATCTGTATAATGGTTTTTCACTTTAATAATCCTGTCATGTTCATTATGATCGTCCAAATACATTAATATACCTACTTTTGTGTTTTAATGTTTTTTTCTTATGCTTTTTATCAGTACAATGCTGTTTTAACCCTTTACCCCATAGATACGCGTTTTCCCACACCAATCACAGAAGGCCTTTGAAAACAGTACAGGAAAGGTTCAGATTGCTCGTAACGAGCAATCTAAACACTTCCTGTACTGTTTTCCACTCTGTCAGTTAAAATAAACATAATTCACACATTGCTGATATATGTTGAATTAATGCTTTCAATATTAGAGGTGTCCAAAGGTGTCTTTATGAAGTTAAGGGTTAATTCACATAAATAAAAACATTAACAAGTCCACAAAAAAACAACAAGTATATATGTGCTGACACAGCTATTTCATACGACATATACAGTACTTGACGACCCATTCGCTGATCGGACAGGTCCGGCCCAGAGATGATTTACAAGTTAAACTACTTATACATCATCCCATAATCATATTTTATTATCACATTTATACATGCAGACTCCATTAAGAAAGGTCAGGGTGACATTTGATGTATTGCGATTAGACTTACACGACATTATGGTAAATGAAGTTTGTACAATTATATGTCCTGTATTAGGTATTAGTCTAGGTTATACTATAATAAATATACCCACAGGCATAGGCGCAGACTTGGCCTATGTGTGGCGGGATGGGGCGGTGGGGGTGGTGGTGGTGGTGGTGGTGTGTGTTTGTGTGTGTGTGTGTGTGGTGGGGGGGGGGGGGGGGGGGGAGGGTGCTGTTGGATGGGGGCATTATAAATTAATTGCTAGATTATCATTAATTTTTTTCTTAAAAACGGGGAGGGCGGGAGGATTTTATTTTATTATTTATTTTTATCTTTATTTATTTATTTATAAAAATAAAAAAGGTCAGTGTGGCATGCGAATAAAGGGGCGGGCGGGGATGATAATCTAGCAATTTATTCATAATGGCCTAATAATTTATTCAACGAAAACAAAGTTGGCCTTTTCTATTTATAAAACATCCCACGTTCACGTTTATAGATTATATTATAATATATAGTTTTAATAAATCACTCTTCATATTTTTTCTAGAGCAATAGTTTTATAGCGTAAAATTTGATTAACACAAAACATGTTACCATGCACATTTCTGTTATTGGAAAATATTTTAAAAAAGTGAACTTTAATCATAAATCTCATTAATTCGTTCTCTCTTTTTATGCATACAAACTCTTTAATGAATAATGAAAGAATCACTTTAAATAGAAACCGATTTAAGTCATTCATTACTGTAATGTTAATATAGCACATTGTACTGTAATTCCCCTCGATCACAAGTGTTATAAGAGTGTTACATTGTGTGTTTAACCTTCTTCAAACTGTCAACATGTTGGCAAAACGCTGTGTTATTACAAAACAATTCAAGTCAATGTTTTATTAGACATAACGTTCACATGTGTATTGCCTTACAGGAGGCAGTTGTCAACTTAATTTACAACTTAACTAATACATAAACTGATCTACTTATAGACAAGGACACAAACAAACATTTACAATCTAGTCATAATCCAACAAACACAGATTTTCCTTGATAAAGTATATAGAATGACTATTGTTAGAAGTGTTTATAATGGGGTTTAATGTCATTTTCAACACATTTCAAGTTATATATTATAAGTGCATACCTAGTTTTATTAGTGGAAGAAGGAGGAGACCTCAAACTGAATCTGAGCAGAACCGTCGTCCTTCCGCAAGTAACTCCCAAACTTTCTCACCTAAGTTTTTGGAGCGAACGGGACTCGAACCTACGACCTTAGCGGTGAAAGGTCAGTGATCTTGAGACGGCGCTTCAGACCATTCGGCCACGGAGGACCCGTATTGTTAGATGGCTGTTATATGTGTATTGCACGGTGAATTATATACATGTAAAACCTGTGTAGGCAGTCACCTCCACTAAGCAGCTACCTGTCTTAAGCAACAATGTTTTTTATTTCCCATTGATATGCTTTCAGAGCAAATTAACCTGTTTTAAGCAAAACCTATTTTAAAATGCCTCCTTTGTTATTTCCCTTGACTGACCGCTTAAGATAGGTTTGACTGTAACTTGACCTTATGGACTTTAGAGCCATTTGGACTTTGTTAAAGAAAATCTATCATCTAGTTAATAAAACTCATGAATCTGTATGCTTAAGACAATTACTATTGTCTGGCATGCAAATCACCTCATAATTATCATTCAATGAATCGGTTTTGCTCGTATTTTTGTGTTATTTATGCCCCGTTGTATTAAATGATGAACGGCACGAATACTTTAAACGTTATAAAACAAAAAAACACAACATATTGACGGTGACGTGGTCCGTTTATGTCAGGATGAATACGCGAGGTAGGGAAAAATAGATTGTTTAATTCATCAAGGACAATTGTAGTCTACTTACGTACAACCTACAGAAATTATATAACACCCCATTGATTAACATTATATTTCACTCCCTAACTTTTAAAGGCGTCATGCATTGAGCTGAGGGAACCATTTCAATACACAGTGTTGTAAGCCATACATTATCTTAGTTTATTTATGCCGCATGGGACATCCATCATTGCTAGAAATTAATTTTATTCCTGTTTAGTATCAATTAAACGACCATCCATCCATGACCGGGGATCTTAGGTGCCATTTCAAGATCATTTATCTATCACCGCTGAGGTAGTAGGTTTGAATCCCGATCCGTCAAAATACTTTATGTAAGAAAAATGACCTGTTCCTTGTGGAACAACAAATCATTCAGATGCCTGCTTCCACCAGTAAAACATTTGGATATACATACGAGTATAACCTTAAATGTTTTGAAAATGAGTTAAGACCCCAATTAAAAATATACAGAACAGAAAATATATTTGTAATCGGAAAAAATAATCTTCTAATATTATATGGTGTAGTTGCATATTGAAACAATGAGTTCTCATATCATTAGTGACGTCATATTTTTTCTTGAACATATGTGAATAAAAATGTTTTAAAAAACAAGTTAATATTTACTGTTTTCTTCATAATACGTTTGAAATGTTAACACTTTTCGCCGTTAACAACAATGTGCCAAAAAGAAAGTATTTCTACTTTTGACAGAGTTATGCCCCTTTCCGTAATATAATCGATTGTAACGGCATTCATACATACTGGGGATATTAACACCAGGCAGATATTTTATGTTTTGAAAAAGTTTTAAATGAAAATTTACTAAAATGTCCGTATGCCCCTTTAAATATAATATTAACGCTTATATATTTAAATTATAACTGCATGTTTAAAGCAAAAAAAAATTCGAAAATAATTTAAAGCGAAAAGTAATTATAAATGTAAATTCCCATGGGTACATGGGTTTCGCTACTTGAGCGACAATGGAGCTAATTCCGATGAGTGTTGTTCATGTATTAAGTAACTTGACCTCATTAGAATAGGTCGCGTGTGCTTATAGCGTGACACAGTACCAGCGGCACATCATTTACGATTGTGTTCCGGTAGATACATTCAATGAGGTATTACGGTGTTCCGTTTGTCGCCTTGCCAACAGATCCACGCGATGGTATGACAATGTGATGGGACCGCCGATGGTGATGTATCGATAAAATGATGGTGGCGGAGCGAAGCCGCTATTCTACGGCAACTAAGGTGATGGTACAGTTGGCCACACACCACTATTATCTCCCTTGAATACTTCGGGCCAATCGAAGTTGGCTATACTTCTCTGTTCCTTATGTTTGCAGGACTTCTTATTGCAGTGCTTTATTGTTCCTACTATGGTTGTGTTAAATGGTCAGTATTTTAGAAATCACCACTGACAATTTTACGATGATACAAGATTTCTAGGGAATGATGTGTCATTTTGTAATTGACGGTTCGAACCGCATCCAGGGCGTATAGTTGGCATGTTATTTCGCTATTCATAAATCCATTGAATTTCAAAAATACAACCTGGTAACGGTATGATTTTTGAACCAGTGCTGAACTTGTGTCCAGATACATGCTGCAGATTATTTTCAGTGTGGGAAATGTAATAGTTCTGTGAGACGTTAAAGCACGATGGTGATGAAAACATGACACGATGAATATCACGTCTTCATCACATCATTTCCCTCGCTCCATCTTCATATCATGCCCTCACTCCGTCACCATTTTGCCCTCGCTCCATCAGAATCTTGCCATCGCTCTATCACCATCTTTCCCTCATTCCATCACCAATTTGCCCTAGCTCCATCACCATTTCGCCCTTGCTTCATCACCATCTTGCAATCTACCCCTCCTCCATTCCCAGTTTGCCCTCGCTCCATCACCATCTTGCACTTGTTCCAACTCAATCGCCATTTTGCCCTCGTTCCATCGCCATCTTGCCCTTGTTCCATCACCATCTTGCACTGCTCCATCACCATTTTGCCCTCGTTCCATCGCCATCTTGCCCTTGTTCCAACACCATCTTGCACTGCTCCATCACCATTTTGCCCTCGCTCCATCACAATCTTGCCCTTGTTCTAACACCATCTTGCCCTTGCTCCATCACCAATTTGCCCTCTCTCAATTACCATCTTGCCTTTGTTCCAACACCATCTTGCCCTCGCTTCATCACCATTTTGTCCTCGCTCCATCACCATATTGCCCTCGCTCCATCATCATCTTGCACTCGCTCCCTCACATTCTTGCTCTCGCTCCATCACCATATTTCCCCGCTCCATCACCATCTTGCCCTAACTCAATCACCATTTTGCCCTTGTTCCAACACCATATTGCCCTCGCTCAATCACCAGTTTGCACTCATTCTATCACCCCTTGCCCTCAGTCCATCACCACCTTGCTCTCACTCCATCACAGACTTCCCTCGCTCCATCACCATCTTCCCCTCGCTCAATCAACAGTTTGCTCTCACTCCATCGCCACCTTATCCTATCAATCACCACCTTGCCTTCCCCCATCACCATCTTGCCCTCGCTCCATCACCATCAGCTTTTGCTCAAACACGCTCTTGCACCCCCCCCCCCACCACTCACCATCTTGCCCTCGCTCTATCACCACCCGCCCTTGCTCAAACACACTCATGCCCTTGCTCTATCACCATCTTGCCCTCACTCTATCACCATCTTGCATTTGCTGCTACACCATCTTGTCATCGTATTTTAAGATATTCAATGAAACATCTTGTCACATTTTAAGAGAAACAGATTTTTTTACTATTCAAATTCGCACTTATTATTTACAATGCGCATAATATCATAATGTTTATCGATAATGTCGAATTTTTGAACGACATTCGCATATGATCTGAAATTATGTCCACTGTTATTTCATAACATTTGGTGCGATATTAAGGAAGTTGTCTGCTTTCCGTGGCATTGTTTTTTTAAAAGGCGTCTTATTACAAAGTCACCCATACTTCTAAACGTGTGTTACTATGGTGACTTTTGCATGATCTTAATGATGACTGAAAGTTGATTTGATGTTTTATGACAATAGAAGATATGTCGATCTATCCTTTGATAACATTGGTTAGCATGTAATGCC